>LR738711.1:664693484-665174208 GCA_902687465.1 Secale cereale
GTCACGGCCGTACCTCTTTCGGAAAGGGAAAAAAAACGTGTTTTCTGTTTTTTTTTTCTTTCGCGAGAGTCACGGTTTTGCTTCAGCGAGAGGCATGGTTGTGCTTTCGCGAGAATCACAGCAGTGCCTCTTTCGGAAAGGGAAAAAACCAGTGCGCCCGGTTCGGTTTTTTTGTCCGGTTTTTTTTGTAAAAAAAAAAATTCGTCAAAACCTATCAACATGAGATCTACTTTTGAAGATCTCGACGCGATGAATTCAACGGTGAAAACGGTTCACGAATTGGACGTACGGTTTAAGAGATAAAACGTTTTGAATAAACGAATCTACGAAAAAAAGGAAAACGCTCAGGTTGCGACAAGTGGCGCACATGCAGCGCGCCACTTATCGCAACATGGAAGTTTGGGGTGATCTTTGCAACGAATACTCCTTAATTAGTTATTTCGACGAAATCCACGAACCCCTCCATACAAAATGAAAAGCAAACCGATTACGTAAACAAATCTAGAGACAGAGAAATGATTGAAAATACGTACAATTCTAATTGCAAGAATGACAACAGCCGACTGAGACTTTGTCTCATCCGACAGAAAGCACGTACTTTCTCACTACACATAAAAAAGGATGTATGTAGATGTATTTTAATTCTAGATACATCTTTTTTGTCCATTTTGATGACAAGTATTTTCGGACGGAGGGAGTACAATAATAGTATATGTATACAAATGACAAAAAGTAATTTGAGACATCTGAGTGATTTTTTCTTCTTAATGCAAGTTATCACTAGTGGGTCTCATCAAAAAATAGAAAATAAAGACTCTCACTACACATGCATCTATACTTTCTCACTTCAACATTTTCAGCTTTATCAGCTTTATGCATCGAACCACGTTTTTTCTAGCCAAGTAGCCGCCTCCTACAAAGAATCCTGCTGCTCCATCCAAACTTTTTTTTCCTGATATTCGATCCTACATGACGTACGAAGCATAGGTACGCATTGGCCATGGCATGAGGGTCTGTCTCACGCAACCATCTGCTCTTCGGTGCCGATGTTGATTCGCCAACCTCTTCGGTACCGATGTTGAGTCATCGTCTCACGCAACAGCCGTCGTCCGAGTCTCCCATTCGTTCTTTGACGGGAGGATGCAGGTAGCTTCGTCGGCGTGCCACCAACATTCCCCGGCCATCTCACTGCCGTCCACTCGATGCCCGTCCGCAAGTTCAATTACAACAAGGTACTCCAGCTGACCAGCTCTACGTGCCACCATTGTCATAGACACGGACGACGACGAGCCAAGGACACGCGGGCGAGCTTGAGGCTGGGGCATGCGAGTCTGTTTTCTTTCCTTGGGCGTCCGTTTCCGTGAAGGGAAGTCACCCTGACTTCGCTTCTTCGTGCGCGCGAACCTTTGCTCTTTATTCTTCTCCTCTCCTTTGTTGTAGCGGCGCCTGCTCCTGGCTTTGCACTCTCCGGAGGAACCGGGAAAGGTAAACACGAGTGACATCTGACCAGTGCGAAACCGTCGGCGGGGTGCGCGCGCGGCAGGCGAAGATGGATGAGAAGAAGCCGAGGATTGTCATAGTGGGCGCGGGCATAGCCGGACTCTCGGCGGCGCAGCAGCTATGCGACGCGGGCCGGGACAAGTTCGAGGTGGTGGTGGTGGAGGCTGGCTGCCGCGCTGGCGGCCGGGTATTGACGTCCGAGTTCGCCGGCCATCGTCTCGAGATGGGCGCTACGTGGGTGCAGGGCATCGTCGGGAGCCCCGTGTACGCGCTGGCGCGGGAAGCAGGCGCGCTCCGGGAGGACGCCGCGGACCTCCCGTACGAGCGCATGGACGGCTTCCCTGACAGCGTCCTGACTGTCGCCGAGGGCGGCGACGTCGTCGACGCGGACACGGTGGCCAAACCGATCGAGGAGCTGTACAGGGGCATGATGGAGGCCGCGCGTGCCGGTGAGGCTGTCGGCGGAGGGGGTGTGGAGGAGTACCTGCGCCGGGGGCTGCGAGCGTACCAGGCGGCGCGCCCGGGCGGGAGCAAGGAGCTGGAGGAGGTCGAGGAGGCTCTGCTTTCCATGCACATCAACCGGGAGCGCGCGGACACCTCCGCCGACGATCTCGGCGACCTCAACCTTGCGGCCGAGGGCGAGTACCGCGACTTCCCCGGCGACCACGTCACGATCCCCGGCGGGTACACCCGCGTGGTGGAGCACCTCATCGCCGCGCTCCCGCCCGGCACTGTCCGCCTCGGCCTCCGCCTCCGTCGTATCGACTGGGGCGAAACCCCCGTGCGCCTCCACTTCGCCGATGATGGGACGACGACGCTCACCGCCGACCACGTCATCCTCACAGTCTCGCTGGGCGTCCTCAAGGCGAGCATCGGCGAGGACGTGTCCGCTGCGGGTGCAATCGCCTTCGACCCGCCGCTCCCACAGTTCAAGCGTGAGGCCGTCGCGCGGCTGGGTTTCGGTGTAGTGAACAAGCTGTTCATCGAGCTGGAGACCGTGGATACGCCGGAATCGGACGGCAGCGACGAGCAGCTAGCCAGGGCGACCACGCCGGCTTTCCCGTTCCTGCACATGGCCTTCGTCGGAGACGTGGCGAAGATCCCGTGGTGGATGCGCGGCACCGAGTCAGTGTGCCCCGTCCACGCGGGCTCCACCGTGGCGCTCGCATGGTTCGCCGGGCGGGAGGCCGCGCACCTCGAGTCGCTCCCGGACGAGGAGGTCATCCGCGCGGTCGACTCCACGCTGGAATCGTTCCTCCCGGCCCCACCTCGCCGATGCAGCGGGCCAGCAGCGGGGGCGACCCCACGGTGGAGGGTGAAGAGAATCAAGAGGAGCGGTTGGGCGACGGACCCGCTGTTCCTCGGGTCCTATAGCTACGTCGCCGTCGGGTCAAGCGGCGAGGATCTCGATCGGATGGCAGAGCCGCTCCCACGCGGACCGGAGGCCGATCGGCCGCCGCTGCGCGTGCTGTTCGCCGGCGAGGCGACGCACCGGGCGCACTACTCGACGACGCACGCGGCCTACCTGAGCGGCGTACGGGAGGCCGATCGGCTGCTGCAGCACTACCGCTGAGATTTTATTCTACTTTTGCTTTTTCCCTGGACGGCGACCCTAGATCGACTCGATCGAGCCATGTACCCGTGGAAGGTAGCTAGGCTAAGTTATTGCTGGCATGTCCCTCTAATGATACATAATTGTGCTAATATGGAGGATTTCTTATATTTGCAGTAGGTAATTCACCTACTGTTTTTCTGTCTTTTTTTTTGTGAGATGGAGGTTGTGATGATGTTGTCGGGGTTATGGTCCTGACAATGAGTACTAGGGGTACAAATAAGGGGCAGAGCCTAACTACGGCGCAGGTGTAACACTCGGTGTTTATCGAGTTCAGACCCCTCTCGGAGGAGGTAAAAACCCTAGTCTTATGCCATGAGGTTTGCTATGATTTGATGGGTTGGTTACAAAGATTACTTGCTGCCTGGCTATAGAGAATGGTGCGGCTTATATAGAGTGCGCCGCAGCCCCCTGTCTCCAACGCCGCCGAGGCACTTAATGACATTGAATGAGTCAGTTACTAGTGTAATGAGCCTCTACTACAGCAGTTACAGGTAACGGTAGCCATAACTCTATTTAGTGGGTGACTTAGGATTCCTCGACCGTTGCAACTCCTACGACGTCCTCTTTCCCTTTTGTGTCTGAGTGGTGATCCGTCAGCCGAGTGACATGTGATCGTCCGAGTGCGGTTGAGCTGTCCGAGTGAATCTCCTCATGTATGCATCCGAATGTTAGGTTGGTCCAGGGACCTACCTATGATGGTGACGGGGCCCATGTGGGTCCCAAATGATGGGTCCTTGACCCTACCAGGAATAGGTGACCACATCATTAGCCCCCGAATCGGTTGAGGTTTCGTAGGACACACGAGTCGATCCTTCGGTTGAGTCCGGGTGATGTGGGGTACTCGGAATACGTTTCTGAATCGTGGCTTGTTGTTCCTTGGACGAAAACACAATGGAGTCTGGACTTTAGGTTTACCCAGATGACCGAGTGTTGTCGATCGTCGAGAAAAAACCCGGTGGCATTCGTTTTGTCTCCTGGAGCAGATAGACTAGGGGCCCAAGTGAGAGCATGCCATGACAACTCGAGTGGCGACGCCGGAGCTTGGTCTGACTCTCCGGAGAGATGCCACTCCTTACCCCAGGGGAATGCGAGCGCGGGCCTTCTACGAGTCCAGGTTTACGAATCATGCGCCTTGGATCCTACCGAGAGGGCCAAATGAACCCACAGAGGGGCGTCAAGCTCGTCACATAACGATCCTGAAGAAGACTTCAGTCGGGTGTTTTATGTGGCCGAGTGCACGGGTCCCTGCAGAGGGTGGTCAGTCGGACTGACATGCGTGCTTTAGGAAAGGAATCTAGGGTAATCAATCGGATTGATTCGTCCCGAAAATCTCGGGATTTGAATTTGTGTGTTCGCGCGTGGAAGCGGTAACGTCATGCACTGGCGGGAAAGTGGGGGTGTGGCCCCTCGATTTCGCGCCCAACATATGTCATGCGTCACGCTCGCTCTAGGCGAAATCTGCTCGCGCAGACCATTGATCTGGAGATTGGTGGTGTAGGATCAGGCCCGCGATTTGCCTTGTAGTATAAAAAGGATTTGGGTGTAGTGGACGGGCCACCAGATCCCCTTTCTTCTTCTCGTCTCCTCCGCTCCCCTTCTCCACCCGGGTGCCCAAAAACCTCATGGCGATGGCTAGAGATTCCATGGCCAAGGCGGAGAAAGCGAAGAAGGTTGGGAGAGCTTCTTCCTCGGGCTCCGGCGCAGCGGCCGGGGGCGCGTCCGAGGAGTGGATCCCCTCGCACGTCTCGGGTCGGCGACTGGAGGAGCTCGCCGTAGAGGGGCTCATCCCGTAGGACGGATGGCGTTGTCCGGCGGCGGGGGAGGTCGAGTCGGCGCTGCAGGAGGACGAGTGAGTCCTTCTGGTCACTCACATTGAGAGGGGTTTCTCGATGCCGCCTCGCCCCTTCTCCCGCGCCTTCCTTGATTACTTTGGTGGGTAGCTCCACAATCTTCCTCCCAATGCCATTGTTTACCTCTCGGCTTTCATTTCCCTTTGCGAAAACTTCCTTCGTTGTCACCCCCACTGGGGCCTCTTCAAGCGCACATTTACATGTCGGTCAATGGCCATCAATAAAGACTCGCCGAGTGGGGAGAAAACTCGGGTCACCTAGCCTTGCGGTGGTCTGGGCATCTAGCTGAGGGGTGGCAGCGCTTTCCCCAAGATGATTTTTCCAGACTCGGTCAAGGGGTGGCAAGGAACTTGGTTCTACTGCCGAGACGTTCCCGGGGCCAACTGTCTGTCGGGTCTTCCTCCGTACTCGACGGAGCAGGTGCGCGCCCCTGAGTCCCTTTCGATGATGAAGGAGGAGAAAGCAGACGTCGACGTCCTGGCCATCGCCCACACCAATGTCATGAACGCTGGTGTGAACGGGATGGATCTACTGGAAACGTTCCTCACTCGGCGGATCCAGCCGTTGCAGGCTCGGTTCCACCCGATGTGGATGTACGAACAGTCGAGTGACCCAGCCCGAGTGCATCCTGAGGACCTAGCCGAGAAGCACATTGTAACGCCCCGGACACACCCGCCGGTGGTCGTTACTCCTGGCGGGATCTAGATTGGCCCAACATATCAATACTAGTCTTTTATGCGCACTTTGTCCTCACTCATGCGCACCCGGGACCAACTTCCCAGTCGGTCACCCATCCTGAAACTACTCCAAGCTGAGCACGGATGGGCTCCCGGAAAAGAAGGAATTCCTTATTGATATGAGTACTCTATCATCCCTAATAAGCCAGGCTATCACATACACCCCCACTCAGAGGAACCAACGTCCTCGTCGGGCCACAAGAACGTTCCCTCTTGGCACAAACGTCTGTGCATCCAGTCCGATACATGTGTCATGCAGTGTGCCACGACGGGTCACAAACGTCATGAATAACATGACCGAGCACCTATCCGCAAACATCCGTGTAACCGCGAGGGTCGGCTCTGATACCATCTTGTAACACCTCGGTCACACCCGCCGGTGGTCGTTACTCCTGGCGGGATCTAGATTGGCCCCACATATCAATACTAGTCTTTTATGCGCATTTTGTCCTCACTCATGCGCACCCGAGACCAACTTCCCAGTCGGTCACCCATCCTGAAACTACTCCAAGCCGAGCACGCTTAACTTTGGAGTTCTATCCGGATGGGCTCCCGGAAAAGAAGGAATTTCTTATTGATATGAGTAGTCTATCATCCCTAATAAGCCAGGCTATCACAGACGTGGTGTCCAAGATTCGAGCGATTACTTGCACCCGAGATAATCCGAGGGGGACCAGGAGGGTGCCCCCGTACTCCAAGGACATGCGGCCCCTAGAGATACGCACATGGTGTTGAATTGGATTGCACTTGTGCTGTTCTTCGTGTGACTGATTTTGATCTTACGAAGGATTCACTCTTCAGGATTTTCAGAACATGATCTCCAACATCCCGGCAGTCCACCGGTCGCCCGAGGACATGGCGAGTGACACTGATCGTTCCTACTCGAAGGAGTCTGACGACGACAACAGCGAGGAGGAAAGTGACGAGGACGAAAGCTCAGATGAAGATGGGGAGGAGACCGAGTCATCCCCGTCCTACGAGGCCCCCAAGGAACCCCGCTCTAAAGTGCACCACGACACAAAGGGCAAGACGAGCGGAGCTCAGCAACCGACTGCATCGGGGCGGGCGACTCCCAACTCCAAGCCCGCCCATGCCGAGGTTGAGAGCTCCACCGAGAAGCAGCCCAAGTTGCCCAAGCAGGTTTCCGCGAAGCCCCGGAAGGTCATGGTGCCACGGATCAAGGTGGCCATGCCCATAGCTTTGATGTTAGTGTTCTTGTCCACCCTTTGATTGTTCCTGCGCTGACTCGGCTATTGATCGAGTGCTCTTTGACCTTTGCAGCAACGACACCTCGGTGACCTCCGCGGACCCGCAAGCTCGCAAGCTGGGTCTGAGTGACGCTAATGCAGAGGACGCTGCCACTTCCAAAGGTATTTTGTACTGACTGATTAAGACGGCCGGGTTTCTTTCCGATTGATCTATGTTGAATCGTCTGGATTGTGTATGCATGTTGCTCCGCCCGAAATCATTCAACTGAATGATGAGGAGAGGGTCGGATCGCCCAACCCGGAGGCCATCAGGGAGGCGACGACGGGCACTGACATGCTGATGCGGGATGCTTCCCCTCGCCGAGTGACTCACGTCTCTCCGGTGAAGGCTGCTGCGAGAGTGTGAGAGCTAGGCTCATCTTCAAAGGGGCACACCACTCAGTTTCAACCCACTAAACAAAGTGGCATTTAGGTCCTTCATATCAATTGACAAAAAATATAGTTAAGCCTGAATAGAAAACAAAAGTGAATTAAGTTAAGTTTAGAGAATTTAGTTAAGTTCAAAAAAATCGGTTAAGTTAACTGCACAAATGGTGGTAACTGTCGACAGTAAATTCAGTTAAGTTCACAAATGCAGTTGACTGCACAAATGAAGTGAACATTTAACTGCACAAATGCTAGTAAACATAATAACTCCAAAGGTTCAGCTATCACACTACACTAATTCAGTTAAATTTTCAAATGGACAAAATGTAGTTAAATGTTAACACTGAACAAATTCAAAGAATTGCTAGATTCAGAGAACAAATTCAGACAGGTGCAATGGAAAAATCATCCACGCTTGAAACAAACTACACATAGCAATATACATCAATGCAAAATGAGGTAGCTAGCTACTAACCTTATGTGCACAAGCCAAGAACCTCCTCCCACTATCCACTGAATCAAAGTCCACAAGCTTCTCACAGACAGCTTGTGCTCACATAAAGCAAATTCAATAGCAAGTCCTCTCCATTCTGAGCTAAAAATGGTGGCATGTGCCTAGAACAAGAACAAATCACCATCTTCGGTACATTTCCCACGTGCTCCTGAACCCTAACCCTAGTTGTGTCACAATGGGGGCGCCGGCGGCTAACCTGACTCGTGACGGAGTCGCCATCTGACGAGGAGCTCGAGAGATCGTCCCAGGAGACCATGGGGACGACCTAGACTGGGGCAGAAAGCTTGACATCGTCGGCGAGCTTGATGGCAGCGAAGAGCTGGGTGCTGGAGATGGGGAACAGGAGATGGGCAGGAGCTGTGCAACAGGAGCGTCGAGCGGATCTCAACAGGAGATTCAGACTGATTTAATTCCGGTGGTGGCTGCAGTGTAATGCAGGTTTATTGCAAGGAACATAAGGGGGTTTTGTGCAAAAGTGTGCGCTGTCCGGTCCGAACCTAGGGTGCCACTTGTCGCGTTGTGATAGGATGTGGACTAAAACATTACATGTGGTGCAAGTTGAGGAAGTATTGAGTTGCGTTTTGCAAGTTTTGGAGCAAATCATCACATTTCGTGCAAGTGCTAGGATCTGAGGTGCTATTACCTCTTCTCTTTGCTATGGTCACCTAAACGCTTTAATATTTCTTTACGGAGGGGAGTACTTGTCATTGTTTTTGGGTTTAGCAGCATAGCAGCTAGCGGCCGCGTTTCGTGTCGGCTTATTATGGTGTCATTTGGACGCGCCAAAAAGGCTAATGGTGTCGGTGTTTATCCGCCAACAGTAAACTCCATCTGCTCCGTCTACTTCCGAGAACGTTTCAAACGGGCACGGTAAGACGGACAACGCCATTTCCTTGAGAGTTGTTCCCCTGCTTGTCACCCGATGACGACGCATACTTGATCGAACCGTGTTTATCTTGTGATGACCCAACACAAGAAATTATTGCACGTCAGACGTCAGTGACATTATCGCAGTGAAATCCTACAATAGCACTGTGAAATCTCCGTCTCAGCCTTCTTCAGGGTTCGGGACTTCAAGCCTATGCAGATCCTACAGGTGTCAAGCGGCCGGGCTGGAGCAGCAGCCAACGGCCGTAGAGGATTCTTGCATTTTACTTTCAACCGCCAATTACTTGCTAAACTTTCAATCTCCGTTTCCGCTTCGTATTAGATTGTAATTAACTTGCAGGCACATCTTTGTAAACCTCTACAAAAGTCAACTATCATTTCCTTGTGCTCCTTGTGGGATCCATACTCTTATCTCGAAAAACTATAACTGTACTATATGCACTTGCAGATCATCATAACCTCCTTTTTTATCAATATAACGCTCATATGAGCTGCCTATCATGATTATGATCCATTTGATGTAAACCGAAGTGATGTTGATCATTTGATAAATTATTATTTCAGATCATCGGTAGTGGGAAATTGTGCGTTAGTTGGGTTTAATCTTGCAGGTAATGTGTCGTGGTTATAGTAAATGAACAGTTTGCATTATATTATTGCCGCTAAGTATGAAGATTTATATGTCCTCTGATCAAAGCATGCAAACACCAGTGTGTCATCTTGCTTAAATTATTCATTTTATACTTAATACTTGGATCACGCGGAGAGAATCTCGGTTAAAGAGTGAATTATTATCTATAGACGCGGCAAGGATCTCGTTCGATGGAATTATGGACGTAATGCATATATAATATTAGCACATTACACATAATCTAGCATGAGCACGAAATATTTCATTCTCTTTTTCACATGACTATGTTACTTGATGCACTATTTACCTTATAGAGAATTGCCCTGGGTGACCTATAAACCCGAATTGCGCTTAATGAAACACTTCCACCAACTATTACTTGCACTTTTATTTTCACGTATTATTTATTCTGAAAATACAAAATATTACCTATCACATTATATTTTAATATCTTGTACAACTAGCAAATCTATCAAGGTTAACACCCTTGTTAGTGTTGTTGCGGCACAAGCAAAAAGTTTTATTTGATGTAGGAACTTTGTAACCAGCAAATCTATGGCACGGGCGGTGCTTTGGATCATGAGCGACTACCCTAAGTTTGGCGGTCATTGTGGCGACAAGGGCGACGGTCCTGCCCTCCACATGGAGGCATTTGGTGTGGAGGTGTGTGGCATTCCGGATCCTAGCACTAGTGGGTCCCTGAAACGGTTTTCAGCTCTGTCAGACCGGGTCGTGCAGGGGCTTGGTGTAGCTGTGGTCAAGGGGGGTGAGTTCGTCAGATCTGATCGGGAGTGGTCGGATTTTGCTGGCCACTCGTGGTTTTGTTGTTGTTTTGTTCGTGGCCTCCGCGAGGTGCGGGTTGTGTTGTGTTGTGGCACAATGGCGGCATCGTCCTCTCCACATGCTTGGTGTGGCGGCTGCATACTGGTGGTGGTATGCACGTTTTTGTCCACCCCTGCTTGGGTGGAGTGGCGGGTGTTCTACGCGGGGCAATTGCCCTGCTCCGGCTAGTGGTCGGAGTCGGTGATGGTGACCCATGTGCCAATCGCTTCCCTGTTCAGGGCGTCGCTGCAAGCTTTCCTCCCCCTCCCCTTGGCTCCGAAGGAAACTCTATCGGATGATGGTGGTGCTTAGCATTGCTCCCTTCTTGAAGGAATTGTTTTGGAGCCGGTAACGGCCTTGCTTCGTGTGAGGTTGCGAGGGCAGTTGCTCTCCTTCATGTTAGTGTGGCATCATGTTTGTCAACGATGATGGTGACTAGTTCTATAGGATCGTGACTGGATTTTAGTAGCCGGCTCTTCTCGGCACGTCCAACTGGTTTCCTCTGGTCTTGTTGTGTCATTGCAAAGTTCAGGCTACCTCGAAGAGCATAGGCGATGATGATGACGAGTGTTGTGTGGTCTTCAAGGAAGTCTTCATCGATGCGAGCTTTGCATATTTCTTTTGCATTCGACCATCATCAAAAATGGAGATGTCTCATCGTTGCTCCTGGTAGCCAACTGTTTGGCATAGGTCGATGCGGGCTTCATGCAGATGGTTGCGGTTAGGGCTCCGCCAATGTGTATTTGCTATGAAGTGTGAGTTGCTGACTCGCGGAGGAGCGATGACGATGCCACTTGTAGTTAGCCGCGATGGTGCTCCTCCCTCGACGACGTGTGTGCGTTTTGTGTTGATAGTCAGGTCGTTTGATGGTGCCCCTTCATGTGTTGTAGCGGTTCCCGTCCGATTTTCCGTAAATAACCAGATAATTATATTATTTTTTCTTTAGTATAATGAAATGAGGCAAAGCTTTTGAAAAAGAAAAAGTCTACTGAACAACTGCGGGCTTCCTTTCTTAGTCATGGGAGGATGGAATCTCGGCCTAGTTATGCAAGAGTTGGCAAATACAAGCGAGGCTTCTTTTCGTCCCTCACCCAAGCTCCTTTTTGCAAGAGGTCCTATTTCTTATCGTTATGCTTTTTGAAATATGCGAATTGGCGTGTTCATAGTAGGAAATCACACAAACAGTCTGGAGCAGTTGGATTCTTTGCTCTTCTCCCACGCTTCCACTGCCATGTACGTATACATATAGAGTACTACTATTGTTTGGATTAACCGGACGAACGGATCTCAGAGAGGAAATGGAAGCTTCTTCTGTAATGTTAGCAGGATCAAAATTAACCTGCAGCATCTCATACACGGCACAACTAGACAACAATCCAATGAACAAACGGCAAGACCACTACGTAGCTATAGTAGCTAATCGAAGATCGAACCCCGCACAAGCTGATCTGCATCTGCTCCGCGTGCCGGAGGCTACGCGCCGCGGTTGAGCATCTCCTTGTAGTTGAGCAGCGAGTTGAGCCTCTGCAGCTGCAGCTGCTGCCGGAACTTGTTGATGAAGTCGTCCGCCCTCTCGTCCACGCACGCGGCCTCCGGCGCCGCTGCGTCCTGCCGCCTCGCCTCCGCCAGCACCGCGCGAGCCGCGGGAGCCCTCGGCGCGCGCTGCACCAGCCGCACCGGCGCCGGCACTGGGGCGCGCTCCAGCCTCCTCACCTCGGCCGTGACCGGCTTCTTCGCCACCTTCACCCTGGCCGCCTTCTCGGCCTCGTTGCCAGTCTTGCTCACCGACTTCCTCGCGGCCGGCTCAGACCGGCTCCTGTCGTACTGCTGCTTGCTGCCCTCGTCGTCGTCGCCGCCGATGTTGCCGGCGGCGGAGTGGTTGTAGTTGTACTCGGGAGGGAAGTCGCCGGAGCGGAAGCGGTAGAGGCCGAGGGAGCGCAGGCGCTCCATCACGGACGACGTGCGCGCCAGCGGGGCCGGAGGCGGGGGAGGAGCGTACTGGTCGGCGTGGTCCTTCTGCTGGTGCTGCTGGTGGTGGCGGTCGTCGTCGCCGTGGTGGTCGTGGCGGCGGCGGTGGGAGCGGGAGGTGAGCGCGATGGTGCCGATGACGACGTTGAGGAGGAGGAAGAGCGTCGCCGGGGAGAAGTAGCCGCGGACCAGAGACCACGCCGGCGTCACGTCCGGGGCGTCCATCTAGCTGAGTTCGCACGGCGGCAAGGATCGATGAGGAGGGTGCGGAGGGAGCCAAGCTAGCCAGGTAGGAGAAGACGTGGGTGTGTTGATGGTTCGTTTGCCTGCTTGGCTGCTGGGCGCGGTGATAAATATACGAGGCGGGAGAAGGAAGCGGGAGGCCGGTGCCCGGCGGTGGAGCGGGGGAATGCTTGCTGGGGAGGGAGAAACCGTGTGTACAAGAGTGCCGCCTCCTCGTGCACCCGTAGCCGACCATGGACCCTGCCAGGTTGGAGATCCCCAAACCCATGAGCTCAATTCAATGCTAGCTACTGTGGCCCACCACTGCGCATCGCGTCGGCCCTAGCGTCTCATCATCATACTAGCTCGCTTCCTTGTAATTTGTGATAAGTTTTGGTCAAAGATTTAAATGGCAAAATATTGATACATATTAACAAAAATTATATTGTCAGATTCATATTGAAACATAGTTTTCAACGAGGGAGTGCTTAGGACTCATCTAGATGAGATATAATTTGGTCTCATTTACCTGAAAAACAAAAACAGATACAAAGTAGTACAACTGGTCATGTTAGCACACACGCACCTTATAATCTCATCCAATGGCTATAAAAGTGAATGAGACATAACTAAAACTCAGCTAGATGAGTTCTGGCAAAACCGTTTCAATGATGTGACTTTATATGATATATATACATGAACATTTTATTAATTAAACTTATAATTAAATTTTTAGCACAGATTACAGTGAAGGCCAGTGAACCCCGGTAGAGGTAGTAGCTCAGTGAACCCCAGTGAAGGCCTATGCCTCTCGTCTCGCTCCAATAGCGCAGCGAATAATTAGTCATAGCCAAACGGGCTTCCTTAAACATAGAAATATCCTCGAGGGTCCGATCGCTTTGTTGGAAATTGTACACGAGCTTAAAAAGAATAAAACTAAGGGAGTTTTACTCAAGCTCGATTCCGAGAAGGCTTATGACCGTGTGAATTGGGACTTTGTCCAGGAAGTCTTCCTCAAAAAGGGTTTTGAGGCAGGTTTTGTTCACCGCATCATGCACCTTGTGTCTAGCGGACACACGGCGGTCACCATTAACGGAGAAATGGGCAATTTCTTCCGCAATAAGAGGGGACTCAGACAAGGGGATCCGAGCTCTCCTTTAATCTTCAACTTTGTAGCGGACGCACTTGCCGCGATGATTCACCGTGCGTGTGCTGCCGGTCACATCTCCGGTCTTGTCCCGCATCTCATCCCAGGCGGAGTGTCTCACCTTCAATACGCTGATGATACGCTACTCCTCTTCGAGCCCAATGATAGTAGTGTGGCCTCTATCAAACTCATTCTCCTGGCCTTTGAACTCATGTCGGAACTGAAGATCAATTTCCTTAAGAGTGAAGTCATTACCATAGGGATGGATGACCTCTCGAGCTCTCATGTGGCAAACCTACTCAATTGCAAGTGTGGTGTCTTTCCGATTAAGTACTTGGGCTTACCCATATCTGCTCGCGGACTTACCATCGCTGAGTGGGAACCTCTTTACGGGAAAGTTGCCAACCGTGTTAGTCCTTGGCGTGGACGATTTATGTCGTCTGCGGCCAGACTCATCCTGATCAACTCGAGTTTATCCTCTCTCCCTATCTTTATTATGGGTATGTACCTCCTGGCGGATGGGGTTCACGCCAAACTCGACACCCCCCGATCTCGTTTCTTTTGGGAAGGAACGGGAGCCAAAAAGAAATACCATTTGGTCAAATGGGCGGCAATTTGTCGGCCAAAAAAACTTGGGGGGCTTGGGGTTACCAACTCCAAGCTTATGAATGTTGCTCTATTAACCAAGTGGTGGTGGAGACTAGCGCAAAACGAGTCAGGGCTCTGGGCCCGAATTCTCAAAGCCAAATATTTCCCGGACGGAACCGTCTTTCAAGCCCAGTCCTCGGGCTCAACGTTCTGGAAAGGGATCCAGGCCGTACGGCCGGCCTTCGCTTTAGGGGCACATTTCTCTATTAAGAACGGCGGCTCTGCCCGTTTTTGGCTAGATCATTGGTGGGAGAATGCCCCTTTGTGGCAATCACATCCAGAACTATATCACCTTGCCACCGATCCCAACCTTATGGTTGCCGATGCCCTTAGAGTCAGCCCCCCGGCGATTACCTTCATTCGTGCTCTAGGACCGGTGGAAGCTGCCAACTGGGATAATTTGGTGGAGGCTTGGAGAGATATAGAACTCTCCCCCGAGTCAGATGCCGTGTCTTGGAAACTTACGTCCTCTAAACTTTTCACGGTCAAATCCTTATACTCCAAGATGTCCGAGGGCCCGGTGCTTTCCATGGCTAGGGGACTATGGAAAGCGGGATTGCCTTTGAAGATCAAAATCTTCATGTTGCAGATGGTGAGAAATAGGCTACCATCCTCTGATAACGTGGCCAAACGGAATGGTCCGGCTGATGGCACTTGTACTCTGTGTGGGCTGGTCGAAGATGCCAACCATATATTTTTTTCAATGTGTGCTGGCCCGTTTTGCGTGGAGCGCGGTGAGGGAAACTTTCGCCAAAAATTGGCAACCTCAAACAACGAAAGACCTCTTAGACATTCTCTCTGCCCAGAAGGGATCCTCCGCTAGAATTCTGTGGCGTTGCGTTGGGGCGCTTTTATGGTCCCTTTGGACGGTTCGAAACAAATTCACGATCGAACACAAGTTCCCAAAACACCCAGCTGACATATTATTCAAATGCCACATTTTTCTCCAGGTGTGGATGCCGTTGGGGAAAGCGCATGATGAACAAGACATGATTTCTGTCATGGAGAAGATCAAAGTGATGACATGCCAAGTTCGTCGAGACGATGGGACATCCACTTCTGCTTAAGCAAGATCGCCACCCACCCTATCGTTTTCGTCATGTCTCTTTTGTTGCGCGTGTTGGTTCGGAAGTTTAAACTATGAGCTCTACTATGGTCTGTATCTTAAACTCCTGTGCGATTGACGATTGCCCTTTTGGCTTTATTAATTTAAAGCCGGACGCACCCAGCGTCTTCGTTCCAAAAAAAGGTAGTAGCTCATAAAAACAAAAACAAAAACACTAGCTCGTCAATCCACATCTCATGATCTATCCAAACAAGAGAGTTAGGGTTAGGGATGCTGTGTTTTGGTTCTTAGGTGCATATGTATCCATTGACTATTTCTTGATTCAATTACGTGTGTGGAGAGTATGTGAAACAAGATGCATAATTCGTTTACTTCTTACAACAATAACCTACGATTATTAGAAAGTACTAACATAAACTAGGATTTATTTATTTTTTGTCTTTTTCAAGTTAGCCATTGCATTTCTATATATACACGAGACTCAAGCAATAAACATCGATTTCACTAATTCCTCTCTATCCCTTCTTACATGTTATCAGCCTAATCAGTTCAAACCCTAGACGCTTCCGCCCTGCGCCCCGCCTCTTGAGCGGTTGGCCGCCATGACCGTCGACCATACCTTCGTCTACTGGTCGTGTTGATCAACTACCCAAAAGAGTCTTTTTCCATATATCTTGATCCGGATTTTTCTCTTGACGGTCGTCTTGATCGACGTTTCTTTTTAATTTTTTGATCTAAGATCGGGTTGCGTCGCCCGCCGCTATTGTCGACACCCGCGCACCTCTACTCCGACACCCGGCGCGACCACCCGGCCTCCTCCCCGACCAGGCCGCCTCGCCCGATGCGGCGGCCCGTCCCGGCCGTTGTATGCGCGTCTGACCGCCCGTCGCTCTACGCCAACCGTCGTCGCCCTCATATGGTCAGGATCCTGCATCACCTCATTTCCATCCCGCTCGGCTGCATCTGTCTGCCAGCCCTGACGCCCCGTCACACATGATGCGTGGACCAGCTGTGTTGTGATGCGCAGCTTGCGCCCCTCTCGGGCGTGGGCCGCGTGCACACGTCGGCTGTTCGCATGTCCCTCGCTTGTGGCCTTGGTAGCTCGGCCATCTCATCACCGACCGGCGACCCTGACCTTGCGAGCGGCCAGATTGATTACCTGGTCGTCGTTCCCCTCCATCAGCGTCGCGCGATCGACCAAGCTAGACGCTTGCGCGCGCCTCCCCAGGTCCAGTGAAGATCGTCCCGAGTTCAGCGCGCCCCTCCACCGATCGAGCAACAGGCTGCAGTTGCGTCGCCCAGTCGGGTCGTCGCGCCGCCACCTCGTGGTTCCCCCCACGGCTATACCGACTCGCGCGTCGTCGTTGCATCGCCCCTTTGGGTCGTAGTGTCGTGACACGCGGTCCACGCCACTGCCATGAGGTTGTCCCCGTGGTTGCACTGATCCGGGCACCGCCCCTTCTGGTCGTAGCGTCGTGGATCGCAGTCCCTGTCGTCGCCCTGACCCACCTGTTGCCACTCCGTCGTCCTCGTGCGTCAATTTCTTGTGGTATGTGACGCGCCGCCTCTCTTGGCACAGGAACGCCACCGTCCGTGTTGGTCATCGTCACGTTGTAGAGTTCCTCGCCTACTTCGAGCACCACCACCGCCGTATGTCCACCCCCTTCGTCTTCGTCCAGCACCGGCTCGTCGCCAGCGTCGTTGTCATCTTACGCAACCAGTTCGCCAACTCCGACCACCGTTGGTGACATCAGCCCAATACCGATTGACGCCACAACCGTCGTCGAGTCTCCTTCTCTGCTGGCCCCTCCGACTCCTCGACAAGGCGTATAGCTCGTGCAGGTCCCTCGTCTACGCATGCCCGATGCTGGCAACACCGAAGTGTGCCTTCGTCCACGATGTGTCCCCGGGCCTGGCAAGCTTGATGCGACGCTTCATCTTCGTTGGTCTAAGCATGCCCGGTGCTAGCAACACCGACGTGTACCCGGGTTTGGCAAAACCTGACATGATGCCTTGTCAACAATGTCTTCTTCCTGGCGCACCACTACTTCGACACCACTGCGCCCATGACTAACTCGGCGCCTCCTTGCGCCCCCGGCTTCACGCCGACTTCCTCGATACCGGCTACCCCGACTCAACATCGACCACGGTGTTCTTCACACGGCTACCTCGACCACGGCTACATCACCCTACGCTCTCGGCTACCTCGACAAACGGCACAAAGGGCTACCGCCTTGCTTGAGAAACCTCGTCGGTTCCCACTCCAGCCACAACTTTTCCGATGCATCGACTGTACAACTGTGGCGCGGTGTCCGTAGGCTTACCTTCGGATTCTTCTCCAGTCTCACCGTTTGCGTCGCTACCGTTGTGACTGCGGGGGGATGTTGAGTATTATGATTATTAGGAAGTACATGATAGACTAGAATTTGTTCCTGCCTTGTCTTGTACTCCAAGTTGGTCAATGTACTCCTATATATATGCCCACGAGGCTCAAGCAATAAACATCGATTTCACCAATCTCTCTCTATCCCTTCTTACACATATGACCAATTGCTTTTATATCACATTATTCAGATTTTAATTTGTTACATAGAGCCTCTTGTACGCGGCCGCCTCCTCACCCAAGAAAAAGCCTAGGGTTCATTTGCCTCCCGCCGGCGGACCGCCTCGCTTCCGTTGGGCTTAGGGCCATGGCGACACGGTAGATCCCGGCCCTTGCCGGCGGGAGAGCTCTATTTTCAGATGTTCCTTCGAGTTTCGCTAGGATTTGTGCCATGTTCACACAAAACGACGGCGGCTCCCTAAATATGGAATAAGGTTCTCCCCGTCTAGCCCATGTTCCGGTGGTGTGTCTAGTATCGCCGATAGGCGTGTGGAGGTGTGTCTCCGACGGATCTGTCATTGATGGATTTGCTCGGGTCTGGTCGTAGTTCGTCTACGTTCGTGTGTCTTCACGTTGGATCCTTCCGATCTACACTACTATTCATCGGCGGCGGTTGTTGTTTTGCCTGGCTCCAGCGAGGAAGGGGCGATGACGGTGGCGCGCCTTCAGCTCGCTTAATTGCTTGTAATCATCGTTAGGTGGTCTACGGATCTTGATGTAATTTTTATTATTTTTGATGTTCAATATACGGCCAAGATTGAACGTGAATGTATTGGAAGTTTTTTTGAAAAAAATCCCCGTGAACAGCTTGGATGATGCGGTGAGGTATGTTGGTTTTCCATTTCGATGCAACAAGCGATATGCCATCCAGGTTTCAACAGCCGGGTGGATGAAGGAACCACGTGGAGAAACCGTCCAGCTAATGATGGAAGTCCACTTGTCGCGTGTGCCTTGCACATGTCACGTGTCGCGACCTGCCCTGGTGGCCAGATCGGAACCGCGGCAGGTCAACCTGACTCGATCCACCGCGACTTAACGTGAATTGCGTTGTTGGGACGATCCCATCAGCCTATGCACATGCGCATCTTTAATATGGACAAGATAGATGCCCTTCTGAATCGAATTATTTAGTAAGATGGGGAGGCACGAAGTACTAAATGGGCACCCAAAATGGAGAAGGAACTAGGCTAGGATTTCGGTACATGCACTTTTGTCATGCAACGGAAGTCAGTGTCCATGAACCGAATAGCATACAAAATCCCATAAACCGAATAGCAACTTTAATATGGCCCCTCTTACCCCATCTTGTCACATGAAAGGTAAGATTTAATCAAACCTCTTATGCCAAAATGTGGTAAGAGAAAGCATGTTTACAAACCTCTAAACCGAAAGCAAACAAAGGAGAGCTTTAGGGAAGTCAGACACACCTACTATTAACTCCCTCTCCTTTCTCTCTACTAGATGACCCGTTGCGCCGATGGCGCAAGGGGCGAGAGGAAGCCATGTACTGAAAGAATGTGTATGAAAATATTCATGCATTGATTGAAACATACACAAATACTTCAGTGTGTGTGAATGTCCTTGTGTAAATACATTTTTTGCTACATGCCGAGTTATTTCTCTCGAAATGCATGGAGTGCATATTGGATTTATTTCATACAGACAAGCAACATATTGTTGCTCTTAGAACACATCATGTTAGCTCCTGAGCGGAAGATGGACGGCGGAAGGCAGGGCATGCCTTTTCCTCGGTTTTATCTGTGGTAATCGGCACATTTTGTGTTTTTGTTAAGCTAGCTCCTGAGCGGAAGATGGACGGCGGAAGGCAGGGCATGCCTTTTCCTCAGTTTTATCTGTGGTAATCGGCACATTTTGTGTTTTTGTTAAGCAATTGATGCTTCAAACAGAGAAAAGCAGGAGAAATAGATAACCATACATAAGAGTGGCATCATGTATATTAATAGATGGATTACCACCGAAAAGATCTCACACCGGTCATATAGAATTATGCATATTCCTTTAAACTGCAAAATTTCTTATATTTAGAACCGGAGGGTGTACATTGGAGCACTCAGGTTCCGACAATGAAATCAAAGATGTGTTATCTGTGGTGGTGTTTCAAGCATATAGTAGACCCGATGGTCCTTTTGTATACCGAGCATTGCAAATAGGCCATGTCGACACAATGGATAGTTCAGCAAGTCCACAAAATGAAAAGATTCTGGTAGTAATTAAATGGTTTTAAGCACCATGGTTTTTTCGGATCAAACCTTGAACAATTTTACTTGCAAGTGCACCAAGCATGTATCAACTATATTCTCAAATGTTTCAGGCTTTCTTCCATGTAAAACACAACACAGTATGAAGCACGGCAGTGTCAAAGTAACATATAGGAATGCTCTTATCTTATATGCTCTGAAACTTGATAATATGATAAAACTACTTACTCAGGAGACTTGATTGCACAATCTAGCCTGCTAAAGAATATATGCTTGGAAGAGAACAATCGATTGCAAATGGATATAAAACGAAAGCAACAATATCTGTGTCTCATCCTTTCCACCGGGAAGCTCTATTTATGAGCACCATACAGACTACCTCCACTTGGCAGCAAGGCATGCTAATAGGCAGACAAAAGGTTAACCTGTACATGTTATTTATCTCTTATAATATACAAATTCTTGAGAGCCACAAAATATCTTGGAAGAATAACTACATATCAAATCTACCTCGAACGTTATCTCACCGTGAACACCACATAAATCACATTCTAACATGGAGGCCTCAGCCATCGGCAAGGCATCTCATGGAACATGGGGGAAACTCCAAATTGAACAGAGCAACACAAAAATAGGAATTGGGCATGAGGAAAGGGGGATAAGCCAACCTTGGTAATGGGATGAGCAGGTCGAGGAGGGTGTCACTGTATTTCCATCTTCTGTTTGAATATTCAGATCCCCAACACACATTATAGCCCCTATAAACTGTACAGGAAAACTGAAGCTTCTGTTAGGACAACCTGCCCATTGTAGCGATACCTGACACAAATCAATTTGCTGTCAAAATGATATAAGGAATGTACTCGATAAGCATGCTAAGATACAGTGAAGCATCGGATGGGTCAATCCGATTCTGATAGAGCAATTGCACCAAAAATATAGTTCATTTATATGTTCTCCAAAATATTGACAAATAGAGGAAAGCCGACTTGAAACTACAATTATGTGGTTGGGGAAGTTTGTGCCCTCTTAGGGAGTACTCCAGTGTATTAATTCCTTCTCCAACCACAGAAGCCTTCTCTATAGCTGATCTGATCTGAACAAACAAAAGAAGGGTGTTTTCTAGTCGCACAAATTAAAAATGTACAGTCTGTCCATTCAGTGCATAGCGTTATTAAAGATAATATGCCACGATCCTAAACTAAAGTAGCATGGGTGCATATGGAAGCACTATATTGTCGAACCATTCTCGTCATCTACACATGGAAGTCCATGAGAAGTAGCATGGGTCGCCTTGGTTGGGCTGAGTCTGAGTAAATGTTCCTAGTATTGTTTGCTCCTAGCTACCAAACACAACTACCACTATGTATACATGAACACTCGACGGAATCTTGTGTCCTCAGCATATGAGTACCTCAAAGTACATACTCATTTTCATATTCCTGAGAAAAGAAACTCAAGGTTTTGTTCAAAGTGTTGCCAATTGCAGTGCACTTGTTAAATTATGAAATTCTAGACTGCACAAGTAACTGAAATAATTAAGAGCTTATGGAGCTTCTGTCATTATTGCATCAAGCTAGTATAATTAGAAAATAGAAATTGCATATCTTGAACATATAGATCTGAAGAAAATATAGGTTCTCCAACTATCTGGACACCATTAAAAACAAAAAAGCATCCCTTTCTTTACACTGTACACCAGCAACTCCTAAACGGCAGCTTTGTTGCCACCACAGGCAAATACCCAGCTCCCGCCTCATGTATATAATAAAAAAACTCTCAGTGATCTTTGCAATCATACATAACCTGATTCCTTCAAAATTGCAAGCATCTAGAAACAGGATCTTATCAAATTATAATGAAAGAAATCAAAGGCTAAGAAGAGGACAATCAGTTTCAATGCCATTGTTTCGGGGCTGCTGATATAATCATTGTATCCTTAGAGAGAGGAGGTTGCATTGCATGAACTGTAACAAGGGGAAAACATCAACACCTTAGCCCTGTAAACCGGTTAGAAAAATATCCAAATCCTAAAACAGTAAAGCATCAGAATGAAAACCTTACTCCCTACTTTATAAAAACTCAGGAACCACCAGCTTGTGCGCTTACATCGACCACAAAAAGTATCTGTGCGACCAAAAACAGGTGTAGCTAACATTGTATATAACTCCATCAGTTCAGTTCCCAACTCCACCGAAAATATCAACTCTGACCAAATAGTACAACTCCACTTGTCTAACTTCCATCAATATATTACCATATGGAGCTAGCCCACTCAGCAAAAGTTGTTCTAACTATAAGGTAAAAAGAAGAAAGTATTAAAAATTTAAAATACAGATTGGGATAAATAATTCATAGCATGGTATATCATCATCCAAAAGCAATAATATTCTAAATTACACACATAGTATGGATGCCTTCTCCAGTGCACCATGAAACATGACCAAATAGGGTATCTCGTAGTAAGAACTAAGTAATAAAATACACTAACACATAAAAGGGCTAATGTTGATTCATTCACTCGGTATACACACATCATAAATTGGGGGCCTTTCAAAAAATTTAGCTGCCACAAGTAAACATCATCCTCGAGCAATTAATTGCAGCACTCTTCAAAGCAACAAACCATGATCAAGCAAAGAGTTGAAGAACTGGTGTGAATCTTTTAGTTAAATTGTTGACAGGAAGTAAAAAAGCAAATGCATGGCGCAAATGGAAAATAAAAATATAAACATCTGCATAAGCAAGCTTAGTACATTCAGAACACACCGCAACATCATTGTCTGCTGCTGCGGCGGCGTCGTTGGAAAGAAGTGCTGGTTGATCCTTGGCTTGTCTCAGCCTCACCCAGCCACCTGTGTCCTGGGGCAAGGCGGAGGAAAACGGCAACAATAGTCCATTGAGGTCAGAGTAGGGGTGAAATTGGATTGGATTTCTTAAATTGGAGTGCGCCAAAAATAACAATCTCAAATCATAAACAGGGATAGGCCAACAGATGATCTCTTAATTCGCTAGGAATCACAAATCCCAAAAATTCGACAGAATCATCAAGGATGCTTATTCTAAAGATTACCTCCAGATCAAGGCTCGGCTGATAATCGAGACAAACACGCTCCTGGTGGAACAAGCACTTAATCGACGCGCACCAGACTTCTCTAGACAGGCCCAAGCGATTGAAGATGTCAAAGTACAATCGAGTCTTTGGTTCTCCTCATGTGAATTTGTCCACTGTAAGAGGGGGGCAAACATGGCTGCCCACCACCTAGCCATGCTAGGCCTGTCTCTCGCTGCAGGTGAAGTTCTTGTAGATGATGATGATGTACCAGCTCTTGTAGTTGCTTCTGTAATGGGCGATTTAGCCCAAGATGTTGCTCATAAAGCAGTTTGCTTGCTCTCAAAAAAGGCTCGGCACCTACAGCGGTAGGTTTGTGAGTAAATTTAAATGCAGTTAAACGAGTTGAAGCATACAAAAATAATATTTTGAGGTGAGTATAGCTACCTGGTAGCAGATAGATCCTTAAAGTTCTCAGATATGTCAGGATAATACTTAATCCCCATCAACAATTTATCAGATGGATTTACATATCCTCGAACCTGCACCAATCCAGACGTTAAAGAAAATTGTATAATGAACAAAACATATATAAGACATAAATAATGTAATCTTGTAACTATAACTACTCCTAGAGAACTGATGAACGTCACTGTGTTAGAGAGAGAGAGAGACTCTTCTCTTTTTTCTCAGAACTGCACATGTGTTTAGAAAAAAACATAAATCAAAAAATCAAAATAAGATAATCAAAGAACTGGGAGAATTAAAAATTGAAAACTGGGAGAGGAAGATGACAAGACCATAGACGAGGGCCGGCATCATGAATTAGAGGGAGGACCTCAAGTTACCATGGAAAGATGAGAAAAGGAGGAAGAGATCACATGTGCCGGCCTGTCCTCTAGGTGGGGGCTCCACTCCTCTGTAGACAGCCGCAGAGCATGTCGTTGTGGCGAGGAAGGAGAGAAATCTGAATCGCCCACTCGCGTCGTCTCGGAAGGCGGTGACCGCCAGGAAACATACCACCATGAGAACAACTTAATAAAGGGGAGACGGAAACATATTTATAGGTCAACACTCTGCTTCCTGTAAGATCATACAGTCATGAAGCCATAACTGCAGACTACTCCAAGTATACAAGTTCATTTCGAAACACTGATCAAATTAGCAATATAATCCAGCAGCTATCTGGACAAGCAACAATGCATCACCAGCACATAGTAAGCATTTCGGGAAATAAATTTTGAAAACCCAAAACACGCAAACAATCAATATCTTACTCGCAATTAAATATGGCAGTCGAAAAGATCAGCGACAAATATCATAAACCATGACATGAACAGCTGAAATTACTTGCTCGCCTATTGCACGAGCAGCTATATGGTCGAAACTGTCAGGACATGGGTAGAAGAAAATGCACGCTAGGGATTATATTTTCAATCATGACAATTTTATCACATAAACAGTTGCTGATGGCACATCAACGACAGAATGCAAGGAACAGAACAATAGCTAGTGAGGTGATAACAGGACTTATCCCCATCAATAAACAGATGGTTTTCTCACATTCAGCAAGCATTACACTATGTCCAATGACAGCAATTTTATCACAACACATAAAAAGCTGCTGACAGTACAATAATCACAGAATACAAGGAATTGGATGGTTAACTAATCAAAAGAGCTTCACAAATGTTACAGGGATTTGCCTAAACTGTAGCCTAGCCCAGCAATAGCAGGCATAGCACTGACCCAACAAGCACTTACGGCTTCACTAATCAAAAGAGGAGAGCATCAAGAAGGAAGGAGGAGCGACCTGTGGGGTGTGAACGACGACGAGCCGGCGGCGCTCCTTCCGGTGACGCTCTCCCGTCCGCCGCAGCACCTCCCTCTCCTCTATCCTCTCTCTTTCTCCCTCCTCTCCTTCCTTCTCTCTCTCCCTCTCTCCTACAGATTGAATCGAGTGCCGCCGCCGCCGCCGTCGCACTTTGCCAGCGGGGAGAGAGAGAGAGGAGGACAAGGGGGAGGAGGAGATGTGGCGGGGCGAAGATCTGCCCTCGATGCAGAATCACGGCGCCCGACCCGGCTGGATCGAGAACTGGTGCTCCCGCTGCTGCACCGATCCGGCTGGATCGAGAACTGGCCTCCCGCTGCTGCACCTCGAGCGCCGGGAGAGAAGGCCGAGCAGGGCGTGGGGCGTGGGGCGAGGGGATCGAGACGGAGGGTGGAGGGGATGAGGAGCTTGGGAAGGCGGCTGTAGGGAAGGGGGAAAAGATCTAGGGTTGGAGACGAGGGAACGGGAATGGAGGAGAAAGCGAACGGGCGCGGGGCTCACGATGGCCTGCACGTCGAGCGCGTCCCTCGCGCGGTGCGGTGGTTTTTCCCTCCCGTGGTGCGCTGCGCCTTCGCTGTTTTCTTCCCACGCGCGACGCGGTGCGGTGGTTTTCTCCCCTCGCGTGGTGCGCTGCGCCCGAGCCCTCGGTTGTGCCTAGCAGTCCACCAGGGTTTATATGTTCAATTAGACAAAGGGCTAACATTTGGCAAATATGGTTGAATCGCCCCACTAAACATATCAATTAGAATAAAATTTGCACACTATTTGACTAAAATTGACACTCGCGTCAGCTGCCCGCTTTGCCCCATACGACAATATTCCACGGTACAGTAGAGCCCTACATGTCCTCTGCCCATACGAACTCAGCAGCAGCCAGCAGTCAACGTGACCAAAGCTCAAATTGCAGGACAAAATTACTGTTCCGACCCTTTGGGCTAACAAATTTCGATTTTGACCTCCTTTTGAAAACATCATCCATTTTAACCTTTTAGGTGACGCCAACATCCCTGGCGTCTGGGTTGTAAAGGAGACGCCACGCTCCCTGGCGTTTGGCCCCTGGCCCGCACTACTCGCTGCTCGTTGACTTGCTGACGTGGCAACGGGTCCAGACGCCATGGTCCTTGGTGTTTCCGCCTCGCGACCCAGATGCCACCATCCTTGGCGTCTGGCCCTGATAAGTGGATAACCCCCGCGGGCCGAGCCCAACCACCCATTATCCATCCCCCCCTGGCGGCGCACGAACAGAGACAGCTTCTCCTTCGCCCCTCTTCTCCCTCACACCAAATCCTCCCCTGATCTACTCCATCCTCTACTCTAGTTCGTGGATCTGAGCCCCCTAAGCATCCTTGAGGTATTCACCCCCCTCTCCTCCAATTTCTTTTGGTTGAGTCCTCTTCTTTTTGATGCATTATTCAACACTAGGTGATGTTAGATGAGTAGATGGTTTCTTTGTTTTAGGAATTTGTTTGTAGTTGATAGATGATTTGCTAGGTAGTAGATGATGTGTAGTTGAACATGTAGGCAAAATCAATTCCATTTAGTGGATATGTTGTCCAAGAGAATTTTTTTGGTACTAAGAGGGGTGATGAATACATGATTTTTGTATGTAAAATAGACTTGTTTGATAATTTGGTTTGATAGATGATGTGTGTATGTGGTATAACAATACGGTTGAATTTATATATGATGACTCTATGTGTAGATAATCCTATTGTTGGCGTACTTTATTTGCAAAAGATATGATGAAATATGGAACTGTAGAAGATATGTATTTGCATATGTTGTCAATAGGAATGTTGTAATAGAGATGTTGCATAAGATGGAACGTGGCATATTATTTGAGAAATTTATTTGATTGATTGAGATGATGTTGGTATGTTTTTGAAGAATTATGTGTGCATATGAAGAAAAAAATGATGTGGTTGTGTTTGAGAAGGGAATTGTATTGTTTCATATTGTTTGTGTATTTATAGATGTTTGTGATTTATTTGGTAGGATGGCGGATGATGGTGGACCTTGGTATGACGGATTAATCGTGGAGTGGGATCAGGAACATCGTGCTCGTGCCATTGAGAACGGAAAGGTAAGAAACCAGACTTGTGCAGAATTTTCGTCGTTTCCCATTTGTGTTCTTGTATTGATCAAAACATGACTTTATTTGCAGCATGTAGTTGCTATGCGCATGAGGGGTCATTCCGCTGATGACTTTCCTTACGACGCGCGGTACGAGCCGTACATTCGGAGATTGGGTCTTCTCCCATTCGTGTTGCAGTTTAAGCGACACGCTCCGCCGGTGAACCACGCGGCGCTTACCGCACTTGTGGATCGTTGGAGGCCCGAGACTCACTCGTTCCACCTTCCATGTGGGGAGATGACGATGACCCTAGAGGACATGGCTATGATAAGCGGCCTTCCTATCAACGGACAAGCTGTTACCGGTCGTGTCAGCGCCGTTAATTGGCGAGAACGGACTGGCCTTTTAATTGGTGTTCAGCCTGAGGACCCTCTGCCAGGCAAGGCCGATCCCTCGAAAGTGAGGCATTCTTGGCTAAAACAAGTCAGGGGAGAAACCAATCCGTGCCCTGAGGGTGCCAATGACGTGGTTGTGCAGCAGTACGCGCGGGCCTATCTTTGGTATGTATTAACCAAGGTAGTCTTCTCAGACGCAACCGGGAACTCAGCCCTCTGGATGTATCTGGAGCTACTCAGTAACTGGGATACCCAGTATAGTTGGGGTTCGGCCGCACTAGCATATTTGTATCGTCAGGTAAGAGATATTTGCAACCATCTATCTTGCATTTATCATGCGCCTCCATATCTAACATGTTTGTTTGATTGCAGCTTGACTTGGCGTGTCGCAGAAAGGGAGATACATCCTCATTGTCTGGGTTTGTTTGGAGCCTATCTGTGACGCCCGAAGACCGACGTCCCAGAAGATTCCAGAAGATTCCAGATGTTCCGGGCTGCCCGTGTGTTCTTTTGTGATTGTGTTATTTATTTTCGCATTGCATCATGGCATCATGCCTTCATGTCATATTTATCTTTGCATCTCAACCTAATAAATTGTGTGGACCTTCGGTCCATTTAAATCGAGGGAAGGTGACTTCTCTTTATAACATATAAAAGCCTCTCAATAGTTAGGGAGCTATATTAAAATATTCCAATTGTTTGGGATCACCGTAACACACTTGCAATATTTTTCCCCATGCCTTCCTACTTCGAGTTTCTCCTTCAAAACCCTTCCCTGTAATTCTTTTCCGTTGTTTCGAGGTTCCTCCGAAAATTCGAACATTTTTGGACACTTCTATAATCAAGTCTTAGTTCAAACCCATTTGAATTAAATTCAAATATGTTTGAATTATATCTTGTTCTTGCCTTTTATATTTTTCCCGGACCGTGCTCATTTTATGATGCCCGAGAAAAATAGTCCCATGTGCTATTTTTCCCTAAGCCTCTCTCTTCTTTTCCCTCTTTCTTCTTTTCTGTTAAATCGTTTTAATAAAAGAAGAGAACCCAGCAGCCCTCAGCCTTCCCAACCGCCGCGGCCCATCTTCCTCCCAGCGCCCTCACCTCTCCTCCCAGGCCTCAGGCCCATTTGGCCCAACTCCCCTATGCAACCCTAGCGAGCCTCTCATCCCTCCCCGCATCGCTCCTCTCCCTCTTTTTCCTAGCCGCCGCCGCACCTCTCACCCCTCGCTCGTCTCCCGCAGCCTCACCCCGATTCCCTTTCTTCCCTTCGACCGCACCTTCCCTCTGCCCCCATCGATCTCGATCTCCAGCGAGCGCCCTGCGCGCCAGGAGCCGACGCACCCCTGCCTCCCTTCTCCGCGCGGCGCCTCCTCCTCACCGCAGCTCCCCACCTCGCCTCCCCTTTCCTCCAGGCCGCCAGCGACGCCGGCCCCGTCGCCAAGAGCCACCCACCGCCGGGCCAGGGCGTCCGCCGCCTTGCCGTCTCCTCCCGTGCGCCGCAACAGCCCCGAGCCCGACCTCCTCCTCTGGTCGACGCCCGCGCCACCAGGGCGCCGGTCCGAGGCTGCATCAGCACCAGGCCGGCCCGCGCCTCTCCTCCGCCGAGGCTCTGCCGTCGTCTCCTTCCAGTTCCCGCCTCGTCGTCGTCCAGCTCCGGGTCCAGCGCCCGTGGCCTCGTCGCCCCTTTGCTGCTGCCGTTTTGTTTTGTTTTGTGTTGCTTGTGTTGTTGACCTTGACAGAGAACCGTGTACGCCTACACGCCAAAGACCGCAACGACCCGAACATCTACGGAAAAACGAACATGTACCACTACTTTCTCTACCGTCGCCGGAAGCGCCAAGTACCACGACGACCCTTGAAGAGCTCGGATCCGTCAAGTTACACTACCGTCGCCGAGACCAAGTTCCACTACGTCCACGACGACCTTATGACAAGTACCACGACGACCGAACGACTACGATGACAAGTACATCTACGAACGGGAACGCCTACACGACGACACTACACGACGCGTCAAGTACCCCTTCGGATGCGTCAAGTTCGACTACACATGGAGATCCCGTGTACCCCCACGTCGCAAGTACCATGACACGTAACGTAAACGTCTACCGTTGCCGAAGACCCGTGAACAACTACTTCCTCTTCGAAAACGTGAACCACTACTTCCTCTACTTCCGCTACGTCCCTCGACGATCTCGAACCTCTCCGAAACATTTGTTTCGAAGGTATAACCCCGAGACGATGACCCGTGAGATGCTTGTTGTGGTTGTATGAAATGTTTCCCGTGTGTGCACCGTGCCGTTTCATCTTTTGTCGTGTTCCTTGGTTGCCTCATCACCGACTCGTGGGAACCCGGTGACGGGATCGCCCCACCTTTCATCTTGCATGTCTCGTTCACTCCACCTTTCTTTTGCACCGGACTCTCAACGAGTTACCGGAACCGATATGATGCCGTTGCATCACTTTTGGATTGTTGCCGTGGCACCCTTTTCCTTCCACCACGGTGACGATGCTTCATATCATCTTCTTGTTAACCTTCTAATAAAATTGCATAAACTTGATCATGTCATCCGCATCATGTTAACAACACTAAAATGTTAAATTATTGTTTGCTTAAATATTGCTAAACATGCTCATGGGGATTTTCCGGAATTGTTGTTGTTAACTCCGGCCTCATTTAAAATGTCTAAATAGTGTAGTTTTATTATGCTTCACCTCTTGCCATGTTAACAAACATTTAATCTTGTCTTGTAAATAAACGAGAGTCAATTAAATAATTAAATGTGGTGTTTCGTCAATATGCAACTCGTTGCATATTGAGCCCCACTTAACTTGTAGTATTGTTTGTGCATCTTGCCATGCCTTGCATATTTAAACCGGACATGCATCATACTTGGATGTGCATCGTATGCCATGTTTATGATATGTGTGTTTACCGTGTTGTTTGCTTCTTTCCGGTTGCTTCTCTTGTTAGCTTCGGTTTCGTTCCGGAGTTGTGAGGATTCGCTCGTCTATGTTGCTCCGTCTGCTTCGTGGATCCGTTCTTCTCCCTCGCGGAATCCCAGGCAAGATGACCGAACCCGGATACCATTACTATCTTTGCCTGTTGCTAGTAGTTCCGCTCTATAGTTTTTGCCTCGATGCCCATGTCTTTCCTGTCAGCCTCCTACTGTAACCATCACCATGTTTAACCACCCTACCTATGCAAACCGTTGCTTGGCTAAGTACGCTTCGCTCAGCCCCTCTTATAGCATTGTTAGTTGCAGGTGAAGATTGAAGATGCTTGCTTCATGTTGAAGTTTGGTTGGGTTATATCACACTATATAAATGCTTAAAATGAAATCATCTATATACTGGCAAGGGTGGAAGGCTAAGCCTTTTGCTTGGTGATTTGTTCCACTCATGCCGTTAGGAACCGTATAAACCGGTGTTATGTTCCTTGATTATGCGTTCCTAACACGGTTGGGGTGTATGGGACCCCCTTGATAAACCGCTAAGTGCTAAGTCTTTTCCAGCAAGTCCCAACATTTGGTACTATTTGCCTCATAATAACAACTTAATTAATTAATTAAATTTGCATAGGGGGTCGCTCCCTCGGGGATTCCTAATTCTACATAGCAGGGGGGGCCAGTGTTGATGGTGTTGGTCCCAAACGGGGAGCCTGCGGGAACCACCACGAGGAAACTCGAGGATTGGGTCCTGTAGCATCGCCCATCCGGTCGTGTCCTGAGACTTAGATACGCGCGGCTACTATCAGGGTGTCGACACGCCGAGAGGATTTGCTGGATTAGCCTTACCTTAGTTCGGAGTATCTTGAGCACGGGATTCCGAGAATACTCGGGTCTTCCCACCTATGGAGTCGCGACTCCGCGGATCGTGGGCTTGTAATGGGTCAAGTTGGAACACCCCTGCAGGGTTTGAACTTTCGAAAGCCGTGCCCGCGGTTATGTGGCAGATGGGAGCTTGTTAATATCCGGTTGTAGAAAACTTGACACAATGTTCTAATACACTACCAGCGTGTGTACCGTGACTTTCAATTTCCGAATAGGGATTCGGGAGTTGAACACGGTGGGGTTATGTTTGACCGGCTTTAGTTAGGATCACTTCGTGATCATCTCTCGACTGAGGCTTTCTCTTCTCGCTCTCTATCACGTAAGCTAGTTGCTAGTTGCTGCTGCAGACACTACTCTTTTCTTCAGCCTTATCCTCTCCCAAGGCTTAAATAGTCTTGTTACCCGGGAACGGGATTGCTGAGTCCTCTGTGGCTCACACTTACTTCACCACCCCGGATGCAGGTTCAGCCGAGTTTGATGCAGGAGCTGGATCAAGTTCTTCACGGGGAGCTCGATGAAGAGTTTGGCCGTTTGCTTGTGACGTTTCGATGTTCAGTAGTGGTTTCTACTAGGATTCGATCCTGACCTGTGGCTTTATGTTGTTTTGGTATCTTTCTTTTGGATCTTACCCTTAGATGGGCTGTGATGTTCTGAATGATGTTTGGCTTATGTAATGTATTGTGTGAAGTGGCGAGTGTAAGCCAACTATCTCCTTTTGCAATTTAATCCCTCTTTTACATGAGTTGTGCAAAGATACCAAACTTGAGATCATTCTAGGATGGGCTTATACCTTTAAGTCGTGCCTCGACACGTAGGAGGTATAATCCCATCCTGGGCATTACAAGTTGGTATCAGAGCCTTCTCCGACCTAGAAGCCCCCACTGATTGATCGAATCGTTGACGGTTGAGTCTAGGCACACACTTGAAAATGTTTTGAGTCCTATAAATATATCGGAGAGTAGGATTTCTTTTGCTTCTCATCCCTTTTCACTCTGGTGAGGACTCCTGACGATTACTCTTGCCTCTTCTACTTTCAAAAATTGCACCAATTTTTTTTAGGATCTCGCGAGTATTGTTTGGATTGTTTCGATGTCTTTGTGACGAGAACATTGTTCTCGATGCCTCCTGTCATTAGGGGTTGTGGCAGTGTCCCGGGGAGTTGAGCTCCAAGGTGTTGTCGTCACAAATCCATCGCGGCAGTACTAGATACTTAAGACGGCCGACATCGAAAACTCTCCTATGCGGTTAGTGGCAAGATAACCCCGACATCACCCAGTACTGGGGAGGTAGCTCAAGAGTATTGCCATAGCTTGTATAGTAGATGCATTTCGAAGGTCCGAGGTAAACGGTTTCCGAGAACAACTGGTTATGTGTTGAAGGATGGATACACCTGGATGTAGGTTTAGAGTTGATTGCGTGGTGCTTCCCGTGTATCCCCAACACCTGATTGCATAACTGGAATCTTTCGGAAATTAATAGGTGGGTTCATCCAGTAGTTCTAGGCATTCTTCCAACGGATGCACAATATGAAGTTCGGGGTTCTACATTGAGTGAAGTGGTTTTATGGACTTGTTCTGATCGGGAGTTGCATCTTAAAGGGTCCTTGGCTATGCTGATCCGGGGATTGCAAAACCCTTTTGTAACACGTTCCATGAGCTTTCAGCACGAATATGTCGGAACGAAGCTTCTATCTTGTATTTGTTCTATCTGATCCTTGTTCCTTTTTATTTATCTTTTTCTTCTTCCAAGTGGATTCTCGACAAGTTGATGTACCTACAGAATTCATTCATTCAATTCTCTACGGATGATGTTGTCAAGATGATGCTGCGAAATATCTATCCTTTGTTTTGTTTTGATTCTGGTATTCGAGTTGCTTCGATGTCAAATGTTGATTCCATACCTTTCCTAATCGGTATTCTCATATTTCTATGGGAGTGCTAATTCTTCTTGACCATCGAGATTTTCATGTTAATCCTTTTTCAACCGGTGTGCCTTCTCTTCAAGTTACTCCATACGGACGCCGTTGAGAAATTCGACGATTTGTCTGTTTCAATCATCTCAAGTTGTCTTTGTTTTACCCACCCTCCCACCCCTTTTTCTTCTTGGAGCCAGCAATTCTTAAATGAAGTATCCATTTTATTCATGTGATATTTCTTCATTCTTTTCCTCAATGTTCTTATCCGGTGATTTATCGTGAAGATGCTCAAGAGCTTCAAGTTCATCATTCTTTTGTTCTCAAATTCTGCCGGTGGATGTGATTCAAGATTTCGGTGTTGATCTTATCCTTTTCCTCATTTCACAATGCTTTCTTATTCCGGTGCACCAATTAATCATTTTTCCTCTTGCTATTCATATCCGGAGTGTTGAAGATATCTCAGACGATTCATAATTCCATTCTTAATCCATTCAAACTATTTTGAGGATTATAATCTTATTCAGCCTTTTTAATTCAACCGGTGCAATATCTCAAGCAATCTTTTCCAACGGTGATTTCTTTGAGTGGGCCCTAACCCATAGGTCTTTTCCCAGGATCTTACCTGACTCTTCTAATTTTATCCGGAGTTATACTCAATTCTTTTCAAAGTGTGACGTAAGAATGATTCCCATCAGTCACATGCCTTCTTCAAGACCGCTTTCAAATTCTTTTTCATCATTGGTTCAACCTTTTTAATTCTTCATTCCGGAGTGCTCAACAATTCTCATGGCATTTCTCGTCTTCACTCTCAACATTTGGAGACCGTAGAAGAGTTTCTCTTAAATTTTGACCCGTTCTCAAGATTTGTGGTTCTAGCTTCATGCCATCCTCATTATTGTCCCGATTGTGAGGAATTCTTTTCATACCCATCCGAAGCATTTCATGAATTCTTTTCTTTGTGATCCTCTGAAGGCCATCATTTCAGAATATTTCTTCATTCTCAGTTTTCAACCTCGTCCTCCAAATATTCTTCATTGATGTCTCTTCGTTCGTCTCTATATTCTTACGGTGGTTCTTTCAAGATTACCTTCCGTTGTTATCGTTTTAATTCATTGGTTCTTTTCATAATCCTACCGGTGCTTTGTTGAAGATTTACCCAAGCTTGTACTAGATCTCTCTTCAATTCTTTCCAAGGAGAATAAGTAGTATGCCAAATCCTTTGGTTGTCATCAATTTAATTGGTGAAGGAGATGCATGACATAATTCTTATTCTTATTTCCTTCAAGGTGATTAATCCCTTCCTTCGGAGATTGTTCATCATATCATATTCTGGGTCCTAGTTGTTCATCTTGTTTTCCGGAGCTCCAAGTTATTTCAATTATATCTTTTCAAAGCTCCACCTAATTCATCACAGGCCTTGAATCTTATTCTTTTCATCTTTCACTTCTCATGCTTTCATTACCGGAGTTGTCATGGTGGTTCATCATGTTTTAATTCATACTCGAATTCTTCATCAAGATTCTTGTTGGAGCTCAAGCATTCTTCATCATGCTTTCCAATTACAATCCTTTCTACCTTATCTTTTCAGATGGTGTTATGTCATTCTTGACAATTCCTTCATGTTTCATGATTCACGAGTTATCAAGAATGAGATATTTAAACCCATCATTTTTCCTTGTTCAGGAGATCTTTCCAACCCTTCAATTTATTCGTTGGAGTTATCTTGGGTTGTATTTCACCTAAAAGCTTTCCCTGAGAATTGCTGCTATTGTGGTGCTTATAAATGACCCAAATTCTTCATTTATCATTCCGGTGAAATAAGTTTTTCATCTCCTTGTTGATATCAACCCAATTCAACCCTTCTTCGTAAGGATGCTCTTTCAAATTTAATTTTGAGAGAAGTTGTCATTTTCTTCTCCGTTCTTTCTTTCCAACGATCTTGCATCTATTCTTTTGTTCCGGAGGCATTGTGATATTGCTCTCTTTAACCATCATCTCGTTTTATCGAGATCATATTCTTTCCTTGCTTGTCTTTTAACCGGAGTGTTGTATTCTCCATTCTAGTTCTCTCATCTTATCAAGTTTTGCCTATCTTTTTAACCGGAGTGCTGTCTGAATCTTTCTTTACCTTGTGCCATTCTTTTAATTGTTTCGGAGGCAATATGTTGTTGATTTCATCAAGTATCATCCCAACTTAGCAAGTTCTTGTTAATTCCTTCCATTTTCAGATGGAGTGCTGCCCAAGTTCTGCCATTCTTATTCCTTGGCTATACCATTGCGGTTTCATATTCTTTTCGTTCGTAAGCTCTTGTTTCATGTCTTTCAACCTACAAGGTTCTCATAATGTTCCTTGTTCCTCTTTTCTAACGGAGTTTTTCATATTCGTTCATCTCCGTTGTATTCTTCTTTCATTTTGTTCAACCTCTCAAGATTCTTTGGTTTCACTCGTCTGTCAAAGAAGCAACTTTGTTTTACCTCTTCTTTTCCGTTTTTACCCGGTGCCATCTCTAGGATCTCGGGTCGAGATCCTCTGTTAGTGTGGGAGAGTTGTGACGCCCGAAGACCGACGTCCCAGAAGATTCCAGAAGATTCCAGATGTTCCGGGCTGCCCGTGTGTTCTTTTGTGATTGTGTTATTTATTTTCGCATTGCATCATGTCATCATGCCTTCATGTCATATTTATCTTTGCATCTCAACCTAATAAATTGTGTGGACCTTCGGTCCATTTAAATCGAGGGAAGGTGACTTCTCTTTATAACATATAAAAGCCTCTCAATAGTTAGGGAGCTATATTAAAATATTCCAATTGTTTGGGATCACCGTAACACACTTGCAACATTTTTCCCCATGCCTTCCTACTTCGAGTTTCTCCTTCAAAACCCTTCCCTGTAATTATTTTCCGTTGTTTCGAGGTTCCTCCGAAAATTCGAACATTTTTGGACACTTCTATAATCAAGTCTTAGTTCAAACCCATTTGAATTAAATTCAAATATGTTTGAATTATATCTCGTTCTTGCCTTTTATATTTTTCCCGGACCGTGCTCATTTTATGATGCCCGAGAAAAATAGTCCCATGTGCTATTTTTCCCTAAGCCTCTCTCTTCTTTTCCCTCTTTCTTCTTTTGTGTTAACTCGTTTCAATAAAAGAAGAGAACCCAGCAGCCCTCAGCCTTCCCAACCGCCGCGGCCCATCTTCCTCCCAGCGCCCTCACCTCTCCTCCCAGGCCTCAGGCCCATTTGGCCCAACTCCCCTATGCAACCCTAGCGAGCCTCTCATCCCTCCCCGCATCGCTCCTCTCCCTCTTTTTCCTAGCCGCTGCCGCACCTCTCACCCCTCGCTCGTCTCCCGCAACCTCACCCCGATTCCCTTTCTTCCCTTCGACCGCACCTTCCCTCTGCCCCCATTGATCTCGATCTCCAGCGAGCGCCCTGCGCGCCAGGAGCCGACGCGCCCCTGCCTCCCTTCTCCGCGCGGCGCCTCCTCCTCACCGCAGCTCCCCACCTCGCCTTCCCTTTCCTCCAGGCCGCCAGCGACGCCGGCCCCGTCGCCAAGAGCCACCCACCGCCGGGCCAGGGCGTCCGCCGCCTTGCCGTCTCCTCCCGTGCGCCGCAACAGCCCCGAGCCCGACCTCCTCCTCTGGTCGACGTCCGCGCCACCAGGGCGCCGGTCCGAGGCTGCATCAGCACCAGGCCGGCCCGCGCCTCTCCTCCGCCGAGGCTCTGCCGTCGTCTCCTTCCAGTTCCCGCCTCGTCGTCGTCCAGCTCCGGGTCCAGCGCCCGTGGCCTCGTCGCCCCTTTGCTGCTGCCGTTTTGTTTTGTGTTGTGTTGCTTGTGTTGTTGACCTTGACAGAGAACCGTGTACGCCTACACGCCAAAGACCGCAACGACCCGAACATCTACGGAAAAACGAACATGTACCACTACTTTCTCTACCGTCGCCGGAAGCGCCAAGTACCACGACGACCCTCGAAGAGCTCGGATCCGTCAAGTTACACTACCGTCGCCGAGACCAAGTTCCACTACGTCCACGACGACCTTATGACAAGTACCACGACGACCGAATGACTACGATGACAAGTACATCTACGAACGGGAACGCCTACATGACGACACTACACGACGCGTCAAGTACCCCTTCGGATGCGTCAAGTTCGACTACACATGGAGATCCCGTGTACCCCGACGTCGCAAGTACCACGACACGTAACGTGAACGTCTACCGTCGCCGAAGACCCGTGAACAACTACTTCCTCTTCGGAAACGTGAACCACTACTTCCTCTACTTCCGCTACGTCCCTCGACGATCTCGAACCTCTCCGAAACAATTATTTCGAAGGTATAACCCCGAGACGATGACCCGTGAGATGCTTGTTGTGGTTGTATGAAATGTTTCCCGTGTGTGCACCGTGTCGTTTCATCTTTTGTCGTGTTCCTCGGTTGCCTCGTCACCGACTCGTGGGAACCCGGTGACGGGATCGCCCCACCTTTCATCTTGCATGTCTCGTTCACTCCACCTTTCTTTTGCACCGGACTCTCAACGAGTTACCGGAACCGATATGATGCCGTTGCATCACTTTTGGATTGTTGCCGTGGCACCCTTTTCCTTCCACCACGGTGACGATGCTTCATATCATCTTCTTGTTAACCTTCTAATAAAATTGCATAAACTTGATCATGTCATCCGCATCATGTTAACAACACTAAAATGTTAAATTATTGTTTGCTTAAATATTGCTAAACATGCTCATGGGGATTTTCCGGAATTGTTGTTGTTAACTCCGGCCTCAAAAATGTCTAAATAGTGTAGTTTTATTATGCTTCACCTCTTGCCATGTTAACAAACATTTAATCTTGTCTTGTAAATAAACGAGAGTCAATTAAATAATTAAATGTGGTGTTTCGTCAATATGCAACTCGTTGCATATTGAGCCCCACTTAACTTGTAGTATTGTTTGTGCATCTTGCCATGCCTTGCATATTTAAACCGGACATGCATCATACTTGGATGTGCATCGTATGCCATGTTTATGATATGTGTGTTTACCGTGTTGTTTGCTTCTTTTCGGTTGCTTCTCTTGTTAGCTTCGGTTTCGTTCCGGAGTTGTGAGGATTCGCTCGTCTATGTTGCTCCGTCTGCTTCGTGGATCCGTTCTTCTCCCTCGCGGAATCCCAGGCAAGATGACCGAACCCGGATACCATTACTATCTTTGCCTGTTGCTAGTAGTTCCGCTCTATAGTTTTTGCCTCGATGCCCATGTCTTTCCTGTCAGCCTCCTACTGTAACCATCACCATGTTTAACCACCCTACCTATGCAAACCGTTGCTTGGCTAAGTACGCTTCGCTCAGCCCCTCTTATAGCATTGTTAGTTGCAGGTGAAGATTGAAGATGCTTGCTTCATGTTGAAGTTTGGTTGGGTTATATCACACTATATAAATGCTTAAAATGAAATCATCTATATACTGGCAAGGGTGGAAGGCTAAGCCTTTTGCTTGGTGATTTGTTCCACTCATGCCGTTAGGAACCGTATAAACCGGTGTTATGTTCCTTGATTATGCGTTCCTAACACGGTTGGGGTGTATGGGACCCCCTTGATAAACCGCTAAGTGCTAAGTCTTTTCCAGCAAGTCCCAACATTTGGTACTATTTGCCTCATAATAACAACTTAATTAATTAATTAAATTTGCATAGGGGGTCGCTCCCTCGGGGATTCCTAATTCTACATAGCAGGGGGGGCCAGTGCTGATGGTGTTGGTCCCAAACGGGGAGCCTGCGGGAACCACCACGGGGAAACTCGAGGATTGGGTCCTGTAGCATCGCCCATCCGGTCGTGTCCTGAGACTTAGATACGCGCGGCTACTATCAGGGTGTCGACACGTCGGGAGGATTTGCTGGATTAGCCTTACCTTAGTTCGGAGTATCTTGAGCACGGGATTCCGAGAATACTCGGGTCTTCCCACCTATGGAGTTGCGACTCCGCGGATCGTGGGCTTGTAATGGGTCAAGTTGGAACACCCCTGCAGGGTTTGAACTTTCAAAAGCCGTGCCCGCGGTTATGTGGCAGATGGGAGCTTGTTAATATCCGGTTGTAGAAAACTTGACACAATGTTCTAATACACTACCAGCGTGTGTACCGTGACTGTCAATTTCCGAATAGGGATTCGGGAGTTGAACACGGTGGGGTTATGTTTGACCGGCTTTAGTTAGGATCACTTCGTGATCATCTCTCGACCGAGGCTTTCTCTTCTCGCTCTCTATCACGTAAGCTAGTTGCTAGTTGCTGCTGCAGACACTACTCTTTTCTTCAGCCTTATCCTCTCCCAAGGCTTAAATAGTCTTGTTACCCGGGAACGGGATTGCTGAGTCCTCTGTGGCTCACACTTACTTCACCACCCCAGATGCAGGTTCAGCCGAGTTTGATGCAGGAGCTGGATCAAGTTCTTCACGGGGAGCTCGATGAAGAGTTTGGCCGTTTGCTTGTGACGTTTCGATGTTCAGTAGTGGTTTCTACTAGGATTCGATCCTGACCTGTGGCTTTATGTTGTTTTGGTATCTTTCTTTTGGATCTTACCCTTAGATGGGCTGTGATGTTCTGAATGATGTTTGGCTTATGTAATGTATTGTGTGAAGTGGCGAGTGTAAGCCAACTATCTCCTTTTGCAATTTAATCCCTCTTTTTACATGAGTTGTGCAAAGATACCAAACTTGAGATCATTCTAGGATGGGCTTATACCTTTAAGTCGTGCCTCGACACGTAGGAGGTATAATCCCATCCTGGGCATTACACTATCCATGTGGATGTGGGAGCGGATCCCGGTAGGATGGCCCGATTTCAAGAACCCCGGCATGCCAACCCACGGGGTGCATGATCTTGATCCATATCGACGCCCTACACTTGCGTACTATTGGGAACAAGTGACAGTGTACACAGGAAGCTCGCATGTGCGATACAAGTGCTATATGAACGAGCTGGACACCTTGACTGCTGGGCAGGTATTTAGAAGTTCAATGAGACAAAATTTAGTCAAGAGTGAAATTTTTATCTAACAATGTATCTCTTTGTTTTGTAGGTCCATTGGCTGCCTTATGTGGATGATCGTGGCTTCTCTCTTAACGAGATGTGCACGCGTGATAGCCATCTTTGGCGGGCGAGGTGCCCAATGATATGCTTCTTCGCAGTCGAGTGGCACTTTGTAGACCGTGTGGCAAGGCAATTTGGAAGAAGACAAGGTATTCCAATTGAGGAGAGCAACGAGGGAATGCTATATCTGCATCGGTAAGCAAGCATGTCCTTGAGTATGTAGTAGAGCATTGAATAAGTCGTTGTTTATTAATGCTTTGTACCGTGCATCATTTGTAGGTTCGATCGAAGGAACAATCAGGATATATCGGATTGGTCAAACAAACACCGTGAGTGGATAGAAATTTGGAATCAAAGAGACACGTTAGTGGAATCAGAGAATAGACCTCACAATCAGTCAGCATATCAGAAATATCAAGTCTGGTATGCGGATCGTTACCGGTTAAAGCTAAAGCCTGGTTGGACTCAGGAGGAGTGGTCGGAGTTGGCGTCCGAAGACCCGGAGACTGCAGAAGGTTATAATACCTTCAACACGGCGCTGAGAGACACAAGAGGGGCTCACGTTGACTATGCACCGATGCATGACGAAATGGTAGGCTAATGAACCTAATCTAATATACTTTCACTATATTTTCTTCTTTCAAATACATAAGTTTGGTTTGTTCATGAATTGCAGGGCAGAGAGTTGCTTCTGTGCGTCAACGATGCCAACGTAGCACTGAGTCATCCATATGGTGGTGCATTATCTGAGAGGACTCTTAGGAGCACGATGGAGGTGTGAGCAATATATTATAAAAGCTTCTCTTCGCGGATTAGTTATTTGCATCTCATATCATATCATATTTTTCTGTTGTCGCAGAAGTTCAAGAAGCGGTTCCATAAGATGGCAGCTATGATTTCTTGCCATGGTGCTCAGTCCAGTGATGTGTTTGCACCTGGTAGCCGTGCCGCCAGAGGTAATAGACGCCGTTATCTCCAGAACGAAGAGGACATAGAGGTGGAGGTGAAGGAAATATGCCCTAGAGGCAATAATAAAGATGTTATTTGTATTTCCTTATATCATGATAAATGTCTTTCATTCATGCTAGAATTGTATTAACCGGAAACTTAGTACATGTGTGGATACATAGACAAAATAGTATGTCCCTAGTATGCCTCTACTAGACTAGCTCATTGATCAAAGATGGTTATGTTTCCGAGCCATAGACATGAGTTGTCATTTGATCAACGGGATCACATCATTAGGAGAATGATGTGATGGACTAGACCCATCCGTTAGCATAACACTATGATCGTTTAGTTTTACTGCTATTGTTTTCTTCATGACTTATACATGTTCCTATGACTATGAGATTATGCAACTCCCGAATACCGTAGGAACACCTTGTGTGCTATCAAACGTCACAACGTAACTGGGTGATCATAAAGATGCTCTACAGGTGTCTCCGAAAGTATTCGTGGTGTTGGCATAGATCAAGATTAGGATTTGTCACTCCGAGTGTCGGAGAGGTATCTCTGGGCCCTCTCGGTAACACACATCACAATAAGCCTTGCAAGCAAAATACTAATGAGTTAGTCACGAGATGATGTGTTACGGAACGAGTAAAGAGACTTGCCGGTAACGAGATTGAACTAGGTATGGAGATACCGACGATCGAATCTCGGGCAAGTAACATACCGATGACAAAAGGAACAACGTATGTTGTTATGCGGTTTTGACCGATAAAAGATCTTCGTAGAATATGTAGGAGCCAATATGAACATCCAGGTTCCGCTATTGGTTATTGACCGGAGATGAGTCTCGATCATGTCTACATAGTTCTCGAACCCGTAGGGTCCGCACGCTTAACGTTTGATGATGATCGGTATTATAAGTTTATGAGTTTTGATGTACCGAAGGTAGTTCGGAGTCCCGGATGAGATCACGGACATGACGAGGAGTCTCGGAATGTCCGAGACATAAATATTGATATATTGGACGACTATATTCGGACACCGGAAGTGTTCCGGAAAAGTTCCGGATTTAACTGGATTGCCGGAGGGGGTTACCGGAACCCCCTACGAAGGGGAATGGTCCATAGTGGGCCTTGAGGAAAGGAGAGAGGCAGCCCATAGAGGCTGGCCGGCGCCCCACCTAGGGATCCTAGTTGGACTAGGATTGGGGGGGCGCCACCTCTCCCTCTTTTCCTTTCCCTCTCTTCCTTCTTGGTGGACTCCTACTAGGAATAGGATTGCAATCCTATTCCTAGTAGGATTGCCCTAGCCGCACCATAGGAGGCCGGCCGGCCCTCCCCTCTTGCTCCTTTATATACGGGGGCAGGGGGGCACCCAAAGACACACAAGTTGAATTGTTCCAGCCGTGTGCGGTGCCCCCCTCCACATAAACACACCTCGGTCATACCGTTGCAGTGCTTAGGCGAAGCCCTGCGCCGGTAGATACATCATATCCGTCACCACGCCGTCGTGCTGACAAAACGCTCCCGTGAAGCTCAACTGGATCAAGAGCTCGTGGGACGTCATCAAGCTGAACGTGTGCTGAACGCGGAGGTGCCGTACGTTCGGTGCTTGATCGGTTGAATCGCGAAGAAGTTCGACTACATCAACCGCGTCACTTGACGCTTCCGCTTCCAGTCTACGAGGGTACGTAGACACACTCTTCCCTCTCGTTGCTATGCATCTGGTAGATAGATCTTGCGTGATCGTAGGAAAATTTTAAAATACTACGTTCACCAACAGTGGTATCAGAGCCAGGTCTATGCGTAGATGATATGCACGAGTAGAACACAATGAGTTGTGGGCGATACTAGTCATACTGCTTACCAGCATGTCATACTTTGCTTCGGCAGTATTGTGAGATGAAGCGGCCCGGACCGACATTACGCGTACGCTTACGCGCACTGGTTTCACCGTTACGAGCACTCGTTGCTTAAAGGTGACTGGCGGGTGTCTGTCTCTCTCACTTTAGCTTAATCGAGTGTGGCTACGCCCGGTCCTTGTGAAGGTTAAAACAGCACATACTTGACGAAACATCGTTGTGGTTTTATATGCGTAGGTAAGAACGGTTCTTGCTAAGCCCGTAGCAGCCACGTAAAACTTGCACCAACAAAGTAGAGGACGTCTAACTTGTTTTTGCAGGGCATGTTGTGATGTGATATGGTCAAGACATGATGAGTTATACGGTTTTGTATGAGATGATCATGTTTTGTAAAGTTATCGGCAACTGGCAGGAGCCATATGGTTGTCGCTTTATTGTATGAAATGCAATCGCCATGTAATTGCTTTACTTTATCACTAAGCGGTAGCGATAGTCGTAGAAGCAATAGTTGGCGAGACGACAACGATGCTACGATGGAGATCAAGGTGTCGCGCCGGTGACGAAGGTGATCATGACGGTGCTTTGGAGATGGAGATCAAAAGCACAAGATGATGATGGCCATATCATGTCACATATTTTGATTGCATGTGATGTTTATCTTATCATGCTTCTTATTTTGCTTAGAACGACGGTAGCATTATAAGATGATCCCTTACTAAATTTCAAGGTATAAGTGTTCTCCCTGAGTATGCACCGTTGCGAAAGTTCGTCATGCCGAGACACCACGTGATGATCGGGTGTGATAAGCTCTACGTTCAAATACAACGGGTGTAAGCCAGTTTTGCACACGCAGAATACTCGGGTTAAAGTTGACGAGCCTAGAATATGCAGATATGGCCTCGGAACACTGGAGACCGAAAGGTCGAGCGTGAATCATATAGTAGATATGATCAACATAAGATGTTCACCATTGAAACTACTCCATCTCACGTGATGATCGGACATGGTTTAGTTGATTTGGATCACGTGATCATTTAGATGACCGGAGGGATGTCTATCTAAGTGGGAGTTCTTTAATTAATATGATTAAATTGAACTTTAACTTATCATGAACTTAGTCCTGATAGTTTTTGCATATCTATGTTGTTGTAGATCAATGGCCCGTGCTACCGTTCCTTTGAATTTTAATGCATTCCTAGAGAAAGCTAAGTTGAAAGATGATGGTAGCAATTACACGGACTGGGTCCGTAACTTGAGGATTATCCTCATTGCTGCACAGAAGAATTATGTCCTTGAAGCACCGCTAGGTGACAAGCCCCCTCCCGCTAATGTAGACGCTTTGAACGTCTGGCAGTCGCGGTCTGATGACTACACAATAGTTCAGTGTGCCATGCTTTACGGCTTAGAACCGGTACTTCAACGACGTTTTGAACGTCATGGACCATATGAGATGTTCCAGGAGTTGAAGTTAATATTTCAAGCAAATGCCCGGATTGAGAAATATGAGATTTCCAATAAGTTCTACAGCTGCAAGATGGAGGAGAATAGTTCTATCAGTGAACACTTGCTCAGAATGTCTGGGTACTACAATCATATGACTCAACTTGGTTGCAAAGTTGACGAGGATAGTGTTATTGATAGAGTTCTTCAATCACTGCCACCAAGCTATAAAGGCTTCGTGATGAACTATAATATGCAAGGGATGCAAAAGACAATTCCCGAGCTCTTCGCTATGCTTAAGGCTGCGGAGGTAGAAATCAAAAAGGAGCATCAAGTGTTGATGGTTAACAAGACCACTGGTTTCAAGAAAAAGGGCAAGGGAAAGAAGGGGAACTTCAAGAAGAATAGCAAGACAGTTGCTACTCCCACGAAGAAACCCAAGTCTGGAGCCAAGCCTGAAACTGAGTGCTTCTACTGCAAGGGGACTGGACACTGGAAGCGGAACTGCCCCAAGTATTTGGCGGATAAGAAGGATGGCAAGGTGAACAAAGGTATATGTGATATACATGTTATTGATGTGTACCTTACTAATGCTCGTAGTAGTACCTGGGTATTTGATACCGGTTCGGTTGCTAATATATGTAACTCGAAACAGGGACTACGGATTAAACGAAGATTGGCTAAGGACGAGGTGACGATGCGCGTGGGAAATGGTTCCAAAGTCGATGTGATCGCCGTCGGCACACTACCTCTACATCTACCTTCGGGATTAGTTTTAGACCTAAATAATTGTTATTTGGTGCCAGCGTTGAGCATGAACATTATATCTGGATCTTGTTTATTGCGAGACGGTTATTCATTTAAATCGGAGAATAATGGTTGTTCTATTTTTATGAATAATATCTTTTATGGTCATGCACCATTGAAGAGTGGTCTATTCTTATTGGATCTCGATTGTAGTGATACACATATTCATAATATTGAAACCAAAAGATGCAAGGTTAATAATGATAGTGCAAATTATTTGTGGCACTGCCGTTTAGGTCATATTGGTGTAAAACGCATGAAGAAACTCCATAGTGATGGACTTTTGGAATCACTTGATTATGAATCACTTGGTGCTTGCGAACCATGCCTCATGGGCAAGATGACTAAAACTCCGTTCTCCGGAACTATGGAGCGAGCAACAGATTTGTTGGAAATCATACATACTGATGTATGTGGGCCAATGAGTGTTGAAGCTCGCGGCGGGTATCGTTATTTTCTGACCTTCACTGATGATATGAGCAGATATGGGTATATCAACTTAATGAAGCACAAGTCTGAAACATTTGAAAAGTTCAAAGAATTTCAGAGTGAAGTAGAGAATCATCGTAACAAGAAAATAAAGTTTCTACGATCTGATCGTGGAGGAGAATATTTGAGTTACGAGTTTGGTCTTCATTTGAAACAATGTGGAATAGTTTCACAACTCACGCCACCCGGAACACCACAGCGTAATGGTGTGTCCGAACGTCGTAACCGTACTTTATTGGATATGGTACGATCTATGATGTCTCTTACCGATTTACCACTATCGTTTTGGGGTTATGCTTTAGAGACAGCTGCATTCACGTTAAATAGGGCACCATCTAAATCCGTTGATACGACACCTTATGAACTATGGTTTGGCAAGAAACCAAAGTTGTCGTTTCTTAAAGTTTGGGGCTGCGATGCTTATGTGAAAAAGCTTCAACCTGATAAGCTCGAACCCAAGTCGGAGAAATGTGTCTTCATAGGATACCCAAAAGAGACTGTTGGGTACACCTTCTATCACAGATCCGAAGGCAAGATATTCGTTGCTAAGAATGGATCCTTTCTAGAGAAGGAGTTTCTCTCGAAAGAAGTGAGTGGGAGGAAAGTAGAACTTGATGAGGTAATTGTACCTTCTCTCGGATTGGAAAGTAGTACATCACAGAAAATTGTTCCAGTGATTCCTACACCAATCAGTGAGGAAGTTAATGATGATGATCATGAAACTTCGGATCAAGTTTCTGCTGAACGTCGTAGATCAACCAGAGTACGTTCCGCACCAGAGTGGTACGGCAACCCAGTTCTGGAAATCATGTTACTAGACCATGATGAACCTGCGAACTATGAGGAAGCGATGATGAGCCCAGATTCCGCAAAATGGCTTGAGGCCATGAAATCTGAGATGGGATCCATGTATGAGAACAAAGTGTGGACTTTGGTTGACTTGCCCGATGATCGGCAGGCCATCGAAAATAAATGGATCTTCAAGAGGAAGACCGACGCAGACGGTAATGTTACTGTTTACAAAGCTCGACTTGTTGCGAAAGGGTTTCGACAAGTTCAAGGAGTTGACTACAATGAGACTTTCTCATCTGTAGCGATGCTTAAGTCTGTCCGAATCATGTTAGCAATTGCCGCATTTTATGATTATGAAATCTGGCAAATGGATGTCAAAACTACATTCCTAAATGGATATCTCAAAGAAGAGTTGTATATGATGCAACCAGAAGGTTTTGTCGATTCAAAAGGTGCTAACAAAGTATGCAAGCTCCAGCGATCCATCTATGGACTGGTGCAAGCATCTCGGAGTTGGAATATACGCTTTGATGAGGTGATCAAAGCATATGGTTTTATACAGACTTTTGGAGAAGCCTGTATTTACAAGAAAGTGAGTGGGAGCTCTGTAGCATTTCTAATATTATATGTGGATGACATATTGTTGATTGGAAATGATATAGAATTTCTGGATAGCATAAAAGGACACTTGAATAAGAGTTTTTCAATGAAATACCTCGGTGAAGCTGCTTATATATTAGGCATCAAGATCTATAGAGATATATCAAGACGCTTAATTGGACTTTCACAAAGCACATACCTTGATAAGATTTTGAAGAAGTTCAAAATGGATCAGTCAAAGAAAGGGTTCTTGCCTGTATTACAAGGTATGAAGTTGAGTAAGACTCAATGCCCAACCACTGCAGAAGATAGAGAGAAAATGAAAGTCATTCCCTATGCCTCAGCCATAGGATCTATCATGTATGCAATGTTGTGTACCAGACCTGATGTGTGCCTTGCTATAAGTCTAGCAGGGAGGTACCAAAGTAATCCAGGAGTGGATCACTGGACAGCGGTCAAGAACATCCTGAAGTACCTGAAAAGGACAAAGGATATGTTTCTCGTGTATGGAGGTGACAAAGAGCTCGTCGTAAACGGTTGCGTCAATTCTAGCTTTGACACTGATCCGGATGACTCTAAGTCACCAACCGGATATGTATTTTTATTGAACGGTGGAGCTGTCAGTTGGTGCAGTTCCAAGCAGAGCGTCGTGGCGGGATCTACGTGTGAAGCGGAATACATAGCTGCTTCGGAAGCAGCAAATGAAGGAGTCTGGATGAAGGAGTTCATATCCAATCTAGGTGTAATACCTAGTGCATCGGGTCCAATGAAAATCTTTTGTGACAACACTGGAGCAATAGCCTTGGCGAAAGGAATCTAGGTTTCACAAGAGAACAAAACACATCAAAAGACGCTTCAATTCCATCCGCGATCTAGTCAAGGAGGGAGACATAGAGATTTGCAAAATACATACGGATCTGAATGTTGCAGACCCGTTGACTAAGCCTCTTCCACGGGCAAAACAAGATCAGCACCAGGACTCCATGGGTGTGAGGATCATCACTTTATAATCTAGATTATTGACTCTAGTTCAAGTGGGAGACTAAAGGAAATATGCCCTAGAGGCAATAATAAAGATGTTATTTGTATTTCCTTATATCATGATAAATGTCTTTTATTCATGCTAGAATTGTATTAACCGGAAACTTAGTACATGTGTGGATACATAGACAAAACAGTATGTCCCTAGTATGCCTCTACTAGACTAGCTCATTGATCAAAGATGGTTATGTTTCCTAGCCATAGACATGAGTTGTCATTTGATCAACGGGATCACATCATTAGGAGAATGATGTGATGGACTAGACCCATCCGTTAGCATAGCACTATGATCGTTTAGTTTTACTGCTATTGCTTTCTTCATGACTTATACATGTTCCTATGACTATGAGATTATGCAACTCCCGAATACCGTAGGAACACCTTGTGTGCTATCAAACGTCACAACGTAACTGGGTGATCATAAAGATGCTCTACAGGTGTCTCCAAAAGTATTCGTGATGTTGGCATAGATCAAGATTAGGATTTGTCACTCCGAGTGTCGGAGAGGTATCTCTGGGCCCTCTCGGTAACACACATCACAATAAGCCTTGCAAGCAAAATACTAATGAGTTAGTCACGAGATGATGTGTTACGGAACGAGTAAAGAGACTTGCCGGTAACGAGATTGAACTAGGTATGGAGATACCAACGATCGAATCTCGGGCAAGTAACATACCGATGACAAAAGGAACAACGTATGTTGTTATGCGGTTTTGACCGATAAAAGATCTTCGTAGAATATGTAGGAGCCAATATGAACATCCAGGTTCCGCTATTGGTTATTGACCGGAGATGAGTCTCGGTCATGTCTACATAGTTCTCGAACCCGTAGGGTCCGCACGCTTAACGTTTGATGACGATCGGTATTATGAGTTTATGAGTTTTGATGTACCGAAGGTAGTTCGGAGTCCCGGATGAGATCACGGACATGACGAGGAGTCTCGGAATGTCCGAGACATAAAGATTGATATATTGGACAACTATATTCGGACACCGAAAGTGTTCCGGAAAAGTTTCGGATTTAACTGGATTGCCGGAGGGGGTTACCGGAACCCCCTACGAAGGGGGATGGTCCATAGTGGGCCTTGAGGAAAGGAGAGAGGCAGCCCATAGAGGCTGGCCGGCGCCCCACCTAGGGATCCTAGTTGGACTAGGATTGGGGGGGCGCCACCTCTCCCTCTTTTCCTTTCCCTCTCTTCCTTCTTGGTGGACTCCTACTAGGAATAGGATTGCAATCCTATTCCTAGTAGGATTGGCCTAGCCGCACCATAGGAGGCCGGCCGGCCCTCCCCTCTTGCTCCTTTATATACGGGGGCAGGGGGGCACCCAAAGACACACAAGTTGAATTGTTACAGCCGTGTGCGGTGCCCCCCTCCACATAAACACACCTCGGTCATACCGTTGCAGTGCTTAGGCGAAGCCCTGCGCCGGTAGATACATCATATCCGTCACCACGCCGTCGTGCTGACGAAACGCTCCCGTGAAGCTCAATTGGATCAAGAGCTCGTGGGACGTCATCAAGCTGAACGTGTGCTGAACGCGGAGGTGCCGTACGCTCGGTGCTTGATCGGTTGAATTGCGAAGAAGTTCGACTACATCAACCGCGTCACTTGACGCTTCCGCTTCCGGTCAACGAGGGTACGTAGACACACTCTTCCCTCTCATTGCTATGCATCTGGTAGATAGATCTTGCGTGATCGTAGGAAAATTTTAAAATACTACGTTCACCAACAGGAGGTCCATGAAGAGAAACCAACACATGAAGAGGAGCCAGCACATCAAGAGGATATAGAGGAGGAGGTCCATGAAGAGCATGAGTATGATGCTGATGCTCCCCAACCATCACGGGTTACACAACCGACACAAGGCAATCGTCGCTCTAGGAAAGGCAAAGCCATGGCTAAGACACCAGCCAAGAAAGGTAGAAAGAAGACATGGAACAGACAATTCCATAGTCCGGAGTATCCTCATCAGCTTATACCAAAAGGAATGCAAAGATATAAGTACACCATTGATGCGGAGGAGGAGGTTGATGCGGAGGAGGAGATAGAAGCGCGAGTGACGACGTCTGGCCCAGCGGAGAGACGGATTTGCACTGACAAGTTCATCAAAGATAATTCGGTTTCCTGTAGCAATGCAACTCAACAACCCTTTTCCATCCCCATTCGCTCAGCGTTTCTTGAATCTTGTCATCATCAGTTATGTCAACCAATTTTCTTTCCCCAGGGCCATTAGAAGTTCTGCTGCTGATGTAGTACACAAAATCGTCTTCCTTCAGCCCTTGCTTCAACATGAATTTAGTCTTCAACCAATCAAAAGTGAGCTCCTCTTCAGTAACTTGAACAACAATTGGAGAAAAGCCTTGCACATGAACAACAGGGCTAAGCACCCACTGAGTACCCTTAGCCATCTACAACACACAGATAGCACTGAGTACCTAACCTACCCCTTGAGCATAACCAGTACGAAAACTAGGGTTTGCACAAAACTCTGATACATTAAACCAACCAAAAAATGGGGGTAGGGTTGATTTACCTTCTCGGTTGGATATCCCGAAGATCCAACGGTGAAACGGGACCGATTCGTGACAGATTTGAGGGGGGTTATGGTGGTGGAGAGGGAGTGAGGGGGGCAGCAGCTCGTGAATGTGAGTGGAGATGAATGTAATGAGAGGCTAGAGGTGGGCCAAAAGCCTTTTATCCAATGGTAACAGGCCAAACGCCAAGGTGCTTGGCGTCTGGGTGGAGGAGGGCCAAACGCCATGACATGTGGCGTCTGGGTCGCGCGCAGAGGCAGACATAGGTCTGTGCCTGTCTGGTGGCCTGCGTAGAGCCAGACGCCAGGGACCGTGGCGTCTGGGTCGCGCGCAGAGGCAGACACAGGTCTGTGGTGCTCGCTGTCTGGTGGAGCCAGACGCCAGCGACCGTGGCGTCTGGGTCTCTGGGTAGCGTATAGAGGCAGACACAGGTCTCTGGCTGTCTAGTGGCATGCGTAGAGGCCAGAAGCCAAAGTGCTTGGCGTTTGGGTGTGCAGCAGAGGCCAGACGCCACAGTCCTTGGCGTCTGGGTCTGACCCTGACTTGCACAAATTAAGACATAGTTTTCACACACAAAACATAGTTTGCAAAATTTTGCACACATTCAAACATTACATAGTTTTCACACAGAATACATAGTTTTCACATAATCTCTAATGACAAGTTCATAACACAAAAGGAGTTCTGAATGGCTAAAAAGTCCGTCGACGATAATGGTGCCTTTTCCATTTGTCTACTGAGTAGTACGGGGCCACTTTCCCTTCTTGTCACGTGCCTCGTCCTCCTCTCGTGCATCACGAGCCCTTGCAAGCTTTCGTGCCCTCTCTTCTTCACGAGCCTTCTTCTCTTTACGTGCCTTCTCTTGCTCACGCTTCTTGCGCTCGTTCCTCTCCGTTTCACGACGCAGCCGCTCCTCCTCCCGTGCTAAGGATTCCTCAAACAGGCGTTGCCTCCGTAAGCAATCTTGATATTGGTCCTCCTGGATATCTTTTGGTACTTCGTCATCTATCCAAGTGAAGTACTTGCAAAGTGGAGGAGGTGACTACATGAAAACCATGTTTTGTGTTAGTAATATGAGTTCAATCATATCGACATTATTTGGATGTATGTGTAACATACCGGTGGTATGTCATATGCGCTAGTTGGCCGCGCACGATCATGTGCATAGTTGGGACACACAAAGAATCTTCTACCTTCGGTCCATGCCTTTTTGCGGTCAGTGGACACTTTCACCTTGCAAACATCACCACACCAACACGCTGGTGTGACCACATTCTCCTCCCCCTTCTTGTCCACACTAGCCTCCAGCCAAGTCTTCGACATGTCCTCCTGGTCCGCGCACGGCGGCCTCGTCCTCGAACCGGATGAAGCCATGCCTACAAGAAGAGCAATTGTGAGCAAAAGACACAAACACCGAAAATGCTAGGAAAAAGTTGATGAACAAATAATATACCATGATTATTAGATCAACCGTCTGGATTATGCAAATAACTGAAGGCCGATTCATTATCAACCATTCGTCTACCACTTGTGCTTCCTCTACGACCACCACCACGACCTCTAGCACTAGTGCTTCCTCTCCGACCACCACCACCACCTCTGCCACTTGTGACACCACCACCACCACCTCTGGCACTTGTGGTTCCTCTACCACCACCACCACCTCTGCCACTTGTGACACCACCACCACCACCTCTGGCACTTGTGGTTCCTCTACGACCACCACCACCTTTAGCACTTGTGGTTCCTCTACGGGCACCACCACCTCTAGCACTTGTGCTTCCTCTACGGCTAGTGTTAGGAATGCCCCCCTTCGAGGTCTTCCTTTTCTTGCATGACCGCGTATTGTGTCCACCTTCACTACACCTCCCATAATTGATACTGTCAGGAGCCTCCGTGAAATGACCGCTACCAAATTGGTTCATGCCAGTGAATCCAGCCAGGTCATCCATATCACCCCTGAACCTCTTAGTTCTCCTTCTACCCTTGGTCTCCACCTTCATGAGAGGGTCTGGCTTTATATGAGGGCCATGATACTCAGGCCACTGTGATTGGTCTAAGAAAGGCTGAAATCGAGGAGCCCATGTCAACCTTGTAGCTTCGACATGGAACTCTTGCATCCTCACGGTTTCCCCATCTGAAATATGTATGTTTCTCACCTTCGCCGCCGTTATCAAATGCGAGCATGGCCAATGGTACTTACTAGGCCTCTCGCACTGGCACCACCGAGTCTTGAGATGCACCTCAAATGCGGCACCACCATATGACAAACCGTCGCATGTAGTGCCACCTGGCTCGTCAATTTGATAGATCATTTCTATTTTGTCAAATATGATAACTTGTTGTCGAGAAGACTTGCTTGCTTGTAATTGCAGCCATTCATCAACCTTATCCGGATACTCCTTGCTTTCACCTATCCATTTTGCAGTCTCTTCAGAATGCCTCTGAAAGTACTCATTAAGCTTGAAGAAGGTATACTCCACTATTGCAGTCACCGGCAATGAACGAGCACCCTTGAGCACATTGTTGAAACATTCAACAAGGTTGCTCGTCATGTCCCCATATCGCCTACCTCCATCATCATGAGCGCGTGCCCACTTGTGTTTCTTGCTAAAATTCCTAGTCAAAAATTCTTTCCCCCCTTCGTTCACCGCCGCAAAGAGTTTGTTGTATCGCTCATCGAAGGCATTGGTGGTGAAGGCCACACAAACATGGGTAAGGTCTTTGCTTAACTCCTTGCTTTTACACGCCCGGTAAAAGTTAGCACAAAATGCCTCATGCACCATCTGTGGTGAAGCTTTGGAAACCCTGGAATAACAATGTCCATTGCCTTGAGTATGCCATGGTGCCGGTCCGATATGATGCATACCTCCCTAGCCCCGATCACATTGTGTCTGACATGACCCATGAACCACTCCCAGTTGTCTTGGTGCTCGGAAGGGACCAAAGCAAATGCCACTGGCAACACATTGTCGTTCGACGAGTGTGCCATTGCTACCATTAGTGTGCCCTTATATCTACCGGTCAAGAATGTGCCATCTATAGACAAGACCGGACGACAATGCTGAAACGCCGCCACACATTGCCCATAACACCAGAAGGCACGGTGAAACACTCCCTCGTGATCATCGACCACATGAAACATACCTGGATTCCTATGTGCAATTGCGCCCAACAACCTCGGCAGCTGATTGTATGCTTCTTCATAACCACCATACAACATCCCGATAGCACTTGCCTTTGCCTTCCATGCCTTCCCATACTTCACTTCATAACCAAACTGTTTTTTTACCGTCCGCATGAGAAACCTCACTTTCACAGTGGGATCAACAGCTATGTCTTTCATAAATTTGTATCCAAGATATTCAGACGTGAGTTGACGGTGTGTCTTTCTAACCCGTTTCGATGGCGGTTTGCACCTATGAGTGGCAACACAACTTCTTAACACCCATTCTCCAGTTTCTTCAAGCTTTCTTGCTCGAACCTTCCATGGGCATCCTTCTTGATCACACATCACGGTGTAATGCAACTTAATGTCAGAGTGCTCAACATAATAAGGCCTATGGTTCCGAATGGCATAGTCAGACAACCAAATCTTCAGCATAGCCAAGGTCAGAAACTTCACTCCTTTCTTCAGATAAGCATTCTCGTCCTCGTTCTCCTCCCTTGGTTCGCCTGGATCCGGGCATGGTGTTGGCTCAATCGCCGTCATTCTCATGCCACCATCAACTACGGCTTTATGGGCAAGGCTGAGATCTCGAAACAAGTGAGTTCTTTTTTCTAAGCCCGTCAACTCAAAGTGCATTTGATTTTCATCCTTTGTGAATCCATCCTCATCCAAATCTTGCCCCGGACCTTCGTCATCCGAGTCATATGCATATTGACGCCTAAAAGGCAACTCACGATCCATGTCCTTTTGCGCTATGTACGCATCCAAGTCACCAACATCATTCCCATGAAAGCCTTCCTCTTGCTCTTTATCATCATCATGAGCATCTCCATTCTTTTCAATTACTTTGTCACTATCAATCACTTCAACTGCATTTGCTTGGCTAGTTGGTGGTTGGCTAGAAGCATTGGGGGCATACCACTCAACCTCATTTGCTTCAGTAAATGATAGACGGGGATGTGGCTGGCGATAAGCATTGGGGACATCAACCGGAACCCTTTGCTCAACAAGTGGCACAATTGTTCTCTCAGTCATGTCATTCATTGGGGAAGACACATGAAGGTTCAAATCAAATGTAAATCGCGAAGATTCAACCTTGGTGGCAAACAATTCAAGTGACTTATCTTCCGATTGAGAAATTTTTTCCTTGTATACATCCCAATGCAAATCCGAGGTGATGGGCATACTTTTCAACCGAGATTTGGTTCCAACTCCAACATCATACCTTCCTATTAACTTAACATCAACATTGTTGTCCATCCACTTTAAGATATGTCTCACTTTTGCAACAACATCCTCATAGCTAGGGTTTGTATCAAAAACCATTGTTTCCTCACCCGTGTCGGCATTGTTACTCAAGAATGCCTCCTTGTCCATATAATGAACATTAACAAGTCTCCCCATCTAAAAACAACATGAATGCATTTAAGGCATCAATGAGAAATGGTGTTTGTCCACAAGCATTTCATTATATCCAAATCATATCAAACACTAAATTATTGGATGCCCACAAAGGTGTCATTAATTAACACATACTCCCTCCGTTCCTTTACGTAAGGTGTATTATTCTCAGCACGGTGACCAAGACACATAATTATACACATGTTAGGACACAATTACCCTTTGCTAATTTATTATTTAGTGGCAAGTAAATTAGTTAGTCCAGGAAAGTAAGAGATACATGCATCGACACAGAGATAGTTTCCTTATTTTGCTACAAGGAGAGATATAGACAATCAGGAGAGAGATACTTTCCTTTTTCTGAAAGGCTAATGAAGGAATTATAGGGAATTAGAAGAAATGCACCTTACAATCTGGAATTTTATCAAAAAACAAATACAGCTTATATAAAGGAACGGAGGGAGTACTAAGCAAAATTTACCCATAACACTAACTAACCCTAACCCCCAAACTTTCTACTCAACAAGCAAATATTCCTACTACACACATTGCATATCACTATATTTCCAAAGTTAATCAGGAAATCCACACTATAATAAGGGGGGGAAATTAACTAGGGTTCCACCCACATGTCAAAAATGCAACCAAAATAACAAGATTTGACCAAAAAAATTGAAGGATTTGGGGGAGATTACCACGAGCAACAAAGTGATGGAAAGATCCACTTGAGAGAACCACCTTTTGAAGAGGATTTGAGGGGGAGCTTGAGGAGTGGGAGAGAGGAGGAGAGCAGCAAATTTCTTTGCAGCTCGGGATGGATGAGGGAGAGTGAGTAGGGTGGATCCCACACACTCTCCCGGGGGGTTATCCACTTACCAGGGCCAGACGCCAAGGATGGTGGCGTCTGGGTCGTGAGGAGGAAACGCCAAGGACCGTGGCGTCTGGCCCTTTGCCACGTCAGCAAATCAACGAGCAAGCGAGTCATGCAGGCTAGGGGCAGAGGCCAAACGCCAGGGTGCTTGGCGTTTGCTTCGCAACCCAGACGCCATGGATGTTGGCATCACCTAAAAAGGTTAAAATGGATGATGTTTTCAAAACGAGGTCAAAATCGAAATATGTTAGCCCAAAGGGTCAAAACAGTAATTTTGTCCCAAATTGCACATCAACGGCTAACCCGTGAATGAAAGAAGCGTTGTAAGGAAAAGGCAACATTATCAATAATAAAAATAGTCAAGGAAGAAGCAACGAGACGGGCTCAAAAAAAAGAGGGGGAAAGCAACTACACATTTGAGAACAAATTGACCAAGTCATAAGCACAAACTCATTACAAGCAATCTCATACGGTCCACTAGAAGCTACCGGTACAATGTTCCCAATAGGCCAATACCCCAATAGTCTGGCTACAGAAATAAAGCTCCTGCTGTGTTCGCAGAGCATACAGATTCGAATCATACAACAAGTTAAATAAGCTCACAAGCACCTTAAAGGTACAAGTCTAGTTGTTCTAGCATCAGAGGACATGACCAATGTTTCAAATGGACAGATAACTACTATCTCATGATTCAAGCCCTCGGAGTGCAGCTGGCCAAGTGAGACTTGAAGGTCTCCAGCTCTGAAACAACCTCGTCCTCTGGGCGGTAGATCAAATCACTCATACGCCATATCTGGATCAGTAAAAAATCAGTAAGAATATACCAAGCATGTTATCAAGCAAAGGAAAACACCAACTGTTACAATATATCATAAGTACATGTTATTAATATACTACTCCCTGTCCCAAAATAAGTGTGTCAACCTTAGTACAACTTTGTACTAAAGTTAGTTCAAAGTTGAGACACTTATTTTGGGACGGAGGGAGTATTAAGGTAGGGTCAGAAGGAAACTTCACGCCGCATATTGTTTGAAACTGTTTGTTTCAACAGGCCCTGATGATAACAGTGTCGATTAATCATAATGCAGATTTAAGCTATTTTGAGATGGGAGTCGCGTATCCGAACTGTAATGTATTTCCAGTTGTAAGCACATAAAACTCTACCATATACCATATATAATATCTAGCATGTCAGTTCTTTCTAGTAGTGTGGTTTACACCATGATTGCGCAATTGTAAGAGAAGTACCTGCAAAGTTCCACCTCCACCAGTGCTCTCACCATCATCAGATACACTCACAATGGTCCAAGGATCTGAAGAGTTCCAGTGGAAATCTACGATCTTGTCCCTAGCAAGGTGAACAAGATAAACAACAGATTATTACGGAACAATGAAAATGCAACATCAATTTACGGCATAACATGGTTTTATCGTCCCTGCACATCCAGTTAGCTTTACTCTCGAAGTATGACAAGATCCAAACCAATTTGAAAGTTGCCAATGGCATAAGCCCAAATTAAGCCCGTAAAGGAATCACAGTAGAATGGAACTCTACTACTAAATCAAATTTTATTTTTTACATTGCACAAGTAGACATAAAAATCACGGGTGCATAAGATCTCAAGAGCATATAATAGCAATTCCCTTTGTATTTTTATTTTGCCAGAAAGTCTGAGCTAAAATATTAATGGTGCAGACTGAAATAATGCTTTCCATGTCCAGGTTTCTCAGATACATTCAGGTCCACAATTGCACAATCATCTATCAGCCCATGTTAGACACAAATAATTGGATTTAAGTCTCAGGTTTACTAAATTGGTCTGCTAGTCAGATTTTAATTGAAAATACAGTTTCATGAAAATTCCAGTAGAAATCTATTGTGAAGAGAAGATTAGTTAAACTAGCTACTGATACACAAAGGCATTTCTTCAATTCTGCCAACAATATGGCAGAGAAAATGCCAATGGACATGTATAACCATAGAAAAAAGGCGGATTTTGAGTTTCATATACCACATGAAGAAGATATGTAGAAAAACAATGTACCTATGACCTGCGTGTTGAAAGAAAAGCCCAGCAGGTGAATTGGGATTTTTCTTCTTTCCCACCTACACCATAAGAATTTTTATCAGTCTCAAGACTATTACAGAACTAGTACATGAGAGAGAATGAGTACTGTTAAGTGAACTCCCATCACCAAACGGTATATACCTTCTCATGGTCCCACACATTTAAGAAACCATCTTCCGCAGAGCTTCCGAAAACAGATGCTTTGTCAGGAGACCACTGAAAAGCATAAGGTACGAATTATTGACGAAAGCTACTGCAGTACTATGGACAGTAACCAAATGTCCATATCCACATGAAAAGAACATGTAGGTGACCAAAAGGTTCTTTGTACATGCCTGAACACAAAGGACAGCAGCTTTATGGCCCTCGAATTTGTTAATTGGAGAACCAGCACCTCCAGGACCCAGATTTCGCCGATCCCACATACGGACAGAGTTATCAGCGGAGCTAAATATGAGAAGAAACGACCATAATTAAATATGCAAGCAATTGACAAACATAGATGAAAGCACAACGTCAAATAGATCTGAAATAACTAAAGATTTCATCAGAGATTATACAGAACTAAGAAGATATCCATGTCCCAGTTGAGACGCACTAAATATGGGAAAAAATGAGCAAACAATTGACAAACATAGATGAAAAGCCCAATATCAAATACTTCCTCCGTCCCAAAATATAAGAGCGTTTTTGACACTACACTAGTGTCAAAAACGCTTCTTATATTATGGGACGGAGGGAGTACATCTGAACTAACTAAAGATCTCATCACAGATTATTCAGAACTAAGAAGGCATTCACGTCAACATACCCAGTTAAGATGTAGTTAACATCATGAAGATTCCAATCGACACAATGAACATCTCCACCATGAGCTTTCTCAACCTGGACATCAGAAAGAACGCAGTTTCAAAATTAAGATTCTATGTTCATTTAGAAGAAAAAAGTATATTATACAAAAAAGGATACATCAGCCTCTTTACACCAAGACAAATAGATTTTGGTTGCACTAATATCTACTCCCTCCGTTCCCAAATACAAGTCTTTCTAGAGATTCCAACAAGTGACTACATACGGAGCAAAATGAATGAATCTACACTCTAAAATATGTCTACATACATCCGTATGTTGTAGTCCATTTGAAATGTCTAAAAAGACTTATATTTAAGAACAGAGGGAGTAGTTGACTGTAGTCCCAGTACTAATAAATCTGCTCTATAATCACAAATCCATAACTCATTCAACCGCAGATAATGTATGTTGGTCAATTTAAACAAAAATGTAAGTACATTAAAAGAAGCAGAATGAAACAACAAAAGAACCATAATACGCAGCAAAATATATCAAGCTGATGTTTCTAAGAGTATGTTCGGTTCTCTGCCCACACTTAACTCGCCTTGCTGGTTGTCAAAGGGGCATGTTTAGTTCCCTCGGCACCAAAGAGCAAGCAAGACTCTTGCTTTTATGTTAAGGTAAGACTGTGTGGGTGGGTTTGGAAGAGAAAATCAACCATTCTAATGAATCAATCAATGTGAGTCATCATTGACAATTACTCCCTCCATTCCATATTAAGTGTATACTAAATCAGCGACACGCCGACACTTAATATGGAACGGAGGGAGTACCAATCATCTACTTTCCTTAGTGAGCATCAACTCTTGATACACAACTTCTTGCAAAAAACAATGTTGATACACATAAGATAGAGAATAGTGTCACCTTAACAGCTGGGCTAGTACCAGTCCGGGCATCCCAGAGAATAAGACAAGCATCATCACCGACGCTGCAGAACTCCTGTGCACTTTATTCAAAAAAGAAGAGGAGAACCATAAAGATCAAACGTACAAACAAACAGCAAACCAGCACTTCAAGTGACAGCTCTTAACTCATGTAAATTGAAAACCATGTTGATCAAATAGAAAATAACCATACAAACAAGAAACTTAGGGTAGCATATTTACCTCGAAGGGCAGAACTGGACATCTTCAACAGTGCTATCATGCCCGTGGAATACACCTCGAGGATCAACTTTAGGACTATCCTTTTCATTTGCAGTTTTGCTATGCTTGCTGCCTGATGCCCCTGGGGAAGTCTCACTTTTTGAGGAGTCTCCAAGTCCAGATATGTGATCCTGGATGCTCCACCAAACCACAGACTTGTCCTTTCCTATTTACATTTTGCATGTGAACAAAGCTCAAGTTATCACATCAGCTCACTCAAATAAAATAAAGGAACTGATGCATCCCTTACACCATTGGGTCCACTGAAGTTGACAATAGAACTTTTAACTTTTATGTCCCTATTACTTTAAAGGTGATCCAAGTAAGGTCTATCAGATAAGCTAGCAAATGGATGGTCCAGTTATCACATTGGCGGCTTTGGTGATTAGTTCTACTTTCTTTTCTTCATTTTTGCTTATGTGTTAATGCTGTCATGCCATCTCCCTTTGCCAGCTAAATCAGGAGTGGGCCTATCTTAGCTCACACATGCTCCAATGGAATCGGAAGTTCCGTTCTGAGGTTCATGGACACAAATAACACAATCGTGTATTACAAAGAAAAAGTATACGAACATAAACTGTGATATCAAGTCAGAACATCTCCCAGTTTCTTGGGTTGTTATTTGTTAGGAACATACAAAGAAGGGTATGTAGAGGAATGGAGGGAACGCTAAGGTAACAAGAGATATTTAATTTTCAGTGAACAAAATTCCTGGAAGGGACTCATTTAGGCTGCGTCTGACATTGCAGTGTATTATGCTAAATCCACTTTCCTAAAAAGTGTTTGCCTGTTTTACCATTTGGTTAATCAACTTGTTCCAGCTAAGCAACCACAAACTGCGCCTTGATATTTGAATGAATCAAAAAGGGTCAGAAGATACAAGCATATTACAAGAAAGAATTCTGCTAACCTCCTGAGAGCACATATGGTTCTGCTGGACACATGGCAAGAGCAAACTCAGCATTTTCCTGATGTCCTCTTAAAATCTGACAAACAAGTCAACGGTAGTAAGCACTATGTATGAAGGGAAAATATCCAGTGGAAACCACTCCTATGGTGAAAATTTCATGAAAGGCATGTTTAAAAATTCTAGAATTTTCTCAAATAAAAAATAGTTACTGAGGAGCTGGTATTCTATAAACATATAAAACTTGAATATCAAACTCAATCAGCGAGAGTTCTGAAAAGGAGAACAGAGAAAGGAAAAGTGGGACAGTAAAAATCCCTATCCATGCTAAATTTATTTATTTTTCATCAGAATTAGAAATCCAAATGCAATTATTTAGATGGCAAATGCAATTATGTTTAAACATCAAATTTACATGTCTGCAGAATATACCTCGCCTACACATGGTGTATACATCAGAATGTTTTTTAGAACTTTCTACACTCGTTCCACAGAGTTTTCAGCATTAGGGTGGTTTTAATCAAATATTTTTACATATACAGTACATCAAAAAAAGATCCATTCTAGTAAAGTAAATTGTGTATATACATGCTGTCGACATCCTACTAGGATTTTTTCAGAATCCACCCAAAGTGACACAAGTTAAGAAAAAAAAAACATACCAAATCAGGGATATTAGGGATATTATCACTATCCATGCCGTTCACACCCTATATGATTTTTCCAGTCCATCATGCAGAAATGCAACTTTCAACATCATAAAATGACACGAAATTAAGAATTAAAAATAAGAGAACATACCAAATCAGGGCGGGAATCAGTAGCTCCTAGGACAGCATGTCTATTTGGCTGGGCCTCAACATCCCAAATAAGCACCTGTTTGGGGATGTACAAAGCATATAAATAAAATGTCAGCGGAATGCTTAGAGATTATCAACTCTTTCGAACGAACTAAGCAGCAGTATAAAGGCCTGGACATACATCTGGACTGTCCGTATGAGTTGCGATGATCCTACTGTTCTGAGGAAGCTCCCTGATTCGGTTAACCTGGATACACAATAAACAAAGTCAGAATGCATCAACGACTGACTTCAAATCATAAATCAAAGCGGCATGAAAAGTAAACTGCTAGGCATGCAAGCTAAACACAAGAACGCAAAGACCATCTTAGAGAACAGAAAGACACAGATCAGATAACATAAATTTTCAAAAATGAAGTACCCAGTGTAAATTAAGAGAAAGAGGATAATCAAGATATAGAAAATTAAAAACAGAGGAAGCAACATGTAAAGAAGATAACTTAGATACTAAGTAGTTGCAACTTAGGAATATACAGGACAAATTATTACCTCTCCAGGGTGAATGATAGTCTTGTACTTCTTTACAAAAGGTGATCGTGCTTCCTCATTGAACTGCAGTACAAAACAGATGACCGGTATGTTAATGCAGGAATACTCCGCAATACATAAAAAAACTGATGAACCACCATAAGTATGCCATTATATACAGGCATAAGAAACTGGCAGAACTGCATGCAGGAAACAACATAATTATACCATTATACGCAGGCATAAAAATCAGAGTCCAGATCTATATATCTACATGCATCTCAAAAATCACGCTATTCTGCACTAACAGACTGGAATTGTAATGGAAAACCAATGAACAGTGAATAACCTGTGATATGTGTTCTGCAGCTGCAACCCGTGGCTTCACAACTTCACAGTTTGCAATGACCAGGGTATTCGGGACACTTCCGTCTGTCTGAAACCATCTCAGGATTAAAGAAATACTATAGTTAGATCTCGATAAGAAAATATAGTCATTATATAACAAAAACTGATAATCAGTCGCAGATGCTAAAAATGTGTTTGTGGAAGCACTCAAACTGAGGACTTCACCTGCTCTGATAGGTAAAGGCGCTGACGATTCTTATAGGTAGCCTGCTCAAACTGAGGACCCCACCTGTTCCAATCAAACCAACAGATCGCAAATAAATTAGTTGCAGAACCCACCATTTTAGGTCAAAAACTCCTGCAAAAATGAACCAGCATGCTTCCAAATAGAATGCCACTAATCTGTGATATTATTAGGTTCAAAGTACCAGGAGGTGAGTAAGAATGCACCACAGGGCCGATGCTCAAAAGGCAATAACATTGAATCGTGCTCACTCTATAGATGGCAAGCAATCATATTGAAAAGATAAAACGGTTGACACCGGCAGGAACCACCACGCCAAAACAGTTCATTAAGGCAAGCATTACATGAACAGACACCAAAACCCCATCTCAAATAGTCGCATGCCACAAAAAAACTTATAACCCAAAACCCTAGGGCAATAACTCAACCCAAAGTTTCCACCCTCACTCTATAGATGGCAAGCAGTCATACTGAAAAGATAAAACAGTTGACACCGGCAGGAGCCAGCACATCGAAACAGTTCATTAAGGCAAGCATTACATGAACACAGACACCAAACCCCCATCTCAAACAGTCGCATGCCACAAAAAACCTAGAACCCAAAACCCTAGGGCAATAACTCAACCCAAAGTTTCCGCCCTGCTCTCCATAGCGGCCCAGGCACTAACCACGCGCAGATCTGGAGACACCGCATGCACAGGATGCACTGCCACGGAGCAAAACCCTAGATACGTTCGTGACTGCAAAACCCTAGATACGTTCGTGACCCCGCATGAATCTACTCGAACACAACGCCTAGGACCACGGAACTGCGGGAATAGAGAGGGGAAACAACAGAGGAGGTCGCAGGAAACGGGGATTACCGGCAGGAGAGGGATGGCCAGACGAGGTTGTGGTTCGCGAACCAGTCGTAGAGGACGGGGATGAGCGACTTCCATTGCGCGTACCGCTCGTCCACCGCCGCCCTCGACCCGCCTCTCTCCTTCATCTCCGCTCCGCTGGTGGCCGCCGCTGGCGACTGCTCTGCCCTCTCTCTCTCTCTCTCTCGCTCTCTGGGCAGAGGGGGCGCTCTCTGGAGTCTGGACTGTTCCTGTCTGCCTCCCGCTCGGTGCGAACTGCCCAGGGCGCAGGGGAGTATCTAGGCAGCGGCTGGGGTGAAAATGGTAACAGATGCGGTGTGCAAATGGGCCGAGCCCTTTTCTGTTCGGGCTCGTGGGTAGAGAACTTCATGGGCTTCAGTAAATAGGGCTGTTTGCCTCAAACAAAGAAAGTTAAGTAGGGCTGTTTGTCTAGCTCCCGATCTTCTAGCAGACATTTTTTTGGAGACTCCTAAGAAAACATTTTGGAACCCTCAAAAAAACATTTTGGAAGTTCTCAAGAAAAACATTTTGGAGAAAAGTAGCATTCATTTTATGATTTTTCGTTTTTGAGGAAATTTGTTATTCCTTTATTTCAAAAAAAAAGGGTGTATGTGTCAATTCTGCATAGAGTTGCAGTCTTGCATGTATATATTGTACCAGCTAAATGTATGTGTGTTGCCACGAAAGAACAAGCTTAGATGTGAGACATTGATCAAGCGTTGATTGTAAACAAAATACAGATAAAAGCGCGAAAAGGAATTGCACATAAGAAGAATAAGAAAAGCAAGATGAAGTATACCTACAACAACATGTCTATTGATTTTAATGGAATATTTTCCTTAGGCGTCTGTTGATGCACCAAGCAGTTAGTAATGTGATGGAATTAGGTCGATAAAGCCTATAACTTCATCAATCTTCAGAGTCGCAATGTTTACTGAATGATAGTTTGATATGGGATATTTTCTAAACACAGATGTATAATTAAAATGCATAACATGTGGTATTGTTGAACAAAACAAGAGATGAGGTGAAGTAATTAGCATAATTTTTTCTTCTGTTTTCTTCATTGTGTTGACTACGTGGTATAAGAAAAAATATTGGCACGACATAGCTTGCATGGCAATTCATCAAAATACCTAGTTAGTTCACAAAGCCATGGCAATGCCCCATGCGTTGCAACGTTTCGATATAGGGGGGCGAGACGCGGCGATGGGGTAGTGGTGAGTGGATAAAGTGACTCGCGCAATGGAATAAAGTACCAACAACTCCTCCCATCGACACAACATTCGCAGGTAGTGTCGGATGTGTTTGTTCTTGGAAGTGAAATCAATCAAATTTGAGAAAGCATTCATGCGTTCGAGATAAACACGGTTTGTGCCATGCTAACTGGCCCTAGAAACCTCATGGCACAAAATAAATCATACAAAGATTACTCTGCACAAACATTCACACGAAGAACCAAGATCTAATGTAATGGCAGGTAGCGAACAACACAAAAGGGGGGGCAAAGGGAGGTCAAGGCGCATGTTTACCTTGGGTGATGTTGGATCCTGGGCGCGCCGGCGATGCCACGCTGTGCAGGGGCATACGCGTCTCGAGACTCGCCACGGCCGACCTGCAAGGAATCACAAGATAAGCACGCAACCGCAACTAGCCACCCATCCATCCATAGATCTCGCTCTTGGACAACCTATCTGAAACCTATCCGCGGGGGATCCCAGCGGCTTTGGCAACTCGAAGAGAGAGGGAGAAGATATAGGTGGAGGAGGAAGGCACGGAGATTTCACCAACGAAACCTGGTAGGGCTAGTAGATTGACGGGCAGCGGGGATGATGGAGGCGGCGGGGTGATGGGATAGCATCGCCTAGGGCGATGGGGATGGCGTACCGAGAGAGTCGTGAGTGGAGGTGGTCATGACAGTTGTCTTTTAATTGAGTAATGAACAATTTCCTTTTTTCCTCATTTCTATAAATGGCTGCTATTTTTTCCGGTGGGGAAAGGAGAAGAGGTGAGCTCGTTTTCCAGGTTATACTCCATTGATGTTTTTAGGTTATTGTAATCGATGTTTCTCAAAACAAGAGAAAAAACTCATTCAAATTTTATCAATGTGTGTGATGGTGTATTGTTAGTCTTCTTCAAAAGCACCTGCATTGGCCCAATCAACTGTAGCTATCCCACCTTGTCTGACTCGTCACCACCACCGGGAGCGTCCCTCCAAGCCTCATATGTCTTTGGCGCTAATGACTGTACCCCATCCCTCCTCCACGCACGCGCACCATCAATCCATGCCACCCATCTGTAGGCGGTGTCGCGGCCTCCCCGTCTTTGGCCTGGAGTAACGCGAGGTAATTACTACACCCCAGGAAATGACAAATATTGTATATTTCCTTTTATTCCTACTGCCAAATCATGACATGGTTCATCTATGTGCTTGCCACTTTCGTTTGTTTGCAACAATTTTTGCATGTATGTGACATCTTCTTCACATCAATAACCAACAAGGCGATTTACTTGCCGCGATGTTGCGACACTAAAGTACCAACCAAGCCACGCATCATCGGTAAGTGTAAGGTAGTCAGCTAGTCTTACGAAGTCGAGACCAAATACAATATGTCTTCCGTCTCACACAGTCGCCTCCTTTCCCAAACAAATCTAGGGTTCATCTGTCTCCCGTCGGTGTTACCGTCGGTCTGCCTTGTCTACATTGGCCTTAGGGCCATGGCGGCGTGGTGGATCCCGGCCCTTTCTGGCAGGAGGACTTTGTTTTTAGATGTTTTTTCGAGTTTTGTCAAGGTTTATGTCCTCCTCGGGAAGACGAGACGGTCACGGCTTCCTGAAGATGAAACAAGGTTCTCCCCGTCTAGCTTCCATTCCGGTGGTGCGCCTAGCATTGTCGGTGGGCGCTTGGAGGTGTCTCCGGCGAATCTGTCCTTGGTGGATTTGCTTGGATTTGGTCATAGTTTGTCTACGTTTCTGTGTTAGGTTACATCCTTATGATCTACGCAACTCTTCAACGACGCCGGTTGTTGTCCCGATGCGTTGGTTCTATGAGGCCTTAGCACGATGACTTCTTGGGTGTCTATACAATAAGGTTTGCATGACTCCGGCGAGGGAGGAGCGATGATGGCGGCGCGCCTTCGGCTCGCTTCAGTGTGTGTAGTCGTTTATATATGGTCTACGAATGTGGATGTATTTTTTATCATTTCAGATGTTGGTTGTGCTGTCATGACTCAAGATGAGTAAATCTGAAGTATTCCAAAAGAAGTACATGTAAGACCGTTAGATAGGCATGATTCATAGCTGTCAACATAAACGTAGTTAGGGGCAACATAACTTTCAATGGAGACAGAGTGCCAACTTCAACACAATAGCAGACTAGAAGAACGCCCGTGCGTTGCAACGGGGCCACATTAATTTTAAGAGTTCAATATTAATCATGTTAATATTACATTTAATATTCTTATACATATCAAGTGACATTGGCGACCTTTTTTAACATCAAATCCTCACACACAAACACTCTCCCTCCCTCTTCCTCACTCTCTCTCCCTCCCCTCTCTCTCTCTCTCTAACACACACATATCCATCTTATTGGGTACGGGACCATAATCCATCTATTTCACACACACACACTAGTGCATAACAATATGGATTATGTCTATTATATTTGCCACCACAACCGAGGGAACTAATTTCATGTAAATCGGCCAACCACAGCTCCATGACAAACAATATATCTAAATTCTCAGCGTTATTTTTATGTAATATGCATTATCTTTATCTAAATTCTCTCTCTCTCTCTCTCTCTCAGACACACACACACACACACACACTCTCACACACTGACACACACACACACACACACACTCTGATATTATAGGACCAAAAACTTTTACCAATTACCATACTCTAGAACACCACACTCCTCACTTCATCGATGGGCGTTGGGTGGTGTCTCTCCTCTACCTGGTGACCTGGCATCCTCTAATTCTGCGCCACCATCTCGATTATCTTCCTTGGCATCGAATTGTAAACACCTGCCCTCCTTCTCCTCCTTCCCTGTGCTCCACAACACCCGAGCTGACCGGGAATCAAATCTGGACTGCTGGTATGGGCGCCCATGAGCTAATACAATGATTCTCAATAAGAAATGACAAGAATGTAAGAAAGAGCACATACCTTGATGCGGAAACTGCTGCCGCCTACCAAATGAAGACTAGCAGGGCGCTGCTCCGCCGTGGACCTGTGCTGGCTTGAGTCCATGTCCGCCGTTGGCCGCTGCTCGCATTCGTCCCACCCATCGCCCAAGCCGGCGTTAGAAGCAAACAATAGCCTTGCCCACCTTCATGGCTCCAGTCCACAAGATCGAATCAAGCATCATAGAGTTCGGGGAGGAGTAGCATTTCCACCGTCCGCTCCTTGCTAATGTATCAGCATAGAGTGCAGGGAGGAGTAGCATTTCCACCGTCAGCTCCTTGCTGATGTATCAGCATAGAGTGCAGGGAGGACATGAAACGTAAATACCCGGGGTTTAGCGCTGGTGGCGGGAACGACCGACACAGCCTCCTTGCGCCGCTCCTCGCTGCCCGCCCTGCTCTGGGGATCCTAGTGCCCTGCCCTAGGGTTCCGCGCTGGTGGTAGCGGCGGCGTGGTAGTACGGTGAACTAGAGTTTCCCCTGCGTCGGATGTGACGGCGCGGGCGGAGTACTGAGGAGTCGCCGAGGTCGGCTAGGGCCTGGGGCACAGAGGAGTCCTCCTGGTCAAGGAAATCGGAGAGAAGAAGAGGATGGCGGCGCGCCGGCGCTATGACACATGAGGGCAGGAGTCGAGAGGATCGGCCGTCCAGGCTCGTGAGGAGGGCAACGATGGGAGGATCGCGTTAATGGTACCGTGTACAAAAATCCCATCAAAGCAAGTAAAATATACCAGCAATGCTTGATTGATTCTGATTTATTTTTTATAGGCATTTTCGAAATTGTAGGGCATGTGCCCACGATCCTCGCACGCCCTACCTTTTTTGACGTGTATGATTCATAATAAGAAATGAAAATCACATCAATGTAAGGAAATATCCCATCAATGCTTGATTGATTGTGATTATTTTTTATATGATAACTAATCTGATGGATTTATGTGGGCGGTGAAGCGAAAAGGCAGGTGGGAGAGGAGACGAAAAATAACCGGTCAGAAAAAAATGAATTGATTGTTGCCTTGTACGTTTGGTTTTGGTATTTGAAGATTGATTACCATCCGTTAGTTGGGTTACCAAAAAATAAATCAATTACCATATGTAAATTCATTATGTTACCAAATAAACGTTGGGTTTGTCCGGCCAGTGAGAGGGGGGCGAATAAAAAACCGACGAAAAAAGCCCGACGAAATTGGGAGGTGGGAGGATGACGAAAAAAACCCAGCGAAAATAAACCGTGGAGACTATTCACCAAGTCGTCCATTAGGAGTAGAGAAGATATATCCGTAGCTAATCCTCCTTATCCAAACAATCACTTAGAAAAGGCAAAGATCTGTGCATTAGGCAAATTAGGATTTGGAATTGATTATCATGAAACTAAATTTTATTGATTGGTAATGTGCTATCAGTTCCTGCCGTTTATAACGTGTCTAGTTAGGAAACTTTGAAAATGTTAGGAAAGTTTTTATTGTGAGGATAAAAAAATTAACGTGAAGAGATATGATGGTGGGATGCGAGACAAAAATAAACCGAATGAAAATAAACCAGGCGAAATATAACCAGACGAAGCGGGAGGTGGGACGAAAAAAAACCTGGAACAAAGACTACTAACTGCTCCATTAGGAGTAGAGATTGATTGATAATGTGCTATCAGTTCCTGCCGTTTATAACGTGTCTAGTTAGAAAACTTTGGAAATGTTAGGAAAGTTTTTATTGTGAGGATAAAAAATTTAACGTGAGGAGATATGGTGATGAGATGCGAGACAAAAATAAACCGAATGAAAATAAACCAGGCGAAATATAACCAGACGAAGTGGGAGGTGGGACGAAAAAAAACTCTGAAACAAAGACTACCAACTTCTTCATTAGGAGTAGAGATAAAAAGAAGAAGAAGAAAACTTCAGCACAATCAGACGCGGGGCTGGCACACGTCCATTCTGGATTTTGAATAATAATCACCCTAAACAGCATCTTGATTTGGATGTCGACGTTAGGCACCAAGATCCCATGACCACCGATCATTTTGCACGCCCACATTACTTTCTTCGTTGAATACAGATTGGAATATGTCCACATTTCTTGTAAATAAATAGAAGTATCCTGCCTCCCTTGCTTGTTAACACATCTCATATAAAATTGCCGCCCGCGATGATTGATGAAAATCACGATCACGATGGTGTCACCACCCTGCGTTTGGAATCCACGAGAATTTGGATCCGTGTATATCATCGGACATGGACACAAGTCTCAAAATCTCAACCTGTCCCTCTGGGTCCGTGCGCGCCTGTGCTGAGCGTCCCACCACATGCCCAAGACCAGGCATGTCGAGCAGGCCTCGATCACTATTGGCCGGCGAAGGGGTGGCGTCGCAGCGCATTGGAGCACGGCTGATCGCGATTCCTTGTAGTACAGCTGTCCGCTGTTCCTAGGATCCGTGCTGCCTCCGATGGACGGAGACGGCCGAGGCCGAGGCCGACGTGCCTCTGCCTCCGCCGGCAGGCAGGTGATTACGAGTCCGGTTGGCGAATGATGGCGGATAACCCGACGGCTGGGCCGGGCGGGACGCAGCGTCACGTCTCCGTCGTCGGCAGCGACCACGTCCCGCTTCCGTTCCCGCGCGAGCGCTTTCAGGTTCCCGCTCCTCCGCGCAATCTTCCGTCCATCAACAGCAAAAGGTTAGTAATCCATGGCCACGCCGTGATTCGGGACGAAAATAAAATGAAATCACTGGAAGAGAGCATAATTCCGACCTAAACCGCGATTTGACTCCTCGTCTTTCTCCGCCATCTCGCCGCAGCCCGCGCCGATGGTCATGCGTCAAATGGCCCCCAACTTTCGCGAGCTACCGGTGGACGTGGCATACGGTGTCCACTCGTGCTCCACCATCCACCAGTGCACGGCGTGGTGTCCTTCGCGGCCATCTCTCGTGCAGGTCAAAATGGCACGCGCGTGGGCGTGGCATCTGGGGCTTGGCCGACGCAAAGCCGGGGGGCGGGTCGCTGTCGGCGCCTTTTGGACTTGGACGCGCGCTTGGTGGGAAATCGGCACGGATTCCACCGACGGCGGCCACCCCCGCACTACCTGTTCGACCAGGCTCCGACTAGTTCGGTCGTCTCGTACTCCTACTTTCCTCCCCGGATGGCCGATCGGCTCGTGTACCACGTTGTCCTGACGAGCGTTGTACACGGTCCAACGGAAGCTCCTGGAGCGGACGAGCGGCGCAGGGAGTAGCTTTTTTAGAGAAAAAAGGCGCCAGCCGAGTCTGAGAAGAGCTCGAATCTAGCCTGGCTTTAAATTAGAAAGCCATCAACCGACCAGGATTATAAAGGGAACATGATACAAATGAAATGCAAAACAAAACGGAAAGGAAGATACAACACACTAGGTAGAACAACACAATGGCAACAACATAAACATTGATGCCGACGCCCATCACTACGCCTACACCAACTAGCCAACTAAGAACACGAAAGAAGGACCACACCGAGCAAGCATCGAGCGCCGGCTGCATCCACAGGCCAAACATAGGCAACACTTGAGCTGTCTCCACCGTCGCAAAGGGCCATTACCCATTTCACCCAGGCTCGATGAGTGCCACACCGGCGAGCAGCAGAATGGCTACCACAAAGCCCAACTCAAGGTGTTCAACTGCCATGGGAGAAGCAGACGGAGCTGACCAGCGGACAGGGCCGGCCCTGAGGGGGGGCGGAAGGGGCGGCCGCCCCGGGCCCCCGAGTACGTAGGGGCCCCCGATTGCTTGGTTTCCATATTTACATATATACGTAAAGTTAGCCCATGTAAGATCGATTGATTTCTATAGAAATAGGCAAAAAAAGGTCACAGATGGCAATCTTCTCGGCTTGCCGCATAGGGGTAATCTTCTCCCATTTTTACTCCGATTCCCTGCCACTGGAGACGCTAATCACAAAAGCAAAACTTCCGGCTGGTTAGTTCGATGCCTTTGAATTCTCTCGTACAGAAAAAAAGCGCAAGCGCTCGACGCAATATCTTTCATCGATGCCACACGTAACACTGAGATCCGAGATTGCAACTGCAGCTCCTGAACGGCCAGGCAAACAATCCTGGCGCCCTAATTGGCGGACGAATAGTCCCAAGGTTGACTGCGCCCCCGCCCATGCCTTCTAATCGCGATTTTCTGCCGCTGCACATGATTACTTGAAGAAGGTAATACAATTTGTCAGATTCCAATCAACCTGCTCTTCGATGCAAATCTCTCTTTTTTCTAGACTTTATAGGTCGTTCATTTGTTTCGTGTAGATCATCCCCATACATATCTCTTTCTCATTTCGATTTCTTGTGTTGGTTTGGATTAGAAAAGACGAGCTCGGATTCTTGTTCGTGACTAGTATGAAGCAGCAATATCTTGCAATTTCTAATTTTATACCAATCCAGAACTTCATTCCAAGCCTTTCTCAGCAATTTTTTTATTAAACTAACCATGTTTTAAACTAACCATGTTTTAAATTTATTGTGTAATACTGTATGTGTGTGTGCTAATTAGCAAGATGTTGTCTAGAAAGTATGCATTGGTAATGACTAAAGGAAATAAACTTGCTAATGAGTTTATGGAGATCAAGACAGGAGATATTGACATTTTCCTATAACAGGTACAAGTACTTCTGTTAGAAATTCGGTGGAAGGCCTATAGTTACTGTTGAAAAAAAGTGACAAAATATAGGATAATAATATTTAGTGTAGGCATGAACCTAATAGAAACATATAGGGCCGATTGAAAAGAGCGACCAATTTTCCTGTGAATGTTTAACAATGCAACATAAAATATGGTGCATTGAGTATTTAGATGCAATTGAGATAGAGAAAAATGTTGCTTTAGGGCTCCTTTGTGTTGTCTTGCCCCGGGCCCCCGAAATCTCAAGACCGGCCCTGCCAGCGGACCACAATGGACCAACCAGACGAGCACCAAGCCGGCAGTGGCAGCACGGAGCACGGGACGCGAGCTGTCGAACGAAGGCGCACACCGATGGCGAAGACCGAAGAAGGCATCACTATGCACCGGGCGAAGTCGAGCACGAAGTCGTAGGAGGACTAGGCCGTCATGCTTCGGAGGCAAGCCACCAGCCGCTCCACCCACAAGAGCAAATCCCGGTCGCCGCCTTCAAGAAGGATCGCGGCACCAAGGTGTCGTCGATGCCCAGATCAAGGGAGTGCCGACTTTCGCCGGAGCTGGGGGGGAGGGGGATGGGAGAAGAGCCACCTCAAAGCCTCCAAAAAGGGGATCGGCGCCAAAGGCGATGACTTTGGGGGGCGACACGCCGGGCAGGGGTTTCCCTCAGATCCTCGCCTAAACGCCAGATCCGGCCAGCAATCACCCAGAAACGCCGACCGCAGCCGTCGGGGCCGAGCGCAAACATGGATTATAACAGATCAGGCGGCACCGAAGCTCCAAGGTGGATCGGCGGTCCGTGAGGCGCCACCGCAGCGCCGACGTCCGCGACCACCATCTGCCCACACCGCCGCCTAGGCCACGCTGCACGCCACCGGCCGAGGCCGCCGCCCCGGGAGCCGCAACCCTCCACCCAAGAAGGAGGCGCCCGATCGCTCGCCGCCACCTTTATCGGGGCCGCGCGCGAGCGCCGCGAGCCTCTCTGGCAGTGACGGAGGGGAGGGAGTGCCAGCAGTGGCGCTAGGGTTGCCTCCGAGTCGCCTCAGAGGAGACGGGGCGTGGGGAGGGAGGGGGAGGGGCGAGAAAGGGAAGTTGTTTGCAGGGAGTAGCTGACGGGCGGGCAGAGATCACGCCATGCGCTGTGCAGTGACATGTGCCTGGACTCTGTGTCCCCGTGACACTCTGAACGGAGAGAGCCAGGACTGCTTAGCTGGTGATGTTGAGTCGGCCAGGTAAAGTACTTGCCTAGCCAGGACTGCGCAGGCTTAGCCGGTGATGTGATTGTACGGTTGAGCCAGGACTGCTTGGCTGGAGTGCACAACAGTGAGGGTCAATGATTCGGGTGCAATCAAAAGCTCATCCATCATTCGATCGATGCCGGTCGGCAACTACCTAGCCGTATTTTCAGCTCGTTTAACTCTCGTCACTCAGTGCTTAAACCATGGTCGAAGCCTGAACACATTACTTTCAACACACTTATTGCCTAGGTAGTATACTTAGCCCAAATCCTTTACGCAAACGAAGACGCAAAATGCCTACTACGTGGGGTGGCTCGTCTGGTTGCCATGGCACACAAGGCATCCACCACAACACAACACGCAAGGCGCTCCGCCGCTACATGGCTGCTCCATCCGCTTTCTGTTTTCTCGTTTGGCCTTTTGGTCATGAGTGGAGCATAGACAGGTAGATAGATAATCCTGCGCCGTGGGTCACCGAGTCCGTTGTGGAGCCGTTCCACTTTTGAGAATGCTCCACGCATTGGACCGCACGGCACACGGGAGGCCTTTATCTTGCCTCTCCCAGCGTGTTTTTTGTTTTGTTTTGTGAGTAGTCCAAGCGTGCTTTGTGTCGAGCATTATCATGTGTGGGGAAGGTGATCTCGGCGAGGATGTAGCGTGACGTCAAACCGCGCACAACGACTTTGTAAACGAGCGTTGCCACTTGCCAGCCCCGGTCGGTTAATTGGACCGCTCTGAATCATGATTCCGGCCTGTTGGCCGCTTTAATTATGGGAGTATAGCTTCGGATGTTCATTTTGTGTGAAAGGAATAGCATGGTCCAAACACGCTAATGCTTGTTTTCTTCTCTTCAAAACGTGAGGGGAGGCTGTGCTTACAAAAAAAAAAAAAAAAAGCTAAGAGACCTTTTCTCCAAGTGCTTTATTCCCTTCCTCGTGGCGGATAGGGCAAACTCTCATTCAAACTTCGTCGGCGAGCCCATGGATTCGCAACCCTTCTGCCAGTCGTCCCGGTGGCCGGTGGTGGGGAGGGAATCCCAGTGCCTTCGCTTCGCCTAGTTGTTTAGATTAGTGTTTTTTAGTCCTCGCAGGTGCGGCGCTCAGACGGATGTCGGCGCTTCTCCTTCGAGTTTGCTTTCAGGATCCAATCCTCTATGAGTTTGTTTATCTGGACATAGTTGACGGACTCCGGCATAGGTTCCTGACGTCTCCTAGGGACGTCGATGTTAGGGTTTATTGTCGTGTGTGCGTGACGACGATATTTGATGTCAGTTGCTTCATTTGTATCCAAGGGTTCAACAACGATGACCGTGGCTCCATGCCATTCAACGGCGGAGCCAGGAATTAGAAAGGCCCCAGGCAAGCCCTATGCCAACTACTAGCTACAGTAATGAACAGTAGAAAAGTAGCTACAGTACACAAAGGAACAAAACCTCACGCCCCAGGCCCCCGCCAGGGCAGCCTGGGGCATGTCTCCGCCACTGATGCCATTGGTCCTTACGAGCGTGTGCATGAAGATTTCCCCGACTTCCCCGTTGTTATCGACAAGGTCATGCGGCTACGACATGGAAGCGACAACAACAACGCCTCACGATGATAGTGATCGTCTGGTGATCTAAAGACCTTGATGTAATTTTTATTATATGGAGGTGTTTTGAACTTCTTATGAACTTTATAATAGGATTGGAAATTTTTTCAGTAAAGAAGTTGTAGCTGTGCTCGTTGATTCCAGGGGTGATTGACTGATTGTACATGTTTGAATTGGTGTACCGCTAGTCCTCACGGGTCAATCTCACTGACGGCTCGCCGGTGTCCCCAGAAAAAGGGGCAAAAGAAAGAAGAAAGGACCCACGCGTCCACCACCACCCTCTGTGTTCCGTCCCGGACCAGACTCCGCCTAACTTTATGGCGAGGAGAGGATGGCTACCAAACAGCATCACGCGCTGCTCATACAAACGCCCGCCCGCCCCTGCCCCCCTGCTGCCCACTGGCTGCCGCGAAAGAAAACCAAACCGTAGAAAAACACTCGTGCGATCGCCGGAAATGCCCTGCCGCCGCCGCTGCTAGTGCAACTTGCTCCTCCTGACCCCTGTTGTGTTTTATGCCCGCTTCGCTCCCCCAATTGTTTACTGCCAGCGAATCTCCCCCCTCCTCGCGCACCGGCCCGCTCACCCGCTCCCGCCTCTGCGCTTGCCGACAGGCCTTTTTGCCGGCATGGCGGATTCGTGGGCGGCCGGTACTTGACGACGGCGTCGGTCCGGGTTCTGCCGCCGAGGCTCCGGGAGATGGGGCGGCGCCAAGGAGGGAACGGCTGGGGCGTCTGCGCCGTCCTCGCCGTCGCCTCGCTCGTCTCCGCTGTCGTCATCATCCTTGGGGGTGGAGGTATGTGGGGTTGCCGGCGTGCTTCTCTTGGCAAGTTTGGTGGTTTCGTGGTTTCCTGCCGTCGTTCTAGTCCGACCATCATCATGCGTGTCTGAATGCTACTTTTACTCGTGAGAATTTTCGTGGGTTTAGCTGCCAAACCCCGAGCCATAGCGCTAGTTCATGGTCAAATTGGTTGTGTAGATTCTGCGTGGCAATTCCAGCTACCGAGGGCAAATTAATTGTTAGAGGGCGTTGTTTGTCATCTTACAGCTTCCCCAAATCTAAAGCAGAGTAATATACGAGAGGCACACGATTTATTTACATATATGAAGTGAGGTCGTTCACTTTTAACTTCTAATCAGTACCTAGACTAGATTAGTGTCGAGCACTACCAGATATATGATGGATCAATAGTCACCAGCGTGCCTAATGACTTTTTGAATTATATTTTATTAGCACTTCATCGTGATTCGGCATCAGCAACGCACTGGCCTGATACATGTATGTAATCCTGACCATAATGATTATACGCGTGCTTAATTACTTGACTAATTATATTTTCTGTTAGAACTTTGTTTTCACCGTTTATCAAGTATATACTACACACTGGTCAGATTGATTCAGATGTACTGCTTAAGATTTCGTTTCACTTCCAAACGTAACCACGTTCCTTTTTGTTCTGTAATGACGACTGGAGTTATGGCTTTCTATTCTATGGCAGATTGGCAGTGAATAATTGAATGTCATATTTACTTTGTTTCTGAAGGTCATCAGCAATCTCATGCACCTGCCTTTGGTCGTAAAGTTCTTCTATCCATAACAAGTGGCCATCCACAAATTGACTTGGACAATGTACTTCACCCATCACAACTACAAGTTCCAACATTGCAAAGCTTAGGTGTGTAACTAAACATGCCTATGGGCCAATGATTTCAAAATTTTGTTGTTATATATCTGCTGTGTGATTGTGGTTTAAATCCAATTAACAATTATTTTCTAGGGCTAACTGTAAAATTATCAGCACCAACTAGTACAGATGTTAACAGACAGTATGATCATTACGCACCGAGCCCAACAATCAAACATGAAGGTACCTTTTGTAACTCTGACTTATTATATGTTTTCCTTCAATCCCATGTCAAGATTTTTTTTTTAACACTCACGATATTTTTAATGGAAATGGTTTGCATTCTTTGGCTTCCTCAGATGAAGTTGTGTCAGCATTCAAGCAGGCAGTGCTGCCTACAATGCAACCTAGTCTTTCACCTGATCATTTTTATCAGTCACCAGAAATATCTCCATCTATACAGAGTCCAGGTGAATTGCTGTTCAGCATGATGCTGAACTCTACCTGTACCTGCGTAACTGTAAAATCTAGTTTCAAATGACGAAAACATTATTGCTTTATTCACAGGCCAACCTGCCCCTCCTTCACAATTGGTTTCTCCAGCTACTCAAAGAGGCAATCATCATCTTCAAGAACAAATGCCTGCTGCTTCGCCATCTATTCCAGTTAAACCGCATGTGTCTCATGCTAAAATTGCTGTGAACACTCCGTCTGCTGCACCTTTTCTATCACAGCCACCCTGGTGTAAGAACTATCCGGATCTGCCTTACGTCCTCAATGTCATTACCATTTGGTCAATTATTTGTTTCTCAAATTTCATATAATTTTATCTTGACCAGCATCTCAACCGCCTCCATCTTCACCTTCCACTGGCAGTCAATCAACACAGTCAGCTCCTTTACCCCGTATATATGGCCATTGTAAGATTGTTGGATCTGATGTAACATCATGTTATTTGTTTTTGATAATGTATACTACTCCCTCCATTCCTAAATATTTGTCTTTCTAGACATTTCAAATGGACTACAAATACGGATGTATATAGACATATTTTATAGTGCAAATTCATTCATTTTCCTCCGTATGTAGTCACTTGTTGAAATATCTAGAAAGACAAATATTTAGGAACGGCGGGAGTACTATGTTATTACTATTAGCTTATTAAAATGGTGTCCAGTTCTCATATTTACCTAACCCAGAATCTGTTGCTACCTGTCATTCGTATGGCAAGCAGCTCCTTCTTCATTCCATACTCCTCCAACAGGCCAGGACACACTTAGAGTACCAGTTGCTTCACCTCCAGGAGAACTACCCGGCAAAAAAAAGCCACCACAGGAAGGTATAGTTTTTATTGATGTCTAGTCATCTAGCTGGTCCATACGTTACAAAGTTTTCAGTTTTTTCTCACCAGATTTTGGTGTATATAACCTTTGCTGTATGTATCAGTAGTACCACTGGCGCCCATCGCTCCTGGATCCAGTCAGGACAGGGATGGCATGTCATTTGCTAGACCTCCAAATAATTTGCCAACTCACAGCAGCTCACCACCAAAAGGTTCAGCCTACCTGATTCAGTGCAGATTTTTTTAATAGCATTTCTAAAGGAGGTATTTGCTTCGGAATAGGCACAAGGGAGACTAATCATTTAACTCCTGCCGCTCCACCTTTGATACACCGGGCCATTCAAACCCCCCCACAACAGATGCAACGTCCTCATTCAAATGGTACTGAACTCAATCATGCCATTCTGTAGATTTATCTTTTACATTTATGCAGTCCAAATATACGATGGGCAATATCTGCTGTTTCTCCATCATCAATCACTTGTGCCGCTAACGGGACTAGGTGTGCTAAGGAGCGGAGATCACATTTTTTTTGTTCTTATACATCGTTGTGCAGGACCAGCTGCTTCTCCAAGAACAACAATCCATCCTGCCAACCATGGGAAGGCCAATCACGTTCCAGTTGCATCACCTTTAAAAGGAAGACATCACCATTCCATACCTATAAATAATACACACGGGATCAGTGGGGCTCCAGTTGTGGCACCGTCAATGGGAAGGCATCACCGTTCCTTGCCTGTCAATAGGACATCTGTAGAAGGTATCCCACCAAGGCACCAACCATACCTACTAGGCCACAACAATAACGAACTTATTGCCGATAGTAAATTTATGAAGTTATATTGTGCAGGACCTGTCGTTTCTCCTCAAATTTCCCCCAGCATCCGTAGGAGAGGACATGGCATTCCAGTTGCTGCACCGCCAAAGGAACCTTCCAGCCATGTACCACCTGCAAATCATAAACACCACAAAGGTATCCACAATCCCACTGGCAAAAAGATAATTAGAAATAAGTACATTCATCTCAGTAAGTGATGTTTGGTGCAGGTTCCTTTCCTGTCATAAGCCCTGCTCCACATAGAACTGGTAATGCTTCTGCAACAAGCCATGGACATTCAGGTTTAGACCATAGTCCTGCTCCAGCACCGTTAGTCTTGCCTCCATCGAACGGAAAAGATGGAAATCCAGCGTATGCTCCGCATCACCCTCATCAATATCATTCACCTTCATATTCTCCAGGTTAGTTGTGATAATTGTAGGAAAAGAAGTTTTAATTCACAATTGTCCAACTTCATCTCATATATAGACAACAGAGTAAAGGCCAAATGGGCTAATATACGTATGTATTGCAATTTGCTCTTATTCTTTACATTATGTCATCCCTCCTAGCTCCTCAAAATGGAATGAACACAGGTTCAAACAATGTAGCTACAGGATGCTACCGAGTGATATAGAATGCTATAGGAAGCCTACACGAGATTGTCATTCCGGGACGCGGTCTGGCGTGCCCGGGGTTTGTCTCCCCCCTACAACCACACTTTTCCAAAGGCACTAAATATTGAGTTCGGTTGGGTTCAACCGTGCATGTTGACTGACATCCTTGAGAACTGATTATGCTAATGCATTGATAAGTACACATACGTTTCATCAGTAATGCCAGAATTGTCAAATGGCCATATTTGCAGACTAAATTTTACTCCCTCCGACCCATAATAAGTGTCGCAGTTTTGAACTAAGGTTGAACTAACCTTAGTTCAAAACTGCCACACTTATTTTGGATCGGAGGGATTATGATTTAAAGTTCAATATTTTGTCCACAATATTGGTTGAGACTCATACTTGATTTGAGCATGCGGAGTATATCCTAGCTCTACTACGGGCATTTGACTATATGCAAGTATTTATCACGAGGTCCTCAATTTCGATCCTGCATTAAATACGTTGACAGTGTCTTCTTTCTCTATTCATGCTGAATCCAATAGGGCCAGAAGCAATCTAGGTTTACATGGATTTAATATGAACTAGCCAGAGTTTTCCCATGCAATTGCGTGTCAAGATCCTTTTTTTCTTTCTATATGACTTCTTTTAGGAACCAAGCAGGTGTTCTGCCATTCATATAATAGGGGGAAAAAGCTGCAAATATTTACTCCCTCTGTTCACTTTTGTAAGTCCATTAGGACAGCTGAAATTGAACTATTTTAGATGTTGTCTTAAATGTCTAAAAGGTCTTACAAAAGTGAACGGAGGGAGTACAAGAAAAGAAAAAAAAGACTAGTTACAAACTTCATATAAATTATACTAATTGTATTTGTGATACGACTATAAATAAATACGCATATCTGATTGATATGTAATGCTGGACCCACTATAACCGACGACGCGGATCTTTCTCTTTTTCATCTGATTAATGCAGTAACTTCTAGGTCTTCAAAGTGAATGTGTTGTTTTCTGGTTGATGAATGGTAACCTAATTATAATTGACTTATATTTATGTACAATTGTACATGCAGAACCTGCTCTACCCCCTGACAATCCTGCAGTTAGAAAGCCCAGGGCTTTGGCACCAGCACCAAGTCATTCCTTGCCGCCTCCACCTCCAAATTCATGTATGATACAGATACTTTATTGCCGTCTGAAATTTACCAATTCAAATATTCTGTATATTCAATTTAACCGGGCTGCTACATTTTTGGTACTAATCGCTCAGTTGTGGTTCATTCATCCTTTTTTTTTGCTAGACTGCACGGCGTTAAATTGTAAAGATCCTATGACCAATAGTCCTCCAGGAACAGCATGCCTCTGTGTGTTGCCAATAAAAGTTGAGCTTCGATTAGGTATAGCACTGTACATGTTCTTTGCATTGGTCTCAGAACTTGCACAAGAAATTGCATCTGGAGTGTTCATGAATCAAAGTCAAGTTCATGTTATGGGAGCAAATGCTGCAACTGAAGACCCTGAGAAGACAATTGTCCTCATTGATCTTGTGCCACTGGGAGCAAGATTTGACAATACAACAACACTTTCAGTATTTGAAAGGTTTTGGCACAAACAGGTCATCATAAATCCTACGGATTTTGGAAACTATGATGTGTTATATGTCCAATACCCAGGTGAGAGTTCTTTATAACTCCTTTTGTGTTAATTCATCTTAATACTGATTTCCTTATGTTAACATCTTCCTGCCTATCATGTCGGTTTCTTTAATCTTTGATTTGACTTGATCCTCCAGTTGCTTTGTTTATTATTCAGGTCTCTAGTCATCTGTCACTCTTTTTCTCTCTGGAAAAATGGTCATGGTAATAATTTGTTTCATTTACTCATTCAGGTCTTCCTTCGTCACCACCATCAGCTCCTGGAAATCTGAACAACAGTCTTAGCAATGGAAATGATCAAAGGTTACACCCACTTGCTGCTGATATAGGAAACCACAGAGAAACGAAAAGCAGAGGCATAATTGTGATTATTGTCCTGTCAAGTGTCTTTGCTTTAATTTTATGTGCTGGAGCTGCATTGGTGATTTATTTCAAGCTTAGAAACCGGCATCATTTAACCGAAGCATCACTTACGCCAGAAAAGCCTGCAGGTAGCAAAGCCATTTTTTTTAAGGATTCCTGTTTCTGTTATTCCACTAAATACAAACATAATGTTTTCAGCTTTCAGTAGTTGGGAATTCTTGTTTTATGTTACCATTGCCGGAAAGGAACTGTTTATGAAAGAATAAGAGTTTATTTCATGCTTTACTGGTCAAAGCACTTAGAACAGCTTTGAGCAAAATCTGAAGGGGCTAAAGCTACAAAAATAATGTTAAACGCTGTTTTGCTTACTATTCTTTTCTTTTTTCATCAATGCTTGCATTGGAAATGCAGATTCTGCAATAGCCGGGAGTAGGCTAGAAAGCAGACCTATATCGGCATCACCGTCATTCAGCTCAAGTATAGTGGCATATAAAGGATCAGCAAAAATATTTAGTTTGGTTGAAATGGACAGAGCTACACAGAGATTTGATGAGTCCAGGATAATCGGTGAGGGTGGTTTTGGACGTGTTTATGAAGGTATTCTTGAGGATGGAGAACGAGTTGCTGTCAAAGTTCTTAAGAGGGATGACCAGCAAGGAAGCCGGGAATTCTTGGCTGAGGTTGAGATGCTTAGCCGATTGCATCACAGGAACTTGGTTAAGTTGATAGGTATATGCTCGGAGGAGCATATGCGATGTTTGGTATATGAGCTTGTTCCGAATGGAAGTCTGGAATCTCACCTGCACGGTAAGACTTTGTTCCTTCTGTCACTAGACCTTCAGTTTATCAGAATTCCTTTACTGTTTTCATGAGAATTTCAGTTTTACCGCTTCACTTCGCCTATTTCTTTGTTGGACGGAGATGTATTAGATTAGCGAAGCACTTTAGTGACAATAAAATTTAGAAGTATTTTCTGTAGTATTATACAGCTGCACATATGAACACTGATATGCTAAGACATGAAATACCCGCACATATGAACACTGTTATGTCGCGAAACCCATCTTTTCAAACTCTTGGTACTTCTGATGGGTCACAAGCTGGTCATCCCTCTTAGGGCTTAGGCCCAGGATAAGTCTGTCAATTAGGTAACTTGTATAACATGGATGTGCAAACTTATAAGCAAATTATTTTATGATTCCACACAGGATCAGATACGGACACTGCTCTGCTTGATTGGGATGCCAGGCTTAAAATTGCACTTGGCGCGGCACGAGGTCTTGCTTATTTGCATGAAGATTCAAGTCCTCGTGTTATACACCGTGACTTCAAGTCAAGTAACATTTTGTTGGAAAATGACTTCACCCCCAAGGTTTCAGACTTTGGCCTAGCAAGAACTGCTATAGGCGAGGGGAACGAGCATATCTCAACTCGGGTTATGGGAACTTTTGGGTAAGTCGGATCTCCTAACTCTTTCATGGTTGATCAAATATCCTCGATGTATCTTAAACTTGTGGCGGGTTCTTGATAGGTATGTTGCTCCTGAATATGCGATGACTGGGCATCTTCTAGTGAAGAGCGATGTCTACAGCTACGGTGTCGTCCTCCTCGAGCTTCTTACGGGCAGGAAACCTGTAGATATGTCAAGGCCTCCAGGGCAAGAAAATTTAGTGACGTGGGCCTGTCCTTTCCTAACAAACAGAGATGGTTTGGGAACACTCATTGATGCATCACTTGGAAGTAGCATCCCGTTAGACAGCATCGCAAAAGTAGCAGCAATTGCTTCCATGTGTGTTCAGCCAGAGGTGGACCAGCGGCCGTTCATGGGGGAAGTTGTTCAGGCCTTAAAGTTGGTATGCAAAGAAGGCAGTGAGTTCAACGAGTCAACAAGTTTTAGCCAAGATTTGCACATCCAAGACGCTGAGACTGTAAGTAGGGCAAGTCTGGATATGGATGCAGGCCCGATGCTGTCTACCGAGCAGTTCGCTGCATCGGCGCGTTATGATACTCTGGATGCCTCTGGTTCTTTTCGGCGGTATTCAAGTTCAGGTCCTCTGAAGGTCGGTCGAACTGAACGGAACAGGGAGCGAGGCTTATCAACAGGTAGCTCAAGTGAACATTGTGGTCTACAACGATTTAGGATGGATTCAGAGTAGTCAACATGCGGTCCCATTTTGATGACCTGCGCAACAAGGAAGTACCGTTGGCGTATTTTGTGCAAGCCGGCCAAACTTCATATGTTACTGATTGTGAATATTACAGAAACGAAAACGTTGCCAGATACGGTGTACCGGATGAGAGCGACCCTGTGGTGGGTGGCAAGGTAGGCCTGGCATACATACCAGTTGTGCGGGCTTTCTGTGGCCTTTTCCCTGACGAACTGCACCCCGGGAGCTTCACAACAGAACTAAGAGAACTTTGTTTGCCTTCGTTTGCTGGTAACCGGTTCTTCAACTGCAAGTTCTTGTGCGGGTTACAGAAGAAGTGGAGGGTACTAAGCGGAGGATTGCACTTCAAAGGAAATTTCCCCTTTCCTCTGGAGAGTGCACGTGGGTGATTGAGCATGTTGAGACCATGGTAGAACACACGTGAAAAGTAGTGGCAAAATGAATATAAGATGTAGGATATGACTTCTCTTTTTATTATTCAGTTCTTCGGGGAAGATATATACAGTATATATGTACACCCTCTGTTCTTTGAACTACCAAAACGTCTTACATTTAGACAGAGGTTGTACAATTTTGTAGCTCTGCCCCTTGATATATGTATAATAGGTGGCCTGATAGGTGTAATTGAGTAGGAGTTCACCTCCTTTTCTTGGAAAGTGGATAAGACTAAAGGGGTTCAAATCCTAACACTCACTCTTGGACCACTACTCATAGTAGGTACCCCTGGTTAGCGCGGCAGCCCCCAAAGTCGACACCTTTGGTGCCGATCCCCTTCTTGGAGGCTTTGGGGGTGGTTCCTCTCCCTTTCGCCTCCCCTCGAGCTCCAGCGAAAGTCGGCACTCCCCTGATCTGGGCGTCGACGACACCTCGGTGGTGTGCTCCTTGAAGGCGGCGACCGGGATTTGCTCTTGGGGGTGGAGCGGCTGGTGGCTTGGCTCCGAAGCATGACGGCCTAGTCTTCCTGCTACTTCTTGCTTGGCTTCGCCCGGTGCATAGCGATGCCTTCTTCGGTCTTCTCCATGGGTGTGCGCCTTCGTTCGACAGCTCACGTCCCGTGCTTCGTGCTGCCACTACCGGCTTGGTGCTTGTCTGGTTGGTCCTCTGTGGCTCGCTGGTCAGCTCCGTCTGCTTCTCCTATGGCAGCTGGACATCTTGAGTTGGGCTTTGTGGTAGCCACTCTGCCGTTCGCCGGTGCGACACTCATCGAGCCTGGGTGAAAGGGTAGTGGCCCTTTGCAACGGTGGAGACAACTCAAGTATTGCCCATGTTTGGCCTATGGATGCGACCGACGCTTGATGCTTGCTCGGTGTGGCCCTCCTTCTGGCTAGTTGATGTAGGCGTAGTACTGGCCGAATGCCGGTGCGGCACTCATCGAGCCTGGGTGAAAGGGTAGTGGCCCTTTGCGACGGTGGAGACAACTCAAGTATTGCCCATGTTTGGCCTGTGGATGCGACCGACGCTTGATGCTTGCTCGGTGTGGCCCTCCTTCTGGCTAGTTGATGTAGGCGTAGTACTGGCCGAATGCCGGTGCGGCACTCATCGAGCCTGGGTGAAAGGGTAGTGGCCCTTTGCGACGGTGGAGACAACTCAAGTATTGCCCATGTTTGGCCTGTGGATGCGACCGACGCTTGATGCTTGCTCGGTGTGGCCCTCCTTCTGGCTAGTTGATGTAGGCGTAGTACTGGCCATTCGGCATCAATAGTGTTTCTGCTGTTGCCATTGTGGTGTTCTACCTAGTGCTTTGTATCTTTCTTTCCGCTTTGCTTTGCATTTCATCTGTATCGTGGTGCCTTTGTAATCCTAGCCGATTGATTCGAGCTCTTCTTGGGTGGTGCCTTTGTAATCCTAGCCGATTGATTCGAGCTCTTCTTGGGCAAGGGCTCGGCCTACACCTTTTCTCTAAAAAAAATCTCTGGTAGAACTTGCAAAACACTATTACGGGAATATGGAGAAATGGTACTTGCATGCTATGCCTTTTTCCTTTTGCGGCCTTAACGTGTCCACAGACATTTGAGGGCGTCCGTTTAAGTGTCCACGTTGGAAATGCCCTAACACTAGCACGAGAGCATGGACCGAAGAACTCGTAAAAAAGCGAAGTTAATTCTGGCACCGCTCACAGCATGTTAAGAGGGACCAACAAACTAAATTGTTGAAACTGCATTTCAAGTTACATGAGGTCAAAACATTTTCGTACGACATGGTCCAGAAGGTACAAAGCAAAAAAAAAATATCAATCACACCCATTCGGTGCTAAACACAACACCTTTCTGGAACAAACCACACTGAAAAAATAGTGGGGAGTGGCAGTATTCGTCTAGTAGATGCAGTCGCCTACATGGTCACTTCGAAACTGTAGTGGCTCCAGCATCAAATCATTTTACATGACGAAGAAAATCGGCAATCGTCGGAGACGACGAACAAAAATAAAGACTGCACTGAACAAACATGGAATGCAAAGGACAGACAAGAATCAAGCCAATAAAGCAAGGGGAGAGGAGATAGACACCAAGGCAAGGACTAAAGCACCTACAGTGTACATTTCTGCGTGTTTGTTAGGTCGCAGGAGCTTCCTTTTCTTCGGATACAGCCACAGCTGCTGACAGCCAGTCTGACGCTGGAGCTTCGAGTTCAGGCTCGACATGGCCGTGCACATTCAGAGGAGTGACAGATATCTGTAGGTTGTAGAAGGGGGAAACGATTAGGCACCTGGAGAACACAGCACACACACACACACACACACACACACACACACACAGAGAGAGAGAGAGAGAGAGAGAGCTCACAAATCCATTTTCCAAGGCTCTCACATCAATATCGTCATCCAAATCTTTGTGCAGCTTCTCGATGAACTGCATTTTTTTATGAAGCCAAGTAAGAAATGGATGCGCAGAAAGCTTTGAGTGTGTTTAAATGTGCTTACAAACATGCTTGATTCAAAGGAATTCTAGATGAATTTTGGAGGATTCTCATCCTTAGGAAATTTTCCCTTATTCCCTAGGTTCATTTGTACTACATTTCATAGAGTAATATCCATCCACCCTAACCTCATCCTTACAAAATTTTATCTTTTTCCTGTGCACAATCAAACAACCATATAATTCCCTATGTTATAACACTATTCCTGTATTTTTCCTATCCTTGCGTTTTACAAATCCTGTGAATCAAAGAGGCCCTCAGAAGTCAGGAGTACACTTTCACTTCTATAAAAAATAAACACTAGAGTGACCTTAGGCTATTTACAATCTCCATATGACCATAAGTACCTAGTTTGGTTGCTTAAAAGTTCATTTTTGTTTTGTGCCTGGCCAAAGAAGTGGAGCTATGTGTTTTGATTGTGCTATACAAGAGCTCTCAAAAATACATTTACCTCGGCACGGAAAGATTTCTTCACTACTTCTCGAGCTTCTTGCTTCCCTGCAGCTGCAACAGACTCGACCTCAACTGTCTTCCGCTGAGTATTACCTCTGCGTGCAGCTCCCTGAAGATAAAATGATAAACCAATTTTATATTGCACTAATGATGACATGATAAACTTCTTTGTAGTAGAAGATTTGCTTCATACTGCTGCAGAAGCATCCTTCCCAAGCTGTGCGAGCTGAATACCAAGGCTTTGATGCATGCCCATGAAGTGAGCAGCAGGTTGAGGCCTACTTGTCGACACAGCTTGCCAGCTTTGAGCAGGACTGTATATGCTTTGCTTGGTCAACTTGAAACCCTGGCATCAGGAGCAGGAGAGTGAGTTAATTATGTCTTAAAAAGGAACCAAAACTACCAATGTGCTGAAGATTTTTGCCTGTCACAGTTGTGAAAAATAATACAAATTTTAACAGAAGATTCCAAAATGACCTGACTTCCCTATTATCAACATATAAACAAATACCATTGTTCCTCCAATTTAGTAAGGTTGATTTGTTGTACATCTAATTGCATGACCTTAGAATCAGCTTGCCAACATGGCTAACAATTCGATTCTATAGAGCTTACCAGCTGAAGTTCAAGTCACTTGATGCAGAAAAGAAACGATGAACCCATGTGCCCATTAAAAAATCAAGAAAAACATGATGTATTACATATTATTCAGCATTGTCATTAATTCTTAAATAGAAATCAGGTCTCCCTTTTGTCAAAAAAAAAATCATTAATATTAAAGGATGGAGCCAAAGTAAAGCTAACTTATGACCATGCTACACCCGGTGAGGTCCAAAGCAAAATACCAGATAAAGAGACAAATAGATGCACATCGCAGTACTATGATAGAGAAGTCATCAGCAGAAGAGACTTAACCACTGGAGACACGACACAGGTTTTTATCTAAAAAGATAAGGTTCAGGTGTCAAAACAGGGCAACTTCCGTGTAATACATTTTTAATATCATTGGATTATCAGTGAGGTGTGCATCACATGCTTCAAATGGCTAGACACTTCGAAAACATAGTTCACTGACAACATACATTCTACATTATAAATTGCAGAAACTTGTTGATTTACACTTAAGACTAACTTCTAATAAACGTAATTGGTATATGATGCTCTGAAGTTGAGGATATAATGAGTTATATACTTATATGTACTGCTCTGATCCACAACCAATAGCAATAGCATGGTCCAGTATGCTTCTCACTAAAAGACAAAGTGGACAACAAGTAAAAGGATTCATGTACTTCTACACCCATGATGCTGTTTTTGGCTCTAAATGGAGTTTGAGTAGAAAGTTTTGTTCACAAAATAACCTTATTTGCAGCTGGCGAGCTTGGAACCCCAACATTCAGCAGGCACCCTCTGAGGAAAGTTCCCTTCTCAATATCTGCCAAGGCAGCATGTATCAGTGGCAAACACAGCCCAGCTGCATCCTTGAAGTCATTGTCTTTGGTTTCATCCTTCTTCCTAGTTACATATATGCACCACTTGTTATTAGCTTGTGTTACTGAGTGAATAAACCATACCAGGAATGATATAGTAGATTTGGGACACAGTTTTAATGTGACTAATCGTATACCCACCAATTCAATGAGATTGCAATTGAAGGTACCCCACACATTAAGGCCTCTCTTGCAGCAGCAATGGCAGAAGAGTGGAACCTACACAGATTTGTAATCAATTACATGACTAAACTGAAAACAGACTATAAATGGGCCACTTGTGAAACAAGAGCATACATCTCATAGCCGCAGTTTGGCCCAGTATTGATGCCACTGATCACCTGCAAACCAAATGGAATCATCCTCTCAATGACAAAGGATAGTAAATCCACCTTTTCCCCTAAGCATAGTTAAGGAGCACGATACCAAAGCAGGTGCCGACCAAGAAAATAGCCTCCCAGACAATGCCAATGAGATACAATCCACCGGCGTCCCTGCATTTAGAGTCATCGTAATTGGCATAGAGAAAACTCACAATACCCAACAGATGAGGAATGTTATAATACAAAGGACGCACAAATGGACGAAGAACCCTCACCTGATATCTCAAAAGCCTTCGCCCCTGCAAAATGGACGGATGTCGCTGACACAGTCTCCCGGATGGTAATGGAGTGACCACAGACAGGCTTGTCCCTTCAAATTAAGAAAATGTTGTGATTAAATTGCTCTAAGAACCACAGGGATGATGATTAATAACGGATTAGGGAGTTACAGTAGTTCACGAAAAAATCCAGCCAAAGCGACGAATCTCAAGAGAGAAATGTAACGAGAAATCAGGAAGTTGGGCGTTCGGATTGGGAGACATACGATTCAGGGGCGCACACGTGGACGTCGCATCGGCCGCCCTTGACGAGGGCGTCGACGAGCGCCGCGAGGCCCGGCGACTGGATCCCACCGGCGCAGGTCAGAAGTACGACAGGCTTAGCCGGCGCGTCATCGGACGCCGTCTCCGCTGTCGGGGCCGAGGCCTCGGCCACGGTGGAGCCGGCGTCCTCGGGCGAAGGCGGGCGGCGGGCGGCGAGGACGGACTGCAGATTGGACACGAGCGCCGAGGGGAGGGGATTGGGCCTCCGGGACTCGTCGCCTGAGCTCGCGGCCATCGGTTTCGCCGGAGAGACGGACGGGCGATGGGAGGGAGAGGGGGAGGGGGGTACGGAGGTAGGAAGGGAGGAGGCAAATGTTCCAGGCGAAGCGGAGGAGGAAAATGGAGTGGAATGGAATGGGGTGGGCGCGCATAGTTTATGGATTTATCCGGACCGGGCCCGCTTAACGTGTCGAGCGAGCCTCTTTTTGACCTGCACAGATTTGAGGAAAAAGTCAAGTACTGCTCAAGCAAAAATATGGCAAAATTGCTTTGTCAAGTGTCATCGTTCGTTAGTTAATCTCACCCTTCGTCTCTTTTCTCGGGTTACCTAATCCACGATCTTCGATTTTTTTTTTTTAAGAACCTCTTCAAGAGGACGGGGGTACCCGCAGTTTCCATAAGTAGAATAGATTGGTCCAGTTTATAAGGAAAACCGAACCCAAAAACCTACAGGGTTGATCCAGTTTATGAGAAAAACTGAAACTGAAAACCTAAACAGATCTCGGTTAATTAGAGGGAAACCGGGCGAAAACCACCTGCACCTACGGCCCATACAGCCCCAACCAGATCCGCCTACGCCGGAACATGCGCCAGCCACGGGGACACGACTCCAAAGACCATGCCTCCAAGAAGGGAGCGGCATCAAAGATGTCGTCATAATCTGACCCGGCTAGCCGGGTCCCGGTTTTCACCTGGAGAATTGGACCCCGAATGGCTGAGAGGTGTCATTTCTTCTCGACGACGCCACCAAGGAGGGAACGGCGCGGGGAGCGCCGCCGTCGCCGGCACTGACAAAGTCAGGCAAGACTTTCGCCCGAAGCCATGAACACCGCCAAAGCCAAACTGCATCAATGCAATCCACCGCGCGTCGCCCAACATTGACCCACCGGAAGAAGGGCCGCCGACCACAGCCCTGCCGTCCGCCACTCCCTCCTCCACCATCACCAGAGCGCCCGCACATGAGCAGCCCCTACGGCCCGCGCCGCCAGACCGGCCAGAACCAGATCCTCAGCGCCCCGCGCCGCCAGACCGGCCAGAACCAGATCCTCAGCGCCCAGGGCCAGACCGGCCACTCCCTGCGCGCAACGTCCCGGGTCCAGCGAGGCCCGCCATCCCGTGCCACGCAGCCGCCACCGCCGACCACCGCCTGCCGGCCACATCACCACCCTCCACCGGCTCTGAATCAGGCACACCTGAGGCTCCTACAGTCCGCGCCTGCCAGACTGGCCCGGAACCAGACGGCGCGCCTAGGACCTGCACCTGCCGCACGGCGTCCCGAGCCAGAGCCGTCGAGGCCCACCTCTCGCTGTCGCGTGCGTCCACCGCCGTGCATCGCTGACCAAGCCGCCCCTCCACCAGCGCAGAGCAGCCGAAGCCGCCGCCCTCGCACCACCGCACCACAGGGCCGGCAGCCTCCTCCACCCGCAGCCGCCGCACACCACGCCCGCGCGCCGGACGCCCAGCGGCCGCACCCGGCCGTCGAGACATACTAAAGAAGCCCCCGCGCCGCTCCCTCCCCGGGGCGACACGGGCGGCGACCCCGTCCCCCCCGCAGCCGGAAACCCCCCACCAGCCCCCCTCCTCCTCGCCGTCGCCGGTGGCCTCCGGCAGGCAAAGCCTGCGCGGAGCCGGCGGCGGCGGGGCGCTCTCTTGGCTGCTGCTCGCGCGGGAGGAGGGGATCTCGCGTGCGGGCGGCGGCTGCCCGGCGTTCGGCTCCGGGGCGACGTCCTGGCTCGCGGCGGAGGCGGTCTCCGGCGTGCGGCGCGGCGCCTGGTCGCGGTGGTGGGCGCGCTGTCGCGGTGCGCGCGGTCGGGGTCCTCGGGCCCGATCCCATCTGGGATCCGCGGACGGCGCGATTGGTGGACGATCTTCGATTCAATTGTAAACTTCCCACCTTTTTTTACATATATAATTATTTTAGTCTAAACACAATCGACTTTATTGATTATAATACAATGTAGATCCGGCGGATTAAGAAGCCACACATGTCGTCCTAAAGAAAGGCCTAGAGTATATTTGGCGAGAATATGTGTCTCAAAATTAGTTTCTCTTCCTTCGAAGATGAAGAAACAATAAGAGAATTATTGAGATGTAAGATTGATCTCCTTAATAATGCTAGAGTGTGATCCACCCATATTTTTGTGGATATCTTTGATGATACCTTGATAGTCTTAAGCTTTCTGCACATTGAAAGCCTTCATGACGACTGAGGTCAAAGGCATGTTTAAGAAGTTTTTTGATGGGCTTAAATTATCCACCGCACCGTTGGAAGTGGCTCGTCCCACTAACAAGGTGGCGGATGCTCACCCCGATAAGGGGGAAGCTAGTAGTGACCAAGTTCCTTTGCCTAAGAAGGGGAGTGGCATATTTGCCCGTGTTGAACCTCCCTTTACCTATGGAGGACCGGTTCCCTTCACTCAAATGAATCATGTTGGTGCTTCTCCTAAGTATGTAAAAAATATGGATTTTGCCTCTTGGGTTTATCGCTTTAAACGTCATTTGAATTATAGTTCTACTAATCTTTGGAGAATTATTGAGCAAGGTTTCTACCCGCACAATCCAAGCAACTTCACTCCTAGAGAAGCCGTGGATCATCAATTCAACGAGTCCGCTCTCTTTATCCTTCAAGAAGCTATTCCTCCCGAAGATATTGTGCATCTCCGGCCTTTTTCCGTGGCCAAGGAAGCATGGGAGCATGTTGTTTCCTTGTACAAGGGAAGCGCAAGCATTCAACGTTAAAACTTTGAAGTTGTTCAAGATGAAGCCGATGAGTTTGCCATGATTGAAGATGAAGAACCTCGAGAGCTTTATAGAAGATTAACTACTCTCGTGGTCTCACTCCGAGATCATGGGAGCAAGGATACGGATGACAACTGGATCAAGCGCAAGTTTCTCAAGGCTACGATGCCGTACCATAAGGCCATGTCCTCCATCATTCGTCAAAGGCCGGACTTCCACAACTTGCCATCAAGTGAAGTGTTGGATGAGTTTGTTGCGATGAGGATCTTGGACAAGAACGCCGACAATGTGGTGTTGCAGGCTCAACGATCTAAGAAGCTCAACCTTGCTTTGAAGGCCAAGGCTAGTGCGGAAGAAGAGGATGAAGGGGAAGAAGAGGAGTGTGATGATCCACAAGTGTAGGGGATCTATCATGGTCCTTTCGATAAGTAAGAGTGTCGAACCCAACGAGGAGCAGAAGGAAATGATAGGCAGTTTTCAGTAAGGTATTTTCTGCAAGCACTGAAATTATCGGTAACAGATAATTTTGTGATAAGGTAATTGGTAGCAAGTGACAAATAGTAAAAGTAAATAAGGCGCAGCAAGATGGCCCAATCCTTTTTGTAGCAAAGGACAAGCCTGGACAAACTCTTATATGAAGGAAAACGCTCCCGAGGACACATGAGAATTATTGTCAAGCTAGTTTTCATCACGATCATATGATACGCGTTCGGTACTTTGATAATTTGGTATGTGGGTGGACCGGTGCTTGGGTGTTGTCCTTACTTGGACAAGCCTCCCACTTATGATTAACCTCTAATGCAAGCATCCGCAACTACAAAAGAAGTATTACGGTAAACCTAACCATAGCATGAAACATATGGATCCAAATCAGCCCCTTACGAAGCAACGCATAAACTAGGGTTTAAGCTTATGTCACCCTAGCAATCCATCATCTACTTATTACTTCCCAATGCCTTCCGCCTTCCTCTAGGCCCAAATAATGGTGATGTGTCATGTAGTCGACGTTCACATGACACCACTAGAGGAGAGACAACGTACATCTCATCAAAATATCGAACGAATACCAAATTCACATGACTACTTATAGCAAGACTTCTCCCATGTCCTCAGGAACAAAAATAACTACTCACAAGACATAATATTGTTCATGATCAGAGGGGTATTAATATGCATAATGGATCTGAACATATGATCTTCCACCAAATAAACCAACTAGCATCAACTACAAGGAGTAATCAACACTACTAGCAACCCACATGTACCAATCTGAGGTTTGGGTACAAAGATTGGATACAAGAGATGAATTAGGGTTTGAGAGGAGATGGTGCTGATGAAGATGTTGATGAAGATAACCCTCCCCAAGATGGGAGAGTTGTTGGTGGTGACGACGGTGACGATTTCCCCCTCCCGGAGAGAAGTATCCCCAACAGAACAGCTCTGCCGGAGCCCTAGATTGCTTTCCGCCAAGGTTCCGCCTCGAGACGACGACGTCTGGTCCCGAAAGCCTCCTTCTGATTTTTTCCAGGTCAAAACACCTCATATAGGAGAAGATGGGCATCGGGGGGCCATCAGGGGGCCCGCGAGGCAGGGGGCGCGCCCCCACCCTCGTGGACAGGTGGTGGCCCCCCGGCGATCCTCTTTCACCAGATATTTTTTATATTTTCTGAAACGGTGTCCTATGGAGTTTCGGAGCTTTTTGAGTTGTGCAGAATAGGTTTCCAGTGTTTGCTCCTTTTCCAGCCCAGAATTCCAGTTGCCGGCATTCTCCCTCTTCATGTAAACCTTGTAAAATAAGAGAGAAAGGGCATAAGTATTGTAACATAATGTGTAATAATAGCCCATAATGCAATAAATATCAACATAAAAGCATGATGCAAAATGGACGTATCAACTACCCCAAGCTTAGACCTCGCTTGTCCTCAAGCGAAAGCCGATATCGAAAAATATGTCCACATGTTTAGAGATAGAGGTGTCGATAAAAATAAAATACGGACATGAGGGCATCATGATTATTCTCATAACAACAACACATATATATTGTCATATGATTCTTATGCTAAAGTAACAATTCATTCACAATGTCAAGTATGAATCATAAACTTCATTGAAAACCAACAAACTATGATCTCAGTCATTGAAGCAATTGCAACTTATCATAATATCAGAAAGAGTCAATATAAGAGCTTTTCAGCAAGCCTACATACTCAACTATCATATAGTCTTTCACAATTGCTCACACTCATGCAATACTTATGGTTAAGGAGTTTTAATCGAACACAGAGAAAGATAGGGGCTTATGGTGTTGCCTCCCAACCTCTTACCTCAAGGGTAATGTCAACAGTAATAGACCATGATAACTTACATCCAATTGGGTATATATGTCAGGATCTTTCCAACATAGTGTGCTTGCCAAAGGATAAAATGTAAAAAGGAAATGTGATTTTCACCTTGACTCTTATAAGGCAAAGATAAAATATAGGCCCTTCGCAGAGGGAAGCAGAGGTTGTCATGTGCTTTTATGGTTGGATGCACAAAGTCTTAGCGCAAAAGAACGTCACTTTATATTGCCACTTGTGATAAGGACCTTTATTATGCAGTCCATCGCTTTTATTACTTCCATATCACAAGATCGTATAAAGCTTATTTCCTCCACACTAATAAATCATACATATTTTAGCGAGTTTGCAACATGACAACTTACTTGAAGGATCTCACTCAATCCATAGGTAGGTATGGTGGACTCTCATGGCAAAACTGGGTTTAAGGATGTATGGAAGCACAAGTAGTATCTCTACTTAGTGTGAGGAGTTTTGGCTAGCATGAGGGGGCAAAGCAAGCTCAACATGTTCGATGATCCATGACAATATACTTTATTCTACATATAAGAAAACATAACCCATTATGTTGTCTTCCTTGTCCAACATCAACTCTTTAGCATGTCATATTTTAATGAGTGCTCACAATCACAAAGATGTCCAAGATAGTATATTTGTATGTGAAGCCTCTCTTTCTTTATCCTATTAATTGCAACGATGACCAAAACTATGTTTGTCAACTCTCAACAACTTTTATTCATCATACTCTTTCTATGTGAAGTCTTTACTTCCCATAAGATCAATATGATCTCTTTGATACTTTTTATATTTTCTTTTATTCTCTCATGATCAAAGTGAGGAAATCAAGCCCTTGACTCAACACTAATCTTTATTATATAGCTCACGGACTCGATTACAAAGATAAAGATCATAAGGCACAAGCTCACAAATAGATCATGCTAACTTTATTCTACTAGATCAAGATGCTACCAAAAGGATCGAACTAAGAAAATTGGTAAAGATAGGAGTGTGATGGTGATACGATACTGGGGCAACTCCCCCAAGCTTTGCAGTTGCCAAGGGGAGTGCCCATACCCATATGATTATGTCTCCTTCTTCGGAAGTGGTAATGGTGGAGTTGTTGATGATGTAGGCTTGTCGTCCATCTTCCATGGCATGGGCTCACCATTGTAGAAAGATGATCGAGTCTCCGGGATGCTCAAATCTGCAGCAAAACTCATCTTCTTGAATCTATATTCATACTCACAGTTTTGGTTTTGAAGGTCATAGATCTGGGCTTGGAGGTGTTCAATTTTCTCTTGGAGATTGGAGATGGCTTCCCCGAAGATCCTTGAGTCCAGCTTGAGGTTGTTGGCGAGCTCCGTGATAATCATGTGGTTGGCGTCGAGTCCTCGTTCCACCATACCTTGGCACTTGAAAACTTGCTGCTCCATTGCTTCGAGTCTTGTCTCCACGCTGCCGGTCCTTCTTGGCCCCTCAACATCGCGGATGTGCAGCATGCCTTCACGCAACTCCATGTTTTGAGGGTGATGCAGCACCTCCGCGAGGTAGGGGTTGATGACCTTCTCGAAGAACTTGTCCTTGGTGGTACTGGGAGACGCCATGATGATCTAGATCTGTCAGAAACAACAGCTCGAAACGAAAACAAAGAATTTTTGCATGATACAGTGGTCAAAACCTTCGGGAGAATATATAATGAATTTTTACCGACCAAAAGGAGTAACATACAAGAAATCGGAGTCCGAGAGGCACACGAGGCAGGGGCGCATCCAGGAGAAGGGGGCGCGCCCTCCACCCTCGTGGACGCCTCGTGTCTCTTTCGGACTGCCACTTTTTTCTATTTTTCTAAATATTCCAAAACGGTGAAAAATTACCTTTAGAACTGTTTTGGAGTCGGTTTACTTACCTTTTCGGGATCTGAATCGTTCTGGAAAGTGTCCCTTATGTAGTCCTCCGGGGTTACGGTTTCAATAACAGTGGTTTCAACATTTATAGGATTACCTGAGATATAATGTTTGATTCTTTGACCGTTCACCACCTTCGGATTTGTGCCTTCGAAGTTGTTGATTTTTATGGCACCGGAACGATAGACCTCCTCGATAACGTAAGGACCTTCCCATTTAGAGAGTAGTTTTCCTGCAAAAAATCTTAAACTAGAGTTGTATAGCAAGACATAATCACCTACGTTAAACTCACGCTTTTGTATCCTTTTGTCATGTCATCTTTTAACTTTCTCTTTAAACAGCTTGACATTCTCATAGGCCTGGGTTCTCCATTCATCAAGAGAGCTAATGTCAAATAACCTCTTCTCACCGGCAAGTTTGAAATCATAATTGAGCTATTTAATAGCCCAATATGCATTATGTTCTAGCTCAAGAGGTAAGTTCATGCTTTTCCATAAACCATTTTATATGGAGACATACCCATAGGATTCTTGTATGCAGTTCTATAGGCCCATAATGCATCATCAAGTTTCTTGGACCAATTCTTTCTATACATATTAACTGTCTTTTGCAAAATTAATTTCAGCTCTCTATTACTTAATTCTACCTGACCACTAGTCTGTGGGTGATAAGGGGATGCAATTCTATGGTTAACATCATACTTTGCAAGCATTTTACGGAAAGCACCATGAATAAAGTGTGAACCACCATCAATCATTATGTATCTAGGGACTCCAAACCTTGGGAAAATAACTTCTTTAAGCATCTTAATAGAAGTGTTGTGATCATCACTACTAGTTGGAATAGCTTCTACCCACTTAGTAACGTAATCGACAACAACTAAAATATGTGTATACCCATTAGAGGAAGGAAGCGGTCCCATATAATCAAAGCCCCAAACATCAAACGGTTCAATAACAAGTGAATAATTCATAGGCATTTCTTGACGTCTACTGATATTACCAATTCTTTGACATTCATCACAAGATAAAACAAACTTAAGAGCATCATTGAAGAGAGTAGGCCAATAAAAACCAGATTGCAATACCTTATGTGCAGTTCTATCTCCAGCATGGTGTCCTCCATAAGCTTCGGACTGGCACTTGCGTAGGATCTATTCCTATTCATGCTCGGGTACACAACGTCTAATAATACCATCTACTCCTTCTTTATAAAGATGTGCGTCATCACAGAAGTAATGCCTCAAATCATAGAAGAACTTTTTATTTTGCTGGTATGTGAAACTAGGAGGTATAAACTTAGCAACAATATAATTAGCATAATCAGCATACCATGGAGCAGTATGAGAAGTATTTATGACAGCTAATTGTTCATCAGGAAAGCTATCATCAATAGGTTGTGGGTCATCAAGTATATTCTCTAGCCTAGACAAGTTGTCTGCAACGGGGTTCTCAGCTCCCTTTCTATCAATAATATGCAAGTCAAATTCTTGCAGCAAGAGAACCCATCTAATAAGTCTAGGTTTAGCATCTTTATTTTCCATAAGATATTTGATAGCAGCATGATCAGTGTGAATAGTTACTTTAGAATCAACAATATATGGTCTAAACTTATCACAAGCAAATACAACTGCTAAAAATTCTTTCTCAGTAGTAGCATAATTTCTCTGGGCACTATCTAGAGTTTTACTAGCATATTGGATAACATTCAATTTCTTATCAACTCTTTGTCCTAGAACAACACCTACAACATAATCACTAGCATCGCACATAATCCCAAAGGGTAAATTCCAGTCAGGAGGCTGCACAATAGGTGCAGAGATCAATGCTTTCTTAAGTATTTCAAATGCTTCTAGACAATCATCATCAAAGACAAAAGGAATATCTTTTTGTAAGAGATTAGTCAGAGGCCTGGAGATTTTGGAGAAGTCCTTAATGAACCTCCTATAAAACCCGACATGACCAAGGAAACTTCGTATACCTTTGATGTCCTTGGGGCACGGCATCTTTTCAATAGCATCAACTTTAGTCTTGTCAACTTCAATACCTCTTTCAGAAATTTTATGTCCCAAGACAATGCCTTCATTAACCATAAAGTGGCACTTCTCCCAATTCAAGACAAGATTAGTGTCTTCACATTTGTGCAAAACTCGATCAAGGTTGCTTAAGCAATCATCAAAAGAAGTTCCGTAAACGAAAAAATCATCCATGAAAACCTCAACAATCTTTTCACAAAAATCTAGAATATAGCTATCATGCATCTTTGAAAGGTAGCAGGTGCATTACATAAACCAAAAGGCATACATCTATAAGCAAAGGTACCAAAAGGACAAGTAAAAGTGGTCTTTTCTTGATCCCCTTTTGACATAGGTATTTGAGAGAAACCAGAATAACCATCTAGAAAGCAAAAATGAGTATGTTTGGATAACCTTTCTAGCATTTGATCAATAAAAGGCAAAGGGTAATGATCTTTCTTAGTAGCTTTATTTAATTTGTGGAAATCAATTACCATCCTATAACCTGTAATAATTCTTTGTGGGGTTAATTCATCTTTATCATCAGGAACAACAGTCATACCTCCCTTCTTAGGGACACAATGGACACGACTTACCCACTGGCTATCAGCAACTGGATAGATAATACCTGCCTCTAGAAGCTTTAGTATTTCCTTCCTTACCACTTCTCTCATCTTAGGATTTAACCGTCGTTGATGATCAATAACCGGTTTAGCATTTTCTTCCAATTTTATCTTATGTTCGCATAAGGTGGGACTAATGCCCTTAAGATCATCCAGAGTATATCCAATAGCAGCAGGGTGCTTCTTCAGAGTTTTCAATAATTTTTATTCTTCCTGCTTTGAAAGGTTAGCACTAATAATAACAAGATATGTCTTCTTTTCATCAAGATAAACATACTTAAGATTATCAGGTAAAGGTTTAAGTTCAAACACGGGATCACCCTTGGGTGGAGGAGGATCCCCTAGGATTTCAACAGGCAAGTTGTTTTTCAATACGGGTCCCTGCTTAAAGAACATTTCATCTATTTCCCTTCTCTCATTAATATACATATCATTTTCATGGTCTAGCGGATATTCTTCTAAGGGATCATTAGGAGGCACGACAATAGAAGAAATACTAATAATTTCATCCTTACTAGGTAATTCTTTATCATGGGGTTGTCTACGAAATTTAGCAAAGTTAAAATCATGAACATATCCCCTAAACCAACAGTAACAATATCTTTCATGCAGTCTATCCTAGCATTAACAATATTCAAGAAGGGTCTACCAAATATAATGGGACAAAAGTCATCTTGTGGGGAACTAAGAATAAGAAAATCAGCAAGGTATTTAACTTTCACACACAAAACTTTAACATCTCTAACAATCCCAACTGGTGAAATAGTGTCTCTATTAGCAAGCTTAATAGTAACATCAATCCCTTCTAACTCAACAGGTGTAATATCATGCATAATTTCTTGATATAGGGAAAGAGGAATTATACTTGCACTAGCGCCTACGTCACATAAACCATGATAGCAATGATCTCCTATTTTAACAGAGATAACTGGCAAGCCTACAAAAGGTTTATGTTTATTCCTAGCATCGGGTTTGGCTATTCTAGCAGCTTCCTCTTGGAGGTAAATAACATGTCCATCTAAATTTTCAACCAAGAGATCTTTAACCATAGCAACACTAGGTTAACCTTTAATTTGCTCAGAGGGTGTAGGTGTTCTAGTACTACTCTTACGAACCACATTTGAAGCTTTAGCATGATCATTTATTCTAACAGGGAAAGGTGGTTTCTCAATATAAGCAGTAGGAACAATAGGATCAACATTATAAGTGATAGTCTTTTCTTCAATTTTAACAGGTTCAACTACTTTTACTTCAATGGGAGGATGGTATTTAAACCACTTCTCCTTGGGAATATCAACATGAGTAGCAAATTATTCACAGAAAGAAGCTACTATCTCAGAGTCAAGTCCATATTTAGTGCTAAACTCACGGAAAACATCGGTATCCATAAAAGCTTTAACACAATCAAACTTAGGGGTCATACCTGACTCCTTACCTTCGTCGACACCCCAATCTTCAGATTTGCGCTTAATTCTTTCCAATAAATTCCATTTGAGTTCAACAATCTTCATCATAAAAGAGCCAGTACAAGAATTATCGAGCATGGTGCGATTATTGAGAGAAAGTCGAGCATTAAAATTTTGAGTGATCATTTCTCTTGAAAGCTCCTGATTGGGGCATGAATATAACATTGACTTAAGCCTCCCCCAAGCTTGAGCGATGCTTTCTCCTTCGCGAGGCCAAAAATTATAAATATAATTACGATCACGATGAACCCGGTGCATAGGGTAGAACTTTTGATGAAATTCCAACTTTAGACGATTATAGTTCCATGATCCAATATCATCACATAGCCTAAACCATGTCAATGCATCTCCCTTCAAAGATAAAGGGAAGACCTTCTTCTTGATAACATCCTCGGGCATACCTGCAAGCTTAAATAATCCACAAACTTCATCCACATAGATTAGATGTAAATCGGGATGTAGTGTTCGGTCTCCTGTAAAAGGATTATCTAGCAATTTCTCTATCATACCCGAAGGAATTTCAAAGCAAACATATTCAGTAGGTGCAGTAGGTTGAGGAGCAACTCTTTGCTCTTATGGTCTGGGTGAAGATACCCCGAACAAGCCCCTCAAAGGATGATGAGCCATAGTAACAAGTGACAGTAAATTTTAGCACACTATATAAATTTTTCCTTACCAAATTCCACTTACCAAAGGCACTTCACTCCCCGGCAACGACGCCAGAAAAGAGTCTTGATGACCCACAAGTGTAGGGGATCTATCGTAGTCCTTTCGATAAGTAAGAGTTTCGAACCCAACGAGGAGCAAAAGGAAATGATAGGCAGTTTTCAGTAAGGTATTTTCTGCAAGCACTGAAATTATCGGTAACAGATAGTTTTGTGATAAGGTAATTGGTAGCAAGTGACAAATAGTAAAAGTAAATAAGGTGCAGCAAGATGGCCCAATCCTTTTTGTAGCAAAGGACAAGCCTGGACAAACTCTTATATGAAGGAAAACGCTCCCGAGGACACATGGGAATTATCGTCAAGCTAGTTTTCATCACGATCATATGATACGCGTCTATGATAATTTGGTATGTGGGTGGACCGGTGCTTGGGTGATGTCCTTACTTGGACAAGCCTCCCACTTATGATTAACCTCTAATGCAAGCATCCGCAACTACAAAAGAAGTATTATGGTAAACCTAACCATAGCATGAAACATATGGATCCAAATCAGCCCCTTACGAAGCAACGCATAAACTAGGGTTTAAGCTTCTGTCGCTCTAGCAACCCATCATCTACTTATTGAAGGAAATATGCCCTAGAGGCAATAATAAAGATGTTATTTGTATTTCCTTATATCATGATAAATGTCTTTTATTCATGCTAGAATTGTATTAACTGGAAACTTAGTACATGTGTGAATACATAGACAAAACAGTATGTCTCTAGTATGCCTCTACTAGACTAGCTCATTGATCAAAGATGGCTATGTTTCCTAGCCATAGACATGAGTTGTCATTTGATCAACGAGATCACATCATTAGGAGAATGATGTGATGGACTAGACCCATCCGTTAGCTTAGCACTATGATCGTTTAGTTTTACTACTATTGCTTTCTTCATGACTTATACATGTTCCTATGACTATGAGATTATGCAACTCCCGAATACCGTAGGAACACCTTGTGTGCTATCAAACGTCACAACGTAACTGGGTGATCATAAAGATCCTCTACAGGTGCCTCCGAAAGTATTCGTGGTGTTTTCATAGATCAAGAATAGGATTTGTCACTTGGAGTGTCGGAGAGGTATCTCTGGGCCCTCTCGGTAATGCACATCATAATAAGCCTTGTAAGCAAATGACTAATGAGTTAGTCACGAGGTGATGTATTACGGAACGAGTAAAGAGACTTGCCGATAACGAGATTGAACTAGGTATAGAGATACCGACGATCGAATCTCGGGCAAGTAACATACCGATGACAAAAGGAACAACGTATGTTGTTATGCGGTTTGACCGATAAAGATCTTCGTAGAATATGTAGGAGCCAATATGAGCATCCAGGTTCCGCTATTGGTTATTGACCGGAGATGAATCTCAGTCATGTCTACATAGTTCTCAAACCCGTAGGGTCCGCACGCTTAACGTTTGATGACGATTGGTATTATGAGTTTATGAGTTTTGATGTACAGAAGGTAGTTCAGAGTCCCGGATGAGATCACTGACATGAAGAGGAGTCTCGGAATGTCCGAGACATAAAGATTGATATATTGGACGACTATATCCGGACACCGGAAGTGTTCTGGAAAGTTTCGGAATTTACCGGAGTGCCGGGGGAGGGGGGGGGGGGTTACCGGAACCCCCCCGGGGAATGTTGGGCCCTAGTGGGCCATAGGGGAGAAAGAGGGCAGCAGCCAGGAGGTGGCGCGCCCCCTCCCTAGGGACAGTCCGAATAGGACTAGGGGAGGGGGGCGCGGCCCCTCTTTCCCTCTCCCTCTCCCTCTCCTTCCTTCCCCCTCTCCTTCTTGGTGGACTCCTACTAGGAATAGGATTGCAATCCTATTTCTAGTAGGATTGCCTCTCCTGGCGCGCCATAGAGGGCCGGTCGGCCTCCCCCCTTGCTCCTTTATATACGGGGGCATGGGGCACCCAAATACACACAAGTTGAACTATTTTAGCCGTGTGCGGTGCCCCCCTCCACAGAAACACACCTCGGTCATACTGTCGCATTGCTTAGGCGAAGCCCTGCGCCGGTAACTTCATCATATCCGTCACCACGTCGTCGTGCTGATGAAACTCTCCCGTGAAGCTCAACTGGATCAAGAGCTCGCGGGACGTCATCAAGCTGAACGTGTGCTGAACGCGGAGGTGTCGTACGTTCGGTGCTTGATCGGTTGGATTGCGAAGAAGTTCGACTACATCAACCGCGTCACTTGACGCTTCCGCTCCCGGTCTATGAGGGTACATAGACACACTCTCCCTCTCGTTGCTATGCATCTAGTATATAGATCTTGCGTGATCGTAGGAAAATTTTGAAAATACTATGTTCCCCAACAGTGGCATCATGAGCCAGGTCTATGCGTAGATGATATGCATGAGTAGAACACAATGAGTTGTGGGCAATACTAGTCATACTGCTTACCAGCATGTCATACTTTGCTTCGGCGGTATTGTGAGATGAAGCGGCCCGGACCGACATTACGCGTACACTTACGCGAGACTGGTTTCACCGTTATGAGCACTCGTTGCTTAAAGGTGACTGGCGGGTGTTTGTCTCTCTCACTTTAGCTGAATCAAGTGTGGCTACGCCCGGTCCTTGTGAAGGTTAAAACAGCACATACTTGACGAAACATCGTTGTGGTTTTGTATGCGTAGGTAAGAACGGTTCTTGCTAAGCCCGTAGCAGCCACGTAAAACTTGCAACAACAAAGTAGAGGACGTCTAACTTGTTTTTGCAGGGCATGTTGTGATGTGATATGGTCAAGACATGATGAGTGATATGGTTTTGTATGAGATGATCATGTTTTGTAATGTTATCGGCAACTGGCAGGAGCCATATGGTTGTCGCTTTATTGTAGGAAATGCAATCGCCATGTAATTGCTTTACTTTATCACTAAGCGGTAGCGATAGTCGTAGAAGCAATAGTTGGCGAGACGACAACGATGCTACGATGGAGATCAAGGTGTCGCGCCGGTGACGAAGGTGATCATGACAGTGCTTTGGAGATGGAGATCAAAAGCACAAGATGATGATGGCCATATCATGTCACATATTTTGATTGCATGTGATGTTTATCTTATTATGCTTCTTATTTTGCTTAGTACGGCGGTAGCATTATAAGATGATCCCTTACAAAATTTCAAGGTATAAGCGTTCTCCCTGAGTATGCACCGTTGCGAAAGTTCGTTGTGCTGAGACACCACGTGATGATCAGGTGTGATAAGCTCTACGTTCAAATACAACGGGTGTAAGCCAGTTTTGCACACGTAGAATACTCGGGTTAAACTTGACGAGCCTAGCATATGCAGATATGGTCTCGGAACACTGGAGACCGAAAGGTCGAGCGTGAATCATATAGTAGATATGATCAACATAAGATGTTCACCATTGAAACTACTCCATCTCACGTGATGATCGGACATGGTTTAGTTGATTTGGATCACGTGATCATTTAGATGACCAGAGGGATGTCTATCTAAGTGGGAGTTCTATAAGTAGTATGATTAATTGAACTTTAATTTATCATGAACTTAGTCCTGATAGTTTTTGCATATCTATGTTGTTGTAGATCAATGGCCCGTGCTACCGTTCCTTTGAATTTTAATGCATTCTTAGAGAAAGCTAAGTTGAAAGATGATGGTAGCAATTACACGGACTGGGTCCATAACTTGAGGATTATCCTCATAGCTGCACAGAAGAATCATGTCCTTGAAGCACCGCTAGGTGACAAGCCCCCTCCCGCTAATGTAGATGTTTTGAACGTCTGGCAGACGCGGTCTGATGACTACACGATAGTTCAGTGTGCCGTGCTTTACGGCTTTGAACCGGGACTTCAACGATGTTTCGAACGTCATGGACCATATGAGATGTTCCACGAGTTGAAGTTAATATTTCAAGCAAATGCCCAGATTGAGAAATATGAGATTTCCAATAAGTTCTACAGCTGCAAGATGGAGGAGAATAGTCCTATCAGTGAACACTTGCTCAGAATGTCTAGGTACTACAATCATATGAATCAACTTGGTTGCAAAGTTGACGAGGATAGTGTTATTGATAGAGTTCTTCAAACACTGCCACCAAGCTATAAAGGCTTCATGGTGAACTATAATATGCAAGGGATGCAAAAGACAATTCCTGAGCTCTTCGCTATGCTCAAAGCTGCGGAGGTAGAAATCAAAAAGGAGCATGAAGTGTTGATGGTTAACAAGACCACTAGTTTCAAGAAAAAGGGCAAGGGAAAGAAGGGGAACTTCAAGAAGAATAGCAAGACAGTTGCTACTCCCACGAAGAAACCCAAGTCTGGAACCAAGCCTGAAACTGAGTGCTTCTACTGCAAGGGGACTAGACACTGGAAGCAGAACTGCCCCAAGTATTTGGCGGATAAGAAGGATGGCAAGGTGAACAAAGGTATATGTGATATACATGTTATTGATGTGTACCTTACTAATGCTCGTAGTAGTACCTGGGTATTTGATACCGGTTCGGTTGCTAATATTTGTAACACGAAACAGGGACTACAGATTAAACGAAGATTGGCTAAGGACGAGGTGACGATGCGCGTGGGAAATGGTTCCAAAGTCGATGTGATCGCCGTCGGCACGCTACCTCTACATCTACCTCCGGGATTAGTTTTAGACCTAAATAATTGTTATTTGGTGCCTGCGTTGAGCATGAACATTATATCTGGATCTTGTTTGTTGCGAGACAGTTATTCATTTAAATAAGAGAATAATGGTTGTTCTATTTTTATGAATAATATCTTTTATGGTCATGCACTCTTGAAGAGTGGTCTATTCTTGTTGGATCTCGATTGTAGTGATACACATATTCATAATATTGAAACCAAAAGATGCAAGGTTAATAATGATAGTGCAACCTATTTATGGCACTGCCGTTTAGGTCATATTGGTGTAAAGCGCATGAAGAAACTCCATAGTGATGGACTTTTGGAATCACTTGATTATGAATCACTTGGTGCTTGCGAACCATGCCTCATGGGCAAGATGACTAAAACTCCGTTCTCCGGAACTGTGGAGCGAGCAACATATTGTTGGAAATCATACATACTGATGTATGCGGACCAATGAGTGTTGAAGCTCGCGGCGGGTATCATTATTTTCTGACCTTCACTGATGATTTGAGAAGATATGGGTATATCTACTTAATGAAGCACAAGTCTGAAACATTTGAAAAGTTCAAAGAATTTCAGAGTGAAGTAGAGAATCATCGTAACAAGAAAATAAAGTTTCTACGATCTGATCATGGAGGTGAATATTTGAGTTACGAGTTTGGTCTTCATTTGAAACAATGTGGAATAGTTTCACAACTCACGCCACCCGGAACACCACAGCGTAATGGTGTGTCCGAACGTCGTAACCATACTTTATTGGATATGGTACGATCTATGATGTCTCTTACCGATTTACCACTATCGTTTTGGGGGTTATGCTTTAGAGACAGCTGCATTCACGTTAAATAGGGCACCATCTAAATCCGTAGAGACGACACCTTATGAACTATGGTTTGGCAAGAAACCAAAGTTGTCGTTTCTAAAAGTTTGGGGCTGTGATGCTTATGTGAAAAAGCTTCAACCTGATAAGCTCGAACCCAAGTCGGAGAAATGTGTCTTCATATGATACCCAAAAGAGACTGTTGGGTACACCTTCTATCACAGATCCGAAGGCAAGATATCCGTTGCTAAGAATGGATCCTTTCTAGAGAAGGAGTTTCTCTCGAAAGAAGTGAGTGGGAGGAAAGTAGAACTTGATGAGGTAATTGTACCTTCTCCCGAATTGGAAATGGGAACATCACATAAACTAGTTCCAGTGATTCCTACACCAATTAGTGAGGAAGCTAATGATGATGATCATGAAACTTAAGATCAAGTTTCTGCTGAACGTCGTAGATCAACCAGAGTACGTTCCGCACCAGAGTGGTACGGCAACCCAGTTTTGGAAGTCATGTTACTAGACCATGATGAACCTACGAACTATGAGGAAGCGATGATGAGCCCAGATTCCACAAAATTGCTTGAGGCCATGAAATCTGAGATGGTATCCGTGTATGAGAACAAAGTGTGGACTTTGGTTGACTTGCCCGATGATCGACAAGCCATCGAAAATAAATGGATCTTCAAGAGGAAGACCGTCGCAGACGGTAATGTTACTGTTTACAAAGCTCGACTTGTTGCAAAAGGGTTTCGACAAGTTCAAGGAGTTGACTACGATGAGACTTTATCACCTGTAGCGATGCTTAAGTCTGTCCGAATCATGTTAGCAATTGCCGCATTTTATGATTATGAAATCTAGCAAATGGATGTCAAAACTGCATTCCTGAATGGATATCTCAAAGAAGAGTTGTATATGATGCAACCAGAAGGTTTTGTCGATCCATAAGGTGCTAACAAAGTATGCAAGCTCCAGCGATCCATCTATGGACTGGTGCAAGCATCTCGGAGTTGGAATATATGCTTTGATGAGGTGATCAAAGCATATAGTTTTATACAGACTTTTGGAGAAGCCTGTATTTACAAGAAAGTGAGTGGGAGCTCTGTAGCATTTCTGATATTATATGTGGATGACATATTGTTGATTGGAAATGATATAGAATTTCTGGATAGCATAAAAGTATACTTGAATAAGAGTTTTTCAATGAAAGACCTCGGAGAAGCTGCTTACATATTAGGCATCAAGATCTATAGAGATAGATCAAGACGCTTAATTGGACTTTCACAAAGCACATACCTTGATAAAGTTTTGAAGAAGTTCAAAATGGATCAGTCAAAGAAAGGGTTCTTGCCTGTGTTACAAGGTATGAAGTTGAGTAAGACTCAATGCCCGACCAATGCAGAAGATAGAGAGAAAATAAAAGTCATTCCCTATGCCTCAGCCATAGGATCTATCATGTATGCAATGTTGTGTACCAGACCTGATGTGTGCCTTGCTATAAGTCTAGCAGGGAGGTACCAAAGTAATCCAGGAGTGGATCACTGGACAGCGGTGAAGAACATCCTGAAATACCTGAAAAGGACAAAGGATATGTTTCTCGTGTATGGAGGTGACAAAGAGCTCGTCGTAAATGATCACGTCGATTCTAGCTTCGACACTGATCCGGATGACTCTAAGTCACAAACCGGATATGTATTTTTATTAAACGGTGGAGCTGTTAGTTGGTGCAATTCCAAGCAGAGCGTCGTGGCGGGATCTACGTGTGAAGCGAAATACATAGCTGCTTCGGAAGCAACAAATGAAGGAGTCTGGATGAAGGTGTTCATATCCGATCTAGGTGTTATACCTAGTGCATCGGGTCCAATGAAAATCTTTTGTGACAACACTGGAGCAATAGCCTTGGTGAAGGAATCCAGGTTTCACAAGAGAACAAAGCACATCAAAAGATGCTTCAATTCCATCCGCGACCTAGTCAAGGAGGGAGACATAGAGATTTGCAAGATACATACGGATCTGAATGTTGCAGACCCGTTGACTAAGCCTCTTCCGCGGGCAAAACATGATCAACACCAGGACTCCATGGGTGTGAGGATCATTACTTTGTAATCTAGATTATTGACTCTAGTTCAAGTGGGAGACTGAAGGAAATATGCCCTAGAGGCAATAATAAATATGTTATTTGTATTTCCTTATATCATGATAAATGTCTTTTATTCATGCTAGAATTGTATTAACCGGAAACATAGTACATGTGTGAATACATAGACAAAACAGTATGTCTCTAGTATGCCTCTACTAGACTAGCTCATTGATCAAAGATGGCTTTGTTTCCTAGCCATAGACATGAGTTGTCATTTGATCAACGAGATCACATCATTAGGAGAATGATGTGATGGACTAGACCCATCCGTTAGCTTAGCACTATGATCGTTTAGTTTTACTGCTATTGCTTTCTTCATGACTTATACATGTTCCTATGACTATGAGATTATGCAACTCCCGAATACCGTAGGAACACCTTGTGTGCTATCAAACGTCACAACGTAACTGGGTGATCATAAAGATGCTCTACAGATGTCTCCGAAAGTATTCGTGGTGTTGGCATAGATCAAGAATAGGATTTGTCACTCCGAGTGTCGTTGAGGTATCTCTGGGCCCTCTCGGTAATGCACATCATAATAAGACTTGCAAGCAAATGACTAATAAGTTAGTTACGAGATAATGTATTACGGGACGAGTAAAGAGACTTGCCGGTAACAAGATTGAACTAGGTATATAGATACTGACGATCGAATCTCGGGCAAGTAACATACCGATGACAAAAGGAACAACGTATGTTGTTATGCGGGTTGACCGATAAAGATCTTCGTAGAATATGTAGGAGCCAATATGAGCATCCAGGTTCCGCTATTGGTTATTGACCGGAGATGAGTATAGGTCATGTCTACATAGTTCAAGAACCCATAGGGTCCGCACGCTTAACGTTTGATGACGATTGGTATTATGAGTTTATGAGTTTTGATGTACCGAAGGTAGTTCGGAGTCCCGGATGAGATCACAGACATGACGAGGAGTCTCGGAATGTCCGAGACGTAAAGATTGATATATTGGACGACTATATTCGGACACCGGAAGTGTTCTGGAAAGTTTCGGAATTTACCGGAGTGCCGGGGGGGTTACCGGAACCCCCCGGGGGAATGTTGGGCTCTGGTGGGCCATAGGGGAGAAAGAGGGCAGCAGCGAGGAGGTGGCGCGCCCCCTCCCTAGGGACAGTCCGAATAGGACTAGGCGAGGGGGGCGCGGCCCCTCTTTCCCTCTCCCTCTCCCTCTCCTTCCTTCCCCCTCTCCTTCTTGGTGGACTCCTACTAGGAATAGGATTGCAATCCTATTCCTAGTAGGATTGCCTCTCGTGGTGCGCCATAGAGGGCCGGCCGGCCTCCCCCCTTGCTCCTTTATATACGGGGGCAGGGGGCACCCAAAGACACACAAGTTGAATTGTTTTAGCCGTGTGCGGTGCCCCCCTCGACAGAAACACACCTCGGTCATACTGTCGCATTGGTTAGGCGAAGCCCTGCGCCGGTAACTTCATCATATCCGTCACCATGCCGTCGTGCTGACGAAACTCTCCCGTGAAGCTCAACTGGATCAAGAGCTCGCGGGACGTCATCAAGCTGAATGTGTGCTGAACGCGGAGGTGCCGTACGTTCGGTGCTTGATCGGTTGGATCGCGAAGAAGTTCGACTACATTAACCACATCACTTGACGTTTCCGCTCCTGGTCTACGAGGGTACGTAGACACACTCTCCCCCTCGTTGCTATGCATGTTGTAGATAGATCTTGCGTGATCGTAGGAAAATTTTGAAAATACTACGTTCCCCAACACTTATTACTTCCCAATGCCTTCCTCTAGGCCCAAATAATGGTGAAGTGTCATGTAGTCGACGTTCACATGACACCACTAGAGGAGATACAACATACATCTCATCAAAATATCGAATGAATTCCGAATTCACATGACTACTTATAGCAAGACTTATCCCATGTCCTTAGGAACAAAAGTAACTACCCACAAGACATAATATTGTTCATGATCAGAGGGGTATTAATATGCATAATGGATCTGAACATATGATCTTCCACCAAATAAACCAACTAGCATCAACTACAAGGAGTAATCAACACTACTAGCAACCCACAGGTACCAATCTGAGGTTTGGGTACAAAGATTGGATACAAGAGATGAACTAGGGTTTGAGAGGAGATGGTGCTTGTGAAGATGTTGATGAAGATAACCCTCCCCAAGATGGGAGAATTGTTGGTGGTGACGGCGGTGATGATTTCCCCCTCTCGGAGGGAAGTATCCCTGGTAGAACAGATCTACTGGAGCCCTAGATTGGTTTCCGCCAAGGTTCCGCCTCGAGACGGCAGCGTGTGGTCCCGAAAGCCTCCTTCTGAATTTTTCCATGTCAAAACACCTCATATAGGAGAAGATGGGCATCGTGGGGCCATCAGGGGGCCCACGAGGCAGGGGGCGCGCCCAGAGAGGGGGGCGCGCCCCCACCCTCATGGACAGGTGGTGCCCCCTGGTGATCCTCTTTCGCCAGATATTTTTTATATTTTCTAAAACGGTGTCCTATGGAGTTTCAGAGCTTTTTGAGTTGTGCAGAATAGGTTTCCAGTATTTGCTCCTTTTCCAGCCTAGAATTCCAGCTACCGACATTCTCCCTCTTCATGTAAACCTTGTACAATAAGAGAGAAAGGGCATAAGTATTGTAACATAATGTGTAATAACAACCCATAATGCAATAAATATCAACATAAAAGCATGATGCAAAATGGACGTATCAGAGTGTTGCCCCGAAGACCAGGTATGCATATCATGAGCACATGGCTCTTGCTTCACGGCAATTTTGGGGCAACAAGAAGAACTCAAGGCCCAACTTCAACAAGAACAACTCAAGTGGCTCCAAGGGCAAGCAATGTGTGAGGACGTGCTACAATTGTGGCAATGTGGGTCATTTTTTATGGATTACCCTTACGAGAAGAGGGAAGACAACGGTGGCAAGCTCATCCGAAAAGACAAGACCAAGTCTTTCCCAAAAAAGAACAACTTCACCAAGAAGACTCCTCCCAAGGGGTTGGTGGCACAAGAAGAGTAATATGCAGATGATGATGATAGTGAAGATTGTGAGACGGTTGCTGATACTTCTCCAACATATCTACTTTTCCAAACCCTTTTGCCCTTGTTTTGGACTCTAACTTGCATGATTTGAATGGAACTAACCCGGACTGACGCTGTTTTCAGCAGAACTGCCATGGTGTTGTTTTTGTGTAGAATAAAAAGTTCTCGGAATCGCCTGAAAATCAACGGAGAATTATTTCATAAAATATAAAAAATATATGCAAGAAGATACTCACCAGGGGGCCCACACCCTGTCCTCGAGGGTGGGGGGCGCGCCCCCTACCCAGGGCGCGCCCCTACCTCGAGGGCCCCCCGATGCTCCACTGACGTACCCCCAGATCCTATATCTTCCGTTTCGGGGAGAAAAAAATACCAGAGAAGGAATTATCGCGTTTCACGAGACGGAGCCGCCACCAAGCCCTAATCTCTCTCGGGAGGGCTGATCTGGAGTCCGTTCGGGGCTCCGGAGAGTGGAGATCGTCGCCATCGTCATCATCAACCTTCCTCCATCACCAATTCCATGATGCTCACCGCCGTGTGTGAGTAATTCCATCGTAGGCTCGCTGGACAGTGATGGGTTGGATGGGATCTATCATGTAATCGAGTTAGTTTTGTTAGGGTTTGATCCCTAGTATCCACTATGTTCCGAGATTGATGTTGCTATGACTTTGCTATGCTTAATGCTTGTCACTAGGGCCCGAGTGCCATGATTTCAGATCTAAACCTATTATGTTTTCATGAATATATGTGTGTTCTTGATCCTATCTTGCAATTCTATAGTCACCTACTATGTGTTATGATCGGGCAACCCCGAAGTGACAATAATCGGGACCACTCCCGGTGATGACCATAGTTTGAGGAGTTGATGTATTCACTATGTGTTAATGCTTTGGTCCGGTACTCTATTAAAAGGAGGCCTTAATATCCCTTAGTTTGCAATAGGACCCCGCTGCCACGGGAGGGTAGGACAAAAGATGTCATGCAAGTTCTTTTCCATAAGCACGTATGACTATATTCGGAATACATGCCTACATTGCATTGATGAACTGGAGCTAGTTCTGTGTCACCCTAGGTTATAACTTCTACATGATGAATTGCATCCGACATAATTTCCTATCACCGATCCAATGCCTACGAGCTTTACCTATATTGCTAGCCGCTTATTTACTTTTCCGTTGCTATTATCACAAAAACTACAAAAACATTATCGTTACTTTTATTGCTGCTACCGCCACTATCATATTACTTTGCTACTAAACCATCTTGCTGCAGATACTAAGTTTCCAGGTGTGGTTGAATTGACAACCAACTGCTAATACATAAGAGTATTCTTTGGCTCCCCTTGTATCAAATCAACAAATTTGGGTTGAATACTCTACCCTCGAAAACTGTTGCGATCCCCTACACTTGTGGGTTATCAAGACTATTTTCTGGCGCCGTTGCCGGTGAGCATAGCTCTATTCTTTAAGTCACTTGGGATTTATATCTATTTATCACTATGAAGAATTTGAAGGACTCAAAAAACAAGATCTTACCCTCAACTACGAGGGGAGGTAAGGAACTGCCATCTAGCTCTGCACTTGATTCACCTTCTGTTATGAGTAAACTTGCGACACCTATTCCTGCTATTGAATCTGATATGTCATATGTTCTTGATGATGCTACTTCTGCTATGTATGATGAAACTATCTCTATGCCTGATACTGTGCCACCAGGTGAATTTCTAGATGAACAAATTGCTAAGGTTAGGGAGAGTGCAAATGTTGATGATATTTATGAAAGTTATGATGAAACTACTCCCAATAGATATGAATTGCCTGTTGTGCCTGAGGGTTATGTTATGGATGAAGAAACTGCTAGAGACTTTCTTGCTTGCAATGATAGATATGATCTTAAGAAGTTATTGGCTAAGCTGAAAGAAAAGTCCTTGAATGCTAGAATGAAACATAACCCTGCTTTTGCTACTTCCCCTATATGTGTTACTAATAAGGATTATGAATTCTGTATTGATCCTGAGTTAATTACTTTGGTTGAATCTGATCCTTTCCATGGCTATGATCTGAAACTGTTGTGGCACATCTTACTAAGTTGAATGATATAGCCACCTTGTTTACCAATAATGAAAAGATTCGTTACTATTATATCCTTAAGTTGTTTCCGTTCTCGTTAAAGGGTGATGCTAAGACTTGGTTTAATTCTCTTGATCCTGGTTGTGTGCGTAGTCCCCAGGATATGATGTATTACTTTTCTGCTAAATATTTTCCCGCTCATAAGAAACAAGCTGCCTTATGGGAAATATATAACTTTGCTCAAACTGAAGAAGAGAGTCTCCCACAAGCTTGGGGGAGGCTTCTCCAGTTACTTAATGCTTTGCTTGATCATCCTCTTGAGATGCATGATATACTTGATGTCTTTTATAATGGACTAACCGATGCTTCCATAGACCACCTGGATAGTTGTGTTGGTTGTGTTTTCAGGGAAAGAACAATGGAACAAGCTGAACTGTTATTGAATAATATGCTGGCCAATGAAAATAATTGGACACTTCCTGAACCAGCCCCTAAGACAACTCCAAAGAAAAGAGGTGTTCTATTTCTCAGTCCTGAAGATATGCAAGAGGCAAAGAAATCTATGAAAGAAAAAGGTATTAAAGCTGAAGATGTTAAGAATTTACCGCCTATTGAAGAAATACATGGTCTTGATAACCCGACACAGGTAGTAAAGGTAAATTCTCTTTATAGATTTGATGAAGGTGATATTCCTCGTTATAAGTCTGCTAGCCAATGCTTAGATGAGTTTGACAATTTCATTGTGAAATAAGAAAACTTCAATGCTTATGTTGGTAGACTATTACAACACAATGCTTATATGATTGAACGCTTGAGTGATTATCTGTCTAGTGCTAAAGATGAACTGAAACTTATTACTATACATGCTTCTATGGTCACCACTCAAGTAGAACAAGTACTTAAAGCTCAGAATGATTTGCTCAATGAATTAAATAGTAAGAATAATGACTATGCTGTTAGAGTTGCAACTAGAGGTGGTAAAATGACTCAGGAACCTCTGTATGCTGAAGGCCACCCTAAGAGAATTGAGCAAGATTCTCAGAGAGCTAATTTAGATGCACCTAGTTCTTCTAAGAAGAAGAAAAAGAAAAATGATAGGACTTTGCATGCTTCTAGTGAACCTGTAGCTCACCCACATGAGAATCCCAATGATATATCTGTTTCTGATGCTGAGACACAATCTGGTAATGAACATGAACCTAGTGATAATGTTAATGATGATGTTCATGATGATGCTCAACCTAGCAATGATAATGATGTAGAGATTGAACCTGCTATTGATCTTGATAACCCACAATCAAAGAATCAACGTTATGATAAGAGAGACTTTGTTGCTAGGAAGCACGGTAGGAAAAGAGAACCATGGGTTCAGAAACCCATGCCTTTTCCTCCGAAACCATCCAAGAAAAAGGATGATGAGGATTTTGAGCGCTTCGCTGAAATGATTAGACCTATCTTTTTGCGTATGTGTTTGACTGATGTGCTTAAAACAAATCCTTATGCTAAGTATATGAAAGATATTATTACCAACAAAAGAAAGATACCTGAAGTAGAAATTTCCACCATGCTTGCCAACTACACTTTTGAGGGTGGAATGCCTAAGAAATTAGGAGATCCAGGAGTACCTACTATACCTTGCTCCATTAAGAGAAACTATGTTAAAACTGCTTTGTGTGATCTTGGAGCTGGTGTTAGTGTTATGCCTCTCTCTTTATATCGTAGACTTGACTTGAGTAAGTTGACACCTACTGAAATATCCTTGCAAATGACTGATAAATCAACTGCTATACCTGTCGGTATTTGTGAGGATGTGCCTGTTGTAGTTGCAAATGTTACTATTCTAACGGACTTTGTTATCCTTGATATTCCCAAGGACGATAGTATGTCTATTATTCTTGGAAGACCCTTTTTGAATACTGCAGGGGCTGTTATTGATTGCAACAAAGGCAATGTCACTTTTCATGTCAATGGTAATGAGCATATGGTACACTTTCTGAGGAAACAACCTCAGGTTCATAGTATCAATTATATTGGAAAAACTTCAACTATTACTATTGGAGGTTTTGAGTTTCCTATTCCTACTATCAAGAAGGCATATGACATACTTATTGTTGGTGACATACATATCCCCATTGAGGTAACATAGTGTTATTCGAAAATTCTCCAGTTTCATGTTACTCGGAAAGATTTTATTAACAAGACCTGATCAACCTTGTTAATGGATTCCTTTTGATGAACATGGGATAGGTGAATCGAGATAGCACAAACCTTCTATACCCTCCTTTTACTTTCTGTTAATTAGGTTAAATAAAACAAATATAACATTATCTGTTTGTTTCCAGACGTATCCGTGCAATAAAACAATATCCCAAAAATAAAAGTTCTCCAAATGCCATGAAAATTAAGTATGATTTTTTCTAGAATATTTAAGAAAATATGGCACTGAACACTCAGCGAGGGGAGCCAGCACGTGGCCTCAAGGGCCCAGGGCGCGCCCCCTGCCTCGAGGGCCCCACGTGCCCCCCTCCACTTATCCTTTCACCCATGCTCTTCTTCTTCCTCCCAAAAAAATCCCCAACCAGCTCAAACCCGAGTTCTAGCTCATCTTGCTGCCATTTTCGATCTCCTTGCTCAAAGCACCATTCACCAAACTGTTTGGGGAGATTGTTCCTTGGTATGTGACTCCTCCATTGGTCCAATTAGTTTTGTTCTAGTGCTTTATTTGTTGCAAATTTATGCTGCTGTGGTGACCTTGTTCTTGAGCTTGCATGTCAAATTCTCTTGGTCCCAAGTAGTTCTAATGCATGATATAGCTTCTAGGCACTTATAGGAGTTGTTGCTATCAATCTTGTTGAGTTTGGTTAACTTTTATTGTGAGTTACTAAAAATTTCAGAAAATTTCAGAAAAATGTCTAGGAGAAACTTCCAAGGTGGTCCTTCAAGGAAGCAAGAACCGAGGCTCGCGTTCCGTGAGCCGGACAATGAACCACCGAGGGATGCCGATGTGCGGCCTTGTGAATGGCTGTCAGATGAATTTATGGGTCAAGCTGGCATCAAAGATGAATTTTATGCATACGTGCCCAACGCTGACCTCGAGGACTTCATACAATATAAGTGTCCTCAATACCGTGGCTTAACTGATAGCTTTGTGAAAAGATTTGAATTTTCATCTTCATGTAATTCTCACACTGTCCTGTTTGACCTTTATGATAAATCTTATACCATGGACTTAGAAATTTTTAATGTTGCCTGCAAGCTCCCACAGTGGGGCAGTATGAGTGATCCTCGCAAATTTGAATTTAGAGAATTCCTTGCTAGTATTACAGTGGGAGAATCCTGGGACGTCACACAAGCTACCACGGGGAGCATACATTTTCCTGCTATTCATTACTTTGCTCTCTTTATCGGTAGATGCATAAACGATAAGGATGAGGCTTGTCACATGTGTGTCCCTGATCTTAGTGTTCTCAGGATTGCTGTACTAGGTGATAGGCAATATAATCTGGGAGCTATTATTGCACATAGACTACACCATAATGGTTTACATGGAGATTTATTTGGTGGGATCTATGCTACCCGCATAGCCCGCTATCTTGGTGTGTCTGTGCACACGTATGATGAACCTTTACCTCCTGCTTATTTAGACTGTAATGCTATGGCTAGTCACCAATTTATAGAGTGGGATAATCAAACTCTCAAATATTGACTAATCTTTAACCGGCAGCATGCCATCCCTATTGTTATTCCTGCCCCTACTTTGTTTAACTTTCAGGAAATAAGAAGATACACTATAACTATGGAGGAGGCAAATGCCTATTATAACATGACGGAGGCAACCCGCCTTCGAGCTGCAGCTCAGCATGCAACATCTGCTGCATCTCAATAGGACCCCAACTACAACTTTGGATATCCGTCAAGCCAGTACTGGCCATAGACCAACTTAGGCCAAAAGCCTAAGCTTGGGGGAGTACGTGTTTCTCACCGACTTACATTCATGTTCACACACTTATTCTAGCTGTCGATGCTCACACTCTTTCACTGTACCATCCATTCTTAGATTAAATTTATTTTTCCTAGTCTTTTTCTTGTGTGCTAGAAAAACCCAGAAAAACAAAAAATAATAGTTGTAACTTCTAACTAGTTTACTTTCTTTGCTTGTAGTAGTAACTAAAAATGAAAACCCAAAAAGATTTCCCGTTCTTCTTTTGCTTGTTGGGAGCTTTCCCGTGTAAATAGTTTCTTTTCTTTCCTTTAGGGGTTAAGAGTAGAAGACCATGATTGAAAATGCTTAGTGGCTCTCATATGCTTTGTTGTTGATTTAATCTTAAGCCATATTACCTTGTCTTCTCTCTTGTATTAAATGCCTGCAGATTCCAGCTTAGTCCAACGCACGTGCACTATTATTATTATCCACACCGTTCGGTCGTGCGAGTGAAAGGCAATAAGGATGATATATGATGAACTAATTGAGATGAGAAAAGCTAGTATGAACTCGACCTCTCTTGTTTTTGTAAATATGATTGCACGTCGTTCTCGATTCAGCTTGTTATGAATGAAACATGTTTGCAATGACAATTAGAGATCATAGCTGCTTATGCCATGCTTAATTAGCTGAGAGTTTATAATGGTCTATCTTGCGTGCCAACATGATATTAAAATGGTTGTGATGTGGTATGATGTGTGGTATCCTCCTCTGAACAATTTAAGTGACTTGACTTGGCACATGTTCACGCATGTAGTTGAAACAAATCAACATAGCCTTCATGATATTTATGTTCATGGTAATTTATATCCTACTCATGCTTGCATTCATTGTTGATTAATTTTAATGCATGTTCATGACCGTTGTTGCTCTCTAGTTGGTCGCTTCCCAGTCTCTTTCTAGCCTTCACCTGTACTAAGCGGGAATACTGCTTGTGCATCCACTTCCATAAACCCCAAAGTTATTCCATATGAGTCCACCATACCTTCCTATATGCGGTATTTACATGCCGTTCCAAGTAAATTTGTATGTGCCAAACTCTAAACCTTCATATGAAATTCTGTTTTGTATGCTCGAACAGCTCATGTATCAACTAGGGTTGTCTATATCGTCCATGCTAGGTGGGTTATTCTCATGATGAGTGGACTCCGCTCATCATTCATGAGAAAATGGCTGGTAATCGGGATGCCCAGTCCCATGCTCAAAATCATAATAATTAAACAAAACTCCCCCAGGGCTGTTGCTGGTTTGGACGGTACCCGTTGTTTCGGGCTAGCCGTGGAGTGTGCTTGTTGGTGGTTGGGGGAGTATAAATTTTACCATTCGGTTTGGGAACCGCCTATAATGTGCGTAGCATGGGAGATATCGAGATTCTTGGTTGTTATGTTGACAATGAAAGTATACCGCTCAAAATGTTATTCATCTCTATTTAAAATCGAGCTCTGGCACCTCTACAAATCCCCGCTTCCCTCTGCGAAGGGCCTATCTATTTACTTTTATGCAGAGTCATCATCCTCTTATCAAAAAGCACCAGTAGGAGAGCACTTCTGTCGTTGCATGTATTACTATTAATTTGCATTGAGTATGATCATGATTGGATCTCTTTTACCATGAATTACAATGTCTAGTCAGTCCTTGATCTTTAAAGGTGCTCTGCATTTATGTTTTGCGGTCTCAGAAAGGGCTAGCGAGATACCATCCTGTTAAATCATATCATGATTGTTTTAAGAAGTGTTGTCATCCGAGGTTTATTATTATTGCTCGCTAGTTGATTATGCCATTGATGTGAGTAGTCTTGAGACCTGAAAGTTATTGTGAATATGGTTAGTTCATGATCTTGTTGAAAACCTGAATACTAGCTTACATATTTACAACAACAAGAGCAAACAGAGTTTGTGAAAGTTTTTCTTTATCACTTTCAGTTTATCAACTGAATTGCTTGAGGACAAGCAAAGGTTTAAGCTTGGGGGAGTTGATACGTCTCCAACGTATCTACTTTTCCAAACCCTTTTGCCCTTGTTTTGGACTCTAACTTGCATGATTTGAATGGAACTAACCCTGACTGATGTTGTTTTCAGCAGAACTGCCATGGTGTTGTTTTTGTGCAGAATAAAAAGTTCTCGGAATCGCGTGAAAATCAACGGAGAATTATTCCAGAAAATATAAAAAATATCTGCAAGAAGATACTCACCGGGGGGGGGGGGGCACACCCTATCCTCCCAGGGCGCGCCCCTGCCTCGAGGGCCCCCCGATGCTCCACCGACGTACCCCCACTCCTATATCTTTCGTTTCGGGGAGAAAAAAAACCAGAGAAGGAATTATCGTGTTTCACGAGACGGAGCCGCCGCCAAGCCCTAATATCTCTCGGGAGGGCTGATCTGGAGTCCGTTCGGGGCTCCGGAGAGTGGAGATCGTCGCCATCGTCATCATCAACCTTCCTCCATCACCAATTCCATGATGCTCACCACCGTGTGTGAGTAATTCCATCGTAGGCTTGCTGGACGGTGATGGGTTGGATGGGACCTATCATGTAATCGAGTTAGTTTTGTTAGGGTTTGATCCCTAGTACCCACTATGTTCTGAGATTGATGTTGCTATGACTTTGCTATGCTTAATGCTTGTCACTAGGGCCCGAGTGCCATGATTTCAGATCTGAACCTATTATGTTTTCATGAATATATGTGTGTTCTTGATCCTATCTTGCAAGTCTATAGTCACCTACTATGTGTTATGATCAGACAACCCCGAAGTGACAATAATCGGGACCACTCCCGGTGATGACCATAGTTTGAGGAGTTGATGTATTCACTATGTGTTAATGCTTTGGTCCGGTACTCTATTAAAAGGAGGCCTTAATATCCCTTAGTTTCCAATAGGACCCCGCTGCCACGGGAGGGTAGGACAAAAGATGTCATGCAAGTTCTTTTCCATAAGCACGTATGACTATATTCGGAATACATGCCTACATTGCATTGATGAACTGGAGCTAGTTCTGTGTCACCCTAGGTTATAACTTCTACATGATGAATTGCATCCGACATAATTTCCCATCACCGATCCAATGCCTACGAGCTTTACCTATATTGCTAGCCGCTTATTTACTTTTCCGTTGCTATTATAAAAAAAACTACAAAAACACTATCGTTACTTTTATTGCTGCTACCGCCACTATCATATTACTTTGCTACTAAACCATCTTGCTGCAGATACTAAGTTTCCAGGTGTGGTTGAATTGACAACTCAGCTGCTAATACTTAAGAGTATTCTTGGGCTCCCCTTGTGTCGAGTCAACAAATTTGGGTTGAATACTCTACCCTCGAAAACTGTTGCGATCCCCTACACTTGTGGGTTATCAGTTGCCATGTCCTCCATTGCCATTGCGACAACTGCACGGGTGTCCCTCTTCGCTTCACCCAACGAGAACATCACCGCCAAGTGCCTCATGGCTAAAGCCACTAACAAGGTAACCCCCAACATCAAGAGTACCCTCACTATTAATCCTTCGTTGACGGATTGCATTGATGAAAGTGAGGGGGCGAAAGAGGATGAAAATGAATTTGCGTCTTTCATGAGAAAGCTCAAAGGTGAATCCAAGAAGCACTTCGTTGCTCTCTTGGAACAACTTGGTGAAGCCAATGACATGATCGAGGCTCACGAAGAGACCATCTCTAAGATGGAAGGGCATAGTTGTGACTATGCCGATGAGATATCGGATCTCTCTAAAGCGCTTGCGAAAGAGCGTGGTCATCGTTTGGCTCTTGAGGAGTCACACAATGATGATCATGCTAAATTAAAGAAAAATCTTGATCATGCCCTTGTTGTCTCTCATGTGCTCAAATCTGAGAAGGCCAAACTTGGGGTTGACCATGCTAGACTCAAGGAGGAGTTTGATCTACTTGACAAGGCTCACAAGGGCTTGAAGAGTGTTCATGCTAGCCTCAAGGAGTCTCATGATCAACTCCAAGTATCGCTAACCAAAGAGAAAGCCACTTTTCCTCATATGGTTTTAATTGATAATGCAAATGCTACTAACCTGTGTTGTGAGCATGTGCATCTTGTGGAGGAGAATACCAAGTTGAAGGAGCAACTTGAGAAAGGCCTTGTGTCTTGCATACAAGGTGAGAAGAACCTCAACGATCTTTTGAGCAATCAAAAGGAAGTTGTGGCCAAAGAGGGGATTGGGTTTGCACCCAAGTCCAAGAAGAAGAAGAATGACAAGACCAAGCAACCTCTTCCTCTCAAGCAAACATTTGTGAAGGAGGGAGAAGGTACTTCTAAGAAGAACAACAACAACGCAAAGGGTGGTGGTGCCAAAAAAGGCAATGCCACTCCTTCTAACAAAGCCGACGACTTTAACCCGTCTTATGTGTTATGTCGTGCTAGTGATGGGCATGTTTATGCCAAATTTGTTGGTTCTTCTTATGAGTACATTGAATGGTATATTTGGGTTCCTAAGACCCTTGTTGCTAACATCAAAGGACCCATTAAAAAATGGGTACCTAAAACCAAGCATTGATCTATTGTAGGAGTTTGCTTCTGGTGGGGGATCATGGTTGCTCAATAGTGGAGCCACAAATCATATGACCGGAAGCAAAGACTTGGTGGTGGACGTGCACAAAGTCTCATCTACGCCCACCAATGTCGAATGGGGTGATGCATCATCTTCTAAGGTATTGGGTCTTGGCAAGGCTGTCATTTCTCATGATCTCACGATCGAGAAAGTCATGCTTGTTGAGTCCCTTGCATACAACTTACTCTCCGTTCGTCAACTTGCACTCATGAGCTTTGCTACTTTCTTTGATATTGATTCCGTGGCCCTCTTGTGGATCAAGACTCTTAAAGTAGCCTTTGTTGGGCATGTCGATAACGGTCTCTATGTGGTTAACTTCTCGGAGCGACCCACTAAGACCTCGACATGCCTAATGGCTAAAGTTGACGTGGGGTGGCTTTGACATCGCCGTTTAGCCCACGTCAATATGAGATCTTTGCAAAGTCTTATCAAGGGGGACCATGTCCGTGGACTAACAAATGTTAGTTCTGCCAAAGATAGTGCTTGCACTGCTTGTATCGAAGGAAAGCTACATGAGAAGGCTCACCCTCCCACTACTATCATCTACTCGACGAGGCCTTTGGAGATCCTTCACATGGATCTCCTTGGGCCTCCATCCTTTGATAGTCTTGGGGGCAGAAAGTATTGCTTAGTGATTGTGGATGATTATTCAAGATACACTTGGCTATACTTCTTCAAGAGGAAGAGTGAGACCCAACAAACCGTCATCAACTTTGCAAATGAAGCTCAATGTCAACACAATGCAAAAGTTTTGATGATAAGGAGTGACAACGGAACTGAGTTCAAGAACTACACCTTGGATGTGTTTCTTAGTGATGAGGGGATCAAGCATCAATATTCGGCACCTTACACCCCTCAACAAAACGGTGTAGCGGAGAGGAAGAACCAGACCTTGATGGACGTGACAAGGACCATGATGGCGGAGTTCAAGTCTCCGTACAAATTTTGGGCCAAAGCCATCAATACCGCTTTTCATGCATCCAATCGGCTCTATCTCCGCAAAGGCTTGAACAAGACTCCATATGAGATACTTACCGGCAACAAGCCCAACCTCAATTACTTCTGGATGTTTAGTTGTAAGTGTTTCATACTCAAGAAAGGTGTTCGTTTGTCTACATTTGAGGCTAGAGCTCATGAGGGCATATTTGTTGGTTATGCTACAAACGCTCATGCTTACCGTGTCCTCAACAAGTCCACATGACTCATTGAGGAGACATGTAACATGGAGTTTAATGAGAATAACGGCTCCCAAGTGTAGCAAAGTGGTACTTGTGATGTAGGTGATGAAATTCCTCCCCAAGCCATAAGAATAATGGTGTTGGTCATATCCTATCCATTGAGGAACCCCTTTTGGCCGAAGGAGAAGGACAATGTTCCACTCAAGTGGAACCACCACCAACCCAATGTTGGGGATCGTTGCAGAAATTCAAAAAAATTCTACGCATCACCAAGATCTATCTATGGAGTGACTAGCAACGAGAGAGGGGAGTGCATCTTCATACCTTTGAAGATCGTGTTACGGAAGCGTTACAAGAATGCAGTTGGTGGATTCGTACACGAAGCGATTCGGATCGCAGCCGAATCCGATCTAAGCACCAAACAACGGAGCCTCCGCGTTCAAGACACGTGTAGCCCGGTGATGTCTCCCACGCCTTGATCCAGCAAGGAGAGAGGGAGAGGTTGGGGAAGACTCCATCCAGCAGCAGCATGATGGCGTGGTGGTGGTGGAGGAGCGTGGTACTCCGGCAGGGCTTCGCCAAGCACTACGGAAGTAGAAGGAGGAGTTGGAGAGGGGGAGGGCTGCGCCAGGGTTGAGGTGCAGCTGCCCTCCCACCCCCTCAATATATATAGGGGCAAGGGAGAGGGGGGCCGGCCCCCCCAGATCCAATCTGAGGGGGGGGGGACAGGGGAGGAGGCTTGCCCCCCAAGCCAAGGGGGGCGCCCCCTTTAGGGTTCCCCCCAACCCTAGGCGCCTTGGGCCCTTAGGGGGGCGCACCAGCCCACCAGGGGCTGGTTCCCCCTTTGCTTAGTCCACTTGGCCCTCCGAGCAGGTGGCCCTACCCGGTGGGCCCCCGAACACCTTCCGGTGGTCCCGGTACAATACTGGTGACCCTCGAAATCACTTCGGTGACCAAAACAAGACTTCCCATATATAAATCTTTACCTCCGGACTATTCCGGAACTCATTATGACGTCCGGGATCTCATCCAGGACTCCGAACAACATTCGGTTACCACGTACATATATTCCCTATAACCCTAGCGTCATCGAACCTTAAGTGTGTAGACCCTACGGGTTCGGGAACCATGCAGACATGACTGAGACATCTCTCCGGCCAATAACCAACAGCGGGATCTGGATACCCATGTTGGCTCCCACATATTCCACGATGATCTTATCAGATGAACCACGATGTCGGGGATTCAATTAATCCCGTATACAATTCCCTTTGTCTATCGGTATAGTACTTGCCCGAGATTTGATCGTCGGTATCCCGATACCTTGTTCAATCTTGTTACCGACAAGTCTCTTTACTCGTTCCGTACACATCATCCCGTGACCTAGTCCTTAGTCACATAGAGCTCATTACGATGATGTCTTATCGAGTGGGCCCAGAGATACCTCTCCGTCATACGGAGTGACAAATCCTAGTCTCGATTCGAGCCAACCCAACAGATACTTTCGGGGATACCCATAGTGTACCTTTATAGACACCCAGTTACGTTGTGACGTTTGGCACACCCAAAGTACTCCTACGGTATCCGGGAGTTGCACAATCTCATGGTCTAAGTAAAAGATACTTGATATTGGAAAAGCTTTAGCATACGAACTACACGATCTTGTGCTATGCTTAGGATTGGGTCTTGTCCATCACATCATTCTCCTAATGATGTGATCCCGTTATCAATGACATCCAATGTCCATGGTCAGGAAACCGTAACCATCTATTGATCAACGTGCTAGTAACTAGAGGCTCACTAGGGACATGTTGTGGTCTATGTATTCACACATGTATTACGATTCCCGGATAATACAATTATAGCATGAACAATAGATAATTATCATGAACAAGGAAATATAATAATAACCATTTTACTATTGCCTCTAGGGAATATTTCCAACAGTCTCCCACTTGCACTAGAGTCAATAATCTAGTTACATTGTGATGAATTGAACACCCATAGAGTTCTGGTGTTGATCATGTTTTGCTTGTGGAAGAGGTTTAGTCAACGGATCTGTGACATTCAGATACGTATGCACTTTACAAATATATATGTCTCCATCTTGAATATAACCACGAATGAAGTTGAAACGGCGCTTGATGTGCTTGGTCTTCTTGTGAAACCTGGGCTCCTTGGCAATGGCAATAGCTCCAGTGTTGTCACAGAAGAGAGTCATCGGGCCCGACGCGCTTGGAATAACTCCTAGGTTGGTGATGAACTCCTTCAGCCAGACTCCTTCCCGCGCTTCTTCGGAAGCAGCTGTGTACTCCGCTTCACGTGTAGATGCCGCCATGACGCTTTGCTTGCAACTGCACCAGCTGACTGCCCCACCATTCAAAATATACACGTATCCGGTTTGTGACTTGGAGTCATCCGGATCTGTGTCGAAGCTAGCATCGACGTAACCCTTTACGACGAGCTCTTAGTCACCTCCATAAATGAGAAACATATCCTTAGTACTTTTCAGGTACTTCAGGATGTTCTTGACCGCTGTCCAGTGTTCCATTCCAGGATCACTTTGATACCTCCCCACCAAACTCATGGCAAGGTTCACATCAGGTCTGGTACACAGCATGGCATACATAATAGAACCTATGGCCGAGGCATAGGGGATGACACTCATATTTTCTCTATCTTCTGCCGAGGTCGGGCATTGAGCTGTGCTCAATCTCATACCTTGTAACACAGGCAAGAACTCTTTCTTGGACTGATCCATATTGAACTTCTGCAATATCTTATCAAGGTATGTGCTTTGTGAAAGACCAATGAGGCGTCTCGATCTATCTCTATAGATCTTGATGCCTAATATGTAAGCAGCTTCTCCAAGGTCCTTCATTGAAAAACACTTATTCAAGTAGGCCTTTATTCTTTCCAAGAGTTCTACATCATTTCCCATCAACAATATGTCATCCACATATAATATGAGAAATGCTACAGAGCTCCCACTCACTTTCTTGCAAATACAGGCTTCTCCATAAGTCTGTATGAACCCAAACGCTTTGATAACCTCATCAAAGCGAATGTTCCAACTTCGAGATGCTTGCACCAGCCCATAGATGGAGCGCTGGAGCTTGCACACCTTGTTAGCATTCTTAGGATCGACAAAACATTCCGGCTGTATCATATAGAATTCTTCCTTGAGGAAGCCGTTAAGGAATGCCGTTTTGACGTCCATTTGCCATATCTCATAGTCATAGAATGCGACAATTGCTAACATGATTCGGACGGACTTCAACATCGCTACGGGAGAGAAAGTCTCATCGTAGTCAATTCCTTGAACTTGTCGATAACCCTTAGCGACAAGCCGAGCCTTATAGATGGTCACATTTCCATCCGCGTCAGTCTTCTTCTTAAAGATCCATTTATTTTCTATGGCTCACCGATCATTGGGCAAGTCAACCAAAGTCCATACTTTGTTATCATACATGGATCCTATCTCGGATTTCATGGCTTCAAGCCATTTGTTGGAATCCGGGCCCGCCATCGCTTCTTCATAGTTCGAAGGTTCACCGTTGTCTAACAACATGATTTCCAGGACAGGGTTGCCGTACCACTCTGGTGCGGAACGTGTCCTCGTGGACCTACGAAGTTCAGCGGTAACTTGATCCGAAGTTTCATGATCATTATCATTAACTTTCACTCTAGTAGGTGCATGCACCACAGAAACATCTTCCTGCACTGCGCTACTTTCCGGTTCAAGAGGGGTAACAACCACCTCATCAAGTTCTACTTTCCTCCCACTCACTTCTTTCAAGAGAAACTCTTTCTCCAGAAAGGATCCATTCTTGGCAACAAAGACCTTGCCTTCGGATCTGAGGTAGAAGGTATACCCAATAGTTTCCTTAGGGTATCTTATGAAGACACATTTTTCCGATTTGGGTTCGAGCTTTTCAGGTTGAAGTTTCTTGACATAAGCATCGCATCCCCAAACTTTTAGAAACGACAACTTAGGTTTCTTCCCAAACGATAGTTCATATGGTGTCGTCTCAACGGATTTAGACGGTGCCCTATTTAAAGTGAATGCGGCAGTCTCTAAAGCATAACCCCAAAATGATAGCGGTAAGTCGGTAAGAGACATCATATATCGCACCATGTCCAACATAGTACGATTACAACGTTCGGACACACCATTACGCTGAGGTGTTCCAGGCGGCGTCAGTTGTGAAACAATTCCACATTTCCTTAGGTGCTTGCCAAATTCGTGACTTAAATATTCTCCTCCACGATCTGATCGTAAGAACTTTATTTTTCTGTCATGTTGATTCTCAACCTCATTCTGAAATTCCTTGAACTTTTCAAAGGTCTCAGACTTGTGTTTCATTAGGTAGACATACCCATATCTACTTAAGTCATCAATGAGGGTGAGAACATAACGATAACCACCGCGAGCCTCAACACTCATCGGACCGCACACATTAGTATGTATGATTTCCAACAAGTTGGTTGCTCGCTCCATTGTTCCGGAGAACGGAGTCTTGGTCATCTTGCCCAAGAGGCATGGTTCGCACAAGTCAAATGATTCATAATCAAGAGACTCCAAAAGTCCATCTGCATGGAGCCTCTTCATACGTTTGGCCCCAATATGACCTAGGCGGTAGTGCCACAAGTATATGGGACTATCATTATCAACCTTACATCTTTTGGTATTCACACTATGAATATGTGTAACATCACGTTCGAGATTCAATAAAAATAAACCATTGACCAGCGGGGCATGACCATAAAACATTTCTCTCATATAAATAGAACAACCATTATTTTCAGATTTAAATGAGTAGCCATCTCGCATTAAACGAGATCCAGATGCAATGTTCATGCTCAAAGCTGGTACTAAATAACAATTATCGAGGTTTAAAACTAATCCCGAAGATAGATGTAGAGGTAGCGTGCCGACGGCGATCACATCGACCTTGGAACCATTCTGACGCGCATCGTCACCTCGTCCTTCGCCAGTCTCCGCTTATTCCGCAGCTCCCGCTTTGAGTTACAAATGCGAGCAACTGCACCGGTATCAAATACCAAGGAGCTACTACGAGCGCTGGTAAGGTACACATCAATAACATGTATATCACATATACCTTTGACGTTGCCGGCGTTCTTATCCGCTAAGTATTTGGGGAAATTCCGCTTCTAGTGACCCGTTCCCTTGCAATAAAAGCACCCAGTCTCGGGCTTGGGTCCATTCTTTGGCTTCTTCCCAGCAACTGGCTTGCCGGGCGTGGCAACTCCCTTGCCGTCCTTCTTGAACTTAGTGGTTTTATTCACCATCAACACTTGATGTTCCTTTTTGATTTCCACCTCCGCTGATTTCAGCATTGAATATAACTCGGGAATGGCCTTCTCCATCCCTTGCATATTGTAGTTCATCACAAAGCTCTTGTAGCTAGGTGGGAGCGATGGAGGATTCTGTCAACGACTGCGTCATCTGGGAGATTAACTCCCAGCCGAGACAAGCGGTTGTGCAACCCAGACATTCTGGGTATGTGCTCGCTTACGAAACTATTTTCCTCCATCTTACAATTGTAGAACTTGTCGGAGACTTCATATCTCTTGACCCGGGCATGAGCTTGGAAAACCATTTTCAGCTCTTGGAACATCTCATATGCTCCGTGTTGCTCAAAGCGTTTTTGGAGCCTGGTTCTAAGCTATAAAGCATGCCGCACTGAACCAGGGAGTAATCATCACTACGCCACTGCCAGGCGTTCATAACGTCTTGAGTTGCTAGGAAAACGGGTGCATCACCTAGCGGTGCTTCAAGGACATATGCTTTCTTGGCAGCTATGAGGATGATCCTCAAGTTACGGACCCAATCCGTATAGTTGCTACCATCGTCTTTCAGCTTGGTTTTCTCTAGGAACGCGTTGAAGTTGAGGGCAACATTAGCGTGGGCCATTTGATCTACAAGACATATTGTAAAGATTTTAGACTATGTTCATGATAATTAAGTTCATCTAGACAAATTTAATGAACTTCCACTCAGATAGACATCTGTCTAGTTATCCAAGTGATACATGATCCAAATCGACTAGGCCGTGTCCGATCATCACGTGAGACGGACTAGTCATCAACGGTGAAAATCTCCATGTTGATCGTATCTTCTATACGACTCATGTTCGACCTTTCGGTCTTCCGTGTTCCGAGGCCATGTCTGTACATGCTAGGCTCGTCAAGTCAACCTAAGTGTATTGCGTGTGTAAATATGGCTTACACCCGTTGTATGCGAACGTTAGAGCCTATCACACCCGATCATCACGTGGTGCTTCGGAACAACGAACCTTAGCAACGGTGCACAGTTAGGGGGAACACAATCCTTGAAATTTTAGTGAGAGATCATCTTATTTAAGCTACCGTCATTCTAAGCAAATAAGATGTAAAACATGATAAACATCACATGCAATCAAATAGTGACATGATATGGCCAATATCATTTTGCTCCTTTTGATCTCCATCTTGAGGGCTCCATGATCATTATCGTCACCGTCATGACACCATGATCTCTATCATCGTGTCTTCATGAAGTTGTCTCACCAAACGTTACTTCTACTACTATGGCTAATGGTTAGCAATAAATTAAAGTAATTACATGGCGTTTTCAATGACACACAGGTCATACAACAAAATAAGACAACTCCTATGGCTCCTGCCGGTTGTCATACTCATCGACATGAAAGTCGTGATTCCTATTACAAGAACATGATCAATCTCATGCATCACATATATCATTCATCACATCCTTTTGGCCATATCACATCACACGGCACATGCTGCAAGAACAAGTTAGACGTCCTCTAATTGTTGTTGCAAGTTTTTACGTGGCTGCTATAGGTTTCTAGCAAGAACGTTTCTTACCTACGCCAAAACCACAACGTGATATGCCAATTTCTATTTACCCTTCATAAGGACCCTTTTCAACGAATTCGATCTGACTAAAGTGGGAGAGACATACACCCGCTAGCCACCTTATGCAACTAGTGCATGTTAGTCGGTGGAACCTGTCTCACGTAAGCGTACGTGTAAGGTCGGTCCGGGCCGCTTCATCCCACGATGCCGCCGAATCAAGATAAGACTAGTAACGGCAAGTAAATTGACAAATCGACGCCCACAACAACTTGTGTTCTACTCGTGCATAGAAACTACACATAGACCTAGCTCATGATGCCACTGTTGATCGTTACAGAAATTCAAAAAAATTATACGCATCACCAAGATCTATTTATGGAGTGACTAGCAACGAGAGAGGGCAGCGCATCTTCATACCTTTGAAGATCGCGTTATGGAAGCGTTACAAGAACGCGGTTGGTGGAGTCGTACACGAAGCAATTCAGATCGCGGCCGAATCCGATCTAAGCACCGAACAACGGTGCCTCCGCGTTCAACACACGTGCAGCCCAGTGACGTCTCCCGCGCCTTGATCCAGCAAGGAGAGAGGGAGAGGTTGGGGAAGACTCCGTCCAGTAGCAGCACGATGACGTGGTGGTGGTGGATGAGCGTGGTACTCCGGCAGGGCTTCACCAAGCGCTACGGAAGTAGAAGGAGGAGTTGGAGAGGGGGAGGGCTGCGCCAGGGTTCAGGTGGGGCTGCCCTCCCACCCCCTCAATATATATAGGGGTAAGGGAGAGGGAGCCGGCCCCCTTAGATCCAATCTGAGGGGGGGGGGCAGAGGAGGAGACTTGCCCCCCAAGCCAAGGGGGGGGGGCGCCCCCCCCTTTAGGGTTTTCCCCCAACCCTAGGCGCCTTGGGCCCTTAGGGGGGAGGGGGCGCACCAGCCCACCAGGGGCTGGTTCCCCCCTTTTGTTTAGTCCACTTGGCCCACGAGCAGGTGGCCCCACCCGGTGGACCCCCGGACACTTTCCGGTGGTCCCGGTACAATACCGGTGATCCCCGAAATCACTCCGGTGACCAAAACAAGACTTCCCGTATATAAATATTTACCTCCGAACTATTCCGGAACTCCTCGTGATGTCCGAGATCTCACCCGGGACTCCGAACAACGTTCTGTAACCACGTACATATATCCCCTATAACCCTAGTGTCATCGAATCTTAAGTGTGTAGACCCTACGGGTTCGGGAACCATGCAGGCATGACCGAGACATCTCTCCGGCCAATAACCAATAGCGGGATCTGGATACCCATGTTGGCTCCCACATATTCCACGATGATCTTATCGGATGAACTACGATGTCAGGGATTCAATCAACCTCGTATGCAATTCCCTTTGTCTATCGGTGTAGTACTTGCCCGAGATTCTATCGTCGATATCCCGATACCTTGTTCAATCTCGTTACCGGCAAGTCTCTTTACTCGTTCTGTAACACATCATCCCGTGACCAACTCCTTAGTCACATAGAGCTCATTACGATGATGTCTTACTGAGTGGGCCCAGAGGTACCTCTCCGTCACATGGAGTGACAAATCCCAGTCTCGATTCGAGCCAACCCAACAGATACTTTCGTGGATACCCATAGTGTACCTTTATAGCCACCCAGTTACGTTGTGACGTTTGGCACACCCAAAGTACTCCTACGGTATCCGGGAGTTGCACAATCTCATGGTATAAGGAAAAGATACTTGACATTGGAAAAGCTTTAGCATACAAACTACACAATCTTGTGCTATGCTTAGGATTGGGTCTTGTCCATCACATCATTCTCCTAATGATGTGATCCCGTTATCAATGACATCCAATGTCCATGGTCAGGAAACCGTAACCATCTATTGATCAACGAGCTAGTAAACTAGAGGCTCAGTAGGGACATGTTGTGGTCTATGTATTCACACATGTATTACGATTTCTGGATAATACAATTATAGCATGAACAATAGACAATTATCATGAACAAGGAAATATAATAATAACCATTTTATTATTGCCTCTAGGGCATATTCCAACACCCAAGACCCTCACGCTTTCGAAGAACAAAGTGAAGGCCCTCAACCTAATGAACAAGACCAAGTGCATGATCAACCACAAGATGATGATGATCCACCTAGTGATGCACAAGGCCAAGCTCCGTCTCCCGAGCAAGTTCAAGATCAAGAGCAAGCTCAAGATCAAGAACAAGCTCAAGACAACACTCATGATGATCAAGTTACCACTCCTAAACTCTCTCTTGAGGTGCAATTGGAGCGTCGTGCCGCCAAGGTTGCTTCCAAGCTCGCTTCTAGAGAGCATCACATGGAGAATATACTTGGAAGCATAACAAAGGGGGTAAGCACTCTTAGACAATTAGCAAACTATTGTGCACATCATGCGTTTGTTTCTTGTGTTGATCCCCAAAAGGCCTATTAGGCGCTCGAAGATCCGGATTGGCTCAATGCCATGCATGAAGAACTCAACAACTTCGAGCGCAACAAAGTGTGGCGGTTGGTGCCAAGGGCAGAGGAGAACCATAATGTCATTGGAACCAAATGGATCTTCAAGAACAAGCAAGATGCTCACGGGATTGTCATTTGCAACAAGGCTCGTTTGGTGGCTCAAGGCTACTCCCAAGTTGAGGGTATCGACTACGGTGAAACCTTTGCCCCTGTTGCTCACCTTGAATCTATTCATTTGTTGCTTGCACATGCTTCTCATCATAACTTTAAGTTGCAACAAGTGGATGTGAAGAGTGCTTTTCTTAATTGTCCTCTTAATGAGTCGGTGTATGTCAAACAACCCTGGGGTTTGAGGATCATAAGTTCCCCAATCATGTGTTTCAACTCGATAAGGCGCTCTATGGCCTTAAACAAGCCCCACGTGCGTGGTACGAGCACCTTACCAAGTTGTTGCAAGATTGTGGGTTTGAAATTGGGAAAATCAACCCCACTCTTTTTACTAAGAAGGTCAAAGGGGAGTTGTTTGTATGCCAACTATATGTTGATGATATTATCTTTGGTTCTCCTAACAAAGCTTTCAATGATGAGTTTGCCGCACTCATGACCGCGGAGTTTGAGATGTCCATGATGGGAGAGTTGAAGTTCTTTCTCAGGTTCGAAGTCAAACAAAGAAGAGAAGGAATCTTCATAAACCAAGCCAAATACACTTAGGACATGCTCAAGAGATTCAATCTAAGTGATTTCAAGCTGGCCTCTACTCCAATGCCTACCAAATGCCAACTTGACATTGATCCCAATGGTAAAGTGGTGGATCAAAAGGTATATCGTTCTATGATTAGCTCCTTGATTTACCTTTGTGCATCTAGACCGGATATCATGTTGAGCATGGGAATTTGTGCACGGTTCCAAGCCTCACCTAAGGAAAGCCGCTTTGTGGCGGTCAAGCGAATCTTTCAATATTTGGCTCATATCCCAAACTTTGGCTTATGGTACCCTAGAGGAGAAAACTTCAATCTCGTGGGCTTTTCAGATTTGGATTGGGCGGGAGAAAAAGTGGATAGGAAGTTAACTTCCGGAGGGTGCCAATTTCTTGCTTGCTCTTTGGTGAGTTGGTCTTCTAAGAAGCAAAGTTGAGCCTCTCTCTCCTCCACCAAAGCCGATTATGTGGCCGCCGGTAGTTGTTGTGCTCAACTTCTTTGGATGAGGCAAACTTTAAATGATTACGATGTCATTTGTGACAAAGTGCCTCTTTGGTGTGACAATGAAAGTGCCATCAAGATTTCTCTCAACTCGGTTCAACACTTCAAGACGAAGCATACTGAGATCCGGTATCACTTCATACGGGATCACATTAAGCGAGGGGAGATTGATCTTCACTATGTCAACACTCATGATAAACTTGTAGATATTTTCACGAAGCATTTGGATGAAGCAAGATTTTGTGAGTTAAGGCATGAGCTAAATATCATCGATTTGAGCAATGTGGCTTGAAACTTTGCACACCCACCACACTTATCATGTTGTCTTGTTTAGGTGTAGGCATGCATATAGTGGGAGTGCTGTTTTCTCAATGAACTCTCCCTCCCCACATTATGCACAAATTGATCAACTCTTTCACAATCACCATTGTTGATAAGTACTTGTGCTTCAAAGATGAGTTTTGGTCATGGGCCCAAGGTTAAAATCTTCGCGGTGCCATACCACTTGACTCAAACATAGGTGGCCTCGGCCACCGCCCTCTTTGAGAGTTGTGTGGTTTTATCTTGTGTCCTCTCGTGGGCATTTTTCTTTCCTAGTTGTGCCATGTCTTTGTGTTTGCTTCCTCGCCTCTTCGTGTGTTCTCCTTGCTTGAGCTAAGACGTTTTTCTGTTTAGTCTTCGAGTTCTTGGTTGGGCGGTACTATCGTTGGGGGCACGCGGTACTACCGCTTACTAACATTAAGCGGTACTACCGCCCGCCCGAGCGGTACTACCACTGCGGGGCGGGACTGGGGGTTAAGTTGGGCAGGAGGAGTTTCTTCTCCCCCATACCCATTCACTCGTCCTTCTTGTCATGCGCTAGCGACGAACTCTCCGCAGGAGGGCGCCGGTGGGACGCCTCCTCCGGGCCGTTTTTCACTTTTTCTCCGGTGGGATCAATCCCCACCCCTTCCTCAACCCATGCATGCTGGTATTGCCCCCCATCTCTTTCTCTTTGCTTCTAGGTTCCAGATCTAGGCTTTAGGGGCGATAGGCTTTGCATTCATCGATTTTTGGCCAAATCAAAGCTTGAGTAGGATGGTGATGTTTGTTAGGTTTATTCTTGAATTTGGCATCCTGACAGTACCGGATTTGGCCGCGGCAGTAGGGGAATTGCCGTCCCCCGCCTGAAGCGGTACTATCGCTCTCCTGGAGCGATATTGCTGCTTGGGCGGTACTTCTTCTTACCGATCATGGTACTACCGCTGGATGCCAACTTCCACCATACCCGTACCAACTATTGATCCTTGTTGCTTTTTCTGGTGGTTTATGCTCGGTCTTTTTTGTTGTTTCTCGTGTTCGTGTGTTTGGTTCCAAGTGATGGCCCTTCGGAGCATCGTGTCTGTCGTGTCAACCCCAGGCGCTCTGTTTTAAAGCGCTATTGCACCTTAGAGGCAATGAATGCTTCTTCAAGTGTTCCTTCTTCAAGTGTTCCGCCTACTCAGTCCAAGCAGCCTTCCAAGAGTACTGCAAAGAAGCCCAAGACGAAGCCCAAGTCCGTCACTGAGATGACTTCCAAGGAGTTATGGGAGAAGCGTCGGTGGAATCCCTATGAGCATGAGCAAGAGCCCAATCATGTCAACCGTCCCTTCTGGAACCGTTTTCAGTGGGCGATCTATTTTGATGTGATTAAGGCCAAGAAAAATCTCTTTGTTGATGTCCGATCCATCGATATTGCTTATATGGAGAAGGATACTAACTACTTTGGTGAAGCTCTGAAGATGTGTACTCAGTTGAATATTCTTAGCATCATGGAGTTCAACAAGGATTTTCATGCGGACTTGGTGGCTCAGTTTTATGCCACGGTCTATCTTGGCACTAATGAAAAGATCCTTGACTTGTATGACAAATGGCAAATTTCTCTTCGTCAAATGGAAGGCATTCATGGAATTACTTGGGATTGAAGATCAAGGGCTTGAGAATCCGGTTGGCTTTCGTCCTCACCGCAATGCATCTTCTACTCACAAGCAATCTCTTTGGCCTTGCTGCACTTTTAAGATTAACCCCGAGACGAAGAAGGAGACTTATGAGCTTCCTGTTCTATACATACTTCATCGCATCTCCAGGGAGACTCTTTTCCTTGCATTGGGAACTTGGATATGGTTCACTCGTTTCTCGTGGACATGCTACTTTTCTGCCAATGTGAGAAGGAAGAAAACACTGGAGAATCCCTGGATATTTCTCATGTCATGTAGTCTGAGCTCGTTTCCGCCATCTCTGAGCGCAAGTGTCCCATCTATGCTCCCTTCATCATGTTGCTGACTGAGAAGGCTTGGAAGCACACTTATCCTAGTATTGTGCTGGAGACTGGCGAGTTGATCCCTCATGTGGTTAAGCGTCTGAGTAAGAAGGAGCTCTGGGGCACTCAGGTTCCGCAGCCTAGGATTTCGTCAGGGGCTGACGAGGTTGAGGCAGAGGCTGATGCTGACGATGATGAGGACTATGTGCCCCCTGGAGCGGAGCCCTCATGGGCAGAGAAGCTCAAGCGCAAGATGAAGAAGCTCTTCTGCATGGAGTCTCATGGTCAGTACACGGCTCATGTGTGTGAGAAGAAGGCTAGGAGCCGCCACAAGGAGCCCATGCGTCAGGTTGGTGCGCCAGTTGTCAGCGGATCTGAGGGCCGGATCACCGATGAGGAGGAGTGGGTTCAGCAGCACTACCCTTGGACAGACTCTGACCCCGAGCAACCCCCTGCCGATGACGGAGGAGCGGACGATCATGCGGGAATGTGATGATGGAGATCGTCAGTTATGCTATCACCTGTGACTGTTGCTACTTCTCGAGATTGCGTTGTATTCCCTCGAAGAGGAAAGGGAGATGCAGCACAATAGCGTAAGTATTTCCTTCAGTTTTTGAGAACCAAGGTATCAATCCAGTCGGAGACCACGCGCAAGTCCCTCGCACCTGCACAAACAAATAAGAACTTCGCAGCCAACGCGATAAGGGGTTGTCAATCCCATTACAGTCACTTACGGAAGTGAGATCTGATAGAGATGATAGTTTATATTTTTGGTATTTTTGTTTATGAGAATAGAAAGTAAAAGCGGAAAAAAGTAAAGTAGATGTAGATTGATATGTTGAGAATAGACCCGGGGGCCATAGTGTTCTCTAGTGGCTTCTCTCATGATAGCGATACTCTACGGCGGGTAAAATTTTTACTGTCAAGCAATTGATAGAAAAGCGAATAATTATGAGACTATCTAGGCATGATCATTGTATATAGGCATCACGTCCGAGACAAGTAGACCGACTCCTGCCTGCATCTACTACTATTACTCCACACATCGACCGCTATCCAGCATGCATCTAGTGTATTGAGTTCATAAGAACAGAGGTACGCCTTAAGCAAGATGAGATGATGTAGAGGGATAAACTCAAGGAATATGATATAAAACCCATCCTTTTATCCTCGATGGCAACAATACAATACGTGCATTGCTGCCCCTACTGTCACTGGGAAAGGACACCGCAAGATTGAACCCAAAGCCAAGCACTTCTCCCATTGCAAGAACTATAGATCTAGTAGGCCAAACCAAACCAACAATTCGAAGAGACTTGCAAGGATATTATGAGTACACATAAAGAGTTCAGAAAAGAACCAAATATTTCTCATAGATAATCTTGATCATAAACTCACAATTCATCGGATCTCGACAAACACACCGCAAAAAGAGATTACATCGAATAGATCTCCTCGAAGACCGAGGAGAACTTTGTATTGAGATCCAGAGAGAGAGAGAAGAAGCCATCCAGATACTAGCTATGGACCCGAAGGTCTGTGGTAAACTACTCACAACTCATGGTGAGGGCGATGATGATGATGTAGAAGCACTCCGTGATGGATCCCCCCTCCGGCGGAGCTCTGGAACAGGCTCCAAGATGGGATCTCACGGAAACAGAAGGTTACGGCGGTGGAATTAGGGTTTTCTCTCTGTTGCTGATGGTTTCGGGGTACATAGGCTTATATAGGAGGAATGAGGACACCGGGGGACTCACGAGGGACCCACGAGGCAGGGGGCGCGCCCTAGGAAGGGGGCGCGCCCCCACCCTCGTGCCCCCTACTCCATGGTTCTCAAGTCTCCCGTGCGTGATTTTCTCCAAAAATATCTCTCCCGAAGGTTTCATTCCGTTTGGACTCCGTTTGATATTCCTTTTCTACAAAACCCTGAAACAGGCAAAAAACAACATTCTGGACTGGGCCTTTGGGTTAGTAGGTTAGTCCCAAAATTGATATAAAAGTGTATGACAAAGCCCATTAAATATCCAAGACATCATAAATAATAGCATGGAACAATAAAAAATTATAGATACGTTGGAGACGTATCAAGCATCACCAAGCTTAATTCCTGCTCGTCCTCGAGTAGGTAAATGATAAAAACAGAATTTTTGATGTGGAATGCTAACCAACATAGTTTTTCAATGTAATTCTCTTAATGTGGCATGAATGTTCAGATCTGAAAGGTTCAAGATAAAAGTCTATATTGACATAAGAAATAATAATACTTCAAGCATACTAACAAAGCAATCATGTCTACTCAAAATACTATGGCTAAAGAAAGTTATCCCTACAAAATCATATAGTCTGGCTATGCTCCCTCTTCATCACACAAAATATTCATATCATGCACAACCCCGATTTCAGCCAAGCACTTGTTTTCATACTCTATTCTTTCAAACCTTTCAACTTTCACGCAATACATGAGTGTGAGCCATGGACATAGCACTATGGGTGGAATAGATAGGTGGTTGTGGAGAAGACAAAAGGAGGGAGATAGTCTCACATCAACTAGGCGTATCAATGGGCTATGGAGATGCCCATCAATAGATATCAATGTGAGTGAGTAGGGATTGCCATGCAACGGATGCACTAGAGCTAAATATGTATGAAAGCTCAACAAAAGAAACTAGTGGGTGTGCATCCAACTTGCTTGCTCACGAAGACCTAGGGCATTTGAGGAAGCCCATCGTTGGAATATACAAGCCAAGTTCTATAACAAAAATTCCCACTAGTATATAAAGTGACTAAGCATGAGACTCTCTACAATGAAGAACATGGTGCTACTTTGAAGCACAAGTGTGGAAAAAAAGATAGTAGCAATTGTCCCTTTTTTTGGGCCTTTCTTTTTTCTTTGGCCTTTATTTTTTTTCTTTTTTTGTGGAGGGGCTTTATTGATTTAGCCTTTCCTCCCATGGGACAATGCTCTAATAATGATCATCATCGCACTTTCATTACAACTCGATATTACAACTCGATACTACAACAAAGTATGAACCTATATGAATGCCTCCGACGGTGTACCGGGATGTGCAATGAAACAAGAGTGACATGTATGAAAGGTTATGCATGGTGGCCTTGCCACAAATACGATGTCAACTACATGATCATGCATGGCAATATGACAATATGATGCGTGTCATATGAACGGAACGGTGGAAAGTTGCATGGCAATATATCTCGGAATGGCTATGGAAATGCCATGATGGGTAGGTATGGTGGCTGTTTTGAGGAATAATATGGTGGCTATTTTGAGGAGGGATATATAGTGGGTGTATGGTACCGGCGAAAGTTGCGCGGTACAAGAGAGGCTAGCAATGGTGTGTCGGGACCGCGATCCTAAGTCACACAGGTCTAGCCTGTAACACATCATATCACTTTGCGGCCTCAAGCACGTTATCCCCACGGGTGCTACCTTACCTGGCCCGGGACCGTTTGCGCATTTTGGCACACGTATATGATAGTGTCGCTAGCATCCATATGACAGAGAACCCGGGCCGACATGACCAGTTATAAACCAAAAGTGGCACTAAATTACAGAGACATGCATACATGACCCAGCAACGAACGTGTCGGTCATCAACGTATGAACCCAAGTCGTAGCAAGCTACAAGGACTTAAAGGAACAACGCGTGACATTTCCCCTAAGGGACAGACACATGAACGAAGAAGGACACATGCCGGCCAGCCTAAGTGTTCCGGAGCAGTAGCAAGCTACCAAGGCTCAGTGGAATCACTAGGAGACATTTCCCTGTAAGATAGGCTACCAAAGGTAAACAACTAGGTGTCGGACCCCACACATAGCAATACACATTACACGTACACATAACATGCAAGTATGTGCTGTACAACATGGCATCACAACATAACTCAACAACTCTTATAGATAAAGGCCCAGAAGAGCCATCATAGCATTCATTACAATCAGAGGTCACATGACCCAACATACAGAGCATACAGGCAACGGAAGCATAACATGTCTGGGTACAGACCACTACAAATGAAAAAGGCTGGGAAGCCTGACTATCTACAAGACCCTCCTAAGGGCACAAGATCGTAGCTGAGGTAACAAGCTAAACGTCGAAGTCCACGCGGAACCACTAGCGAGACTGAAGTCTCTCTGCAAAAACATAAATTAAGCAAACGTGAGTACAAGGTACTCAGCAAGACTTACATTAGAACTAACTACATATGCAATAGTATCAACAAAGGGGTGGTGGAGTTTGACTGCAGCAAGCCAGCTTTGACTCGTGGCTATCCTGAACTATGACTGCAAGTAACCTTTGAGGTGGCGCACACAAGTCCACATATTCACCAATCAATACGCCACTATGGATCCGCTCCCGTCTCCCTACGAGAAGGCCATCCATAGCACTCACGCTTATCTTGCGCATTTTAGAGTATCCACTTCCGATTGTCTAGGTACCACGTAAGCATCCAAGAAGTCCATATCCGCGGACCCGGCTATTCGAATAGATATGTTAACCCTGCAGGGGTGTACTTCTTCACACACGCTCTCGCCACTTACCGCCATGTACACGTCGTGTATCTCGGCAACCTTCAAGCGGAAGCCTGGCGAGGGTGTCGGCCACGACCTGACTAACCACACAAGTCTCTCGTCCAGGTTTGTCGCCTATTCGGGTTCCATCCGTGGGGAGATCCGGCCGGGGTGTCGCTCACGGCCCCAAACGATGTGTACAGGGTTCCCGCATCACCAAACGGGCGATCGGTACACTGTGCCATGGTGCCTAGTCTGACCCAAGCCCACCTGTACCGGGTGCCACTTGGTAGACTACTAGCACTACCTACAAGCGCCAGAAACTAGTTGCAACTCCTGGACAGAGAACGAGTTGATTAATAAGTCGAGAGGGGCACTTAAGCATTCCAATGCGTGGTAGTAGCTATGTCATTGGACAACTTACACAGAACTCAGTTCTTAGGGACGGTTCCAGTGAGACAACCCACCATGTACTTCTACATGGCCTCTCACCGCTACCTTTACCAAATCGTGTTCACACACTTAGCTCTCAACAGTAGGACATGTTCACCGCATTCCAATTCATCCCCGATGAATCAGACCTGACACGACTCTAAGCAATAGCAGGCATAACCAGAAAGCATGAATGAGTAGGCACAACATGGCTCAAACAACTCCTACTCATGCTAGTGGGTTTCAACTATTTACTGTGGCAATGACAGGTCATGCAGAGGAAAGGGTTCAGCTACCGCAGCAAAAGCAGTTCAATCGTTGTTGTCCTAATGCAGTAAAAGAGAGCAGGAGCGAGAGAGTGGGATTGTATCGGGATGCTCAAAGGGGGTTTGCTTGCCTGGCACTTCTGAAGATAGTAATAGTTCTTCATCGGTGTCATCGAACTCATCGTCGGAACGTCGTCTACTGAGAGGGGACAAAACCGACAAACAGAGAAAGAACACAATCAATGCAATGCAACAATATGATGCATGAACATGACATGGCAATATGATGTGGTTTGGCCTAATGCAACTAGCAACCAAATTAAATGAAGTTGGTTTGAACCAAAGGTTCAAATTCAAACTCCATATGTGATTATTCAAATGCCATTTATTCAAACTGTCCTAAACAACAACCATAAGTTATTCTAACGTGCATGAAAATGCCATAAACAGATTCCTTGGATTTTTCTGATCAATTTTCATATATAAATAATTTTCATCTGAGCTACGGTTGATTTTATATGATTTTTAGAAGTTTTGGTTATTTTCTGAAATAAATAAATCATTTCTGGTTTATTTAAAACTCCAGAAAATACTTATTGCGTCAGCACTGCGTCAGGCTGAGGTCAGCAGGTCAACTGACCAGCCAGGGTCAAACCTGACGTGTGGGGTCCACACGTCAGTGACACAACAGTTAAACATACTTAACTAAACTTAACAGAAGTTTAACTAAACTAAATAGGCACTGGGGCCCACATGTCAGTGACTCAACTAAATAACTAAGTTAGATAACACTGGTTTAAACTTAACTCTAGTTAGTTAGGGGCCTGGGTCCACCTGTCATCGACCCAAGGGGGGTCATTAGCGCTAATTGAAAGTACCCGCCGGAGTAACTCGCCGGCGACCACAATCCGAGGCGGTGTCTCGCCGGAGTGGCTCAGATTTTGCGTACAGGGGACGGTTTCGGGCGCGGTTAGTCCCGTTGGAAAGCTGGCTCTCGGCCGCATCCAACGGTGCGAGCTGTTCGACCTGGAGTGGCCGGAAACAGCGCCGGCGGCGAGGTTTGCGGCGGCCGGAGCTCGGGTCTGTGCGGGGTTGGTGCTGCAAGCTGCGGCTGGGCACACTGAGGGCACCAGGAGGGAGCCCGTGCTCTTCCGCACCCATCCACGCAAGTGGGAGGAGCTGGGGTGGAGCGGGCTCGCCGGAGTTGAGCTCGCGGCGGCGCCGGAGTTCGGGCACCATCGGGTTCGGGGTTGTGGTGCACTAGAAGGGGAGAGGAAGCGTGAGTTCGGCTCCTGGGAGTTCATCGAACACAGTGACGCACTCAGCTGCGAGCTAGGGTGGCCCTGGCCGCGGCGGTGAAGAACCACGACGGCGGTGGGTTTCGGTCATCGGCGAAGTGGCAGCTACGGCGTGAAATAAAGACAACGAAGGAGGTGGTTCGAGGGAGAGGCTCACGTAGGTGGCAACGATGCAGACGGCGAGCTCGGAGGAGGACCAGAGCGAGCAGGGCGGCAGAGGGGATCTCGTCGGCCGAAGGTTGAAGACGACGGTGTTGAAGGCGTTGCGGTGCTCCCCAGCTTGGGTTCGTTGATGAAATAGGAGGACGGAGCTGCAGCGGTTCTCCTTGGCATGTTGGCGAGGCGTGCGGTGGCCGGTGGCTACGGCTACGGCAACGGCGGCGACGGTGGCGCTCGGCCATCGTTCGGGAGAGACTAGGGAGGGAGGAAGGGGGCGAGTGAGGAGTCAGCTCGATCAGGACGGCAGTGGGGTGGTCATCCGCGGCGTCGCGCTGGCGAGGGGAGGGCCAGGCAGGCAGGTGGCGTGGAGGCACGGCCATGCGCGCGCGCCGGCCACACGCCTGGCCGACTGGCGCCAGGAGGACGACGGCGGTGTTGGGCTGGTGGACTGGGCCGACCGCTTGGGCCGCCAGGTGGGCTGCACAGGTAAGTGCTCTCTCTCCTTTTCTAAATAGTTTCTGTTTTCTATTTTCTTCTTTTGTTTTGATTTAGTTTAGCCACTAAATCATTTTGGTAAATTCTGATAAAATAATGGATGCACAAAGAACTATTCCAGAGACCCTCCACTATTTTCGGAATTTATTTGGAGCTATTTAAAAATATATAGCATTTAAATGGCCCCAATTCAAATACTTATTGATTTAATTCAAAGCCCAAATATTCCCTAAAAATGTTCACTATTTTTGGTTTGGTCTCAATGCCTTGCCAAAATTATCAAACATTGATGAAGGAATTTTGGGTCATTGGAAATGATTTTATTCCTGACCCTAGTTGAGTTCATTTAGTGCTAGGGTTTGATCAATCCCCATTTCAAGTTAACCAAATTTTAAACATGAAGACATGGAGAGCAAGCAAGGACAACAGGGAAGCTAGGGCTATGAGAACTCACCCCCACTAAAACAAGAATCTCGTCCCGAGATTCAAGGGTAGGGTAAGAAATCAAAGGGGACACAAGCTAGCACAGTCTTCACGATCCAATTTTCCTTCTCGGAGATGTTGATTTATTGCATCATATTGATCTTGTCATCCTTGCTTTGAGATCTTCATCCAACCAGATGATAATGGAGTCATACTCTGTAGAAATCGATCTTCCCGAAGATCGAGGAACTCAAGATCAACTCAAGGGAGTAAGACATTGAAGCATCTCTTGAGCTGAGACACGAGACACACATCCAGGAGGATGGAGTGAAACAAATGATGAAGGTTCACTTGGTAGGCAAAATTCTACACCTAAGAAGATGGTGCTCGATGTCACCAGACGGGCCACCTTAGAGAAGGTGACTCGTAGAGTTATTCCCTTAAGTGGCAAAAAGAATTACTTTTGATATAGAGATCATTGAAATTCCCTATACCAGCCTGAGGCAAACAAAATAGATAGTTTGAAGGAGTTCGAGAGAACGACATACTCCATCTATAATAGATGAGGGGGGGGGACTACCTTGTTGAAGACAACACAACAGATGATTTAGGTTATCATCGGAAATGGATGGGATCCATGGCAAGTTGGCACATTGGCGGTGCAAGCTGGGAACAACATGCAAATGCTGGGAATGATTCTGGTAACTGGGAGAAACCCAACAGTAGAGAGTGAATCTACTCTTTGAGAGGTTATAGCATAATCAGAAACACTGGGAGCAATCCCGGTTAGTGCCGGTGACAACACCTAGTGCTTGTGCGTGCTCTCAAGAACTTGAGCATTCCCATATTCATCAAGGTTTTACCGATATCCATGTCAAGGATACCGGCAACACCACATACTACCATGATGAACGGTAATGGAGGATGCAGATGCAAAGGCAGATAACACTTTCTCAGATTTCACCTTAGCGGAGCCAAGGGCAAGATCTGGATGATCGACCGAGAGACATTTAGCACTCCGCTTCTAATGTTCTCCTTGATGTGCTAGCACAACCCATTTATTATAATGGTTTGGTATCTAGAACGTCAAATAAAGGTCGGACTTCGGGAGCACAAGAATCCATAAGGAACAACTAGGGAATCAGTCCTACGAAGTCCTTATGGGGAGGTGGCCAACTTCTTTAAACAAGATACTACAACAATAGGTCTTCCGGTGGGGTGTGTTGGCCACGACATCCACTTTACCGGTTATCGAGAGACCAATATTATAGTTCTTGGGAAATGCACCAACCATCATATCTGCCTAAGATTCAGTTCTGATCGGTGTCAGGATATTCCGGACTTATCGAGTCTAGAAGGAATGAATGTTTGCAACACAATTCGACGAGACGGCGTTGCGAGATTCTCGGGGAGTGAACTACGATAGCAAGCTCCAAAACATGAGCTGGTTCTGCTACAAACCTGTGAACACGTTGTCCAAGACAAGCATGACCACATAGTAGTCTTACTATAAAACACTATCGAGTTCGGGTGGGGAACCATCAACAAGGATAGCGAAGTCCTAACATAAGTTATGATCCTTAAGAAGGAACCTCTTCTCTCTGAACAAATCTATCAGTGGCTTGGTGTGCTAGGGATACATACAGAATGAAGATGATCAGTCTATCAGACCATAGAATACTTCGCACGTATGCATGACGGACTTGGGATGATTCCAAAGGAAGCAAAGCTAACTTTCTCGAACTCATGGTGACAACTTGCACCTAATGCACGTGAATTAGAGGAAGTCACTTCTTTCTTCCGTACCTATGCTTCATGAACGGGTCATGAAGATAGTGCTTATAAAAGTTTCCAATACTAACTGGATGTGCAACATAGATCATGGAGAAGATAACAATGTTGCCGGTGGGCTCAACAACAATTCATCCAGGTTTCCATGGAGATGGAATTCCAAAATTATGTGAACAAAATGATAGCATTAGTCAGACCAAGGGGATATAATGAGGTATGCTCGAGGGACACCCACGAGTAAGACAACATTATGAATACCATTGGCTCTGATTTGATTTGATGATAGCCCATATTCAAATCAAAGTTTGGACAAGACAATAGATCCACAAATGATCACGAGGATCAATCGGAGAAGATATCATCTATCTTCAATACACACACAAGATATCCCTTTGGAGTGAGCTATGTGGGTTAAGCTTTTATCTTCCAACTCTCCAAGTTGTTGTTTAGCTTAACCAACTAGTTCGGGGTATCCAACACAGATTCCTGGAGAAGGGGTGGTTTACAGGAAACCAACTTGATCACGAGCTCAACATAGCGGTCAGGTGACAACCTGGTAATACTTCCGAGAAGATATTCAGAAAATCACGAACCACCGATATGTTATTAAGCTCGAGAACAATCTTGCTTTTCAAGGCAAGATGATATGATCAAATGAGCGAGGACTTAACAAAATCCTAACTTATCAATCAAGGAGTGCACCAGGAGAGTGGACCAGGTAGCACGATCAATCTTAGGATGGTGATTCGGTAACCATCATGCTAAGAATGAGATTATCGTCCATTTAACTACCAAGCAACAGAGTTGCTAGGAGTATTAATTTCACACATCACAATTCACTTGTCAGCATTCCGGTTATAACAACGCGAAGACCGTGGAATGAACGACGATGGTGAGAAGTATTGCTGTATCAGGAGTTCATAGGATGATGTGCAATTCCCATGACATTCTTGACATAAAGATGGTAATACTCCAAGGTAGAACAGATTAGAAGCTGCATTAGCATTCTTCATCTGCGAAGTGCAACTTCTTTGACCAAATCCTGGATATGGATAAGGTACTGGAGTTTATTTCTCCTAGTCATTCTAGAATAGAATGGCTTGACAGACCGCGAGAGTAAAAGGCATCGATGAACACGAGTGCACAACTACTCCTGACTATCAATTGATAGACGAGGGTCATAATAATAAGTCCAACATATATGTCGAGGTAACAGAGTGCCTCAACACACCGACTAGTGTGGTTAATCTGGCCTAAAAGGACATTAAGAACAGGTAGGAATGATTTGCAAATGCATCAGACTATTTAGAAACCTGGGATGACTCGGACAGCATAACGACTGTAATTGCTCGAAAATACTTTGAGATCCAAGCAAAAGAGTATCATATCCACTCAATATCATCATGTCAAGGTTCTGAGACCAACAGATGAGCAACAAATGTAGTAGAATAAACTGAACTGAGAGTTGAAACCACATTAAGGTGATCCTAGTAAATAGAATGAGAGTCCTAGTTCTTAATCCCCGTAGAAAGAAGAAGGTGACTCAGATCAGAAGGGCATAGGGTAAAGGAGTAAAAGAGCCTTACGTTCCCTTCCACAAACAATTCCCTTACATAACTAAAGAGTTTCTAGACACGACTTCGACCAGTTTGGCTTGCTAATCCTACAGGCAGTCAGGCTCTGATACCAAAGCTGTCGGGACCCCGATCCTAAGTCACATAGGTCTAGCCTGTAACACATCATATCACTTTGCGGCCTCACGCACGGTATCCCCACGGGTGCCACCTTACCTGGCCCGGGACCGTTTGCGCATTTTGGCACACGTATATGATAGTGTCGCTAGCATCCATATGACAGAGAACCCGGGCCGACATGACTAGTTATAAACCAAAAGTGGCACTAAATTACAGAGACAGGCATACATGACCCAACAACGAACGTGTCGGTCATCAACGTATGAACCCAAGTCGTAGCAAGCTACAAGGACTTAAAGGAACAACGCGTGACATTTCCCCTAAGGGACAGACACAGGAACGAAGAAGGACACATGCCGGCCAGCCTAAGTGTTCCGGAGCAGTAGCAAGCTACCAAGGCTCAGTGGAATCACTAGGAGACATTTCCCTGTAAGATAGGCTACCAAAGGTAAACAACTAGGTGTCGGACCCCACACATAGCAATACACATTACACGTACGCATAACATGCAAGTATGTGCTGTACAACATGGCATCACAACATAACTCAACAACTCTTATAGATAAAGGCCCAGAAGAGCCACCATAGCATTCATTACAATCAGAGGTCACATGACCCAACATACAGAGCATACAGGCAACGGAAGCATAACATGTCTAGGTACAGACCACTACAAATGAAAAAGGCTGGGAAGCCTGACTATCTACAAGACCCTCCTAAGGGCACAAGATCGTAGCTGAGGTAACAAGCTAAACGTCGAAGTCCACGCGGAACCACTAGCGAGACTGAAGTCTCTCTGCAAAAACATAAATTAAGCAAACGTGAGTACAAGGTACTCAGCAAGACTTACATCAGAACTAACTACATATGCAATAGTATCAACAAAGGGGTGGTGGAGTTTGACTGCAGCAAGCCAGCTTTGACTCGTGGCTATCCTGAACTATGACTGCAAGTAACCTTTGAGGTGGCGCACACAAGTCCACATATTCACCAATCAATACGCCACTATGGATCCGCTCCCGTCTCCCTACGAGAAGGCCATCCATAGCACTCACGCTTATCTTGCGCATTTTAGAGTATCCACTTCCGATTGTCTAGGTACCACGTAAGCATCCAAGAAGTCCATATCCGCGGACCCGGCTATTCGAATAGATCATGTTAACCCTGCAGGGGTGTACTTCTTCACACACGCTCTCGCCACTTACCGCCATGTACACGTCGTGTATCTCGGCAACCTTCAAGCGGAAGCCTGGCGAGGGTGTCGGCCACGACCTGACTAACCACACAAGTCTCTCGTCCAGGTTTGTCGCCTATTCGGGTTCCATCCGTGGGGAGATCCAGACGGGGTGTCGCTCACGGCCCCAAACGATGTGTACAGGGTTCCCGCATCACCAAACGGGCGATCGGTACACCGTGCCACGGTGCCTAGTCTGACCCAAGCACACCTGTACCGGGTGCCACTTGGTAGACTACTAGCACTACCTACAAGCGCCAGAAACTAGTTGCAACTCCTGGACAGAGAACGAGTTGATTAATAAGTCGAGAGGGGCACTTAAGCATTCCAATGCGTGGTAGTAGCTATGTCATTGGCAACTTACACAGAACTCAGTTCTTAGGGACGGTTCCAGTGAGACAACCCACCATGTACTTCTACATGGCCTCTCACCGCTACCTTTACCAAATCGTGTTCACACACTTAGCTCTCAACAGTAGGACATGTTCACCGCATTCCAATTCATCCCCGATGAATCAGACCTGACACGACTCTAAGCAATAGCAGGCATAACCAGAAAGCATGAATGAGTAGGCACAACATGGCTCAAACAACTCCTACTCATGCTAGTGGGTTTCAACTATTTACTGTGGCAATGACAGGTCATGCAGAGGAAAGGGTTCAGCTACCGCAGCAAAAGCAGTTCAATCGTTGTTGTCCTAATGCAGTAAAAGAGAGCAGGAGCGAGAGAGTGGGATTGTATCGGGATGCTCAAAGGGGGTTTGCTTGCCTGGCACTTCTGAACATAGTAATAGTTCTTCATCGGTGTCATCGAACTCATCGTCGGAACGTCGTCTACTGAGAGGGGGACAAAACCGACAAACAGAGAAAGAACACAATCAATGCAATGCAACAATATGATGCATGAACATGACATGGCAACATGATGTGGTTTGGCCTAATGCAACTAGCAACCAAATTAAATGAAGTTGGTTTGAACCAAAGGTTCAAATTCAAACTCCATATGTGATTATTCAAATGCCATTTATTCAAACTGTCCTAAACAGCAACCATAAGTTGTTCTAACATGCATGAAAATGCCATAAACAGATTCCTTGGATTTTTCTGATCAATTTTCATATATAAATTATTTTCATCTGAGCTACAGTTGATTTTATATGATTTTTAGAAGTTTTGGTTATTTTCCGAAATAAATAAATCATTTCTGATTTATTTAAAACTCCAGAAAATACTTATTGCGTCAGCACTGCGTCAGGCTGAGGTCAGCAGGTCAACTGACCAGCCAGGGTCAAACCTGACGTGTGGGGTCCACACGTTAGTGACACAACAGTTAAACAGACTTAACTAAACTTAACAGAAGTTTAACTAAACTAAATAGGCACTGGGGCCCACATGTCAGTGACTCAACTAAATAACTAAGTTAGATAACACTGGTTTAAACTTAACTCTAGTTAGTTAGGGGCCTGGGTCCACCTGTCATCGACCCAGGGGGGGTCATTAGCGCTAATTAAAAGTACCCGCCGGAGTAACTCGCCGGCGACCACAATCCGCGGCGGTGTCTCGCCGGAGTGGCTCGGATTTCGCGTACAGGGGACGGTTTCGGGCGCGGTTAGTCCCGTTGGAAAGCTGGCTCTCGGCCGCATCCAACGGTGCGAGCTGTTCGACCTGGAGTGGCCGGAAACAGCGCTGGCGGCGAGGTTTGCGGCGGCCGGAGCTCGGGTCTGTGCGGGGTTGGTGCTGCAAGCTGCGGCTGGGCACACTGAGGGCACCAGGAGGGAGCCCGTGCTCTTCCGCACCCATCCACGCAAGTGGGAGGAGCTGGGGTGGAGCGGGCTCGCCGGAGTTGAACTCGCGGCGGCGCCGGAGTTCGCGCACCGTCGGGTTCGGGGTTGTGGTGCACTAGAAGGGGAGAGGAAGCGTGAATTCGGCTCCTGGGAGTTCAGCAAACACAGTGACGCACTCAGCTGCGAGCTAGGGTGGCCCTGGCCGCGGCGGTGAAGAACCACGGCGGCGGTGGGTTTCGGTCATTGGCGAAGTGGCAGCTACGACGTGAAATAAAGACAACGAAGGAGGTGGTTCGAGGGAGAGGCTCACGTAGGTGGCAACGATGCAGACGGCGAGCTCGGAGGAGGACCAGAGCGAGCAGGGCGGCGGAGGGGATCGCGTCGGCCGAAGGTTGAAGACGACGGTGTTGAAGGCGTTGCGGTGCTCCCCAGCTTGGGTTCGTTGATGAAATAGGAGGACGGAGCTGCAGCGGTTCTCCTTGGCATGTTGGCGAGGCGTGCGGTGGCCGGTGGCTACGGCTACGGCAACGGCGGCGACGGTGGCGCTCGGCCATCGTTCGGGAGAGACTAGGGAGGGAGGAAGGGGGCGAGTGAGGAGTCAGCTCGATCCGGACGGCAGTGGGGTGGTCATCCGCGGCGTCGCGCTGGCGAGGGGAGGGCCAGGCAGGCAGGTGGCGTGGAGGCACGGCCGTGCGCGCGCGCCGGCCACACGCCTGGCCAACTGGCGCCAGGAGGACGACGGCGGTGTTGGGCTGGTGGACTGGGCCGACCGCTTGGGCCGCCAGGTGGGCTGCACAGGTAAGTGCTCTCTCTCCTTTTCTAAATAGTTTCTGTTTTCTATTTTCTTCTTTTGTTTTGATTTAGTTTAGCCACTAAATCATTTTGGTAAATTCTGATAAAATAATGGATGCACAAAGAACTATTCCAGAGACCCTCCACTATTTTCAGAATTTATTTGGAGCTATTTAAAAATATATAGCATTTAAATGGCCCCAATTCAAATACTTATTGATTTAATTCAAAGCCCAAATATTCCCTAAAAATGTTCACTATTTTTGGTTTGGTCTCAATGCCTTGCCAAAATTATCAAACATTGATGAAGGAATTTTGGGTCATTGGAAATGATTTTATTCCTGACCCTAGTTGAGTTCATTTAGTGCTAGGGTTTGATCAATCCCCATTTCAAGTTAACCAAATTTTAAACATGAAGACATGGAGAGCAAGCAAGGACAACAGGGAAGCTAGGGCTGTGACATGGTGGAAGGGTGAGAGTGCGTATAATCCATGGACTCAACATTAGTCATATGAACTCATATACTTATTGGAAAAATCTACGAGTCATCAAAACAAATCAATCAACGCATGCTCCTAGGGGGGAGGTTGGTAGGAGTTAACTATTGCGCGCCCTCGACCTCCACACAAAGGTTGGCACTTTACAAATACTTCATGCTCTAACTTCGTCACATAGCGGTTCACCATACGTGCATGCTACGGGAATCACTGACCTTAACACAAGTATTTCTCAATTTCATAATAACTCTGCTAGCATGACTCTAATATCACTAGCCTCATATCTCAAAACAATTATCAAGCATCCAACATCTCATCATATTCAATGCACTTAGTATGAAAGTTTTTACTACATTGATATTGGATGTCTATCATGTGAAGACTAGTTTTATAGCCTAAACACATTACCATGCTATTTGAATAGACTCTCAAATGAATATAAGTGAAGCATGAGAGTTCAACAATTTCTTCAAAATATTATCACCACCGTGCTCTAAAAGATATAAGTGAAGCACTAGAGTGTTCTATCAATTCCTAGGCCATATGTAACTCTCTCAAATAGGTGTGTCCAGCAAGGATAATTGTGGCAAGCTAACAAGCAAAGACTCAAATTATACAAGACGCTCCAAGCAAAACACATATCATGTGGTGAATAAAAATATAGCTCCAAGTATAGTTACCGATGGATGAAGACGAAAGAGGGGATGCCTTCCCGGGGCATCCCCAAGCTTAGGCTTTTAATTGTCCTTGAATTTTACTTGGGGTGCCATGGGCATCCCCAAGCTTAGGCCCTTGCTACTCTTTGTTCCATAGTCCATCAAAGCAATACTCAAAACTTGAAAACTTCACAACACAAAACTTAGACAAAAATCTAGTGAGCTCCGTTAGTATAAGAAAGCAAACCACTACTCAAAGGTACTGCAATGAATTCATTCTTTGTTTATATTGGTGTTAAACCTACTGTATTCCAACTTCTCTATGGTTCATACCTCCCAATATTACTCATAGATGCATTGAAATAAGCAAACAACACACGAAAAACAGAATCTGTCAAAAACAGAACAGTCTGTAGTAATCTGCAGGTTTCGCATACTTCTGTAACTCCAAAAAATTCAAACTAAATTGGTAAACGTGAGGAATTTTTCTATTAAACATCTGCAAAAAGAATCAACTAAATAGCACGCTCCAGTAAAATCTGATGACCATTCTAGCGAGTGCTAACGATTCTGTTTTTCACAGCAAGATCACATAAACTTCACACAAGTCTTCCCCAAGGTTCTACTTGGCACAAACACTAAACAAAACATGAAACCACATCTAAATAGAAGCTAGATGAAATATTTATTCCCTAAGAGCATCAAAAACAAAAAAAAATAAAAAAATTGGGTTGCCTGCCAACAAGTGCTATCATTTTACGCCCCTAGCTAGGCACGATACATGCTAGATCTAGGTATTGCCATCTTTGGAAGGCAATCCATAAGTGGCTCTCATAATAGATTCATTTGGTAATTTGATTTTCTTTCTAGGAAAGTGTTCCATGCCTTTTCTTAATGAAAATTGGAATCTAATATTTCCTTCCTTCATATCAATAATTGCACCAATCGTTCTAAGGAAAGGTCTACCAAGAATAATAGGACATGAAGGATTGCAATCTATATCAAGAACAATGAAATCTACGGGCACATAATTCCTATTGGCAACAATAAGAACATCATTAATTCTTCCCATAGGTTTCTTAATAGTGGAATCCACAAGATGCAAATTTAAAGAACAATCATCAAGCTCATGGAACCCTAGCAAATCACACAAAGTTTTTGGGATAGTGGAGACACTTGCACCCAAATCACACAAAGCATAGCATTCATGATCTTTTATTTTTATTTTAATAGTAGGTTCCCACTCATCATAAAGCTTTCTAGGGATAGAAACTTCTAACTCAAGTTTTTCTTCATAAGATTGCATCAAAGCATCAACTATGTGTTTGGTGAAAGCTTTATTTTGACTATAAGCATGCGGAGAATTTAGTACGGATTGCAACAAGGAAATACAATAAATCAAAGAACAATTATCATAATTGAATCCCTTGAAATCCAAAGTAGTGGGTTCATCACTATGCAAAGTTTTAATCTCTTCACTCCCACTTTTAACAATTTTAGCATCAAGATCTAAAAACTCCGAATCATTGGGACACCTTAAAGCAGAATCATCTCCAATCCTATCTTCATCAAGATTTATACTAGAAAACAAGGATATAATGGGAGACACATCAATAACTTTCAGATCTTCATCTTTATTTTCATGATAACTAGAAGAACACGCTTTAATATAATTCTCCCTTTTAGCACGCATCCTAGCGGTTCTTTCTTTGCATTCATCAATGGAAATTCTCATGGCTTTGAGAGACTCTTTGATACCATGCTTAGGTGAGATAGATCTAAGTTTCAAAGAATCAATATCAAGAGTAATTCTATCCACACTTCTAGCCAATTCATCAATCTTAAGCAATTTCTCTTCAAGCATAGCATTGAAATTCTTTTGCGAGATCATAAACTCCTTAACACTAGTTTCAAATTCAGAAGGCAACTTTCCATAAGAGTTGTTGTATGAATTACCATAATTATTAGAGGAATTACTAGGAAAAGGCCTAGGATTAAAATTCCCTCTATAAGCATTGTTACCAAAATTATTCCTACCAACAAAATTCACATCCAAAGATTCATTGTTATTTTCAATCAAAGTGGACAAAGGCATATCATTAGGATCATAAGAAGCACTCTTAGCAGCAAATAATTTCATAAGTTCATCCATCCTTCCACTCAAAACACTAATTTCTTCAATAGCATGCACTTTTTTACTAGTAGATCTTTCACGGTGCCATTGAGAATAATTAACCCTAATATTATCTAGGAGTTTGGTAGCTTCTCCTAAGGTAGTTTCCATAAAAGCGCCTCCTGTGGCCGAGTCTAAAAGATTTCTAGAAGCAAAATTCAAGCCAGCATAAAAGTTCTGAATAATCATCCATAGATTCAAACCATGTGTAGGACAATTACGTATCATTAGTTTCATTCTCTCCCAAGCTTGTGCAACATGCTCATGATCTAGTTGCTTAAAGTTCATAATATCGTTTATAAGAGAGATGATCTTAACAGGAGGAAAATACTTATAGATAAAAGCATCTTTGCACTTATCCCACGAATCAATACTATTTCTAGGCAAAGAGGAAAACCAAGTTTTAGCACGATCTCTAAGTGAAAACGGAAATAACTTCAATTTAACAATATCGTTATTCGTATCCCTTTTCTTTTGCATATCACACAAATCAACAAAGTTGTTCAGATGGGTAGCGGCATCTTCACTAGGAAGGCCGGAGAATTGATCTTTCATGACAAGATTCAACAAAGCAGCATTGATCTCATAAGATTCAACATCGGTAATAGGACCAATCGGAGTGCTAATAACATCATTATTGTTGGTATTGGAGAAGTCACACAATTTGGTATTGTTCTGAGCCATAGTGACAAGCAAGCAATCCAACACACACAAGCAAACAAGAAGCAAGCGAACGATAAACACACGACATAAGAAGGGAAAATAAAACGGCAAGGGTGAAGTGGGGGAGAGGAAAACGAGAGGTAAAAAATGTAATGCGAAGGATAAGGGTTTGTGATTGGTACTTGGTATATGAATTTTGCGTAAGCCTCCCCGGCAACGGCGCCAGAAATTCTTCTTGCTACTTCTCGAGCTTGCGTTGTATTCCCTCGAAGAGGAAAGGGAGATGCAGCATAGTAGCGTAAGTATTTCCCTCCGTTTTTGAGAACCAATGTATCAATCCAGTAGGAGACCACGCGTGAGTCCCTCGCACCTGCACAAACAAATAAGAACTTTGCAGCCAATGCGATAAGGGGTTGTCAATCCCTTTACGGTCACTTACGAAAGTGAGATCTGATAGAGATGATAGTTTATATTTTTTGTATTTTTGTTTATAAGAACAGAAAGTAAAAGCGGAAAAAAGTAAAGTAGATGTAGATTGATATGTTGAGAATAGACCCGGGGGCCATAGTGTTCTCTAGTGGCTTCTCTCATGATAGCAATATTCTACGGCGGGTAAACAATTTACTGTCGAGCAATTGATAGAAAAGCGAATAATTATGAGACTATCTAGGCATGATCATTATATATAGGCATCACGTCCGAGACAAGTAGACCGACTCCTGCCTGCATCTACTACTATTACTCCACACATCGACCGCTATCCAGCATGCATCTAGTTTATTGAGTTCATAAGAACAGAGTAACGCCTTAAGCAAGATGACATGATGTAGAGGGATAAACTGAAGCAATATGATATAAACCCCATCTTTTTATCCTCGATGGCAACAATACAATACGTGCCTTGCTGCCCCTACTGTCACTAGGAAAGGACACCGCAAGATTGAACCCAAAGCCAAGCACTTCTTCCATTGCAAGAACTATAGATCTAGTAGGACAAACCAAACCAATAATTCGAAGAGACTTGCAAGGATATTATGAGCACACATAAAGGTTCAGATAAGAACCAAATATTTCTCATAGATAATCTTGATCATAAACTCACAATTCATCGGATCTCAACAAACACACCGCAAAAAGAGATTACATCGAATAGATCTCCTCGAAGACCGAGGAGAACTTTGTATTGAGATCCAGATAGAGAGAAGAAGCCATCCAGATACTAGCTATGGACCCGAAGTTCTGTGGTAAACTACTCACAACTCATGGTGAGGGCGATGATGATGATGTAGAAGCACTCCGTGATGGATCCCCCCTCCGACGGAGCTCCGGAACAGGCTCCAAGATGGGATCTGACGGGAACAGAAGGTTACGACGGTTGAATTAGGGTTTTCTCTCTGTTGCTGATGGTTTTGGGGTACGTAGGCTTATATAGGAGGAAGGAGGACACCGAGGGACTCACGAGGGACCCACGAGGCAGGGGGCGCGCCCTGGGAAGGGGGGCGCGCTCCCACCCTCGTGGGCACCTCGTGGCCCCTACTCCGTGGTTCTCAAGTCTCCCGTGCGTGATTTTCTTCAAAAATATCTCTCCCCAAGGTTTCATTCCGTTTGGACTCCGTTTGATATTCCTTTTCTGCAAAACCCTAAAACAGGCAAAAACGACAATCTGGACTGGGCCTTTGGGTTAGTAGGTTAGTCCCAAAAATGATATAAAAGTGTATGACAAAGTCCATTAAACATCCAAGACATCATAAATAATAACATGGAACAATAAAAAATTATAGATACGTTGGAGACGTATCAACTGTAGCAACACTCTTTTCCCTTTTTGATGTATCGATGCCAAAGGGGGAGAGAGTTTAGGGATTTTTCAAGTCGCGAGTGTGTGTCTTATTTGCCTTGTCTTTCTCTCTCGCAAACTCTCTTCTCGTCGGTTGCTTTGGTTTGGTTTATGCTCGTGAGACCTCGTTACATTTCATATGGTGTGAGACATATGCTACCCTATCCTATGTTATCTATGTATGTCGAGTACTTTGGTAGTACGTGAGTTGCAGCTTATCACCTGTTTCTCTACTTTGCTCACTTACTACTCCATTGCTTCCTAGCTCATAATGTCTCTTCTTTGAGGCAAATGTTGTCAGACTATAAAATATAGGAGGAGCGTTGATCCTTATGTGTGTACTTTGCATTCCAAAGGCACCTCTAATTAAGTGCACACATCTAGGGAGAGCCCATCTATATTTTTTAGTCTTTGGGGTTTGCTTACTCTCCTGTCATTTCCTTGTACAAATCCCGTGTTGTCATCAATCCACCAAAAAGGGGGAGATTGTAAGAGCATGTCTCTTCCTAAGTGGTTTTGGTGATTGATGACAATGCTTTTGCGGACTAATCGTGTGCGTTGAGTATTTCAGGGATTCATTCATTGGCACGAGATGATTCCTTCCCCTCGAAGCTTTAAGTAAAGATGTGTCATCTCCTTCGTTTTGGTTTTGGTGGACTTGAGTTGTAGGAGACACCGTACTATCAAGAGGGGGTCTGCATTGGAAAGGCTAGGGTGGAATCAACACGTACACTTCATTTTTGCACCCCAACTCCTTTCCCCTCCATGGAGTTTACCATTTAGACGGAAGTAGAGATTGTGAGGTGCTTGCGGTAGTACCGCCGCCAGAGTAGTAGTACCTCCTATGGTCCTCAAGTGACAGTACCACTGTCTTTAGCGGTAGTACCGCTCGGGGCCATCGGCGACAGTACCGTCCTGGTTCGGCACAACTACCGCCTCGATTCAAGGGCGTCTCTCCTCATGTCAGGTTGTGTGGTAGTAGTAGCGGCAGTGCAGGAAGAGACGGAGACAATCTCCCCATGAATTTGAGACCCTTGCCAAGTGATGAAGAGTCATACAGAAAAGATGATGATGGCAGTCCAAGTGAGGAATCCAACGATGGAGGAAATGATGATGATGGGAGTGATAGTGACGGCGACTCAAACGATGGTGATGGTGACGAAACTGAAAGGGAAGATACCAATATGAATGAGGAAGAAATTCATGGAGATAGTGGGAAAGGAACCAGTATGAAAAATGTGATTGAAACTGAAGAGAACAGGCAGGACGAGGTGGATGGAATAATTGAAGAGGATGAAGTGAAAGAGGATGAAGAAAATGAAGAGGTTGAAGAGGAGGAGGACGACGAAGATAAGGAGGATGAAAAAAATGGTAGCAAGGATGATGGGAATGGTGAGGGCAAGCACGATGAGGACATGAGTGGAGGTAACAATAGCAGTGGCAACGGGGGTAATGAGGATGCAGCAGCTGAGAATGCAGATAGAGATGATGATGATGAGACACCACTATAGTACCTTATTCAGAAGAAGATTGACAACAAACCAAAAGGGCTTGATGAGGCTTGTAGCATATCTGTCAGAGAAATTGTGATGATGGAGCTAAAAAAAGAGCCACCAATGCCAAACATCCCCAAGTTTGAACCAAAAACATTTTTTTTGAGCCATCACTTGTATGGGAGGCAAAAAAGATTTTTCAACAGCTGATCAGTGGACTGGAACAAAAGAGGTGTACACACTAGACTTTAGGATTTCTGTCCCAAGGCGACTCGTTTGAAATTGATGGAGGAAATATGTGCGCTACATGCCCCGGTTGATGCAAATAAAGTCAAAAGTAGGCGCATGCAGCTTCCTCCACTCCCACCAAAGAAGACAAAGAATATAAGTTTCACCTTTGAGCCAACGGTAGTCACAACAATGGTAGAGGAACTGCAAGAAATGTGTGCAAAAAAACAGTAAGGGCAGGGAGCCATACCAAAGCAATCAGCTGTGAGGAAACTTGGGCAAGTTCATGAGCAACAAGAGGCAATTGGTGCAAAGAAAGAGGCACGATGCGAAGCAACCAAAACATCAGGAGTCGTATCACTAGGGACAAAGTTACATCAAAATTTGGGAGTAGATTCAAGATGTGCAAGCATTGTTCAAAGTCAGGCAACTCAGCCCAAGAATGAAGCAAGCACCAGAAGACCTGAGGAAAGTCATGCGGTTTCTGAGGAATCCCCCAATAAACATTGTCAAGTTGTTGAGGAACAAGAAGGGCATGGAGCCGTGCAGAGGCAGTCGGCTTTAATGGATCACGATCAAGTTCAGCAACAAAATCATGTGATGACCACAAAAGAACAACCCAGGTTTCAAAATGTTCACTGCCATTTGGATACCAATTCCAAAACTATCATAGCAACACGAGCTGTTTCTCCAGGGCCAGAAACCAAGAAGTCCGGGGGAGTACATACAAAGAGTCATGCAAGCATAAGTCAAATTCAGGCATCTTAGCCCAAGAATGAAGTAAGCACAAGCAGACCCAAGGCAACACTTACAGTTTCCAATGCATCCCCACAAGCGCCAACATAAGTGAAACAAGCTGCGCAACCAGCTGGGAACACAACAAACCAGCAGGTTTCAAGGCAACTACTAGGTGAGTTTAATGGTCGAGAGCAAATCTATTTTTGAGGAACCCAACATGTGAAAGTGTGACCACAGTATGTGGGAAAGAAAACAATGAGGATCACATTCATCCCCCGTCGTTCATGCAGAATAATAGCAATGAAGTGGACAATGTTGACAACATACGTAAGAGGAGGGAAGCAAGTCCAGAGGCAAAACTGCTAAAAGCTTAGGGTAAATTGCTTGAATATGTAACATGAGTTGCTCAAGCCGACACTGCTCATCTGGAGCCCTTCAAGCTGTTTGATGAAAACAAGGAGAACCGTCCACCAATTCAATTCTTCTGGAATAGTAGCATTACATTAGAAGTTAATGTGTTAGATATCAATGAGATTTTTGCAAGGTGCATTGCTCTAGCAAACCGGAGTGTTCAAAATAGGCCATGTGATGGATTTCTACCAGACAAGCATGCACTAAAGTTTGAAGGCACACAAAGTGAAAGCTCGGTGTTTCTTCGGGAAGAATACTATCACGCCCAAGATGCGATTCTATCCCGATCATGTGATAACTTTGTGACTGGGGCACAACCGCATTTCTGGCGCTTAGCAAGATGGATATCATTACATCGTACCATTACATAAATAGGTGGGGATACATACAAGTCATACAATAGCCACATGAATACATCAACATCATACACAAGACATCTGACTGCGGATGAGAAACACATGAAAACATGACGACATCCATCCTGCTATCCCAGGCTGCTGATCAGGAACCTATCCCAAGACTGACGACGAAGAAGAAGGAAGAACTCCAACACAAGTAACATCGCTCTCACGTCAAGTCTTCGGAAACCTGTACCTGCAACTGTTGTTGTAGTAACTGTGAGCCACGAGGACTCAGCAATCCCATAACCATGGGTATCAAGACTAGCAAAGCTTAATGGGTATGGAGAGGTTAAGTGGTGAGGTTGCAGCTGCGGGTAAGCATTATATGGTGGCTAACTTACGACTAGAAGAATAAAATGAGCATCTATGCAAACGGTCACAAACTAGTAATGACCGCTAAGTGATCCTGAACTACCTACGAGTCAAACATAACCCCACCGTGTTCTCGTCTCAAAATGAAAAGTGACGGTCACAGTTACTCATGCGGTTGGTGTATTTTATTTCGGATCCTCTATCAAGTTTTCTACAATCGGACATTAACAAATTCCAATCTGCCACATAACTGCGGGAACGGCTTTCAAAAGATCATAACCCTGCAGGGGTGTCCCAACTTAGCCCATCACAAGCTCTCACGCCAGCAGAGGTAAAATCTGTATCTTAGGGAAGACCCGATCAGACTCGAAATCCCGGTGCACAAGACATTTCAACAATGGTAAAAACAAGTCCAGCAAGACCTCCCGGCGTGCTGACACACAGATAGTAGCCGCGCGTATCTCGTCTCAGGCCACGACCGGATGAACACTTTGTACAACTAAAACCAATCCTCGAGTTTCCCCGTGGTGGCACTGCAAGGGGCTCTAGTTTGGGACCAACACCATCAACACTGCCCCCCTGTTATGTGGAATTAAGAACCCGGGACGCGACCCCCTATGCAAATTAATTTAATTAATTAAGTTTTATTATGAGGCAAATGGTATAACCAAAGTTGGGCCTTGCTGAAGGAGTTTTATTCAAAGCGAACTATCAAGGGGGCCCCATACCCCCAACCGTGTTAGGGACGCAAACTGAAGGAACATAACACCGGTTTATCGGTTCTTAGGCGGCATGAGTGGAACAAAACACCGAGCAAAAGGCCAAGCCTTCCACCCATTGCCAAATATGTAGGTGCATTAATTATAGTAATAGATATTGTGATATTCCAAACATCCAAGATCCGACATGGAGCAATCTTCATCTTCTCCTGCAACTAACAATGCTATAAGAGGGGCTGAGCAAGTGGTAACATAGCCAAACAACGGTTTCCTAGGATGGTGTCAAAGGTTAGAGGTTTCATGGCAACAATGAGAGGCTGACAACAATAGGTAGGCAGCGCGACATATAGCGATAGCATCGAGACAACTGGCCTAGCAATGATAGTAATGAGATCCAAGGTGACGGTCATCTTGCCTGAGATTCCACTAGGAAGAAGAACGAGTCCATGAAGAAGAAGAAGCCACGTAGACGAACCAAACGTAGTCGAACGAATCCTCACGGTCGCAACGAAACATGAACTAACGAGAAGAAGCAAACAACATGGTAAACACATAACGCACAAACATGACATGACGCTCAACTAAGTATGATGCATTAAAAGGCTACATGATACAAAACATGGCAAGATATGATGCATACAAGACCACACAATAAAGCAAGTTTAAATGACGTCGGAAACAACATATAACAATTCCGGTAAGTCCTCATATGCAAATTTCGAAATTGGTCCAGATATGAACAAACCTTATGTTAAAGTTTTTAAAAAGCAAGTTAACATGCACCATTATGATCTACACGAAATTCTAGTCAAGTTACATATAAAATTCATTTAATTCGGAGCTACGGCCTAGAAGATATGAGCAAAACAAGTCAAGCATGGCATTGATGCAAAATGCATTCAAACATCAAGCAAACACACTTAAAACATGGATGCAACATGAAATGATGCATTTACATGCAAAACCAAGCAAGTTTCATATGGAGCACGCTCAAAACGGAGCAACGGTTCAACACATACACATGAAACTAGTTTAAAGGACAAGCTGTCCAAAACAGCAACTAGGCATATTGCGAGCATCAAAACAACAAGCTATAAGTAGAAGATAGGCACAAGCATGGCATGAACTCAAAGTACATATCACATGCTTCCAATATCATCAAGTATCAGGTCCATAGGCATCAAGAATAAACAAACATGATCAAGGCAACAAGTGAACTTTATATCGCAGATTATGACTTAGTGGAAAACAGAGCATATACATGAGCAGACTTAATATGTTGATGTGACGCCCGAAGACCGACGTCCCAGAAGATTCCAGAAGATTCCAGAAGATTCCAGAAGATTCCAGATGTTCCGGGTTTTCCCGTGTGGTTCTTTGTGTTTGTGTTATTTATTTTTGCATTGCATCATGTCATCCGCATCATGTTAACAACATTAATATGCTTAAATGTTGTTGCTTAATAATTGCTAAACATGCTCATGGGGATTTTTCCGGATATGTTGTTGTTGTTTTCCGGCCTCATTTAAAATGTCTAAATAGTGTAATTTCTGTATGCTTCACCTCTTGCCATGTTAAAAACACTTAATCTTGTCTTGTAAATAAACGAGAGTCAATTAAATAATTAAAATGTGGTGTTTCGTCAATATGCAACTCGTTGCATATTGAGCTCCACTTAACTTGTAGTGTTGTTTGTGCACTTTTCCATGCCATGCATATTTAAACCGGACATGCATCATACTTGTTTGTGCATTGTATGCCATGTTTATGCTTATGTGTTTACCGTGTTGTTTGTTTCTTTCCGGGTTGCTTCTCCTGTTAGCTTCGGTTTCGTTCCGGAGTTGTGAGGATTCGCTCGACTGTTGCTCCGTCTACTTCGTGGATCCATTCTTCTCCCTTGTGGAATCCCAGGCAAGATGACCGAACCCGGATACCATTACTATTTTTGCCTATTGCTAGTAGTCTCGCTCTATGGTTTTGCCTCATGCCCATGCCTTTCTTGTCAGCCTCCTATTGTAACCATGATCCTGTCTAACCACCCTACCTATGCAAACCATTGATTGGCTATACGTAGGCTTTGCTCAGCCCCTCTTATAGCGTTGTTAGTTGCAGGTGAAGATGAAGATGCTTGCTTCATGTTGAAGTTTGGTTGGGTTATATCACACTATATAAATGCTTAAAAATGAAATCATCTATATATTGGCAAGAGTGGAAGGCTAAGCCTTTTGCTTGGTGATTTGTTCCACTCATGCCGTTAGGAACCGTATAAACCGGTGTTATGTTCCTTGATTATGCGTTCCTAACACAGTTGGGGTGTATGGGACCCCCTTGATAAACCGCTAAGTGCTAAGTCTTTTCCAGCAAGTCCCAACATTGGTACTATTTGCCTAATAAATAATAAAACTTGCATAGGGACTAGCTATCCCTTTTATTTTAATTCAACAACCCCGGGCCAGTGCTCCACATGAGTGTTGGTCCGAAACGGGGAGCCTGCGGGGCCACCTTGGGGCAACCCGAGGTATCTGGCATACACCCGTAGCTTCGCCCATCCGGTCATGTCCTGAGACTTAGATACGCGCGGCTACTATCAGGGTGTCGACACGCCGGGAGGATTTGCTGGATTAGCCTTACCTTAGTTCGGTTTAACTTGAGCACGGGATTCCGAGAATACTCGGGTCTTCCCACCTATGGAGTTGCGACTCCGCGGATCGTGGGCTTGTAATGGGTCAAGTTGGAACACCCCTGCAGGGTTTGAACTTTCGAAAGCCGTGCCCACGGTTATGTGGCAGATGGGAGCTTGTTAATATCCGGTTGTAGATAACTTGACACAATGTTCCAATACACTACCAGCGTGTGTACCGTGACTGTCAATTTCCAAATAGGGATTCGGGAGTTGAACACGGTGGGGTTATGTTTGTTGAGCTTTAGCTAGGATCACTTCGTGATCATCTCTTGACCTAGGCACCTTCTCTTCTCGCTCTCGTATACGTAAGTTAGTGCTAGTTTCTGCTGCAGACTCTTGTTTTTTTCCTTCACCTCATATTCTTTTCTTCAGCCTTGTCCTCACCCAAGGCTTAAATAGTCGTGTTACCCGGGAGCGGGATTGCTGAGTCCTCTGTGGCTCACAGTTACTTCACCACACCAGATGCAGGTTCAGCCGAGCTTGATGCAGGAGTTGGATCAGTACTTCACGAGGAGCTCGATGAAGAGCGTGGCCGTTTGCTTGTGTCGTTTCGACGATCAGTAGTGGTTTCTACTAGGATTCGATCCTGACCTGTGGCTTTATGTTGTTTTGGTATCTTTCTTTGGGTCTTCGCCCGTAGTCGGGTTGTGATGTTTTGAATGATGTTTGGCTTATGTAATGTATTGTGTGAAGTGGCGAGTGTAAGCCAACTATCTCTCTTTTGCAATTTAATCCCTCTTTTACATGAGTTGTGCAAAGATACCAAACTTGAGATCATTCTAGGATGGGCTTATACCTTTAAGTCGTGCCTCGACACGTAGGAGGTATAGTCCCATCCTGGGCATTACAAGTTGGTATCGGAGCCTTCTCCGACCTAGAAGCCCCCACTGATTGATCGAATCGTTGACGGTTGAGTCTAGGCACACACTTGAAAATGTTTTGAGTCCTATATATATATCGGAGAGTAGGATTTCTTTTGCTTCTCATCTCTTTTCACTCCGGTGAGGACTCCTGACGGTTACTCTTATCTCTTCTACTCTCAAAAATTGCACCAAATTTTTTTTAGGATCTCGCGAGTATTGTTTGGATTGTTTCGATGTCTTTGTGACGAGAACATTGTTCTCGATGCCTCCTGTCATTAGGGGTTGTGGCAGTGTCCCGGGGAGTTGAGCTCCGAGGTGTTATCGTCACAAATCCATCGCGGCAGTACTAGAATACTTAAGACGGCCGACATCGAAAACTCTCCTATGCGGTTAGTGGCAAGATAACCCCGACATCACCCAGTACTGGGGAGGTAGTTCGGGAGTATTGCCATAGCTTGTATAGTGGATGCGTTTCGAAGGTCCGATGTAAACGGTTTCCGAGAAAGACTGGTTATGTGTTGAAGGATGGATACACCTGGATGTAGGTTTAGAGTTGATTGCGCGGTGCTTCCCGTGTATCCCCAACACCTGATTGCATAACTGGAAACTTTCGGAAATTAATAGGTGGGTTCATCAAGTAGTTCTAGGCATTCTTCCAACGGATGCATGATATGAAGTTCGGGGTTCTACATTGAGTGAAGTAGTTTTATGGACTTGTTCTGATCGGGAGTTGCATCTTAAAGGGTCCTTGGCTATGCTGATCCGGGGATTGCAAAACCCTTTTGTAACACGTTCCATGAGCTTTCAGCACGAAGATGTCGAACGAAGCTTCTATCTTGTATTTGTTCTATCCGATCCTTGTTCCTTTTTATTTATCTTTTGTTCTCCCTAGTGGCTTCTCGTCAAGTTGATGTACCTGCGGAATTCATTCGTTCAATTCTCTGTTCGGATGATATTGTGAAGATCATGTTGCATATCTATCCTTTGTTTCGTTTTGATTCTGGTATTCGAGTTGCTTCAATGTCAAATGTTGATTCCATACCTTTTTTCCTAATCGGTATTCTCATATTTCTATGGGAGTGCTAGTTCTTCTTGATCATCAAGATCTTCATGTTAATACTTTTCTACCGGTGTGCCTTCTCTTCAAGTTACTCCATGCAGACGCCGTTGAGAAATCTGATGATTTGTCTGTATTCTTTCATCCCAAGTTGTCTTTGTTTTTTTTCCCGCCCTCCCTCCCTTTTTATTCTTGGAGCCAGAAATTCTCAAATGAAATATCCATTTTATTCATGTGATATTTCTTCATTCTTTTCCTTCAATGTTCTTATCTGGTGATTTATCGCGAAGATGCTCAAGAGCTTCAAGTACATCATTCTTTTGTTCTCTATTCTGCCGGTGGATGTAATTCAAGATTTCGGTGTTCATCTTATCCTTTTCCTCATTTCACAATGCTTTCTTATTCCGGTGCACCAATTAATCATTCTCCTCTTGCTATCCATATCCGGAGTGCTGAAAATTCGTGTTTCCATTCTTAATTCGTTCAAACTATTTTGAGGATTCTCATCTTATTCAGTCATTTAATTCAACCGGTGCAATATCTCTTAAGCAATCTTTTTCAACGGTGATTTCTTTCTAGTGGGCCCTAACCCACAGGTCTTTTCCAGGATCTTACCTGACTCTTCTAATTTTTTCTGGAGTTATACTCAAATTCTTTTTAAAGTGTGACGTAAGAATGATTTCCATCAGTCACATGCCTTCTCCAAGTTCGCTTTCAAATTCTTGTTCATCATTGGTTCAACCTTTTTAATTCTTCATTCCGGAGTGTTAAACAATTCTTCATGGCATTTCTCGTCTCTATTCTCAACATTTGGGGACCGGAGAAGTGTTCTCTTAAATTTTGGCCCGTCTTTTTGAAGATTCGTGGGTCTAGCTTCATGCAATCCTCATTATTGTTCAGATTGTGAGGAATTCTTTTTATACCCATCCGAAGCATTTCAAGAATTCTTTTCTTTGTGATCCTCCGAAGGCCATCATTTCAGAATATTTCTTCGTTCTCAGTTTTCAACTTCGTCCTCCAAATATTCTTCATTGATGTCTCTTCGTTCGTCTCCATATTCTTACGGTGGTTCTTTCAAGATTACATTTCCGTTGCTATCATTTTAATTCACTCGTTCTTTTCATAATCCTACCGGTGGTTCGTTGAAGATTCACCCAAGTTTGTACTAGATCTCTCTTTAATTCTTTGCAACGAGAATAAGTTGTATGTCAAATCCATTGGTTGTCATCAATTTAAATTGGTGAAGGATATGCATGACATAATTCTTATTCCTTCAAGGTGATTTAATTCTTTTTTCCGGAGCTTGTTCATCATATATATTCAAGGTTCTAATTCTTCTTCTTGTTTTCCGGAGCTCCATGTTATTTCAATTATATCATTTCAAGCTCCATCTAATTCATCGCAGGCCTTGAATCTTATTCTTTTCATCTTTCGCTTCTCATGCTTTCATTACCGGAGTTCTTCATGGTGGTTCATCAAGATTTAATTCATCCTCAAAGTTTTCATCAAGATTCTTGTTGGAGCTCAAGCATTCTTCATCATGCTTTCCAATTGCAATCCTTTCTACCTTATCTTTGAGATGGTGTTATGTCATTCTTGACAATTCCTTCATGTTTCATGATTCACAAGTTGTCAGGAATGAGATATTTAAAACCATCATTTTCTTTGTTCAGGAGATCTTTCCAACTCTCCAATTATTCGTTGGAGTTATCTTGGGTTGTATTTCACCTAAAAGCCTTCCCTAAGGATTGTTGCTAAGTATGGTGCTTACAAATGACCCAAGTTCTTCATTTATCATTCCGGTGAAATAAGTTTTTCGTCTCCTTGTTGATCTCTATCCAATCAATTGTTTAAGTTAGTGGCTGGTTGTCACCTCTTAATTTTGAGATGTTTTCCATAAGCCAACATCAAGCTTATTCATTTTCGTTGTTGATTTTTCCAACAACTACGTTCAATCCTTTTTCGTAAGGATGCTATTTCAAATTCAATTTTGAGAGAAGTTGTCATTTTCTTCTCCGTTCTTTCTTCCCAACGATCTTGCATCTATTCTTTCGTTCCGGAGGCTTTGTGATGTTGCTCTCTCCAAACCATCACCTCGTTTTTATCGAGATCATGTTCTTTCTCTTTTATCATTTAACCGGAGTGTTGTATTCTTCATTCAAGTTCTCTTATCATACCAAGTTTGCCCCTCTTTTCAACAGGAGTGCTGTTTGAATATTTCTTACCCCTTGTGCCATTCTTTTATTTGTTCCGGAGGCTGTGTGTTGTTGTTTTCATCAAGTATCATCCCAACTTGGCAAGTTCTTGTTAATTCCTTCCATTTTTCAGACGGAGTGCTGTCCAAATTCTGTCATTCTTATTCCTTGGCTATACCGTTGCAGTTTCATATTCTTTGGTTCGTAAGCTCTTGTTTCATGTCCTTCAACCTACAAGGTTCTCGTAATGTTCCTTGTTCATCCTTTTACCGGAGTGCTCTTAACTTCGTTCATCTTCGTTGTATTCTTCTTTCATTTGTTCAACCTCTCAAGGTTCTTTGGCTTCACTCGTTTGTCAAAGAAGCAACTTTGTTTTACCTCTTCTTTTTCATTTTCTACCCGGTGCTATCTCTAGGATCTCGGGTCGAGATCCTCTGTTAGTGTGGGAGAGTTGTGACGCCCGAAGACCGACGTCCCATAAGATTCCAGAAGATTCCAGAAGATTCCAGATGTTCCGGGTTTTCCCGTGTGGTTCTTTGTGTTTGTGTTATTTATTTTTGCATTGCATCATGTCATCCGCATCATGTTAACAACATTAATATGCTTAAATGTTGTTGCTTAATAATTGCTAAACATGCTCATGGGGATTTTTCCGGATATGTTGTTGTTGTTTTCCGGCCTCATTTAAAATGTCTAAATAGTGCAATTTCTTTATGCTTCACCTCTTGCCATGTTAAAAACACTTAATCTAGTCTTGTAAATAAACGAGAGTCAATTAAATAATTAAAATGTGGGTTTCGTCAATATGCAACTCGTTGCATATTGAGCTCCACTTAACTTGTAGTGTTGTTTGTGCACTTTGCCATGCCATGCATATTTAAACCGGACATGCATCATACTTGTTTGTGCATCGTATGCCATGTTTATGCTTGTGTGTTTACCGTGTTGTTTGTTTCTTTCCGGGTTGCTTCTCCTGTTAGCTTCGGTTTCGTTCCGGAGTTGTGAGGATTCGCTCGACTGTTGCTCCGTCTACTTCGCGGATCCGTTCTTCTCCCTTGTGGAATCCCAGGCAAGATGACCGAACCCGGATACCATTACTATTTTTGCCTATTGCTAGTAGTCTCGCTCTATGGTTTTGCCTCATGCCCATGCCTTTCTTGTCAGCCTCCTATTGTAACCATGATCCTGTCTAACCACCCTACCTATGCAAACCATTGATTGGCTATACGTAGGCTTTGCTCAGCCCCTCTTATAGCGTTGTTAGTTGCAGGTGATGATGAAGATACTTGCTTCATGTTGAAGTTTGGTTGGGTTATATCACACTATATAAATGCTTAAAAATGAAATCATCTATATATTGGCAAGGGTGGAAGGCTAAGCCTTTTGCTTGGTGATTTGTTCCACTCATGCCGTTAGGAACCGTATAAACCGGTGTTATGTTCCTTGATTATGCGTTCCTAACACGGTTGGGGGTGTATGGGACCCCCTTGATAAACCGCTAAGTGCTAAGTCTTTTCCAGCAAGTCCCAACATTGGTACTATTTGTCTAATAACTAATAAAACTTGCATAGTGACTAGCTATCCCTTTTATTTTAATTCAACAACCCCGGGCCAGTGCTCCACATGAGTGTTGGTCCGAAACGGGGAGCCTGCGGGGCCGCCTTGGGGCAACCCGAGGTATCTGGCATACACCCGTAGCTTCGTCCATCCGGTCGTGTCCTGAGACTTAGATACGCGCGGCTACTATCAGGGTGTCGACACGCCGGGAGGATTTGCTGGATTAGCCTTACCTTAGTTCGGTTTAACTTGAGCACGGGATTCCGATAATACTTGGGTCTTCCCACCTATGGAGTTGCGACTCCGCGGATCGTGGGCTTGTAATGGGTCAAGTTGGAACACCCCTGCAGGGTTTGAACTTTCGAAAGCCGTGCCCGTGGTTATGTGGCAGATGGGAGCTTGTTAATATCCGGTTGTAGATAACTTGACACAATGTTCCAATACACTACCAGCGTGTGTACCGTGACTGTCAATTTCCGAATAGGGATTCGGGAGTTGAACACGATGGGGTTATGTTTGTTGAGCTTTAGCTAGGATCACTTCGTGATCATCTCTTGACCTAGGCACCTTCTCTTCTCGCTCTCGTATACATAAGTTAGTGCTAGTTGCTGCTGCAGACTTTTGTTTTTTTCCTTCACCTCATATTCTTTTCTTCAGCCTTGTCCTCACCCAAGGCTTAAATAGTCGTGTTACCCGGGAACGGGATTGCTGAGTCCTCTGTGGCTCACAGTTACTTCACCACACCAGATGCAGGTTCAGCCGAGCTTGATGCAGGAGTTGGATCAGTACTTCACGAGGAGCTCGATGAAGAGCGTGGCCGTTTGCTTGTGTCGTTTCGACGACCAGTAGTGGTTTCTACTAGGATTCGATCCTGACCTGTGGCTTTATGTTGTTTTGGTATCTTTCTTTGGGTCTTCGCCCGTAGTCGGGTTGTGATGTTTTGAATGATGTTTGGCTTATGTAATGTATTGTGTGAAGTGGCGAGTGTAAGACAACTATCTCTCTTTTGCAATTTAATCCCTCTTTTACATGAGTCGTGCAAAGATACCAAACTTGAGATCATTCTAGGATGGGCTTATACCTTTAAGTCGTGCCTCGACACGTAGGAGGTATAGTCCCATCCTGGGCATTACAGTTGACATGTTGGAGGCAAGAAATAATTAAGCTACAATGCAAGATCATGGCAAGAAAAATCATGGCATGCTAGAACACAACATGGAGCTCAAGGAACACAAGATGACATATACATGGGAGCAACATGTTCATGGCATTCATCAAAACAAGAAGCCAACATGATATAGCAGATTCTCAAACTTAGTGAAAATATGGGATGGCAACAACAACATCATGAGGCTGACTTTGGAGGCACATAACAACAAGCATATCAAGTGTAATATGCAAGCAAAGGTCATGAACATGTAACAGGCATGGCATACTACAAATAACTCCATTGGCACAACTCCAAAGGATGCATAGAATAATGGCAATGAGCTTTGCCAAATTGAACATACTATTGATAGGCTGACAAATATTTTATCGAGCAACTTGAGAGCAAGAAAGAGACATTTTACAGTAGGCTATAATTGCAAACAAGGACATGGATGTATAGAGCATAACATGGACTTCAAGACACGACCACTGGACATACTAAATCATGCATGGATATGACTGTAGCATCAAGCAAACATGGCATTATAATATAACAGTTCCAGACTAAGCAGTTTTCAACAAGTCTCAGAAAACAACAAACAACGAGTAGGTCACTTTACAAGCTTGTTGCACTCACCACAAGGCATATTATGAAAAGTGGATTGCACCACATCAAAGATGACATGATTGTGCTCCTAACACACGTTGACATGATGCTCAAACAAAAATCACATAAAAAGATATGAAAAACACAAATCAGCAACTTATAATAGTTTCCAGCACTTAACAACCACTTAACACTTTGCAAGATAGATTGACATGGACAAATGCATCCTAACATGCATGCAACACACCATCATGTAGAGCATTCGGAGATGATCATTTTGACATATTATAAGCTCAATTTGGACAATCATGCAAAAAGTTATCAGTGGTCAAACATGCCATGATAATAAGACTTTTACACGGACTTGGAGGAAATTCGACCTTAGAAGGGGTGGATGCTACTTCTCGAGCTTGCGTTGTATTCCCTCGAAGAGGAAAGGGTGATGCAGCACAGTAGCGTAAGTATTTCCCTCGGTTTTTGAGAACCAAGGTATCAATCCAGTAGGAGACCATGCGTGAGTCCCTCGCACCTGCACAAACAAATAAGAACTTCGCAGCCAACGCGATAAGGGGTTGTCAATCCCTTTACGGCCACTTACAAAAGTGAGATCTGATAGATAGGATAGTTTGATATTTTTGGTATTTTTGGATATAAGAACAGAAAGTAAAAACAATAAAGTAAAGTAGATGGTAGATTAATATGTTGAGAATAGACCCGGGGGCCATAGGTTTCACTAGTGGCTTCTCTCATGATAGCAGAATTCTACGGTGGGTGAACAAATTACTGTCGAGCAATTGATAGAAAAGTGAATAGTTATGAGAATATCTAGGCATGATCATTATATATAGGCATCACGACCATGACAAGTAGACCGAAACGGTTCTGCATCTACTACAATTACTCCACACATCGACCGCTATCCAGCATGCATCTAGAGTATTAAGTTCATAAGAACATAGTAATGCTTTAAGCAAGATGACATGATGTAGAGGGATAAACTCAAGCAATATGATACAAACCCCATCTTTTTATCCTCGATGGCAACAATACAATACATGCCTTGCTGCCCCTGCTGTCACTCGGAAAGGACACCACAAGATTGAACCCAAAGGCAATCACTTCTCCCATTGCAAGAACTATAGATCTAGTAGGCCAAACCAAACCGATAATTCGAAGAGACTTGCAAGGATATTATAATCATACATAAAAGAATTCAGAAAAGAACCAAATATTTCTCGTAGATAATCTTGATCATAAACCCACAATTCATCGGATCTCGACAAGCACACTGCAAAAAGATTACATCGAATAGATCTCCTCGAAGACCGAGGAGAACTTGGTATTGAGATCCAAAAAGAGAGAAGAAGCCATCTAGCTAATAACTATGGACCCGAAGGTCTGTGATAAACTACTCACAACTCATTGTGAGGCAATGGTGTTGATGTAGAAGCACTCCGTGGAAGATCCCCCCTCCGGTGGAGCTCCGGAACAGGCCCCAAGATGGGATCTCATGGGAACAGAAGGTTGCGGCGGTGGAATTAGGGTTTTCTCTGTTGCCTCGATGTTTTCAGGGTACATGGGTATATACAGGAGGAAGGAGGGCATCGCGGGAGCCAGAGGGGGCCCACAAGGGTGGGGGGCGCGCCCTGTAGGAGGGGGCGCCCTGGACCCTCGTGGCCGCCTCCTTCATTCCCTCGTGTGTATCCAAGTCTTCTGTGTTGATATTGTTCCAAAAATAACTCTCGCGAAGGTTTATTCTGTTTGGACTCCGTTTGATATTCCTTTTCCGCGAAACCCTGAAATAGACAAAAAACTGCAATCTACACTAGGCCTTTGGGTTAATTGGTTAGTCCCAAAAATAATACAAAAGTGTATGATAAAGCCCATTAAACATCCAAAACATCATACATAATAGCATGGAACAATCAAAAATTATAGATACGTTGGAGACGCATCAAGCATCCCCAAGCTTAATTCCTACTCGTCCTCGAGTAGGTAAATGATAAAAACAGAATTTTTGATGTGGAATGCTAACCAACATAATTTTCAATGTAATTCTCTTTATTGTGGCATGAATGTTCAGATTCAAAAGATTCAAGACAAAAGTCTATATTGACATAAGAAACCACAATACTTCAAGCATACTAACAAAGCAATCATGTCTTCTCAAAATAACATGGCCAAAGAAAGTTATCCCTACAAAATCATATAGTCTGGCTATGCTCCCTCTTCATCACACAAAATATTCATACCATGCACAACCCCGGTTTCAGCCAAGCAATTGTTTTCATACTCAAATTTTTTCAAACCTTTGAACTTTCACGCAATACATGAGCGTGAGCCATGGATATAGCACTATAGGTGGAATAGAGTGGTGGTTGTGGAGAAGACAAAAAGGAGGGAGATAGTCTCACATCAACTAGGCATATCAACGGGCTATGGAGATGCCCATTAATAGATATCAATGTGAGTGAGTAGGGATTGCCATGCAACAGATGCACTAGAGCTATAAATGTGGGTGTGCATCCAACTTGCTTGCTCATGAAGACCTAGGGCATTCGAGGAAGCCCATCGTTGGAATATACAAGCCAAGTTCTATAATGAAAATTCCCACTACTATATGAAAATGGCTAAACATGAGACTCTCTATCATGAAGAACATGGTGCTACCTTGAAGCACAAGTGTGGAAAAAGATAGTAGCATTGTCCCTTTTCTTTTTCTTTTTTTTTCTTTTTTTGGGCCTTTCTTTTTTCTTTGGCCTTTCCTTATTTTTTTCTTTTTTTCTTTGGGACAATGCTCTAATAATGATGATCATCACACTTATATTGATTTACAACACGATATTACAACTCGATACTAGAACAAAGTATGACTCTATATGAATGTCTCTGGCGGTGTACCGGGGTGTGCAATGAATCAAGAGTGACATGTATGAAAAATTATGCATGGTGGCCTTGCCACAAATACGATGTCAACTACATGATCATGCATGACAATATGACAATGATGAAGTGTGTCATAACAAACGGAACGGTGGAAAGTTGCATGGTGTAAGGGCATCTCTTGCCTAGGGTTTTGGTGATGATGACAATACATGTGTGGACTAATCGTGCGTCAAATATTACTCAGGTATACATTGTGTGGCGCAAGACGGTTAGGCCTTCCCTCTAGAAGGAAAAGATCGAAGACGGAGTTTCCGACGCTTTTTGTTTCCCTTGGTCGTAGGAAATCCGTACTATTAAGAGGGAACCCACATCGGAAGGTATTGGGTGAATCAAGTCACGGACACAGTTACTATGCACCCACTATATTGCCTTCGTTCGAGGAGAGAGAGGTCCCCTTGTTTCTATGTGTGTGCAATTTCCTCTACTGCGGTAGTACCGCTGTTAGCAGCGGTAGTACCGGTGGCCAGTAGTTTCGGTCAAACCACCGCCCCTAGTACCGCACAAGGGTGATAACCTTCTGTACTAGGTGCGGTGGTGGACCGGAAGTACCGGTGTCCTCTCGACAAACCGGTACTACCGGTGTTCAGAGCGGTAGTACCGCTTTAACCGCCACCACTCAGGAGCTACTACCCTAGCGGTTGTTCTGGCTCTACCACCGCCCCAACTACCGCCCTTGGTTAAAACCTTCTGGTCTCGAAGCGGTATTTTACCGGTGGTGGAGCGGTAGTTCCGGTTTTCTCCAGAAGACCGGTACTACCGTGTGCTACACCGGAAGTACCGCCCTGGTGCCATGGCTGCGGTTTTCTTCTGACACCGGTTGTACCGGTGGCTCGTGCGGAAGTACCGGTCCAGTGCATTTCTGCACATAACGGTTGGAATCTTGGGGACCCTATTTAAGGAGGTCCTTCTCCTACCTCTCACCTACCTCTTGCCTCTCTCTCTCTCCTCCATTAATGCCATTGAAGCTTTCTTGCCCGATCTCTCTCCCTAGCTACTCAAACTTGTTGATTTGTTTGGGATTGAAAGAGGAGACCTAGATCTACACTTCCACCAAAGGAAACTTGATTCCCCCATACTTTCTTGTGTGGATTTTGTTACTCTTGGGTGTTTGAGCACCCTAGACGGAAGAGGTCACTTCAGAGCCACATTCCATTGTGGTGAAGCTCCGGGGTTTCGTTGGGAGCCTCCAATTAAGTTGTGGAGAGAGCCCCAACCTTGTTTGTAAAGGTTCGGTTGCCGCCTTCAAGGGCACCACTAGTGGAATCACGGCACCTTGCATTGTGTGAGGGCGCGAGGAGAATACGGTGGTCCTAGTGGCTTCTTGGGGAGCATTGTGCCTCCACACCGCTCCAACGGAGACGTACTTTCCCTCAAAGGGAAGGAACTTTGATAACACATCCTTGTCTCCACCGCTCCACTTGTGGTTATTTCTTTCCTTTACTTGTGCAACCTTTCCTTGTTTATCTTAAGTAGCTTGCTTGTGAGGTTGTTATCCTTGTTTCCTTGTAGTTGTCATCCTAGTTGCGTATCTAGACAACTTACCTTGTTGCTTAATTTAAATTGGTTAAGAAAAGCTAAAAATTGTTAGTTGCCTATTCACCCCCCCTCTAGTCAACCATATCGATCCTTTCAATTGGTATCAGAGCCTCGTCTCTTTTTAAGGACTTTACCGTCCAAAGATTATGGGTGACAACGTAGTCGAGACGGAGGAACATTCTGGTATAACTCCGTCCTTGCCTACGTCCGATGGGGGAGCCTCGGTCTCTCGTGAGGAGCTCAATGTGGCTATGACCACATTGAAAGAATTACTAGCGACCGAGGTCAAAGGCATGTTTAAGGAATTGCTTGAGGGGCTTAAATTATCCACCACACCGTTGGAAGTGGTTCGTCCCGCTACCATCATGTCGGAGGCTACTCCCGACAAGGGAGAAGCTAGTAGTGAACAAGCCCCGGTTACTAAGAATGGGAGTGGGATCTTTGCCCACTCCGCTCCTCCTACCCACTACGGAGGACCCGTTCCCACACCGCATTTAAATTCCGTTGGGCCTCCTCCTAAGTTTATGAAAAATTCTGATTTTGCTACTTGGATGTTTCGCTTCAAACGTCATTTAAATCATTGCTCTACGAATCTTTGGAGAATAATTGAGCAAGGTTTTTATCCACGTGATCCCGACAACTTAACTCCAAGAGAAGCTGCGGATCATCAATTCAACGAGTCTGTTATTTGCATACTTCAAGATGCTATCCCTCCCGAAGACATTGCACATCTTCGACCCTTCACCGTGGCCAAGGAAGCTTGGGAGCATGTTGGCTCCATGTACAAGGGGAGCGCAAGCATTCAACGCTCTAACTATGAAGTTGTGCCAGATGAAGCCGATGAGTTTGCTATGATCAAAGATGAAGATCCTCGTGAACTTTATCGAAGATTAACCACTCTTGCGGTTTCTCTTCGAGATCATGGGAGCAAGGACATGGATGACAATTGGATCAAGCGCAAGTTTCTCAAGGCCATGATGCCATACCGAAAGGCCATGTCCTCCGTCATTCTCTAAAGACCGGACTTCCACACTTTGTCATCAAATGAAGTGTTGGATGAGTTCGTTGCCATGAGGATCTTGGACAAGACCGCCGATAATGCGGTTTTAAGAGCTCAACAATCAAAGAAGCCTAACATTTCCTTGAAGGCCAAGGCTTGTGTGGAAGAAGAGGAGGAGGAGGATGAAGATGAGTGTTGCCCCGAGGACACCAAATATGCCTATCATGAGCACATGGCTCTTGCCTCACGACAATTTTGGGGCAACAAGAAGAACTCAAGGCCCAACTTCAACAAGAACAACTCGAGTGGCAACAAGGGCAAGAAACGAGTGAGGACTTGCTTCAACTATGGGAATGTGAGCCACTTTGTTGTAGATTGCCCTTATAAGAAAAGAGAAGACTTTGGAGGCAAGCTTATCCGGAAGGATAAGGCCAATTCTTATCCCAACAAGAACAACTTCAACAAGAAGACCCCTCCTAAAGGGTTGGTGGCCCAAGAATAATATGTTGAGGATGATGATAATGATGAAGATGATGAGATGGTCACCATGGCCACAATTGCTATTGCAACTACTCCTCGCTCATCTCTCTTTGACTCACCAAATGAGAACATCACCGCCAAGTGTCTCATGGCTAAGGCCACCAACAAGGTAACTCCAAACATCAACACTACCATCATCACTAATCCTTCATCAACAAGGTCACCATGGCCATAAAGAGAATGATTTTGAGTTGTTTATGAGTAAACTCAAGGGCAAACCCAAGAAGCATTTTGTTGCTCTCTTGGAACAGCTCGGTGAGGCCAATGACATGATCGAGGCTCATGAGAAGACCATTGCTAAAATGGAAGGACATAGTCGAGACTATGTCGATGAGATATCGGATCTCTCTAATGCTCTAGAGGAAGAGCGTGGTCTTAGTTTGGCTCTTGAGGAGTCACACAACGATGATCATGCCAAATTAAAGAAAGATCTCGATCATGCTTTAGTTGTCTCTCGTATGATTAACTCCGAGAAGGCAAAACTTGGGGTTGACCATGCTATACTCAAGGGGGAGTTTGTTACACTTGACAAGGCTCACAAGGCCTTGAAAGGTATACATGCTTCTCTCAAGGAGTCTCATGATCAACTCCAAGTTTCGCTAAACAAGGAAAAAGCTATCTTTCCTCGCATGGTGTTGATTGATAATGCAAATGCTACTAACCCATGTTGCGAGCATGTGCATCTTATTGAAGAAAATGCCAAGTTGAAGAAGCAACTTGAGAAAGGCCCTGTGACATGTATACAAGGTGAGAAGAACCTCAACAATCTTTTGAGTAATCAAAAGGAGGTTGTGGCAAAGGAAGGAAATGGGTTTGCTCCCAAGCCCAAGAAGAAGAAGAACGACAAGACCAAGCTACCTCCCCCTCTCCATCAAACCTTTGTGAAAGAAGGAGAGGGTGCGTCTAAGAAGAAGAACAATATGAAGGGTGGTGGAGTCAAGAAAAATCCCACCATACCATCAAACATGGCCGGCGACTTTAATCCTTCTTATGTTTTATGTCGTGCTAGTGATGGTCATGTCTTTGCTAAATTTGTTGGTTCTTCTTATGAGTACACTGAATGGTCTATTTGGGTTCCTAAGACCCTTGTTACTAACCTCAAAGGACCCATTACCAAATGGGTACCTAAATCCAAGCATTGATCTATTGTAGGAGTTTGCTTCCGGTGGGGGATCATGGTTGCTCGATAGTGGAGCCACAAATCATATGATCGGAAGCAAAGACTTGGTGGTGGACGTGCATCTAGGTTCATCCATGGCCACCAACGTCGAATGGGGTGATGCTTCATCTTCTAAGGTATTGTGACTTGGCAAGGTTGTAGTTTCTCATGATCTCACGATTGAGAAAGTCATGCTTCTTGAGTCCCTTGCATATAACTTACTTTCTGTTCGTCAACTTGCACTCATGGGCTTTGCTACATTCTTTGATATTGATATCGTGGCCCTCTTGTGGAGCAATACTATTAAAGTAGCCTATGTTGGACATGTCGAGAACGGTCTCTATGTGGTGAACTTCTCGGAGCAACCCACTAAGACCGCGACATGCCTAATGGCTAAAGTTGATGTGGGATGGCTTTGGCATCGCTGGTTAGCCCATGTCAATATGAGATCTTTGCAAAGTATTCTCAAGGGGACCATGTCCGTGGACTAACAAATGCTAGTTTTGCCAAAGATCGTGCTTGCAGTGCTTGTATTGAAGGAAAGCTACATGAGACAACTCACCCTCCCACTACTATCATCTACTCAAAAAGACCCTTAGAGCTCCTTCACATGGATCTCTTTGGGCCTCCGTCTTTTGATAGTCTTGGGGGTAGAAAGTATTGCTTGGTGATTGTGGATGATTATTCAAGATACACCTGGGTATACTTCTTCAAGAAGAAGAGTGAGACCCAACAAACCGCCATCAACTTTGCAAATGAAGCTCAATGACAACATGAAGCAAAGATTTTGATGATCCGAAGTGACAACAGCACCGAGTTCAAGAACTACACCTTGGATGAGTTTCTTAGTGATGAGGGGATCAAACATCAATATGCCACACCTTATACCCCTCAACACAATGGTGTAGCGGAGAGAAAGAACCGGACATTGATGGACGTGGCAAGGACCATGATGGCAAAATTCAAATCTCCATACAACTTTTGGGCCGAAGCCATCAACACCACATGTCATGCATCCAACCGACTCTATCTCCACAAAGGTCTAAACAAAACTCCATATGAGATTGTTACCTGTAACAAGCCCAATCTCAAGTACTTCCGGGTGTTCGGTTGTAAGTGTTTCATCCTCAAGAAAGGTGCTCGTTTGTCTAAATTCGAGTCTAGAGCTCATGAGGGCATATTTGTTGGTTATGCTACAAACTCTCATGCTTACCGTGTCCTCAACAAGTCCAATGGACTCATTGAGGAGACGTGTAACATAGAGTTTGATGAGAATAATGGCTCCCAAGTGGAGCAAAGTGGTACTTGTAATGTAGGTGATGAAATTCCTCCTCAAGCCATAAGAAGAATGGGTGTTGGATACATCCTACCCATTGAGGAACCCCTTGTGGCTGAAGGAGAAGGACAATGTTCCACCCAAATGGAACCATCATCAACCCAAGACCCACACGCTTCCGAAGAACAAAGTGAAGGCCCTCAATCAGACGAACAAGGCCAAGTGCAAGATAAATCACAAGATGGTGGTGAGCCACCAAATGATGCACAAGGCCAAGTTCTCTCCTCTGAGCAAGATCAAGATCAAGAGAAAGCTCAAGATCAAGATCAAGCTCTTGACGTCGCTCAAGATGATCAACTAAGTGCTCCTCAATTGTCACTTGAATAGCAATTAGAGCGTCGTGCTGCAAAAGTTGCCTCCAGGCTTGCTTCTAGAGAACATCACATGGAGAATATTCTTGGAAGCATCACAAAGGGGGTAAGCACTCGTAGAAAATTAGTAAACTATTGTGCTCATCAAGCTTTTGTCTCTTGTGTTGAACCTCAGAAAGTCTATGAGGCGCTCGAAGATCCTGATTGGCTTAATGCCATGCATGAAGAACTCCACAACTTCGAGCGCAAAAAAGTGTGGCATCTGGTGCCGAGGACAAAGGAGAACCATAATGTCATAGGAACCAAGTGGATCTTTAAGAACAAGCAGGACACTCATGGCATTGTCATTCGCAATAAGGCGCGTCTGGTGGCTCAAGGCTACTCCCAAGTCGAGGGTATCGACTACGGTGAAACCTTTGCCCCCGTTGCTCGCCTTGAATCTATCCGTTTGTTGCTTGCCTATGCTTCTCATCTTAATTTTAAGTTGCAACAAATGGATGTGAAAAGTGCATTTCTTAATGGTCCTATTAATGAGTTGGTTTATGTCAAACAACCCCCAGGGTTCGAGGATCCTAAATTCCCCAATCATGTGTATCAACTCGATAAGGCACTCTATGGCCTTAAACAAGCCCCACGTGCGTGGTATGAGCATCTTACCGAGTTGTTACAAGATCGTGGGTTTGAAATTGGGAAAATCGACCCCACTCTTTTTACTAAGAAGGTCAAAGGGGATTTGTTTGTATGCCAACTATATGTTGATGATATTATCTTTGGTTCTCCTAACAAAGCTTTCAATGATGAGTTCACCGCACTCATGACCACACATTTTGAGATGTCCATGATGGGAGAGTTGAAGTACTGCCTTGGGTTTGAGATAAAGCAAAGAAGAGAAGGAATCTTTATCAAACAAGCCAAGTACACTCAAGACATGCTCAAGAGGTTTAATCTAAGTGATGACAACCCGGCTACTACTCCAATGCCAACTGAGTGCCAACTTGACATTGATCCCAATGGTAAAGCGGTGGATCAAAAGGTATATCGTTCTATGATTGGTTCCTTGATTTACCTTTATGCATCTAGACCGGATATTATGTTGAGTGTGGGAATCTGTGCATGGTTTCAAGCCTCACCTAAGGAAAGTCACTTTGTGGCAGTCAAGCCAATCTTTCGATATTTGGTTCATACCCCAAACTTTGGCATATGGTACCCAAGAGGAGCAAACTTGAACCTTGTAGGTTTCTCTGATTCGGACTGGGCAGGAGACAAAGTGGATAGGAAGTCCACTTCAGGAGGGTGCCAATTCCTTGGTTGCTCTCTGGTAAGTTGGTCTTCCAAATGCAAAGTTGTGTGTCTCTCTCGTCCATCGAAGCAGAATATGTGGCAGCTGGCAGTTGTTGTGCTCAATTCCTATGGATGAGGCAAACTTTAAAGGATTACGGTGTCACTTGTGACAAAGTGCCTCTTTGGCGTGACAATGAAAGTGCCATCAAGATTTCTCTCAACCCGGTGCAACATTTCAAGACGAAGCATATTGAGATTCGGTATCACTTCATCCGGGATCATATTCGGCGAGGAGAAATCGATCTTCACTATGTCAACACTCATGATAACCTTGTAGATATCTTCACGAAGCCTTTGGATGAAGCAAGATTTCGCGAGTTAAGGCATGAGCTAAATATCATTGATTTGAGCAATGTGGCTTGAGCACGTGCACACCCCACCATACTCTTCATATTGTCTAATCTAGGTGTAGGCATGGACATAGGGGGAGTGTTGTTCTCTCAATGAACTCTCCCTCCCCCCATTATGCCTAAATTGATCAACTTTTTGACATTCGTCATTTATGATGACACTTGTGTTTCAAAGACGAGCTTTGGTTATGGGCCCAAGGATAATTCTTCGCGGTGCCATGCCATTTGACTCTAACATAGGTGGCTCCGGCCACCGCCCTCGGGCGAGGTTGTTTTTCTTTTCGGTTTTGCTCTTTGAGTATTCTCCTTCATACTATAGTGACTAGCTCCATCCTAAGCCTTCTCATCCAAGCCATCTATTCCAAGTGTACACAAGTTTGCTATCTTGGAGTGGGCTGTGGCTTCTTGGCGGTACAACCGGTGGTACCAGCGGTTCTACCGCTTTACCACCGGGCTATAGCCCAGTGGTTCTACCGCTGGTACTCTGACCTGTAACCCTGGCCGGTACTACCAGTGTTGGTGCGCGGTACTACCGCTTCATGCGGAAGTACCGCCCCAACCATCAGGTAGCGTCTGGAGCGGTACTACCGGTCCCCGGACCGGTACTACCGGTTGCTGAACAGGGCGGGTATAAATAGCACGGACCGAAGGGGTTTCTCTATTTCCCCTTCACTCGTCCGTTCCTTTTGCCCTAGCCGCCGGTTGCTCCGCCCACTGCCCCGAAGCGCCCTCCGGCACTTCGGATTGGTCGGCCCTTCATCGGATCCGCTCCATGGAGGCCGCCTCCTCCTCGATCTCCTCCCATGGATACCGGTATTACCCTGTTCTTCTCCTTTTAGGGTTCTTATCTTGAATCCTCTTTCTAGGGCAATGCTAGTGTTCCCCCATTTTTGGCTAAATGCTTTGTGGGAGAGATCCTTATAGACTCCTTATTTACTTGTGCGTAGTTAGTAATTGACATAGTGCATCTAGTTTTGAGATCGGGTAGTTCATCTCCTTCAACTCGGCAGATCCACTCTCAGCGGTTCTACCGGTCCCCAGGACCGGTACTACCGCTGGACCGGAACTACCGGTTCAATAACCAGAACTACCGGTTGCTCTGACTATATATGCTCTGTCTCTATTCTACTTACATACTCGTGAATTATTCTTCTGATCTTGTGTACATTCCTTTCATCTTTGCTGGGTTGCTTTGTGTTCTCCATGTGCGTTTGCAGGTGTCTCTAGCTCTCGTGCTGGTCAGTTCGCCAAGAAGAAGGCCCGTAGGGGCAAGTGGCCAGCATACAATGAAGAAGATCGCGAGGTAGTGGTCCCCTCCAAAACAACTCGTCGGGAGAAGTCAGTTGCTGCCAAGCAGCGTGCAATGCTTCCTATGTATAAGTGGAAGCTTCCGGACTGGGAGAAGTTTCGCTTTTAGGATCCTTACACCGGACCACCAACTCCTCGCTGGAATAACCCTCAGTTCCGGAATGAATTGCAAATGAGAATTGTGTCTAAAATCTTTGAGCACCACAAGAACAAGTTCACCCGGATGTGGTCCATTGACCTTGAGCAGTGGAGGAACAACCTCAATTACTTTGGGGAGGCTCTGGAGGTATGTGAGGAGTTTGACTCGATCAAGCTCATGGAGCTGCGCTGTGATTTTGATGTGGAGCTTATCCATCAGTTTTATGCTACTGTGCACTTTGGAAGTGACGATCAACATCACCTTTCTTTTATGTGCCGGGATGAGTTCTTCCGTGTTCCCTGGAGTGCCTTCTGCAATGCTCTGGGCTATGCTGACACTGGTTTGGAGGGTCAAGGTGGTCTCCGTCCTCACGACCGAGCCAACCCCATGGATAAGGTGAAACTTGCTCCTCTGTATATCCCTGGCCGTGGCATTGTGGGTAAATCAAATGATCTTCTGCCTGTCTATGATATTCTACACCATGTGTTCCGTTGTGTGCTGCTACCCAAGGTTGGGAACCAAGATGACATTTATGGATATCTGGTGGATTTGCTTGTGGCCATGAAGACCAAGCGGGGCAAAGGCATCACTTTCGATGTGTCTAAGTGGATGTGGGAGGAGATGTACAACTGCGTCTGGTACCACAAGGTACCTATCTACGCTCCTTTTGTGATGCGCTTCCTATACTCAGTTTGGGAAGTCCGGAGGTCTGGAGAGCCTCTTACTACTCCTGATAGGCTCACGGAGCATGATGTCAAGTTGCTGAGGCAGAAGAAACATGCTGCTCCTCGCTTCCATGCGGGGAATGAGGAGGATACTTTTGCTACCTCCGATGACGAGGACTTTGAGTTGGAGGCGGGGGCCAAGCCCTCTTGGGTGGAGAAGCTGACTGCCAAGGTCAAGAAGACCTTCTGCTTACAGGCCCATATTCAGAAGAAGCTCTACAAGGCCCATGTGTCTGAGAAGATGGCGCGCCGCAGACAGATTCATATGATGAAGCACCTCAATGTGCCAGATGTGAAGAGTGGCTCTGAGAAAAGCATCACTCCTGAGGATAAGTGGTGTCTGGCTAACTGTGAGTGGTCTGATGACGAGCCCACTACGTCTACTGCTCGTGTGACTGAGGATGCTATGGATACTGAGGCTGAGGCTGCTGAGAATGATGAGGATGCTGAGGACTTTGACGATGATGACTCTGATGATTCGCTGGCGACAGGCGATGAGCTTTACTGAGCCCTGGGGCGTTAGTTTCGCTCTTTTCCTTTTTGGTGCTTGATGCCAAAGGGGAGAGAGTTATTAGGTCACGGGAGTTGCATGGGTTTTCGTGTTGTTTCCTTCCTCGTTTTGAACCTTTTATTTCTATCGTGTGAACTTATCCTATGTTGTGACCTTGTGCATAGTGTGAGACATGTGTGCCCTTATCTAGTTATCTATGCACTTAATCTTTAGCTCTCTGCAATCATATAATTTGTTGTCTACTTCGTTGGGTTGTGGTCGCTGGTTGGTCTATAAAATCTAGGGGGAGCATTGATCCTAGGTTGAGCACTTTTGTATTCCAAAAGCAAACTCTAAATGAGTGCTCACACTCAGGGGGAACTCCGCCTACATGTTATAGATCCCCGTGCTTGTCATGTGGTTGTCATCATTCACCAAAAAGGGGGAGATTGTAAGGGCATCTCTTGCCTAGGGTTTTGGTGATGATGACAATACATGTGTGGACTAATCGTGCGTCAAATATTACTCAGGTATACATTCTGTGGCGCAAGACGGTTAGGCCTTCCCTCTAGAAGGAAAAGATCGAAGACGGAGTTTCCGACGCTTTTTGTTTCCCTTGGTCGTAGGAAATCCGTACTATTAAGAGGGAACCCACATCGGAAGGTATTGGGTGAATCAAGTCACATACACAGTTACTATGCACCCACTATATTGCCTTCGTTCGAGGAGAGAGAGGTCCCGTTGTTTCTATGTGTGTGCAGTTTCCTCTACTGCGGTAGTACCGTTGTTAGCAGCGGTAGTACCGGTGGCCGATAGTTCCGGTCAAACCACCGCCCCTAGTACCGCACAAGGGTGATAACCTTGTGTACTAGGTGTGGTGGTGGACCGGTGGTGGCCCGGAAGTACCGATGTCCTCTTGACAAACCGGTACTACCGGTGTTTAGAGCGGTAGTACCGCTTTAACTGCCACCACTCAGGAGCTACTGCCCTAGCGGTTGTTCCGGCTCTACTACCGCCCCAACTAGCGCCCTTGGTTAAAACCTTCTGGTCTCGAAGTGGTAGTTGACCGGTGGTGGTAGTTCTGGTTTTCTCCGAAAGACCGGTACTACCGTGTGCTACACCGGAAGTACCGCCCTGGTGCCATGGCTGTGGTTTTCTTCTCACACCGGTTGTACCGGTGGCTCGTGTGGAAGTACCGGTCCAGTGCATTTATGCACATAACGGTTGGAATCTTGGGGACCCTATTTAAGGAGGTCCTTCTCCTACCTCTCACCTACCTCTTGCCTCTCTCTCCTCCATTAATGCCATTGAAGCTTTCTTCCCCGATCTCTCTCCCTAGCCACTCAAACTTGTTGATTTGCTTGGGATTGAAGGAGGAGACCTAGATCTACACTTCCACCAAAGGAAACTTGATTCTCCCGTACTTTCTTGTGTGGATTTTGTTACTCTTGGGTGTTTGAGCACCCTAGACGGAAGAGGTCACTTCGGAGCCACATTCCATTGTGGTGAAGCTCTGGGGTTTCGTTGGGAGCCTCCAATTAAGTTGTGGAGAGAGCCCCAACCTTTTTTGTAAAGGTTCGATTGCCCCCTTCAAGGGCACCACTAGTGGAATCACGACACCTTACATTGTGTGAGAGCGTGAGGAGAATACGATGGCCCTAGTGGCTTCTTGGGGAGCATTGTGCCTCCACACCGCTCCAACAGAGACGTACTTCCCCTCAAAGGGAAGGAACTTCAATAACACATCCTCGTCTCACCGGCTCCACTTGTGGTTATTTCTTTCCTTTACTTGTGCAAGCTTTCCTTGTTTATCTTAAGTAGCTTGCTTGTGTGGTAGTTATCCTTGTTTCCTTGTAGTTGTCATCCTAGTTGCGTATCTAGACAACTTACCTTGTTGCTTAATTTAAATTGGTTAAGAAAAGCTAAAAATTGTTAGTTGCCTATTCACCCCCCTCTAGTCAACCATATCGATCCTTTCACATGGCAACATATTTCGGAATGGCTATGGAAATGCCATGATAGGTCGATATGGTGGCTGTTTTGAGGAAGGTATATGGTGGGTGTATGGTACCGGCGAGAGTTGCGCGGTATAAGAGAGGCTAGCAATGGTGGAAGGATGAGAGTGCGTATAATCCATGGACTCAACATTAGTCATAAAGAACTCATATACTTATTGCAAAAATTTATGAGTCATCAAAAACAAAGTAATCAACGCATGCTCCTAGGAGGGAGGTTGGTAGGAGTTTACCATCGCGCGCCCCCGACCTCCACACAAAGGTTGGCACTCAATAAATACCTCATGCTCTAACTTCGTCACATAGCGGTTCACCATACGTGCATGCTACGGGAATCACAAACTTTAACACAAGTTTTTCTCAAATTCATAATTACTCCACTAGCAGGACTCTAATATCACCATCCTCATATCTCAAAACAGCTATCAAGTATCAAACTTCTCATCATATTCAGTGCACTTTGTATGAAAGTTTTTACTATATTCATCTTGGATGCCTATCATATTAGGACTAGTTTTATAACCAAAGCACATTACCATGTTTCTCTAAAAGACTCTCAAAAGGATATAAGTGAATCATGAGAGATCAACAATTTCTACAAAATAAAATCACCACCGTGCTCTAAAAGATATAAGTGAAGCACTAGAGCAAAACTATCTAGCTCAAAGGATATAAGTGAAGCACATAGAGTACTCTAACAAATTCTTGATCATAATTCTCTCTATCAAAAAGGTGTGTCCAGCAAGAATGACTGTGGTAAACTAACAAGCAAAGACTCAAATAATACATGACGCTCCAAGCAAAACACATATCATGTGGTGAATAAAAATATAGTCCCGAGTATAGTTACCGATAGATGAAGACGAAAGAGGGGATGCCTTCCCGGGGCATCCCCAAGCTTAGGATTTTGGTTGTCCTTGAATTTTACCTTGGGGTGCCTTGGGAATCCCCAAGCTTAGGCTTTTGCCATTCTTTGTTCCATAGTCCATCAAAGCCATACTCAAAACTTGAAAACTTCACAACACAAAACTTAGCCAAAAATCTCGTGAGCTCCGTTAGTATAAGAAAACAAACCACTACACAAAGGTAAAGTAATGAACTCATTCTTTGTTTATATTGGTGTTAAACCTACTCTATTGCAACTTATATATGATTCATACTCCTCAATACTACTCATAGATTCATCGAAATAAGCAAACAACACACGAAAAACAGAATATGTCAAAAGCAGAACATTCTGTAGTAATCTGTAACTTTTGAATACTTCTGTAACTCTAAAAAAATTGAAATAAATTGGTAAACATGAGGAATTTGTCTACTAATCATCTTCAAAAAGAATCAACTAAATAGAACTCTCCAGTAAAATCTGGTGACTGTTCTCATGAGCGCTAACGTTTCTGTTTTTTACAGCAAGATCATATAAACTTCACACAAAGCTTCCCAAAGGTTCTACTTAGCACAAACACTAATTAAAACACAAAACCACATCTAAACAGAAGGTAGATGCAATATTTATTCCTAAACATAAGCAAAAACAAAGAAAATAAAATTGGGTTGCCTCCCAACAAGCTCTTTCTTTATAGCCATTAAGATAGGCTTGAGAATTCAATGATGCTCACATGAAAGATAAGAATTGAAGCACAAAGAGAGCATCATAAAACATGTGGCAAACATATCTAAGTCTAACATACTTCCTATGCATAGGCATTTTATAGGCAAACAAATTAGCAAGATAAACAAGATCTAGCATATGCAAGGAAGAAGAAAGAAACAATAGCAATCTCAACATAACGAGAGATAATTTAGTAACATGAAAATTTCTACAACCATCCTCTCTCATAATAATTGCATGTTGGATCATAAAAAAATTCAACAAAATAGCTAGCAAAAAACATATTCTCAACACGATCCACATGCATGCGAAGTTGACACTCTTCCAAAATAGTGGGATTAACATTAACTAAAGTCATGACCTCTCCAAACCCACTTTTATCACAAATTTCATAAGATTGAACATTCTCCAAATATGTGGGATCTAAAGTTGACAATCTTCCAAACCCACTTTCAATATTATTGCAAACATTATTATCAATTTTATATATATCATGGGGATTAAATAAATTTTCAAGATCATAAGAAAAATCACCCCAATCATGATCATTGCAACAAGTAGTGGACATAGCAATACTAGCATCCCCAAGCTTAGGGTTTTGCATATCATTAGCACAATTGACATTAATAGAATTTATAATAACATCATTGCAATCATGCTTTTCATTCAAGGAGCTATCGTGAATCACTTTATAATCTTCTTCTTTCAACACTTCATCACAATTTTTTAGATTCACGAATTTCAAGCAAAACCTCATAAAGATAATCTAGTGCACGCAGGTCACTAGCAATTGGGTCATCATAATTAGATCTCTTAAAAAGATTAGCAAGTGGATGAGGATCCATAACTTAGCAAACGAAGATGCAAGCTAATAGAGGGCAGATGGAGACACAAGCAAACAGAAAAGCGAACGGAAAAGAGGCGAATAAAACGGCAAGGGTGAAGTGGGGGAGAGGAAAACGAGAGGAAAATAATGTAATGAGAAGGATAAGGTTTTGTGATAGGTACTTGTTATATGACTTTTGCGTAAGCCTCCCCGGTAACGGCGCCAGAAATTCTTCTTGCTACTTCTCGAGCTTGCGTTGTATTCCCTCGAAGAGGAAAGGGTGATGCAGCACAGTAGCGTAAGTATTTCCCTCAGTTTTTGAGAACCAAGGTATCAATCCAGTAGGAGACCATGCGTGAGTCCCTCGCACATGCACAAACAAATAAGAACTTCGCAGCCAACATGATAAGGGGTTGTCAATCCCTTTACGGTCACTTACGAAAGTGAGATCTGATGGATAGGATAGTTTTATATTTTTGGTATTTTTGGATATAAGAACAGAAAGTAAAAACAACAAAGTAAAGTAGAAGGTAGATTAATATGTTGAGAATAGACCCGGGGGGCATAGGTTTCACTAGTGGCTTCTCTCATGATAGCAAAATTCTAGGGTGGGTGAACAAATTACTGTCGAGCAATTGATAGAAAAGCAAATAGTTATGAGAGTATCTAGGCATGATCATTATATATAGGCATCATGTCCGTGACAAGTAGACCGAAACGATTCTGCATCTACTACTATTACTCCACACATCGACCGCTATCCAGCATGCATCTAGAGTATTAAGTTCATAAAAACAGAGTAATGCTTTAAGCAAGATGACATGATGTAGAGGGATCAACTCAAGCAATATGATATAAACCCCATCTTTTTATCCTCGATGGCAAAAATACAATACGTGCCTTGCTGCCCATGCTATCACTGGGAAAGGACACCGCAAGATTGAACCCAAAGCCAAACACTTCTCCCATTGCAAGAACTATAGATCTAATAGGCCAAACCAAACCGATAATTCGAAGAGACTTGCAAGGATATTATAAATGCATAAAAGAATTCAGAAAAGAACCAAATATTTCTCGTAGATAATCTTGATCATAAACCCACAATTCATCGGATCTCGACAAACACACCGCAAAAATATTACATCGAATATTTCTCCTCGAAGACAGAGGAGAACTTGGTATTGAGATCAAAAAAGAGAGAAGAAGCCATCTAGCTAATAACTATGGACCCGAAGGTCTGTTGCAAACTACTCACAACTCATGGTGAGGCAATGGTGTTGATGTAGAAGCACTCCATGGAAGATCCCCCTCCGGCGGAGCTCCGGAACAGGCCCCAAGATGGGATCTCACGAAAACAGACGGTTGCGGTGGTGGAATTAGGGTTTTCTCTGTTGCCTCGATGTTTTCAGGGTACATGGGTATATATAGGAGGAAGGAGGGCATCGGGGGAGCCAGAGGGGGCCCACGAGGGTGGGGAGGCACGCCCTGGAGCCTCGTGGCTGCCTCCTTCGTTCCCTCGCGTGTACTCTAAGTCTTCTATGTTGATATTGTTCCAAAAATAACTCTTGCGAAGGTTTTATTCCGTTTGGACTCCGTTTGATATTCCTTTTCTGTGAAACCCTGAAATAGGCAAAAACAACAATCTACACTGGGCCTTTGGGTTAATAGGTTAGTCCCAAAAATAACATAGAAGTGTATTATAAAGCCAATTAAACATCCAAAACATCATATATAATAGCATGGAACAATCAAAAATTATATATACATTGGTGACCTATCAGTGGACATGTCCGGGCCCAACCAAACACGTCCGGCCCGGTTGGCAGGACACGGGGCGAGGGGCAGAGGAGACCGGCAGGGGCGGGGTGCTCCGGCGAGCCTCCGACAGCGCAGGGCGGTGGAACGGCCGGATCCCGCCGGGGACCGGAGGATCCGGGTGCGGGGGTGTTCCTCTGGCCGGATCCCGCCGGATCCGGCACGACACGGCGAGGGTCGGCGGCAGGGCGAGCTCGGACTCGGCACGAGGAGGCGGCGGCGGTGCACGCCGGTGAGCAGGGAGGCAGCGAGGTTGAGCCAGGCGATAGGACGGCGAGGAAGGAGGTTGGGGAAGCGGGCAAGGGAGCCGGGCGGTGCGGGACGGGCTGCCGGCGGCGGGGTCGGTCACGGGAGCACGGCGACGGGGAGAAGGAACAGGGCGGCGACGGAGGCGTGGGGCGAAGCAGGGAGGCGAGTGGGAGGCGACTGGCGGCGGTGGTTTCGGGCACAATCCGGCCCGGGCGGGCCAGATCCGGGCCCCGGCGGGCCGCGGGAGGGGTGCGGTGGAGAGGCGGCTAGGGGCCACATGGGGAGGCCATGTGGCGCTCCCCCGTTGGCTGGGAGGCGATCTGCAGTGGCGGCTGGCCTATAGGTCGCTGCCAAGTGGCGGGTGGTGGCTGGCCGTCGCCAGAAAACAAGGCAGGGGTGGGATGTGGCGGCGGCTAGAGGTAGGGGACGAGTAGGGGCAATGTTTAGACTAGGAATATCCCATTTTTGGCAGGTGTTTAAATAGGCACGGGGTCTAGGGTTAGGGGATTTAGTCCGTTTTCGGACCGTTTGATCCCGATCAGACGATTCGAAATAGAGGAAGGGGTCTAGGTAGGCCTAGTGGGCTGTGAAAAGGAGGTAGGCTGCGGGGAGAGAAGAGAGAGAGGCCCAACACAACGTTTCATAGTTCGAAACGTCCGATGAGAATACTAGCAACGATGTCGCCCTAGGTTTAACAGCCGGACTATCGAACGAGCTCCGAATGGGATAAAATTTGACATGCGGTCTACCTATGCTATAATAAGACCACACGCCAAGTTTCAACCCATTCCGAGAACGTTTTCCAGCCACTTACAAAACAGGGTTTCGGAGGTGCCGCGGGTGCGTGCGAGTGTGTGTGGGTTCAGAACGGACAATGGAAGGACGAGGGGGCTCGACAACTACGGACGGATGCAAGTTTTGAAAACGATGCAGATGAAATGCACATGATGACATGGCAAAGTGCAACACGCAAGCAGATGACATGGCAACGACAGCGAATAAGAGGATGAACCCTGGCGCATTGGTCTCGGGGTGTCACAAATACTGCCCAGCCCCTCCGTTTGATCTCGGCATAGATTTGAGTCAAACAACTATAGTAGATTAAGCGGAGGAAGTCAACGATGTGCTTGTTTTTCCAGACCACAATATAAAAGAAACCTTTGGTGGATGGCAGTCTTACATACAAATTGATGACGATGACTTTGATTGGGACATTGGATCCATCAATGAAGCTTGCGCACAAGCTGACACAGCAACAAAGAACGTGTTGCAGGCTGTTCAGCAGCTGGAGCTGACAAAGGTATGTACAACATACCAGAAAAAATTCCCAACCAAGAAGAATTGGGATCAAACAACAAGTATTACAGTAGCAACACCCCAGGAGAGCCAATTATACATAAACATGAGAGAATGATCATCAAGCCTCCCCCATGCAAGAGATCACCATTCATGGATCTTGACGACAGAAAAGTGTATCGCTGCAAATCTGAGGGCAATAGGCTATATTCGTCGATTATTTTACTTGGTAGATTAAACGAAGAAGAATCACCAGATGTAGATACAAGGTACGACAATGTCTCATCCATTTTTCTCACTCACACAAACCTCATTTTTTAACTTGTTTTATTTTTTGTATATTGATTTTTGAGGCAAGTTAGCCCATGGTACCATGGCAGTTTAATTTGTAGTACACGCAACTCATTGGAGAATCTTTTTTTCCCTTTTTCTTTTTCCCCTTTCTTTCACTACAGCCCACGTGTTATTGACTACAATGGTTACGATGTAACAGTGAGGGAGCTCGCAAATTCAATGAAGAAGGAAGGTTTTCGCCTGACATGTGTTGTTGAAATTGGCATAATGTCGATAATCAATAACTTGCCACCAGACTCGAAGAAGGTGCTGATGCCCCTTAGGTTCTCGGTAAGAAAAGGAAAAATATATCACTGCAAATGTATTTTCTTTGTTTCACACACGTCATTCGTTTGTTCAATCATAAAATTTTATACTATTGTAAAAAAAATCAGACAAGAATGCAACAATTGGAGTGTTGGAAGTTTAAAGAGATTGTATCCAAATTTAACAAATCCAACCGCTTGGACCGTAAATATATGGTCAATTTTTTATCCATCTTGGTGTGTGCACATTATTTGCTTTTCAAACAACTTTTTATAGTACTTGCCTCTACAAATTCCCCGGGTTGCCAGTTTTTCAATAGTACTGGCAATAGTAGCACTTGCTGTATCACAATTCATAAGCATACACTTTCTTCAGAAACATATGTAAACTTTATTGAGTCGGGCAATAAAAGTTGCATAATTTACCTACATGTTTTTTCTTGGCACATATTGTACATGAAAGCTGATTTGGTGAAGATTCATAATTACTTTATATTATGTCTCATGTGTCACCACAATCACCACAACCCCCCCAACTTGCTTGCATAACAATATTAACTTGCCCGTGAACATGAAACTGGTTGCATACATACAACCGAGAATCATTACTCAAGTAATTCATTTTCTTTCCCCACCTTTTTTGCTTCAGCATGTAGGCACAACTAGTTTCATCTTTTTTGCACACTGCCATGAAGTTGCGATAGCTTACAAAGAGGAAAACTCATTTTCATCAACTATCTAAGACCTTTTTGCCATCTTTTTATGCAGATCATGTTTCTTGTCTTAGAGAATATTAACTCTACAAAGAAAGTGACAAGGAACCATTATTGGGTTTTCAATGTGAATCTCAGGGACCAAAATTTTGAGGTGCTTGACTCACGGAGGGCACTGCAACGCCCATCTCTTGATAGGTGTGCAAGGGCCATGGTTGCAAGTTCTCGTACTCTGTGGGAAGAGCACTCCTCCAAGTCACATGTTGCCTTGGACAACTTTTGTCTTGTGAACATTGATGAGCCCAAACAAACTAATGAGTAAGTATCCTTATCCCCCTACATGTTTTCTTACGTTTATGAACATGTCATTCAATTATTAAAAAGTTTAACTATGACTCATGTCTTTTCTCTGTTTTCATTTTTCCTTGTTTGTATAGGTTGACTGCGGGGTTTATGCTCTTACAGTTGCGAATGGATGGGAGGCAAGGAATGTCCCAGTTTTTAGAAATGAGGATATCCCAAACATCAGGAAGCAGTTGACAAACAACTGGGTTGATACCATTCACAATAAGGCACCATGGAAAGACATTCTGTAATTAACATAGGTTAGCTTTTGTGTTTTCATTATTTTTTAGCCACGTGTTGTACACAACCTTTTTAATTTGCATGTTCTACTCAAATTTTTGCCTATGTGTTTTAACAACACAAAAAATATGTGTAAGTTGCAGTCAGAAAAAAAAATCAGCAAGTTGCCTACGTATTTTATGCAACTTGCAACAATAGCATGTAGGAGTTGCCTGCAGAGATCAGATGAAACAAGTTGCCCAATTCCTTGCTACAATTTATGGATAAAGTAGACAACAACAATGGCAATAACATATTGGGAGTTGCTTATAGTTAAAGTAGATAGCAACCTGAGTATAAAAATAAAAATCTAGACCTATGGTGTTTTTAAAAACACCTTTTTCTGAAGGTCCGTCACCATAAAAATCTTCAATTCAAGAAAACACTTCAGCAGCCTAGGGTAGCTCGTAAACACAAAATTTGAGTAGCAACATCTCTTTCATAAACAAAAACTTCATTCCCAGACACAAGTCTTCTACCACCATTCTTTTCTTCATACCATCCTGAAGGGCCCGTGCACACGAGCCCAACTTACACCGTGCGCACGGGCCCTTCAGGATGGCTAGCTGGAGCTGGGCTGTTGGGCCTCCACTTCGTCCCTCGTCGTCTCCTACCTCTCCAAGGCTATATATTCCGTACCTAGGACATTTTTAGGGTTAGCAAAGTGTTGAGAACATTTGAGAACATTGCTCCTTGTATCCACTCCATCTAGGAGAGACAAGACCACCTAGGAGAAGAATCCTTGTGGATTACAAGACCTCTTCCTGTCGGTGTACAAAAATAGGGGCACTCTTTTTTACCCCTTACTTGTGCACGGGCAGTCAAAGCCACGCCTGTGACCAAACATAACAGAGCAGAGGAGAGAAGCCAGAGATGCAAAGTTACCAGAAGAACGCCAAGACGGTGGCACGAGAAGACCAAGCAAGGAGACACACTCTCCCCCGACGAGGGCTCTTACCGGGGCGGCCTGTGCGCCCCTGGCAAGAACTCTTGTCGGGGCGATTCACCCAAATGCCTTTGTCGCAGCTGCCCTTGAGCCTAGGAGCTCCAACGTCATCAACAACATTGGAACCAAGGCTCGAGAAGCGCCCACGTGATGGCATGCAGATCTTTGTGAAGATAAAGGTCTATGACTCCCGAGATAAGAACCAGAAGACACGGCGATCGCGAGGCTCCTTGCCGAGGATGCCCACGAGGCCCTGGCAAGGCTCCTTGCCGAAGACACCCCGGAGCCCCAGCAAGCCTCTTGCCGAGGGACACCCACCGAGGCCCCCGCAAGACCCTTGCGGGAACAGACGCAAGAGTGCGGCAAGTCCTTGCCGCCCCGTCGTCGCCCCATCTTAACGGCCGACCCGCTAGCCCAGGTAGGCACCCACGTGGCGATACGTGGTTCCTGGTCCAGCTAATCAAGCACCTGCGTTGTGGCATGCAGATCTTCATGAAGACCCTACCACCACGCCACCTCAGATGCCTGCCCCGCTGGCCTGGACGCGCGTCGCGACCAGATGGAGCGGCCATGGACGGGATGGGCTTCTTTTCCATCCCCGATAAAGCAAATAGACACCTAAGCAGCGCATTTAATGCGTCTTGTCCCGTAATGGCATAGGCTAAGCCTATGTACTGTACACCTTTCCACCTCCTGGGTGCCACTGTGGCTGCCCCTTTGGACTATAAAAGGAGGCCCGCGGCATACTGTAGAAGGATTCGGACCCTGGAAAGCTAGACATGCACCGTAGCTAGCTCAAGAACTCAAGAACACTTGAATATACACCAAAGCAGGACTAGGGTATTATGCATCCTCGCGGCCCGAACCTGGGTAAACGATCTTTGTGCTGACTCTTATACTCCCGGTCTTTGCACAACCTCGCGCTCGCCAACCGTAGAAGGGATTCCAGTCATTCCATAGGTGTCGTTTCGTACCGACATCTTTGGCGCGCTAGGTAGGGGGCGCAGTTGTGTAAATCTGGTCTAGCAGTTAGTGTAGCGTTTCTCTGTGGCTATGATTTCCAAAGAAGGAAATGACCAAGTGCGGGGCATCATCAACAAATACGGTGGACGCCCACGCAATCACAGAAAAGATAAGTCACACAATACTTTGAGTAATTTGTTTTTACATAAGTTTACTCCCCTCGGAGATCTTGCTCTCTGTATGATAAACCTGTATGCAATGGGGCCCTTCCACTATTGGCGAGGCCCTTGTCCTGTTTCGAGTCCGCTCAATAATTCGAGTGGCCGCGTCGAGAACGGCTGGGTAGCCTTTCCACTACCAGCAACGCTTTTGTCCTGTTTCGAGCCCGCTCAACAGTTCAAACAGTCGCACTAAGAACGGTAAGGCTGTTTGCCCAGCAGCAAGCACACCCAGCAGGCTATTGAGGATCCATCCTCAAAGCGCCGCGGCCTGGGTTTACGCGCCGGCAAGCCTATCCAATTAAGCATAGGGTGGACATACAGAGAGAAATCAAATAGGAAAGTAGCACGCATTATTTTAAGATATTGCAGAGTTATGATACATCAATTGTTGCTGCCGTTCTAACTAAAGATAAAAATCGTCTTGGTTGTGAACCTGCAGCGGTGGTAAGAAACGGGGTGCCTAATCCCAACGCTGGCCCTCTATCCTCTGAATTCCGCCAATGCAATCGATGATGGTCTTGATACGCTCCTTGAGCGCCGTGAGATCTACATCATCCGGCAGGCTATCCAGCGCGACGTCGAAGTCGAGGTTGGGGTTCCAGTAGGCCACCTTGGTGAGGACCTTGGTCAAGGCGCCCCGGCAAAGCCTCCGGGATTCGTCGGCTAGATAAGCCGCCTGGTCGGAGCGGAGCTTTTCCAAGGCATCAAGAATGCATTCGAAGAACACGGTCAGGCTGGTGTGGATGGAGAGTTTCACCTCCCGGGAAAACCTGAAGTTTGGCATGCCCATGGCGGCCAGCTGCGCAGTGAGTTTCTCCGCGACGATGACGAGGCGGCTGATCCAGTGGTTCTCGCCCTTCACGTACTCTGCGTAGCCAGCGGCGCCATCCTTCCACAGTCATTTCTCCTCCTCCAGGCCCTTGTTCAGAGTCTCCTCCCGAGCTTTGGCCGATGTGAGCATCCCCTTGAGGCCCTCCAATTCCAGCTGTAGATCTTTGATGGAATCCTAGGCCGTGGAGAGCTGCTCGGCCTTGCCGAGGACCTCGGATTGCGCCTCCATCAAGGTAGTGTGGATCGTGTCCTTCTCTTTGGTCAGCCCCAGGACCCGCTCGTTCATGCCATCCCACTCCACCTCCAACTCCTTTACCTTGCCGGCGTGGACCCAAGCCTGAGCGTTGAGAGCCTCAATGTGCTTCTGTTCCAGCTCTCGAGTCTGCCGCATGGCAAGCTTGTCAATCTCTTCATCCTTGCCGCGGAGTGCAGCGGCGAGTGCCTGCTCACGGGTGACGAGATCTTCCTCCTAAGAGTCCAGTTGAGCTTTGCGCTGGTTGTGGGTGGCCAGATCATTGGCGGCCTGCTCCTTGGCCTCCTCCTGTGCCTTCTCAAGATTGGACTGCGCCAGCATGAGATCTCGGGCGCGATCGTCCAGCTGATCCTGGGAAGCCCTCAGCTCACTCCGGGCCTCGGCAAACCAGAGTTTCGTCTATGCAACGCGCTCCTGGAAGTCGTCCTCCGCCTTATCCACCACTGCCGACCTGGACTTTTCCTTGTCTAGGCGGGTGTGGTGGAGCGCTTGGAGCTTCTAGAAGTTGGCGCCCATGGCCCGGAGGAGCTGCTCCTCTTGAGAACCGTCGCCGCCGGCGCCCGGCTCGTCAACGACCTTAAGCCCGGCGGCGGCGAGCGCCTCGTCGTCAAACACCTCTTCCTCGGTTGGCGCCCTGCAGCTTGCCATCCATGGGAGGTGGACGAACAAGTTATCTCTCACCTTCAGGTAACTACCCGAGCCAGAGGCGGCGGATGAGGAAGGCTGGTCCTTGGCAGCGGCCTTGCCGGCCTCCTCGGCAGTAGCCTTGCCGGCCTCCTCGGCAGCAGCCTCGCCGGTCCCTCTGGCGAGCCCTTTGCCGGCCTCCATGGTGCTGGCTTTGCCGGTCCCTCTGACAGACCCTTGGGCTGCCTCCTCCGCAGTGGCCTTGGCGGCCTCCTCGGCAGCGATCCTGTCGGCCTCGGCTTCAGCGTCCATGGCAACCTCCTCGACGATGGGCTCGACATCCACCCGATCTATCAAGGGAGGGTCTAAAAGTCAAGAGAAAAAGTGAGGCAATGGCCAAAGTCAAGACTCAACTTGGAGAGAACAAGGGCGAATCATCCATACCGGGCTGGGAAGGAGTGGCGCTCTCCTCGCCAACGATCGTTGCCGGGGAAGAGCCACCGGCGCTCAAGTTCCTCTCCTCCTCCTCCATGGGCGCGGGCTCGGTGGTCGGTGTCCTTGCCGGAGATGCCCCTCGAGGTGGTGTAGTAGAGGGGGGCGGCATGTTGGGGGTGCCCCCCTAAGGGCCCTCCTGCTGCCGTTCCACATGTACAAACCCGACAAAGTCAGCATCGAGAATTCATGCCCTAGTGTTCGTCCATGGAAGAGTGAATAGTGGACTTACGCCGGGGGTTGTTGTCTGGGCTGCTCTCCACCACCAGCGGTATGCCTGAGGTACCCGCCGGGGCTTATCGGCGGAAGACGCCTTGGCGACAATGCAGAAATGGAGTCAGGAGATAATGTGAGGGGCGAAATGCATACTCGTCCTCCGTCTCCTCCTCCTCCTCCTCCTATGGCTTCCTCTTCTTCCTCCTTGGGGTAAGAGACCCAAGATCAAAGTCGACGTCCATGACGACATCTGCGGAATGGGGAGAAGGAGATAGGGTTCGGCCACGCCTGGACGAAGAGGAGGCGGCTGCCGTCCTCTTCGCCACCGCGGTCTTCCCCGCCTTCCTCTCTGCCACAGCTGCCATCGACCTCGTCTCGCGCACGAGCTGCTCCAGGGGCTGCTGCCGCCGCACGATGCTGCCGGGCCGGACCGGCTCACCCGAGCCGGCCCGCCGCAGGACGCGCCTCCTCCCCATGGCGGGAGGATTGGCGACCTCAGCCTCCTCGTCGGTCGACTCCTCGACCACGTCCTCAACAAGGGGAGCGTCGGCATCGGCGCCAGCGCAGCTGGCCTCCCCGGCGGACTTCGCCCACCCGGCGAGCTCCTCCTCCTCCTTGGTGGCTACGTTGGCCTCATCCTCCACATGGCCGGCGCTGCCGGCCTCCAGGAAAAGCGCTGCCTCCACCGCCTTGGCGGCAATGTAATCTAGCTCCGCCTGGGTGGTGTCGTGGACGAGCACGGGCTCGTCGCGGACACATCTCTCCAACGAAGTGTCGAAGAACTCCTGCACCCGATCCGCCGGCGGCTCAACCCAGGCCGGATCAAGGCCGTGCGCGTTGAAATCCGGCATCATGGCGATGATGGCGGACTAAGTTATTGCTTAGCGGTACCACTCCCACCGGCAACCCAAACAAGGGCCCCTTGACGGCCTTGCCGGTCTTGGAGGCCTTGCCGGTCCTCTCAGCCCTGCTGTCGCGGTCCACGTCGAGCTGGAAAATCCTCTGGCCGAGATGGGCGTGCTCCATCACCGTGAAGTTGTGCTTCAGGCCCAGGCGGAGCCTCATGACGTCGGTCTCATTCTGGAAAAGCCAAGCCGGCCTCCCCTTGTTATGCAGCGGCGCGATTCGGTGACGGATGAAATCGGCCCCAATCATCTCAAGGGTGAGCCCGGCCTGAGCAAGGCGGTGGATCCTGGTCGTGGCGATCGAGAGTTTCTTGTCGTTGGCATCAACATACCCCCAGTCCTTGTGGCGGACCGGCGTGCTCTGACGAACTCGGCAGAATTCCGGTGGGTCATCCTCCTTAATCCACAGCCACCGGCTCCTCCACTCATCCCACCTCTCCTTCTGCGCGCCATCTGGATACGTGCCCTTCTCCTGGGCCCGTGGAATCCAGGTGACGCAGCCGGAGATGGCGTCCCCCTGGATGCGAGGGAAGAAGTAGTGGCAGGAAGAGCACCGTGCTGGGAACCACCCCGGCGAAACCCTCACAGAGGTGGGCGAAGAAAGCCATGCTCGCCACGGCATTCGGCATGAAATCAATAAGATGGAAGCCGTATGTATGCATGATATCGTTGAAGAAATTGGAGAAAGGGGGACAGAGGCCACAATAGAAGTAATCGACGAAGATGGGATACCGATTCGGGCCGGCCTTCGTGAATTGAGCATGGATGACGCGCGTGGCTGGATGCCCCGTCGTCTCGCACCCCCACAGGGGCTTGAAGTAGTCCCTGAGATGGACCGCGTCGACTGTCGGAGGGAAGTAGGCGTGCTTCATCCGAAGCACCGCTAGCTCACTCTCCGGTAGCTCCTTCTCCCCCGCATCCTCGACCGCCGCCTTGCCCTTGCTGGACTTAGGTGCCATTGCGGCTGTGGAAGAAGAGAGGAATCAGAGGCGAAGGGAAGCACGGCGGCGGTGGGCGAAGGCAAGAGCTTTGGCTTTTTCGCTTGGAGAATAAGGAGAAGAATGACGGGCACGAGATTGGAGGAGCACATGAGGTAAATGAGCGGCGTGCCTGCGGTTTTTCCCCTTTTTATGGGGAAGGCGCGGGCCGCCCTCCATTACCATTTACTGCAACGTGACACCAGCGTGCAGCAAACCGCCCCACGCACGACCCCCACGTCAGTGTAGATCGTGGGAAGCGCAACCACCGCACGAGTTACCGTGGTAAAAAAAAGAAGAATCCAACCCTACTGCCCGCACACCTTTCTGGGCCTAGCCCAACAACGCGTTGCGCTTATGAATGGCCCAGGCCCGGGGGCTCCTGTCGGTGTTCAAAAATAGGGGCGCTCTTTTTTTACCCCTTACTTGTGCACGGGCAGTCAGAGCCACGCCTATGACCAAACATAACAGAGCAGAGGAGAGAAGCCAGAGACGCAAAGTTACCAGAACAACGCCAAGACGGTGGCACGAGAAGACCAAGCAAGGAGACATGCTCTCCCCCAACGAGGGCTCTTGCCGGGGCGGCCTACGCGCCCCCGACAAGAACTCTTGCCGGGGCGATTCACCCAAACGCCTCCGTCGTAGCCGCCCTTGAGCCTAGGAGCTCCAACGTCATCAACAACATTGGAACCAAGGCTCGAGAAGCGCCCACATGATGGCATGCAGATCTTTGTGAAGACAAAGGTCTATGACTCCCAAGATAAGAACCAGAAGACACGACGATCGCGAGGCTCCTTGCCGAGGATGCCCACGACGCCCCGGCAAGGCTCCTTGTCGAAGACACCCCAGAGCCCCGGCAAGCCTCTTACCGAGGGACACTCACAGAGGCCCCGGCAAGACCCTTGCCGGGAACAAACGCAAGACTGCGGCAAGTCCTTGCCGCCTCGTCGTCGCTCCAGCTCGACGGCCGTCCCGCTAGCCCAGGCAGACACCCACGTGGCGATACGTGGTTCCTGGTCTAGCTAATCAAGCACCTGCGTGGTGGCATGCCGATCTTCGTGAAGACCCTACCACCACGCCACCTCAGCTGCTTACCCCGCTGGCCTGGATGCGCGTCGCGACCAGACGGAGTGGCCATGGACGGGATGGGCTTCCTTTCCATCCCCGATAAAGCAAATAGACACCTAAGCAACACATTTAATGCGTCTTGTCCCGTAATGGCATAGGATAAGCCTATGCACTGTACACCTTTCCACCTCCTGTGTGCCACTGTGGCAGCCTCTTTGGACTATAAAAGGAGGCCTGCGGCATACTGGAGAAGGATTCAGACCCCGGAAAGCTAGATAGGCACCGTAGCTAGCTCAAGAACTCAAGAACACTCGAATATACACCAAAGCAGGACTAGGGTATTATGCATCCTCGCGGCCCGAACCTGGGTAAACGATCTTTGTGCTGACTCTTAGACCCGCTCTTTGCACAACCTGGCGCCCGCCAACCGTAGAAAGGATTCCAGTGATCCCATAGGTGTCATTTCGTACCGACACTTCCTCAAGAGAAGGATCCAATCATAGGATCACCAAGACCTCATCTGTCTAGGGATTTGGGAAGAACTTTACCTTTGTGTGCTTGTTTCCTTGGATTGACCTTGTATACTTGTGGATCTAATGTATGCTATCCTAGTGGATGTGTGATTTATGGTTTGTTTGAGTCATTTCTCTTTGTGTTCTTCCTCTTTTCCCCTCCAACTGTGAAAATATCTTCCTCTAGGGTTCCACCTTACATCATCTTGGTATAATGAGCCATGATTGATTAACATCTTGGAGTCCTAACCCCTCATATTCTAGCTTGATTTTGTTGTTTTTCGTCATAATCCGAAAATTCCCCGCAAAAATAGCCCTAAAATTTTTTCTTGCATTTGATTAGATCTTGTGAGATTTTGTTGTTTTGATCCACGAAATTTGTGTTTGGAAACTGGATCTACTCCCCTACCACCTTCCACAACCACCCCACGGCTTAATTTCGAAGAATTTTGGGCCATACCCATGGATCCGGGCAAGAACATGCGCTAGCCGCAAACCCTGTGCACACGAGCCATCGGGACCCCGTGCACACGGGCCATTTTGACCCCGTGCACACGGGCTGTTCAGAGAGCCCCACTACCGCCCTGTTTTCTTGTTTTTTGATTCCCACATGTTTCTTCCGCATACACCACTTCGCCCACACACTTGTTTCCGCTACCACCATGTGTTTTGGAGATTTTGAGTTGCGGTTCCGTTTCCTAAGATGTTTCGGCTACTTAGGAACGGTTGTTCATCATCATCGCCACCATTCATCATCCCCCCGGAGTCGTCATCACCTTCACCACTCGACATTGACACTGTTAACCGTAAGCAAGGACGGTAACCTCGATGACACCTTACACTCTACCTTGCCTTTACACTTGATAACCGAGCTTATTTGCGTTACCTACCCATCGAGACTAGCGAGTTGAGAATTGCCGGGCCATGCCATATTGTGCACCTTAGTGATATGCTTAGTCTGCATGGCTACGTGAGCGTGCAATCATCTTGTTACCATATTGTGCCAATAATCTCTCCCGTGCATATCTTATCATACTTGTCTCATATCATCATTGGCTCCAACATCAAGCATAGTAGAAAAAAAGAATAAGAGAGATAAAAGCTTTTAAGCAAATCGAGAAGGACAAAAAGCTTGTAAGCAATAGAATTGAGCCATTTTGCATATCATATACCTTGACATCATCTTGGTATCATACATACGTCGCATAGTCGGGATTGAAAACGACATGGTTACTCATATAGGTAGGTGCAGATAGCGTACCTTGCCCATTTGAGCAATCGAGTACGTCTTTGTAGCATCCGTGCAACAGGAGCATTTTCTGTGGTATCATATACCGAGCTCACCTTTTGGTTGTACGTATCCCACTTATCTTCCGTGTGTGCGTTCCCACGTGATATCTTTGGGTTTTGTTCTATTGCCTTACTTGCAAGTTCTGTGACTCTTCTAAACATTTTTGATATCTTGACTAACATTTTCTTGAAACATTGTGCCACTATTCCTAACCGAGATCCTCGAAAAGCCTTGTATTTGTAGGTGTGAGAAACAAACCCGGTACCAATTCCCCTATCACAGCATTACATCGAGTGATACTCGATACATTCTCAATCTTCAGAAAAAGGTAACTTCGGTATTGTTTCTTTCCCGTTCCTACTCACCACACTTGCTCCTGATCGACAGGCCAAGTACATCGGCGAACCCGCTCTTCGACGAGCAACAAGAACCTAACAACTACGTCACCAAAATACATGTTTCCGACGTCCAACGCGCATTGCATGAAGAAAGTGAAGCTTTGAGCGACCGGATTGAGCAAACCGCCACCGTCTTGAGGCATTCCGAGCAACGTACAAGAGACTACTTCAATACGACTATATCCACCCACATGGATACGCTCAATGCCAACATGTCAACTCAAATGGAGGAGTTACGTGCTTTGATGGTGAACCGGTCTTCTTCCACTTCTTTATCACTAAGACGACGCCACTCAAATTGCCACTCCTACGACTCTTGTTCTGGATCAAGTACCCCGACATCAAGTTCTCTTCATCGAGCCGCACATCAAGAACATCAAGCAAGTCAAAACCCATTCAATGGAAATGGTCCACTAGAGCAACTCTGCGAGCAAGAACGTCGTCATAAAAAAAACCGCACCACCTTGAAGCAAGCATAAGAACGTCAACGCCAATGACAACTAGAGCAAGCTACCGGAGCTCTACGTCAAGAACAACAATATCGTCAGGAGAATGCTCTTCAAGCTCAACGTGCTCTTCGAGATGCGACGTGAGACATCAATGAATGAAACCGCCATGTTCGCGAAGAAGAAGAAGCTCAATGCGAAGCCCAATTAGAGGGGCGAAATCAAGAAAGGATGCATTGCCAACTGCATCAAGTTCAAGAACCGCAAGCTAACCATCTACATCAAGATTGTTCCTAGGAACAAGAAGTCGAGCACCCGCCTCCGCGTCAAGCGCGACACCGACACCACGACAACAACCATGAATAAAATTGTTACGCTAAGCTCCAGTTCACCATGCCCAAGTTCTCCAGAAGCACCGACCCCGAGGAATATCTCTCATGGGCATTGAAGGTCGACAAGATATTCTGTCTCCACAACTATGACGAGGAAAAGAAGATCGCAATGGTATCACTCGAGTTTCAAGACTATGTACTTATTTCGTGGGAGCAAGTGATCAAGAGGCAAATGGATCGAGGAGAAACACCCATCACAACTTGGACTCAAATGAAAGATGTCATGTGAGCCCGCTTCGTGCCAACACACTATAATCGTGATCTTTTCAAGAAATTGCAACTCCTCAAGCAAGCCACAAATACGGTGGAGGAATACTATCAAGAGATGGAGATTGCCATGATTCGAGCTAATGTCAAGGAAGATGATGAGCAAATGATGGCCCACTTCTTGAACGGCCTCAAATACCCTATCAAGAAGATTGCAGATTTCCAGCCATACCCAACACTTCTTGAGCTAGTTCACCAAGCAACCAAGGCGGTGTGCCAAGTCCAAGAAGACTTCAAATATGCCAAGTACTCTTCCGAGACTCCCGGCTCATACACTCAAGCGACTACAACGTCGTCTCCTCCTATATCACGAGTATTTCCAAGTATCGGTGACAAGTCCACTTCCAAGCAAGCTATACCTTCTTCGAGTCGTCCACCGACAAGCTTGTACAAGTCCAAAACATCATCAACTCCAGCAACACCGAATGACCCCGTCAAGACCAGGTCCATGAAATGCTTTACATGTGGTGGCCGAGGACACAAGTCATACGAATGTGCCAACCGGCGCACCATGATCATAAATGATGATGGCACATATGAATCCATGAGTGAATACAAGATGGAAGTGCTTGAACATGCGGCCATGCATCGCCAAGTGAATGAGGATGAAGACAATCAAGTCTTTTGCGACAATGACTCAAGTCGCGCTCTCGTCGTATCCAAAGTCTCGACACTTCAGCAACAAGAAGACAAAGATCAAAGATGTCATATCTTCCACACCAAGGCGAGCATCCAAGGGCGTTCAATCAAGGTCATCATCGACAGAGGAAGTTGTCACAACCTAACAAGTGAAGAACTCTGCTCCAAGATCCAACTCATGAAGAAGAATCATCCCCGTCCCTACAAGGTCCAATAGCATAGCGACTCGGGCACAATTCAAGTGGAGCATACGGTGCAAGTTTCTTTTAAGCGCATATGAATACACCTTGGAGTGTGATGTGGTTCCTATGTCCGTGTGCCATCTCCTTTTGGGAAGACCTTGGAAATACGACAGCGGAGTTGAACTCAATGGACGGACCAAGCAATATAGCTTTAAGATGAAGGGCAAGGAGTTCGTGCTACATCCTATGACACCAAGCCAAGTGATCACCGACAAGCATGTACCCACCCGTTCTGGAGAGAAAAGTGAGAGAGCGATCCACCAAAATAAAGTGAGCGCCACAAGCCAAATTCGAGTGCCTCCACGATGAGCGACAAGAGAGATCTAGTGCTTTTAGACACAAAAAAATATATGAGAGAAGTGTGTGAGAACCCATCGAGAGTAGTTCACTTTGTCCTCTTGTGCGAAGGTGATATGGAACAAGCTAACACTTCACACACTCTACCTCTAGTGTTATCTCCTTTGTTGCAGGAATTTCAAGATGTATTTCCCGATGAGCTACATCCGGGTCTACCTCCTCTACGCGGTATCGAGCACCGCATCGACCTCATCCCCGGAGCACCTCTCCCTAACAAGGCACCTTATCACGTCAACCCCGACGAAACAAAGGAGATCCAACGGCAAGTCCAACAACTCATCGACATCGGCCACATACACGAAAGCTTGAGCCCTTGTGCCATTCCGGTAATACTTTTTCTCAAGAAAGATCGTACTTACCGCATGTGTTCAGATTTTCGTCCCATTAGTGCTATCATCCTTAGATATCTTCACCCCAATCCACGCTTAGATGACATGCTAGATGATCTTACCGGAGCCACAATTTTTTCTAAAATCGATCTCAAGAGTGGTTATTACCAAATTCGCATACAAGAGGGTGATGAATGGAAAACTGCTTTTAAGACCAAGTTTGGTTTGTATGAATGGCTTGTTATGTCAATGGGTTTATCGGAAGCACCCGGAACCTTCTTGAGTGTCATGCATCATGTCCTTAGACCATAGATCGGCATATTTGTTGTGGTATACTTTGACGACATCCTTGTGTTTAGCAAATCGCTTAAGGAGCACGTCACACACCTTCGCACCGTTTTGCAAACCCTTTGCAAGGAAAGACTTTATGCTAACATGGAAAAATGCAAATTTGGTGTTGACAAACTAGTGTTTCTAGGATTTGTCGTGTCTTCGAAGGGTGTGCATGTAGAAGAAACCAAGATTGAAGCTATTAAAAATTGGCCCCAACCCACCAACTTGCAACAAGTCCATAGTTTTATAGGCCTAGCCGGATTTTATCGCCGATTCGTGGAGGATTTTAGCACCATTGCATCTCCTTTACATACTTTCAGCAAGAAAAACACACCTTTTGTTTGGGGACCATCTCAAGACACCACTTTTCATGAACTTAAAAACTTGCTTACTCACGCACCTTTGCTTGCCTTACCAAACTTTGATAAACCTTTTGAGGTACATTGTGATGCTAGCAGTAATTGCATAAGCGGTGTGTTAATGCAAGAGAAGCGCCCAATTGCTTACTTTAGTGAAAAACTTTCCGGAGCGCAACTTAATTACCCCATATATGATCAAGAGCTTTATGCCTTAGTGAGAGTTTTGCATGTTTGGGAGCACTATCTCCACCGTCATGAGTTCATTCAAAAGATTTAGTATTTGTTGTTGTGGACCGATTCTCTAAAATGTCACACTTTATTCCTTGCAACAATATAGACGGTGCTTCACATGTTGCCAATATCTTTTGTAGGGAAAATTTACATCTGCATGGAGTGCCCAAGAGAATTGTGTTAGACCGAGACGTCAAGTTTTTGAGCTACTTTAGGAAGACACTATGCGCCAAGCTCGGCATCAAGTTACTCTTCTCTTTGGCCTATCATCCGCAAACCGACGGACAAACGGAGGTCACCAATCGGACACTCTCTACACTTCTTCGAGTCTTGATCAAGAAGAACCTCAAGGAATGGGAAGAATGCTTACCCATCGCTGAGTACGCCTACAACCGCGCAAGACACTATACTACCGGCAGGTCTTCCTTCAAGGTTATCTACGGCTTCAACCCGTTGTCCCCATTGGACATTCTACCACTTCCAGTACAAGAGCGCACAAACTTGGACGCAATCACCCGCGCAATCTATCTAAAGAAGATGCATGAGGATACACGTCAAGCCATCGAGCTCCGAGTACAATGCCACGCGACCAAGCTCAACGCTAACAAGACCCCAATTGTGTTCAATCCACGTATCCCAAACATCTACCACGTGCCCAACTTACAAAGATGTCAAATCCTTTTATGCTATCCCAAACATCTTCATCCCATGGTAAGTTGAAAAATCCTTGATGTGGAAGGTGTCACTCACATTGTACTTGGCACGTGGGGATCTTGTATGCACTGTTGTTGTAGTGCTCTAAGACCTTGAAAGGGTCGTCGACACATGGTAGATGCTTGGAATTGCATTCTTGAGGAAACCGGTCCTTGCGAAGATGTTGCCAAACAACTTACCCCGTGCGCAGAGGCCCTTCAAGATGGCCGGCTGGAGCTGGGCTGTTGGGCCTCCACTTCGTCCCTCTTCATCTCCTACCTCTCAAAGACTATATATTCCGTACCTAGGACATGTTTTAGGGTTAGCAAAGTGTTGAGAACATTTGAGAGCTTTGCTCCTTGTATCCACTCCATCTAGGAGAGACAAGATCTCCTAGGGGAAGAGTCCTTGTGGATTACAAGACCTCTTCTTCAAGAGAAGGATCCCAACCATAGGATCACCAAGACCTCATCTCTCTAGGGATTTGGGAAGATATTTACCTTTGTGTGCTTGTTTCCTTGGATTGACCTTGTATACTTGTGGATCTCATGTATGCTATCCTAGTGGATGTGTGATTTGTGGTTCGTTTGAGTGATTTCTTTTTATGTTCTTCCTCTTTTCCCCTCCAAGTGTGAAAAGATCTTCCTCTAGGGTTCCACCCTACATCACACTTGGTGGTGGAGCAGGCGCACTAGTTGGTTGTGTAGGCATTCTTTTTTGCGCTGGATACCCCCTAGCATGTGGTGCAGCCCCTGTGGGATTTGGGGCAGGACCCCTGGGTTGCAGAGTTTGGTCCCCTTTTTGCGGAGTAGGTCCTCTGGGTTGAGATACACCCATACTCGACGTTGGTGCAGGCATTCTGGGTGCCAACGCAGCCGCCAACTTGTCGTCGCAGGTCCATAGTAAACTGGTGTAGGAACCATTTGAAATGTTGTAGATCCTAGAGGTGCTTGCTCTTGGACATGATTGCTCACAAATGGAAGTACCTGTGTTGCCACACGTCTTTGATGCGGTGTAGAAGTAGTCTGTTTTTTTGGACAAGGAGGTGCTTGCACATGCCCAATAGGTGGTGGCGCAGGTGGATTACTAGTGCGACTACTTGCTGGATTAGGATTACCACTTCCTGGTGGTGCAAAAGAACTAGGCGGCGGTGGAGGACCACCAGGGTTTCTGAGGGTGCTGCTGTTTATTTTACCTTGACATTTGCGGATTTTTAATTTCTTGCCGTGATGCATGCATATGTCTCTTCACATTGTCCATAGCAGCATGAACTGCACTAGCTACGTGAGCTAGACTTGAAAAATTCATTTGCAAGTTTGCATGCCGAAGTTCTTTCTTTGATTGTGCTAGCAACTTATTGGGCACATGATCAGCAGTAGGCGGTGCATCAGGTATTGCCAAGGGTGTCCATCCGCGGATGATGTACTTTCCAGGTATATCATCAACACCTAGTTGGGTGAAAACTTTCAAAATATGGTAGCAAAGCATGTCATCCCTGTCCATTTTGCAGCAGTCAGATCTATAGTCTTGAGCACTTGGTTCACATGTCACGTAGTAGCTCCTAGATCCATACTTCACAACCCACTTATGGTTGGGGTAAAGTTCATACAAGTTAGCTGTAATGCCCAGGATGCGGCTATAGCTCCTATGTGTCGAGGCACGACTTAGAGTCATAACCACGTTCTGGAATGATCTCAAGCATGGTATCTTTACACAAGCCATGTAATGAACAGGATGAAAGAGAGTTCAATAGTTGGCTTACACTCGCCACATCACACAATTAATACAATAAACATACATTCATCTAGAGAACACAGAGTCTGACTACAGACGAAATCAAACAAAGAAAAGATACCACACAGGCTAATCCCGATCGGCCCTAGTAGGAACCACTACTGATTGTCGGGGTATGTCACATACATACGCACATGCTCTTCATCGAACTCCCACTGAAGCTCTTGCATGTCTCCTGCGTCAAACTCTAATGTACCTGCATCTGTTTGTGTAGTAACTGTGAGTCATGAGGACTCAACAATCTTGTTCCTGGGTATCAAAACAATCAAGGCTTTTAGGTGTGGAGAAGTTATAAAGTGGCAGCAGCATTACTAAGCATTATAGGAGGCTAGCTTACGAAGTCAGAGCGAGATGATAATATATGCCAATGGTCGCAACTAGTGGTGATCAAGAAGTGATCCTATTGTCGCTGTCAAAACCGGCAGATCTCGGGTAGGGGGTCCTGAACTATGCGTCTGAGGATTGATGGTAACAAGAGGCTAGGGACACGATGTTTACCCAGGTTCAGGCCCTCTCGATCGAGGTAAAACCCTACTTCCTGCTATATTAATATGGATGAATATGAGTACAAGAGTTGATCTACCTCGAGATCGTATTGGCTAAACCCTAAAGTCTAGACTATAAGGATTTGTGATTCTCTATTAGCCTCTACGGACTAAACCCTCCGGTTTATATACCAATGTTGGGGATATCGCTTATCGGGAACTTATCAGTCGACCCATGATAAGGGGTAAATCGGCCTGTTTCTCGGCATATCGGCCGATTTATCGCCATATCGGCTGATTTATCGGCCGATTTATCTTATCGGTCAGAAAATGGTAAGCGATAAATCGGCCGATTTATCGGCATATCGGAAGATATCTTGAACAATGTTATATACACACCGGAGGGGCCTAGGGTTTGTACATACCACCTTGCAGAGGAAGGAAAGATTACACCCGAACCTAAAACTTGCCATCATACGAATATAGGAGTCCTATCTGGATACAAGAGACGATCTTCGACTATGATCTTCACGGCCCACCAGTCCGGCCCACCAAGAGTTATCTAGCCACCCAAGGACCCCTCGATACAGGACTCCCTCAGTAGCCCCTGAACCTGTCTTCGATGACGATGAGTTCGGCTTCCGTATTGTCTTCGGCATTGCAAGGCGGGTTCCTTCTTCTGAATATATCTTCTGCAAAAAGGTGTATTGTGTCCGGCTTTGCAAGGTTAGTACAACCCTTAGCCTCGAAGGCAAGGCTCTTAAAGGAAAATGAATAGTGTGTCTTTACTCACAATTTTTTGGTGAAGCGTCGTGTTAGTCCCATTAACATATCGAACCGTTTTATCTGGTCCTACTTTCGCATTTCGAGGTATATCCTCATTGACACGTCTTATCAGAATAGAGATCGTGCCCACTTATTGTGGGATCCTTATCAATGTGACGTGAGCATTCACACCGCGCATTACGCACGTCCGCTTTGGGAACCGGCAAGGTTTATGGCTAAAGTGGGGGGATGTTCTGTATTCACAGTGTTATAAAAGGACACCAGTCCCTTTCATCAGCCCCACACTTTCCACAAGCTCGAGTTCTCCAATCTCCCTAGCCCCAGCTTCCCCTTCTCCTGCGCCCACTGCTCTGCGTTCCTCAACCACCGCCTCCTTCCCCAGCAATGGCTGGTTCCGGCGCCATGGGCAAGTGGGAGTCCTCCACGGTCACTGAAAAAACCATGGAGGATCTGCGGAGCGCGGGCTATCTCGCTACCGATATCACGCATCGAGTTCCTGCCAAGGGTCACGTGATTCCCGTCCGAGAGGCGGGTGAGAGGGTAGTGTTCACTTCATACTTTGTTAGGGGGCTAGGGTTTCCGCTCCACCCCTTCGTTCGGGGTTTACTGTTTTTCTATGGGCTAGATTTCTACCATCTAGCCCCGAACTCAATCCTTCACATCTCCGCTTTCATAGTGGTGTGTGAAGCTTTCCTCCGCATCCCTCCACACTTCGACCTATGGCTTAAAACCTTCAACGTGAAGTCGAAGGTGGTGGATGTGTGATAACCCACAAGTGTAGGGGATCGCAACAGTTTTCAAGGGTAAAGTATTCAACCCAAATTTATTGATTCGACACAAGGGGAGCCAAAGAATACTCTTAAGTATTAGCAGCTGAGTTGTCAATTCAACCACACCTGGAAACTTAGTATCTGCATCAAGGTAATATCGAAATAGTGGTAACAACAATAAAAGTAACGATAGTGTTTTTGTAGTTTTTGTAACAGTAGCAGCGGAAAAGTAAATAAGCAACAAGCAATATGTGAAAAGCTCGTAGGCATTGGATCGGTGATGGAGAACTATGTCGGATGCGATTCCTCATGTAAAATATATAACCTAGGGTGACACAGAACTAGCTCCAGTTCATCAATGTAATGTAGGCATGTATTCCGAATATAGTCATACGTGCTTATGGAAAAGAACTTGCATGGCATCTTTTGTCCTACCCTCCCGTGGCAGCGGACTCCTAGTGGAAACTAAGGGATATTAAGGCCTCCTTTTAATAGAGTACCAGACCAAAGCATTAACACATAGTGAATACATGAACTCCTCAAACTACGGTCATCACCGGGAGTGGTCCCGATTGTTGTCACTTCGGGGTTGCCGGATCATAACACATAGTAGGTGACTATTGACTTGCAAGATAGGATCTAGAACACACATATATTCATGAAAACATAATAGGTTCAGATTTGAAATCATGGTACTCGGGCCCTAGTGACAAGCATTAATCATAGCAAAGTCATAGCAACATCAATCTTAGAACATAGTGGATACTAGGGATCAAACCCTAACAAAACTAACTCGATTACATGGTAAATATCATCCAATCCATCACCGTCCAGCAAGCCTACGATGGGATTACTCACGCACGGCGGTGAGCATCATGGAATTGGTGATGGAGGAAGGTTGATGATGACGATGGCGACGATCTCCCCTCTTCGGAGCCCCGAACGGACTCCAGATCGGCCCTCCCGAGAGAGATTAGGGCTTGGCGGCGGCTCCGTATCGTAAAACGTGATAGTTCTTCCGTTCTAGTTTTTTTCTCCCTGTAAGTGAATATATGGAGTCTGGGGGTACGTCGGTGGAGCAACAGGGGGCCCACGAGGCAGGGGGCGCGCCAGGGGGAGGGGGCGCGCCCCCACCCTCGTGGATAGGGTGTGGGCCCCATGGCTTGGTTCTTTCCGCATATATTTTATATATATTCCAAAATAATTCTCCGTTGAATTTCAGGTCATTCCGAGAACTTTTATTTCTGCACAAAAATAACACCATGGCAATTCTGCTGAAAACAGCGTCAGTCCGGGTTAGTTCCATTCAAATCATGCAAGTTAGAGTCCAAAATAAGGGCAAAAGTGTTTGGAAAAGTAGATACGTTGGAGATGTATCAACTCCCCCACGCTTAAACATTTGCTTGTCCTCAAGCAGTTCAGTTGATAAACTGAAAGTGATAAAGAAAAACTTTGAAAAACTCTGTTTGCTCTTGTTGTTGTAAATATGTAAAGCGAGCATGCAAGTTTTCAGCAAAGATCATGAACTAACCACATTCACAATAACTTTCAGGTCTCATGTCTACTCATATTAATGGCATAATCAGCTAGCAAGCAATAATAATAAACCTCGGATGACAACACTTTCTCAAAACAATCATAATATGATACAACAAGATGGTATCTCGCTAGCCCTTTCTGAGACCGCAAAACATAAATGCAGAGCACCTTTAAAGATCAAGGACTGACTAGACATTGTAATTCATGGTAAAAGAGATCCAGTCACAATCATACTCAATGCAAATTAATAGCAATACATGCAAATGACAGCGGTGCTCTCCAACTGGTGCTCTTTTATAAGAGGATGATGACTCAACATAAAAGTAAACAGATAGGCCCTTCACAGAGGGAAGCAGGGATTTGTAGAGGTGCCAGAGCTCGATTTTTAAATAGAGATGAATAATATTTTGAGCGATATACTCTCATTGTCAACATAACAACCAAGAATATCGATATCTTCCATGCTACACACATTATAGGCGGTTCCCAAATAGAATGGTAAAGTTTATACTCCCCCAACCACCAACAAGCACACTCCCCGGCTAGCCCGAAACAGCGGGTACCGTCCAAACCAGCAACATCCCTGGGGGAGTTTTTGTTTAATTATTATGATTTGAGCATGGGACTGGGCATCCCGATTACCAGTCATTTTCTCATGAATGATGCGCGGAGTCCACTCATCGTGAGAATAACCCATCTAGCATGGAAGATATAGCCATCCCTAGTTGATACATGAGCTGTTCGAGCATACAAAACATAATTTTAATTGAAGGTTTAGAGTTTTGCACATACAAATTTACTTGGAACGGCAGGTAAATACTGCATATAGGGAGGTATGGTGGACTCATATGGAATAACTTTGGGGTTTATGGAAGTGGATGCACAAGCAGTATTCCCGCTTAGTATAGGTGAAGGCTAGAAAGAGACTGGGAAGTGACCAGCTAGAGAGCGACAACAGTCATGAACATGCATTGAAATTAATCAACAATGAGTGCAAGCATGAGTAGGATATAAATCACCATGAACATAAATATCATGGAGGCTATGTTGATTTTGTTTCAACTACATGCGTGAACACGTGCCAAGTCAAACCACTTGAATCATTCAAAGGAGGATACCACCCTATCATACCACATCACAACCATTTTAATATCTTGTTGGCACGCAAGATAGACCATTATAATTCTTAGCTAATTAAGCATGGCATAAGAAGCTATGATCCCTAATTGTCATTACAAGCATGTTTCATTCATAATAGGCTGAATCAGGAGTGATGAACTATCATATTTACAAAAACAAGAGAGGTCGAGTTCCTACCAGCTTTTCTCATCACAATCAATTCATCATATATCGTCATTATTGCCTTTCACTGGCACGACCGAACGGTGTGGAAAATAATAATAGTGCATGTGCATTGTACTAAGCTAGAACCTGCAAGCATTTAATACAAGAGAGAAGAGAAGGTAATGTGGGTCAAGTTAAATTAACAGTAAAGCATATGAGAGCCACTAAGCATTTTCAATCATGGTCTTCTCTTGACCCCCAAAGAAAAAAAGAAACTATTTACACGGGAAAGCTCCCAACAAGCAAAAGAAGAACTGGAAATATTTTTGGGTTCTCTTTCAATTACTACTACTACAGGCATGGAAAGCAAACTAGCTAAAAACTACAACTAATTTTTTTTTGTTTTTCTTAAGGTTTTTCTAGCACGCAAGAAAAAGACTAAGAAAAGAATTGAAACTAGCATGGATAGTACAATGAAAGAGTGTGAGCACCGACAACTAGAATAAGTGTGTGAACATGAATGTAATGTCGGTGAGAAACACGCACTCCCCCAAGCTTAGGCTTTTGGCCTAAGTTGGTCTATGGCCACGGATCGAAGCTACTCTCTCCGGTGTACTAAGAAGTGTCCTCTGGGTGCCACTGGTTGGCAAGCTCATCCGGATCCCACCCATAAACAGACTGACGGTAAGGGTCAAGTGGTGGCTCCGGCTCTGGCTGTGAAGCTTATGCTTGGCTCTGGTACTTGTAGAAGGCCTCTGATGAAACGAGGTATATGCTTGAAAACAGATCAAACAGAGATGGTGCAGGCAGGGTAATAATCTCACAATATTTTTCATCAAACCTCAATTTATACTTAAGCAACTTCTTGTTGTCTTTAACAATAAAATCATGTGCTATCATACTCTTATAATCTAGACAAACAAGGGCCAACAATTTTTCTTCCTACTCATGATGCCTAATAGGTATTCTAAAGTGTTCAGCAAGGCGAGAAGCAAAGATGCCCCCAAAAACGGGGCCTTTCGTGCAGTTCAAACTTAATCGTTTAGCAATGACGACACCCAAACTAAAGGTTGTGTCTTGAAACAAAGCATGGCGCAAGATGACAATATCAGGGGCACTAAGATTCCCACTGTTCCCGCGAACAATTAAACATCTACTAGCAAATATAACAAAGTAGCGCAGAATAGGAAAATGTATACTAGTAATTCTTGCCCCTGAAACTTGCCTAGTTTCCCCTACAGCTATCATGTCAATAAACCCTTCAACATATTCACGACGTGGTTCTTCAAGACTACCAGCAAAGGGTATCTTGCATACTTCACAAAATTCAAAGAATGACATCTCCTTAACCTCGTCATATAAACGAAATACCACTGAAGGTGGTGATTTCTTAGCATGAAAATGAAAGTTTTGCGTGAAAATATTAGTGAGTAAGAGATATTGTTCATGCTGGTCGTGGAGAAAGTCAGTGAGGCCTGCATTGTTCGCCAAATAATAAAAGTCTCCATAAATCCCGATGGCTTCCAAGAACTCATTACAAGGCCATTCACACGACCGAATTCCGCAGTGCGAGGAAGATTATATTTGGGCTTCTTATTTTCTTCCTTCTTCTTATCCTGTGAACTTTTACTGGAAGAGACTCTCAACAATCTCTTTATCATTTTCCTCCTCTGAAAATTTCTGAATTTTTTAGTAACTAAAATAAAAGTGAACCAAACTTAACAAGATTGATAGCAACAACTCCTACAAGTGCCTAGAGACTATATCATGCATTAGAACTACTTGCGACCAAAGAAATTTAACATGCAAGCTCAAGAACAAGGTCACCACAGCGACATAAATTTGCAATAAATAAAGCATTAGAACAAAAACTAATTGGACCAATGGAGGAGTCACATACCAAGGAACAATCTCCCTAAACAGTTTTGTGAATGGAGCTTTGAGCAAGGAGATCGAAAATGGCAGCAAGATGAGCTAGAACTCGTTCTTGAGCTGGATAGTGATATTTTGGGAGGAAGAAGGAGTGTGTGGGTGCAGGAATAAGTGGAAGGGGGCCATGTGCGGGCCACGAGGCAGGGGGCGCGCCCAGTGAGGGTTTGCGCGCCCTGGACCCTCGTGGCCAGGTGCTGGCTCCCCCTGCTGTGTTCTCTATGCCAAATATTCTCAAATATTCTAAAAAAATCAAATTTCATTTTAGGGCATTTGGAGAACTTTTATTTTTGGGATATTTTCTTATTGCACGGATAAGTCTGGAAACAGATAAAAAAAATACTATTTTTGCTTAATTTAATCTAATTAATAGAAAGTAAAAGAATGGTACAGAAGGTTGCGCTATGTAGATTCACCCATCTCATGCTCATCAAAAGGAATCCATTAACAAGGTTGATCAAGTCTTGTTAATAAACTCTTTCCGAATAACATGAAACCGGAGAATTTTCGAATAACACTAGGTTACCTCAATGGGGATATGTATGTCCCCAATAATAAGAATATCATATGTCTTCTTGATAGTAGGAAGAGGAAATTCAAAACCTCCAATAGTAATAGTTGAAATTTTTCCAATAGAATTGATACTGTGGACCTGAGGTTGTTTCCTCGAAAAATGTACCGTATGCTCATTACCATTGACGTGAAAAGTGGCATTGCCTTTGTTGCAATCAATAACATCCCCTACAGTATTCAAAAAGGGTCTACCAAGGATAATAGACATACTATCGTCCTCGGGAATATCAAGGATAACAAAGTCCGTTAGAATAGTAACATTTGCAACTACAACAGGCACATCCTCACAAATACCGACAGGTATAGCAGTTGATTTATCGGCCATTTGCAAAGATATTTCAGTAGGTGTCAATTTACTCAAGTCAAGTCTTCGATATAAAGAGAGAGGCATGACACTAACACCGGCTCCAAGATCACATAAAGCAGTTTTAACATAGTTTCCTTTGATGGAGCAAGGTATAGTAGGTACTCCTGGATCCCCTAGTTTCTTAGGTATTCCACCCTTAAAAGTGTAATTAGCAAGCATGGTGGAAATTTAAACTTTAGGTATCTTCCTTTTGTTGGTAATAATATCTTTCATATACTTAGCATAAGGATTTGTTTTAAGCATATTAGTCTAACGCATACACAAAAATATAGATCTAATCATCTCAACAAAGCGCTCAAAATTCTCATCATCCTTTTTCTTGGATGGTTTAGGAGGAAAAGCCATGGGTTTGTGAACCCATGGTTCTCTTTCCTTACCGTGCTTCTGTAATGCCCAAAATGGAGCTAAATCTCCTACGTGTCGAGGCACGACTTAGAGACTTAACCCCATGCTGGAATGATCGCAAGTCTGGTATCTTTGCACAACTCATGTAAAAGAGGGGAATGTAAACATAAATAGTTGGCTTACACTCGCCACGTCACACAATTACAATACATGTCTCAAACATCATACATTAAGAATATCACAACCCTCTAAGGGCAAAATTCCAAATGTCAAGATACCAAACTTAAATAACATCCACAGGCGGATCGAATCCTAGTAGGAGTCTCCACTACTGATCATCCGGATAACGAACATAGTATCGACTACGCTCCTCGTCGTACTCCTAGTCCAGCTCGGTGCCATCACCTGGATAGCTCACAACTGGACCTACATCTGGTGTGGTGAAGTAACTGTGAGCCACAGAGGACTCAGCAATCCCGTTCCCGGGTAACAAGACTATTTAAGCCTTGGGAGAGGATAAGGCTGAAGAAAAGAATAAGTGTCTGCAACAGCAACTAGGAACTAGCTTACGTGAGAGAGAGCGAGAAGAGAAAGCCTCGGTCTAGAGATGATCACGAAGTGATCCTAGCTACAACACGTCAAACATAACCCCTCCGTGTTCAACTCCCGAATCCCTATTCGGAAATTGACGGTCACGGAACACACGCTGGTAGTGTATTAGAAACATTGTGTCAAGTTATCTACAACCGGATATTAACAAGCTCCAATCTGCCACATAACCGCGGGCACGGCTTTCGAAAGTTCATAACCCTGCAGGGGTGTTCCAACTTGACCCATTACAAGCCCACGATCCGCGGAGTCGCAACTCCAAATTGGGAAGACCCGAGTATTCTCGGAATCCCGTGCTCAAGATATACCGAACTAAGGTAAGGCTAATCCAGCAAATCCTCCCGGCGTGCCGACACCCTGATAGTAGCCGCGCGTATCTCGTCTCAGGCCACGACCGGATGGGCGATGCTACAGGTTTTTACCAGACCTTGAGTTTCCTCGAGGTGGCCCTGCAGGACCCCCAGTTCGGACCAACACTCATGTGGAGTACTGGCCCGGGGTTGTTGATTAAGAAAAAGGGTTTATAACTCCCTATGCAAGTTTAGTTTGTTATTAGGCAAATAGTACCAATGTTGGGACTTGCTGGAAAAGACTTAGCACTTAGCGGTTTATCGAGGGGGTCCCATACACCCCAACCGTGTTAGGAACGCATAATCAAGGAACATAACACCGGTTTATACGGTTCCTAATGGCATGAGTGGAACAAATCACCAAGCAAAAGGCTTAGCCTTCCACCCTTGCCAATATATAGATGATTTCATTTTAAGCATATATATAGTGTGATAAAACCCAACCAAACTTCAACATGAAGCAAGCATCTTCGATCTTCACCTGCAACTAGCAATGCTATAAGAAGGGCTGAGCGAAGCGTACTTAGCCAAGCAACAGTTTGCATAGGTAGGTTGGTTAAACATGGCAATGGTTGCAAGTAGGAGGCTGACAAGAAGAACATGGGCATCGAGGCAAAACTATAGAGCGGATCTACTAGCAATAGGCAAAGATAGTAATGTTATCGGGGTTCGGTCATCTTGCCTGAAGAGAAGTCGTTCGGATCGTAAGAAGGGTCCTCGTGCTCAACCTCGTTGGTAACCTCGTGCTCGTACTCGTACTCGGTCTCAGCTTCCAGCTCTAAACAATACAATCACACCAAGCACAAATCAACAAGATGCAATGCGCACTCGAAAATGATGGATGCATGATGGATGCACTAAGGATGCACACGGAGCACGGAAAATAGCACTCAAGCAAAACACCTCAAAACATGATAACAATATGATATTATGAATCTACACAGAAAATCAATCAAGTTTTATATAAGATTCGCTGAAATCGGAGTTACGGGCTAAAAGTTATGCCCGAAACAAGAAATGAGCGAAAGCTGAAAATTACAGCAACGTAGCAACTTCGGAGCACAAAATAATTAAGCTACAGCACTCAAACATCATGGCAAATACCTAGAACACAAACTAGACATATCCTACAGCAATTAAGTCCAAAGGTGCACCCCCAAAGGAGCCACGGATCAATAGCAATAAGCCTGGACATATTGAACTTGACAATAAAATTCTGGCAGCAGAATTTTATTGAAACTTTGGAGCAAAAGATAAACATGCTACAGCCACTCAAATAAGCATGTGAGAACATGAATGGAAAGCCAACACTATCTACTACAAGGAACAATCAAGATCCACTCCAAAACTATCATGCTTTGTCCTAGAACAGCAAGCAAACATGGCATCGGAACGTTACAGATTTCAGACTTAGTGGAAACCACTAAGTTCTAAAACAACAATTTCAACATGGCATCTAAAAGAGCAAGTTTAAGTCACCTCGAAACTAAACATGGCAAGTGGTAAGCACCTCATCAAAGTACACATGATGGTGATTCCGAAACACACAAGCATGCTTCATGGAGATAAACACAACGATAGCAACGAGCTCAACAAGATGGCATTTCATAACAAGTGAAATAACATCACAGCCACCTGGCACTTTGCAACGAGGATAACCATGGCAAGAATAAATCTATCATGCAACCTATCACATACAACATGTAGATCATGGCAAGACGAACACGTGGACATGTCATTTGCATCATTCGGACAAACGAGCTAAAAGATATCACATAACAAAGGTGGCATAAAAACATCACATGGCAGCAATTATATCACGATGCACTATTGCAACAGAAAAACAAGCACCTAGATGACTTCTAACATGCATGACACCAAAAGATAAAACGTAGTGCTAATCACCACGTACGTCTGGCATGCTATTTGCGCGAATCGGACAAACACACACAAAGTTAGAGCAGTTTGAATAATGCATCAGACAATAAGCAAAACAGGGACTTAGAGGATTTGGACTACCTCCGGTCAACAGAAAAGTCAACGCGGGTCGGGTCGTTGATCGGGCTGGAGAAAAACGGATTGGGCTGGGGGAGACCGACGGGCCCGGGGTGGAGGCGGCCTGGATCCGGCTCGGGAGGCGGCTCGGCCCGCAGCGTCGGAGAGGGCGCGGCCCGGAGGCGGCTCGTACTGCGCCGTGGCCCAAGCGGCTCGAGAGGCTGGGGCGGTCCAGCCGCGGAGGGAGGCGGAGGCCTCGGCCCACCTGCGTCGGCGGAGGGGCGGCCTGGCGTCGCGGCGGCCCAGGTGGGACGATCTGGCGGGGCGAGGCCCGAGTGGCGCGGCCCGGAAGGGGAAGGAGGCCCGGCGGCTCGGGAGGAGGCGTGTCGACGGCGCCGGCGCGGATCTGACGGCGGACGCGGGATGGGCCGGATCTGCTGGAGGCGCGGCTCTTGGGCCCGCTCGCGAGGGTGGCGGAGGTAGGCGGCCGGAGGGGGCTAGGGTTGCGGCCCAGCGGGGGTTGGGGAATGGATCGGGAGCTCTGGCTCCTCCCGATCGAGGGGAACGCGGCGGCGCGCGATGGAAGCAGACGTCGGGGCTCCTGGAAGATGAGGAGCGGCCGGTGGCTGGTGGCTGGTGGCCCGGCCGGCGAGGTGGCGGCGCCGGCCGGCGCCGGGTACGAGGCGGGAAGGAGGTGGTGAGGAGATAGAGGTGTTTTTAATTATTTTTCCGGCGAGGTAGATGAACTCCGGCGAACCTCCGGCGAGATTCCGGCGAGATCTCCGGCGAGGTGGTGGCTGAAGGAAGGGGATGAAGTGGGGGCTAGGGTTTCCTAGTTTTGGGGCACAAATTGTGGGAGGTGGACAAATATATAGGCACAAGGAGCTAGGGTTGTCCAAAAGGAGTGCGGTTTTCGGCCACCGGATCAGATTTGGATGGCCTAGATGAAAGAAGTGGCTAGGAGTGGTTGGTGGGCTGTTGGAGGGGGTGTCTTGGGCCACAAAGTGGAGGCACCTTGAGCCCACACGAATAACTGTTGGGATAGCAAACGGAGTCCAAACGCGATGAGATTTGAGAGGCGGGTTGCACACGACAAAACAACAACACACGACAAGTCTCGCGGCACACCGGTAACGTTACACGCCCAAACACCGAAGTAGGTCTACGGGACGCCACAGACACGTGAGGGAGCTCCGGAACGCGAAACGGACAACGGGAAGGAACACGTGGAACCGGATGCAACCGACAACACAAATGCAATGCGATGCACATGTCTACATGATATGAATGAATGCCACACACTCACACAACAAAACGACGAAAACCCGAAAGACAAAGAACCCGGAATGGAAATAGATGAAGCCGGAGATATATTATATGCCCAAAAGGGAAAGTATTACATCCGGGGCATTACAGCTTCCTAGCAACAAAGTCTCTCTTATCATAACGTTGATTCTTTGATTGTGGGTTATCAAGATCAATAGCAGGTTCAATCTCTACATCATTATCATTGCTAGGTTGAGCATCATCAGGAACATCATCATTAACATAATCACTAGGTTCATGTTCATTACCAGATTGTGTGTCAGCATCAGAAACAGAGATATCATTGGGATTCTCAGGTGTGTCAGCTATAGGTTCACTAGAAGCATGCAAAGTCTTATCGTTTTTCTTTTTGTTCTTCTTAGAAGAGCTAGGTGCATCTAAATTAGCTCTCTCAGAATCTTGCTCAATTCTTTTAGGGTGGCCCTTAGGATACAAAGGTTCATGGGTCACTTTACCACCTCTAGTTGCAACTCTAACAACATAGTCATTATTCTTACTATTTAATTCATTGAGCAAATCATTCTGAGCCTTAAGTACTTATTCTACTTGAGTGGTAACCATAGAAGCATGTTTACAAATGAGTTTCAATTCACCTTTAACTCTAGACATATAATCACTCAAGCGTTCAATCATATAAGCATTACGTTGCAATTGTCTACTAACATAAGCATTGAAGTTTTCTTGTTTCATAATAAAATTATCAAACTCATCTAAGCATTGGCTAGCAGACTTATAACGAGGAATATCACCTTCATCAAATCTATAAAGATAATTTACCTTTACTACCTGTGTCGGGTTATCAAGACCATGTATTTCTTCAATAGGTGGTACATTCTTAACATCTTCATCTTTAATACCTATTTCTTTCATAGATTTCTTTGCCTCTTGCATATCTTCAGGACTGAGAAACATAACTCCCCTTTTCTTCGGAGTTGGCTTAGGGGCTGGTTCAGGAAGTGTCCAATTATTTTTATTGGTCAACATATTATTCAATAGTAATTTAGCTTGATCAACTGTTCTTTTCCTGAAAACACAACCAGCACAACTATCCAGGTGGTCTCTGGAAGCATCGGTTAGTCCATTATAAAAGACATCAAGTATTTCATTCCTCTCAAGAGGATGATCAGGCAAAGCATTAAGTAATTGGAGAAGCCTCACCCAAGCTTGTGGGAGACTCTCTTCTTCAATTTGCACAAAGTTATATATTTCCCTTAAGGCAGCTTACTTCTTATGAGCGGGAAAATATTTAGCAGAGAAGTAATAAATCATATCCTGGGGACTACGCACACAACTAGGATCAAGAGAATTAAACCATGTCTTAGCATCACCCTTTAACGAGAACGGAAATAACTTAAGGATAAAGTAATAACAAATATTTTCCTCATTGGTGAACAGGGTGGCTATATAATTCAACTTAGTAAGATGTGCCACCACAGTCTCAAATTCATAACCATGGAAAGGATCAGATTCAACCAAAGTAATTAACTTAGGATCAACAAAGAAATCATAATCCTTATCAGTAACAAAGATAGGTGAAGTAGCAAAAGCAGGGTCATATTTCATTCTAGCATTCAAAGACTTTTCTTTCTGCTTAGCTAATAATTTCTTAAGATCATATTTATCGTTGCAGGCAAGAAAGTCTCTAGCAGTTTCTTCATCCATAACATAACCCTCAGGAATAACATGCAATTCATATTTAGGGGGAGAATCTTCATCATCACTTTCATAAATATTATCAGTTTCAATATTTGCATTCTCCCTAACCTTAGCAATTTGTTCATCTAGAAATTCACCTAGTGGCACAGTATTATCAAGAATAGAAGTAGTTTCATCATACATAGCAGTAGTGGCATCATCAATAACATGCGACATATCAGATTCAATAGCAGGAGTAGGTGTCGCAAATTTACTCATAACAGAGGGTGAATCAAGTGCAGAGCTAGATGGCAGTTCCTTACCTGCCCTCGTAGTTGAGGGATAAAACTTGGGTTTTGAGTCTTTCAAGTTCTTCATAGTGATCAATAGATATAAATCCCAAGTGACTTAAAGAATATAGCTATGCTCCCCGGCAACGGCGCTAGAAAATAGTCTTGATAACCCACAAGTGTAGGGGATCGCAACAGTTTTCGAGGGTAAAGTATTCAACCCAAATTTATTGATTTTACACAATGGGAGCCAAAGAATACTCTTAAGGATTGGCAGCTGAGTTTTCAATTCAACCACACCTGGAAACTTAGTATCTGCAGAAAGGTCATTTAGTAGCAAGGTAATATGGAAAATAGTGGTAATAGCAATAAAAGTAACGATAGTGTTTTTGTAGTTTTTGTAACAGTAGCAGCGGAAAAGTAAATAAGCAACAAGCAATATGTGAAAAGCTCGTAGGCATTGGATTGGTGATGGAGAATTATGTCGGATGCGATTCCTCATGTAAAAGTTATAACCTAGGGTGACACAGAACTAGCTCGAGTTCATCAATGTAATGTAGGCGTGTATTCTGAATATAGTCATACGTGCTTATGGAAAAGAACTTGCATGCCATCTTTTGTCCTACCCTCCCGTGGCAGTGGGGTCCTAGTGGAAACTAAGGGATATTAAGGCCTCCTTTTAATAGAGTACCGGACCAAAGCATTAACACATAGTGAATACATGAAGTCCTCAAACTACGGTCATCACCGGGAGTGGTCCCGATTGTTGTCACTTCGGGGTTGCCGGATCATAACACATAGTAGGTGACTATTGACTTGCAAGATAGGATCAAGAACACACATATATTCATGAAAACATAATAGGTTCAGATCTGAAATCATGGCACTCGGGCCCTAGTGACAAGCATTAAGCATAGCAAAGTCATAGCAACATCAATCTCAGAACATAGTGGATACTAGGGATCAAACCCTCACAAAACTAACTCGATTACATGGTAAATCTCATCCAACCCATCACCGTCCAGCAAGCCTACGATGGGATTACTCATGCACGGCGGTGATCATCATGGAATTGGTGATGGAGGAAGGTTGATGATGACGATGGCGACGATCGCCCCTCTCCGGAGCCCCGAACGGACTCTAGATCAGCCCTCCCGAGAGAGATTAGGGCTTGGCGGCGGCTGCGTATTGTAAAACGTGATAATTCTTCCTCTCTGGTTTTTTTTCTCCCCGAAAGTGAATATATGGAGTCCGGGGTACGTCGGTGGAGCAACAGGGGGCCCACGAGGCAGGGCGCGCGCCTAGGGGGAGGGGGCGCGCCCCCACCCTCATGGACAGGGTGTTCCCCCCTGGCTTGGTTCTTTCCGCAGATATTTTTCATATATTCCAAAATAGTTCTCCGTTGAATTTCAGGTCATTTTGAGAACTTTTATTTCCGCACAAAAATAACACCATGGCAATTCTGCTGAAAACAGCGTCAGTCCGGGTTAGTTCCATTCAGATCATGCAAGTTAGAGTCCAAAACAAGGGCAATAGTGTTTGGAAAAGTAGATACGTTGAGACGTATCAATGTGCAGCACGCGGCGTGCGGGGGCACTATGATTAGCAAGCTCCCGAATGCGATTTGGCCAAAAGGGTCATTCGTAGAGACGAACAAGGTCTAGCAGCAGGAGTGGTTTTATATCACCGAACCCCGCGATGCCAAATAGGCGGCGGTACCTGCTTTCAGATCTGTACCCCAGAGAGGTTGACCTCCTGGACCAAAAAGGGTCTGGACTGGGGATCTCCAGTTGAAGTGACGACACTCCAGAGTCGTGTGTCCGACGTGATTTCTAAGGGTCACTAGCTCTCGTCCGTGGTCCAGGTAATGCTGGCCCGGCTTGTCCTTCCTTGCCAAAGCCGGGACTCCTCCCTATGGGAGTTCGATCCCGCAGGAGATAAGTCTCTGAAGCATCTCTTTGGCTTTATGCACAAAGAGATCTGGCAGCATCTCTTCAAGAGCCAGAAGGAGTGTCCGGAAGAAACCGAGGGTGCGGGCTATAGCACTGCGGTCTCCGCCCCAGAGGTAATAGAAAATTTCGCCGAACATATATCCCCTTTCATATTCAATGATAACATGAATTAGAGTATTTGCATGATATACAGGGCTGGACGAAGAAGGAAACCCGGATCAAGTGTCCGACACCTTTGCCCGAAGACCCAGAACCGCCTCGACTGACGGCGATGTTGGTCCCGGCGCCGGTCAAGAAGCCCAAGAAGAAGGGCAAGGGGGCTGGAGACAACCCCTGCCCTACGGACGAGAAGTCCGAGAAGATCAACATCCTCTCCTCCGAAGAGGAGGAGGATGATGAGGAAGAGGAAGAGGAAGAGCTCCCTGCGCAAGGCAAGGGAACGAAGAGGGGGGCCACTTCTGACGCGAGCACTGTCGCACCCTGGATGAAACTCAACCTCGCTGCTAGTTCAGATTCAACATCCGAACATAGCTTCATGGTGAAGCCCAGGGAGAAACCCCTACCCGAAATGTAAGTTGGTCCGGATTAATTGCTGCACCTTTGTATGTTCAACATTTTTGATACTTACTTAGTATTTCTCACCTGCTGACCTACAGCCCTCCCGGAGGACACCCCGACGCCTCCTTATTGGAGGGGAACTCTCTAGCGCCCGGAGAGACGGAGAGCGACCCACCGGTCCGAGCTCCATCACCCATGATTGGCGGGGACACCAAAGTGTCCTCCCAGCGGGTGTCCTCCGCTCAATAAGATGAGGGCGGGGCAGGTGATGGGGCGACCGGGGGTAATACCTCGGCCGCCGCTGACCATGGGGAAATAACCCCCATGGAGACGGAATACAGGGGGCCCAAATAATCCGAGGCCCTCCCGAACATTGGCCGAGAGCCTAGTGCGGCTCCGGGGTCCGAAGACCAGACCCCCCAGACGGGGGGTGGATACGACGGTGCCCGGAGTCAATCCGGAGGCACCGAACCCTATGGAGGGAGCACTGCAAAGTGCTTCCATCGTGAAGGAGCACCGCACCGTGATGGGTGCGGTGAGGAAGAAGATTCAGTCCGTCAAGGGCGGACTGAATGAAGCCTTCAACGGCCTGTTAACGGGCTTTGAGGTAAGCAATGTAATGTTCTTTATGGAACTTTATTTGTTTTAAATACACATATATAGCCAGTAGCGCCTGTTGCTTTGTGTGATTCTGAACAGAATCGGACGAAGTATCCATAGTATAGCATGCTTGTAGAGCTGAACTGTTGAGTTTGTGTTATTTGAACATGCTTCACTAGTTACGGCAACTGCATTAGATGCATAGGTTGCCGAACTAAACCGGAAGCTCTTGTTGGCCAACGCGGACCTCGACCGCGTCAACCAGCATTTAGATGAAACGCAAGGTATGCGGGTTTAAAGGAATTTTAGATGTCAAGAAGACTAAAATAATAAATTGAGTATGAGTATGAACTCGTTTATGATATTTTGTTAACACACTTAGCGCCACTGAGCTCGAGGCCCTTAAGGGCGAGCTCGCGAAGGCCAAGGAGGAGGCCGAGGCGAGAAAGGCAATCACCGATAAGGCGGTTGCCGAACTGGAGGCCGAAAAGGCTGAGTGCGAGAAGCACCAAGCTCGGGTGTCCAAAGTTGAGGTTGAGCTCAAAGATGCCATTCGAAATTACGAGGCATTGGAAAAGAAGACTTTTGAGCAAGCATCCGAGCTTACTGCGGCAGTTAAGGCTGCCTAGGATGTGTGAGGCGATGCGCGCAGCGCTTGTGAAGAAATCAAGCAGGCACGACAGATAGCATCTGGTAAGACTTTTCTCTTACAGAGCATCTTCGGAGGGCAGAAGTATCTTGGCCTGACATGGTTATGGAGTTCTCCAGGCACGTTTGCTAATTTTCCGAGGAGCGGTGCAGACGCCGCACAATACTTTCGACCCCAGGAGGGGAACGACATGGAGAAGTAGTTTTGGTCGCAATTTTATGCGCCAAAACATCCAGTGCCCCTCAACGACCAGATGAAGCAGCTGGTCGAGCTGCACAACATGGCGGGTTTGGCCATGAAGGACTTGATAGTCCGGCTATGGCCCGCTGATCCAATCCCAAGTAGTTACATCGGATTGGTGAAGCGGCTCGTCGAAGCGTGTCCGCGGGTCGACGCATTGACGCGTTCGGCCTGCATAGAAGGTGCTCGGATGGCTTTCGCTCGTGTGAAGGTGCGCTGGGCGAAGATAAGGGCGCAAGACATAGCTACTGCTGGCCTGCCCGCAGGCAAGGAGCCCCGCAAGCCAGAGAAGTACTTCGAGGACGTCATAGAAGGCGCCCGCCTTATAGCAGGCCAGTGCTCGAAGGATATTATCTTCAAGTAATTGTATCCGGTGGTAAAGACTTAAGCTTATGAATCCGATGTATATAAGTTTTGCGCTATTATAATATGAGCGTCTTTTACCTCCTATGTGACTGTTTATGTAAATCTGAAAATTTCCAGTCGTCGGCTTCAGCCCCCATGTACGTAGTACTGGGTTTTCGGTCATATGCATATACACTCTTTATCCAACGTCTTGGTCCGTATAGGAGGTGTATGTGGAGAGAACCAGGCAATCAGACTATGTGGCGTTATTGCTTTCACTTAGTCGTAGGAGTTTGACATGTGGGGCTAGGTACTAGCCCCTGGTGCAGATATGATATTCCTTACCTAAGGTATCCAATTGCACCTGGCTGGGCGAAAAAACCAACCCTTCGTATAACACGGGATATATCTCTATCGATCGTAGTATAAAACTAAGTCACCGAATTGCGGACCAGGTTCTCACCTATCATGACGGTCAGTTTTCGGCTTTCTCTACTGAGGTACTTGACCGGACGAGCCAGAAGTACAATCGCAATAGGTCTCCCTTTACACCCTAGCCGAACAATCAGGAACGTAGGGGTAAGCACAGGAGCCGGACAACCTAACTATTGACCCAAGACATGATTCGGAACTGATGCATATAAGGCAAACATCCAGGACGTCGAACACTCCCTATGGGTGTTCGGTCTTTTCGATATATACCGAGCTGAATACAGCCCCTCGTAATAGACCCTGTTGACAAGGCACATGTGGCAATTTGATGTACGGAGAGAACATGTATGGTGAGTGAATAAAACTCCGAACATAATGTGAATCAAGCTGCTCTATTAATATCCCTTTATAGTACGGCGAGCCGTAAGCTTACAGATAATGTCGATAACTTTTTTGGACATTTTACATGCCAGAAAGGTATATAACAAGAAAGAGAAAAAGGTTTACACAGGGTCTTAATCTAAAAAAGAAACCTTTGCACGGGTCCCTGCTGCACGTCTGCGCTATTTTCTCCTCTGTAATGTGTCCTTGAAGGGGGGAGTATGATGGCCATCTGTAAAAAAGAAAAAGAAACTTGGAAAATAAAAAGAAATCTAGTGTGTCCATAAACAAGGCTGGTTCATTTAGTGAACCTTAAAATATGATTTTTAGAGTCCGAATAGGATCAATCCGAACTATGGACTATATGTACTTTTCCCCCAGCGTCGCCCAAGGGATTTTTAATGCATAGTTATGTACACGAGGCACATATGCTATCACCTTATGGGGCAATCGAAGGGGGCGTAGCTGCTAATCTAGCTCAGGTTCAGCTGAGTTGCCGCACTGAGGTTTGTGCCGGACATGTTTAGCTATGTCCGCGACCGATAGGTTATCTGGCTTGAATATGCTGTTTTAGACTTCGGCTACTAAGGCCGTAGTGTCCTCCTCGGTGCGGAGAGAGCGCTCCATATTTCCATTGACCGTGATGACGCCACGTGGTCCGGGCATTTTGAGCTTAAGATAAGCATAGTGCGGGACTGCATTAAGGCGGGGGAAGGCTGTTCTTCTGAGTAGTGGATGATAGCCACTTTGGAATGGAGCTATGTCGAAGAGTAACTCTTCGCTTCGAAAGTTGTCAGGAGAGCCGAACACGACCTCCAATGTTAAAGAGCCCGTGCAGCGAGCTTCAACGCTCAGTATCACTCCTTTCAAGGTCGTGCTGCTTGGCTTAATTCTTGACGGGTCGATCCCCATCTTGCAGACAATATCCTGATATATCAGATTAAGACTGCTGCCGCCGTCCATAAGGACTCGGGTGAGATGGTTTCCATCGATTATTGGATCGAGCACTAGGGCAGCCGAACCCCCATGACGGATACTAGTCAGGTCAAAAGTGATCGGACAGGCCGACCACAGGTTGAGTTTGGGGGCTACAGGCTCGACGGCATAGACATCTCGGAGTGCGTGCTTGCGCTCCCTCTTTGGGATATGAGTGGCATATATCATGTTCACTGTTTTAAACTCCAGTGGAAATTTCTTCTGTCCCACTGTATTCGGCTGGCGAGGTTCATCCCCGTCTTCGCTCTGAGGCTCCTTCCCCTTGTGTTCGGCGTTGAGCTTGCCGACTGATACATCTCCAATGTCTCTATAATTTTTTATTGTTCCATGATATTATTTATGATGTTTTGGATGTTTATTGGGCTTTGTTATACACTTTTATATTATTTTTGGGACTAACCTACTAACCCAAAGGCCCAGTCCAGATTGTAGTTTTTTGCCCATTTCAGGGTTTACAGAAAAGGAATATCTAACGGAGTCCAAACGGAATGAAACTTCGGGAGAGATATTTTTGGAGCAAAATATGCACGAGAGACTTGAGAACCACGGAGTAGGGCTGACGTGGCGTCCACGAGGGTGGGGGGCGCACCCCCTGCCTCGTGGGCACCCCGTCTGGCCCCCGGTGCCCTCGTTCCTCCTATATATACCTACGTACCCCGAAACTATCAGAACAATAGAGAAAACCCTAGTTCCACCACCGCAACCTTCTGTTCCCGTGAGATCCCATCTTGGGGCCTGTTCCAGAGCTCCGCCGGAGGGGGCATCTACCATGGAGTCCTTCTACATCATCATCATCGCCTCACCATGAGTTTTGAGTAGTTTACCACAAACCTTCGAGTCCATAGCTAGTATCTAGATGGCTTCTTCTCTCTCTTTGGATCTCAATACCAAGTTCTCCTCGGTCTTCAAGGAGATCTATTCGATGTATTCTTTTTTTTGTGGTGTGTTTGTCGAGATCCGATGAATTGTGGGTTTATGATCAAGGTTATCTATGAGAAATATTTGGTTCTTTTCTGAACTCTTTATGTGTGATTATAATATCCTTGCAAGTCTCTTCGAATTATTGGTTTGGTTTGGCCTACTAGATCTATAGTTCTTGCAATGGTAGAAGTGCTTGGCTTTGGGTTCAATCTTGCGGTGTCCTTTCCCAGTAACAGTAGGGGCAACAAGGCATGTATTGTATTGTTACCATCGAGGATAAAAAGATGGGGTTTATATCACTATGTTTGAGTGTATCCCTCTACACCATGTCATCTTGCTTAAGGCGTTACTCCGTTCTTATGAACTTAATACTCTAGATGCATGCTGGATAGCGGTCAATGTGTTGAGTAATAGTAGTAGATGCAGAATCGTTTCGGTCTACTTGTCTCGGACGTGATGCCTATATATAATGATCATGTCTAGATAGTCTCATAATTATTCGCTTTTCTATCAATTGCTCGACAGTAATTTGTTTACCCGCCGTAGAATATCGCTGTCATGAGAGAAGCCACTAGTGAAAACTATGGCCCCCGGGTCTATTCTCAACATATCAATCTACAATCTACTTTACTTTTCCGCTTTTACTTTCTGTTCTTATATCCAAAAATACCAAAAATATCAAACCATCATCTCTATCAGATCTCACTTTCATAAGTGACCGTAAAGGGATTGACAACCCCTTATCACGTTGGCTGCGAAGTTTTTATTTGTTTGTGCAGGTGCGAGGGGCTCGCGCGTGGTCTCCTACTGGATTGATACCTTGGTTCTCAAAAACTTAGGGAAATACTTACGCTACTTTGCTGCATCAACCTTTCCTCTTCAAGGGAATACAACGCAAGCTCGATAAGTAGCACTGACCTTCTTGAAGATCCAACAATTACGGTTGGTATGGTTTGCAGGTTTCTCTGGGGTGCCATGGATTCAGCAGGGCCTATCTAATATTTCGTCCAGGCTAGATGGACCATCTTTGTTGCCAATAAATGGCTTCTTCCATTGACCAAATCTGGAGCCGCTGAATCCCGCAGTTACCGTTGTAGCATTCGGGCTTCCAGCATTGTTTCAACGTTTGTTTTTGTTACATCGTGGCTTTCCATTGCCGTCCCTGACTTCAGATGTTCCAGGGTCGCTGGTGCTGCTACGAGCTAACCAGATGTCCTTGCCCGCGCAAAAGCGGGTCATGAGTATAGTTAGAGCTGCCATTGTCCTCGGCTTTTCCTGTCCGAGGTGTCTGGCTAGCCATTCATCCCAGACACTGTGCTTGAAGGCCGCTAAGGCTTCAGCGTCCGGACAGTCGACAATTGGGTTCTTCTTAGTGAGAAACCGATTCCAAAGCTTGCGGGCTGACTCCCCGGGTTGTTGGATGATGTGACTTAGATCGTCAGCATCCAGGGGCCGGACATAGGTCCCTTGAAAATTGTCTCGAAAAACATCCTCAAGTTCTTCCCAACTCCCAATGGAGTTCTCTGGGAGACTGTTTAGCCAGTGCCGAGCTGGTCCTTTCAGCTTGAGGGGTAGGTATTTAATGGCGTAGAGATCATCTCCGCGAGCCATGTGTATGTGAAGGATGAAGTCCTCTATCCAGACGGTAGGATCCGTCGTTCCATCGTATGCCCCAATGTTCATGGGTTTAAACCGTTCTGGAAAATCATGATCCCGCACCTCATCGGTGAAGCACAAAGGGTGTGCGGCGCCTCTGTATTTTGCTATATCATGGCGTATGTCCGATGGTTGTGATGTTCGGTATTGACCCCGAACTGGTATATGACCAGTGCGATTGGCTTGATAGCCGCCGTCCCGTGCGAGAGCCCGGTCCCTAGGTCCGTAGATAGACCTGGTCTTGCTAGCTTTTTTGTTCAGGTCCTCACGTAGATCGTGTTTTCAGACTTGAGTCGCATCCTCCTTTCCTTTACGAGTTGGGGGTGCGGGCTTGTGTACGCCGGTGGCCCACTCTGTCCCATCCACGAGGTGGTCGGTCTGGTTTATCAGCGGTGTTATTCTTTGGCGGTATAGGCGCGGCGGCCTCGTCGTCAAATTCGGGCAGCAGTTTACGCTTAGGATAGCCTTTAGTTTGGCCGTTGTAGCCATGTTTTTGCTCAGCGTCTAGCACCTCGTTTCATCTATCGTCGAGCGTGTCCTGTGCGGCTCGAAGCCGTCTATGCTGCTTTTTCAGGCTCCTTGCGGTGGCAATAAGCCTCCGATGGAAGCACTTTTCTTCTGAGGGTTCTTCTGGGACAATGTATTCGTCATCGCCCAGGCTAACCTCCTCTTCGGAGACAGGTTTGTAGTTACTGTCTTCGGCATCACTGTCATCGGACAGCGGTTTTGGACTATGTTCGCCGTCCTCTCGCTCCTCCTACTCCATCTACGGGGTCTTCGACTTGTTCAGGAATATCACCATTGTTAGTGACAATGTCGCTATCCATTCCTTTACAGGATTTGGTTCGGTGCTTTGTACGCCGACGATTGGGAGGTTCTTCGACAGGCTTGTCCTTTAAGGGGTCGTTTTCGCCGTCGCCCTCCTTCTCCTTAGGTGTATCCACCATGTACACATCGTATGAAGACGTAGCTATCCACCGCCCGGTTACGGGCCGGCTTTGATATGGATCTACTTCGGCTTCGAGGTCCATCCCTTCGAAGTCTTCGGAAGCGTGGTCAAGTAGATCAGTTAGATCTTCGACCGTGGCTACCAAGTGGGTGGTGGATGGGGAGCAAAATTCTCCATTAGCCTCCAGTTCGAACCAGATATAATGCGGCCGTGCGTTCCCATCTAAGGAGAGGGATTTTAACGATTTTAACATGTCGCCAAAGGGTGAGTGCTGGAAGATATCTGCAGCACTGAATTCGGCGATAGAAGCCTGATCGAGCTTGAAGGGCGCGGATGCGCGTGATTCGAAATCTGAGGCCGGAGTTGAGTCCGGGGTTCCGATAACACAGACCCTGCTCATAGATGGGTCCATGTGCGGCTCCAACGCTGTGGAATCCGCGGCTTCCATGGCAGGGTTGAGCTTCCCGTCCTCGGGCGATGCGATCTGTTCCGGATTTAGGGATAGAACCGTTGCAAGTGTTATTTCCTGATCCGATGACATAGTTAGGTCATGTTCATCGTAATGGCAGGGAGAGGTCGCCGCGGGCTCGAATCCGTCGAAGATCAAGTCTCTGAGGATATCAGCAACGTAGTTTAAGCTTCTGAATCTGATTTCATGGCCAGGGGCGTAGCTCTCAATCTACTCGAGGTGGCCTTCAGTGCTGGCACGGAGCGCGAAGCCGCCGAACACGAAGAGGTGTCCGGGAGGGAAGATTCCCTCGATGTTGCCGTCGTGGTTGATGACGTGATCCCTCAGTCCTTCGGTCGACGACATAGTGGAACTCTCAATGAAAGCACCAATGTCAGTGTCAAAATCGGCGGATCTCGGGTAGGGGGTCCCGAACTATGCGTCTGAGGATTGATGGTAACAGGAGGCTCGGGACACGATATTTACCCAGGTTCAGGCCCTCTCGATCGAAGTAAAACCCTACTTCATGTTATATTAATATGGATGAATATGAATACAAGAGTTGATCTACCTCGAGATTGTATTGGCTAAACCCTAAAGTCTAGCCTATAAGGATTTGTGATTCTCTATTAGCCTCTATAGACTAAACCCTCCTGTTTATATACACACGAGAGGGGCCTAGGGTTTGTACATACCACCTTGCAGAGGAAGGAAAGTTTACACCAGACCCAAAAACTTGCCATCATACGAATACATGAGTCCTATCCGGATACAAGAGATGATCTTTGACTATGATCTTCACGGCCCAACAGTCCGGTCCACCAAGAGTTATCTGGTCACCCGAGGACCCCTCGATCCAGGACTCCCTCACCTATATACTCATGTTCATGCATAACCCCACCATGTTCACTTTCCGAACCCCTTTGAAACGAGACCATCACGGTTACTCACACATGTAGTGTATTCTTATAGAGTTATGGTGTCAAGTTATCTACAACCGGATATTAACAACTCCAATCTGCCACCTAACCGCGGGCATGGCTTTCGAAAGTTCGTAACCCTGCAGGGGTGTCCCAACTTAGCCCATCACAAGCTCTCACGATCAGCGGAGTAACAACTTCATGTTTGGAAGACCCGAGTGTTCTTGGAATCCCATGCACAAGATGTTTCGACAGTAGTAAAATTAATCCGACAAGACCTCCCGACGTGCCGACACCCTGATAAGAGCCGCACATACCCCGTCTTAGGCCACGATCGGATGGGAAAAGCCACGAGTAAAACCAAGCCTCAAGTTGCCTCGAGATGGCCTTGCAGGCTGCCTAGTTTGGACCAACACTCATGAGGAGCACTGGCCCCGGGGATTGATTAAGAACTCGGCTATCGGTAAGTCCCTATGCAAGTTTTTATTTATTAGGCAAATGGTAAAACCAAGGTTGGGCCTTGCTGGAAAAGCTTTAAACAGAGCGAATTATGGAGGGGGGGATAAACCCCAACCATGTTAGGAACGCAATATCAAGGAGCATAACACCGGTTTATCGGATCCTATGGCGGCATGAGTGGAACAAAACACCAAGCATATGGCCAAGCCCCATTACCAAGTATATAGGTGCATTAATTAAATAAGATATATATTGTGTTATCCCAAAGAATCCATGTTCCAACATGGAACATCTTCCATCTTCCATCTTCACCTGCAACTAACAACACTATAAGAGGGCTGAGCAAAAGCGCAACTTAGCCAATCAATGGTTTGCTAAGAAGGTGGTTAGAGGGTTTCATGACAAAATGGGAGGCTGACAAAACAAGTATGGGTAGCGCGACATGCTATAGAGCGAGACAACTTGCAAAGCAAAGATAGAGGTGATATCGAGGAACGGTCATCTTGCCTGGGATCCCGCAAGTACGAAGAACGAGTCCATGAAGAAGACAAACAGACGTAGTTGAACGAATCCTCACAACTCCGGAACAAAACCGAAGCTAACAAGACAAGCAAACCGGAAAAAGCAAACAACATGGTAAACACACAATCATAAACATGGCATGATGCACAAGCAAGTATGATGCATGTACAGTTTAAATATGCATGGCATGGCAAAGTGCACAAACAACACTACAAATTAAGTGGAGCTCAATATGCAACGAGTTGCATATTGACGAAGCACCACATTCAAGTATTTAGTCGACTCTTGTTACGAACCCAACAAGTTTAAATGTTCTTAACATGGCAAGAGGTGCAACATAAGTAAACTAACTACCTAGGCATTTAAATGAGGCCGAAAATAACAACAACAATTCCGGAAAATCCCCATGTGCATATAGCAATTTCAAGCAAACAACAATTTAAACATTTTAATGTTGTTATCATGATGCGGATGACAAATGCAAGTTTTATACAATTTTTGTGAAAATATTGACATGATATTAGATATGGAGCATTTGTCCCCACGACGGAAAGAAAGGGGTGTCATGGCGGTGAAAACGGAAACGGTGCCATGACAACGTTTCGATGACCCGGCAACTCGTCGAGATGTCGATGCAACGTAAGTATGATGGGAGCGTGTCATGCAAGATGGTGGGGTGCTCCTGGTTACCGGGTTCCCACGGGTCGACGACATGGAAACGAGTGACACTTCAGACTCAGGTGCAAACATAGGGTGCATCTCATACATCGCAAGCATTCATCCACAGGCATCGTCTTGGCGGTTATACCTTCGAAGCATGCATTTTTAAGAGGTTCAAGTTTGTAGTGGAAGTAGTCGTTCTCGCGACGGTAGTGGAAGTAGTCGTTCACGGGGACTTTGAGGGTCGATGGTAGTCGAAGTAGTGGTACACGACGACGGTAGTGAAACACGCGATCTTGGCGACGGTAGTCGTACACATTGGAGAGGAACTTGACGGATCCAAGGTCACCGACGTAGCGGTACTTGGCGAATCCCGAAACAGCCTTGACGTATCCAAAGGGAAAAAAATTATATGAGACCAGGTCTCATATAATGCACGTGAGACCCATTCTGATGGATGACACGTGGCATTCACAAATCACAAATTATCGATGAATTAGAAGAGATGTCCGAGAAGACAGGCTTTCTCTGGTGAAGAGTTGGGTGGATTTGTGGTTGAGTAGAAATGCTGGTAGGAAATCGGGCTTGGGAAGTCGAGGAAAGAGGATGTCTAATAAAATCACTGGAGTGGCAAGAGACCTTTCTCTTTTCTTAGCCAGGCACCCTGGAGGACAGCAATGCCAAATCCTATATCAATTTTATCACAAGACCCTGAGGCGGAAGTAGGAACCGCTTCTCGAACAGGAATCACAGACGTAACTCATGCTCTTGTTCTTTTTTTTACTCTGTTTTTTTCGCAAGATGGATGGACAAGAAAGGGTAGTTTTCAATCACACCGAACTGTTTGCTTCTTCTTAACTGAGAACCCAACCCTGCCTTAAGTGAATAGTGCAAGCATCAGCCATCAGCTTCATTCCTAATTATTTTAGCTGAAATAAGTGTAACAGCCTTGTACCTGCTGCTGGAGGATCTTCTCTCTATGGATTCCAGAGAAATGGAAATTACCATTCTATACCCCCTTCCCTAGCTTAAGCCCTATAGACCAGTGTAGTTAGACTCCCTGATTGGTAGAGCTTGGACCACCTATTTGATAAGCACCTCTTTTTTGCCTTCGACATGGTGTACCTCTTTCAGGCATAATACAATCTCTTCTCGCACCAGCCCCTACCTACATCAGTGATTGCTCAAAAGAAGTTATTAATATAGAGGGAAGCTGCCTGGGCTGAAATGCTAGGAAAAGAAGGGTTTCAAGTGTGTTCCCATTCGGTAATTTAATATTATAAGAAGTGAAGTTCACTAGCATTTGCAAAATGGTAAGATTCCGACTACAGATGGAAGAAATCAGGAACATAGAGCACAGGCAATAGCAGACAGAACTTCTTCACAGACCACAGAGAATAGGGCGCCCATCTCTTCGCATTCTTAATTATGACTGTCAAGTTGAATCGATTTGACGGGGTTTCTGACCCGTTTTTTCTCTTAGTAAAGTGCCATCAATTGGATGAATGAATCCCGCCCTCTAGTCGAGTGTGAAGGGATGAGAAGATGGAATATGGTTATTCTATTTATTCTAGGGTTGGAATGGCTAAACGCCGCCCTGTAAGGAGTAGGTAGCTCTCTGGCCTTCCCGGTATGTAATCATTGCTTGCTGTAACCCCCTACTTTCAATCAATAAGTAATACCCGATGTCGGTAGTTCCACATGCCATCCGCATCCTTCTCTTAACCTTTCAATCGAGAGTCATCAACGCTTCCCTTGCTTTGCTTGCCCCAGTCTATTAGTATGGCATCCCTTTCTCCTTAGTCCTCTTTTCCCGGTGTGCCGGGGGACATCTTGCTTTAGCTGGAGATAGGAGTGTTTGTTCCGCTAAGGAAAGGATGGTATTCGTCGTATGCGCTGAAGGTGGTATTCGTCGTAGGATTGAGCCTGGTATGTCACATAGCTAGCAACCCGAGGTGATTTCAGCATTAGCAATCGACCAGAGGAACCAACTTAGTAAATAATAACGTACTTGTTTCGTTATGCTATACCCACCTGATAAAGGGAAGATTCCTATCATCAGAAGAAGAAGTTGGCAATCTACTAATCAAGATCGAGCTAAAGTTCCATTAACTATATGCCATTTATAGCCATAAAAGTATGAGGTACACATAGGTAGGGAGCATCATCGTACTCAATCCCCGCTTAGGTAGAGCAAGACAAACGGATCTATCATTCCACAATCCAAAGGAAAAAGAGTATCCTATGAAGGAAATCGTATCTGATCTATCACCTTCCTCGTATCGATCTTGCCACCGCGTCACTAGGTTGTTCATAGCTCTTGCTTAGCTTAATGGATCACCCAACTGTATTCCGGGATGTGTGCATTCCACAATCCCTTAAGGAAGAGGTTCACTACAGCCTTGCTTGTTAATGGGTTTCTGACTTCACAGCAGAGTGCTAGACTAGGGATAAGCTGGATACTGACTTCTTTCCAAGAGCTCCATCAGCCCTGCTTAGCCATACATCAGCTCTACCATTACTATACGCATTCTACCTACGCTTTTATGGAAAGAAAGAAGAAAGGTTGGATGGTTGATCCACACAAATAAGAGATATGTAGGCCCAACCTTCAATTCCCAATGAACAACATGATCTTGAGCTATCATTTGTTCAATTTGGTCGATCTGATACTTAGTTAACTCATTCATCTTGATGTTCCCACTGATACCTAATCGATAACAAAGCTGAATGGCTTTTTTCGGTCCAATTCCATCCATTTTTGTTGAGGCAATTCTGACTTGTTCATCGGGAAGTGATCTAGCTCCTGAGATATATGACATTCTTTATCCTTATCTTTTCCTGGTCTTCTCGGCTGGAATCTACAATCTACACCTCTCCAAACACAATATCTTGAGTACCCGGAGAAGTTCTCTTTGTCTTCGAGCTTTTATTCCTCAATCCACTTATTCGTTCCCTTCTTTCATATACCTCCCCACCAATAGATAGAGACAAATGGGAATAACCGAACCACGTCTACAAAATGCCAGTACCATGCAGCTGCTTCAAAGCCAACGTGATGCTTCTTGGTCAGATGACCAAGATATTGGCGAATACCACATACGATCAAGAAAAGAGTACCTATAATCACATGAAAACCATGAAAGCCAGTTGCTAAGAAAAAGGTAGAACCATAAATACTATCCGAAATAGTGGAGGGTGCTTGGTAATATTCCATTCCTTGAAAGCCAGTGGATACTAGAGCCAGTGAAACGGTTGCTACTAAAGCGTAAACTGCTCGTTTTTCCTTCCCCGCGAGTATAGCATGATGAGCCCAAGTTACGGCAGCTCCGGATGAAGGGAGAATAGGGGTATTAAGAAGAGGGATTTCCCAAGGATCTAAAACCCCAATCCCTTTTGGGGGCCAAATACCTCCGATCTCTACCGTAGGTGCCAAAGAAGAATGAGAAGAAGCCCAAAAAAAAGCAAAAAAGGAACATAACCTCCGAGACTATGAAGAGAATAGAACCATATCGAGGTCCTAATTGTACAGCTTTTGTATGATGCCCTTCCAACGTGGATTCACGTAGAACATCCCGCCACCATACGAACATGGTATAAAGGATAAATATTAGGCCCAAACTAAGAAGTGTTGCACCCCCTTGAAATGAGTGCATGTACATCACACCTCCTACGGTGGTTGCCAAAGCTCCGAGTGAACCCGAAATAGGCCATGGACTTGGATCTACCAAATGATAAGAATGCCTCTGAGATTCAATCATAAACCACTTTGCCCCGGTTGTATGTAAACCCCCCTTCACCCCCATCCCCTAAAGTGGTAAAGAAGGAGGCTCTTTTTTGTCTCATTAGGACAAACAAATAGGAAGGGATAGTTCTTTCATTGCATCGATAGAAGTGAGACTATCAAAAGATCTCTCTATTATTTAGAGAAAAGAGTTGGCGTGGGTTCTACCAACGAAACGAAGAAGTTTTTGATTGGTCTTTATCATTCGGAACCCTCTCCGTATTAGTAAGAAAAACACACCCAGACTCTGACTTCAATGGTGGGAACAACCTCAGCACTCCGGCGTGAACATGAACAATCATTCTATGCAAAATTTCATGTATGATAGTGGTCGATCCCTCGGGAGTGACATTCGTTACGAGCTTGTACACAGGCTTCTAAAGCCACTCGATTAGCTGCTGCACCAGGTGCATTTCCCCAAGGATGTCCTAAAGTTCCTCCACCAAATTGTAATACAGAATCGTCCCCAAAGATTTCGGTCAGAGCTGGCATATGCCAAACATGAATACCACCTGAAGCTACCGGTATAACACCTGGCATGGATACCCAGTCCTGAGTGAAAAAGATACCGCGAGCACGATCTTTTTCAATAAAATCATCGCGCAATAAATCAACAAAACCTAAAGTCATTTCGCGTTCCCCTTCTAACTTACCTACTACTGTACCGGAGTGGATATGATCTCCCCCAGACATACGCAATGCTTTAGCTAATACACGGAAATGCATACCATGGTTTTTCTGTCTATCAATAATTGCATGCATTGCACGGTGAATGTGAAGAAGTAGGCCATTGTCGCGGCAATAATGAGCCAAAGTAGTATTTGCGGTGAATCCCCCAGTTAAGTAGTCATGCATTACAATAGGAACCCCTAATTCTCTTGCAAATACAGCTCTCTTAATCATTTCTTCACATGTACCCGCAGTCGCATTCAAGTAATGCCCCTTGATTTCACCGGTTTCGGCCTGTGATTTATAAATAGCTTCGGCACAAAAGACAAAACGGTCTCTCCAGCGCATAAATGGTTGTGAGTTTACGTTTTCATCATCTTTGGTAAAATCAAGTCCACCAAGTAGACACTCATAACACGCTCTACCATAATTTTTTGCGGATAATCCCAATTTTGGTTTAATAGTACATCCCAATAAAGGACGACCATACTTGTTCAACTTATCTCTTTCAACTTGGATACCATGAGGCGGGCCTTGGAAAGTTTTTGAATAAGTAGGGGGAATTCGTAGATCCTCCAAACATAGAGCACGTAGGGCTTTGAAACCAAATACGTTACCCACAATGGAAGTAAACATGTTAGTAACGGAACCCTCTTCAAATAGGTCTAATGGATAAGCTACATAACAGATCCATTGGTTGTCTTCCCCAGCAACAGGCTCGATGTGATAGCATCGTCCTTTGTAACGATCAAGACTGGTAAGTCCATCAGTCCAAACAGTTGTCCATGTACCAGTAGAAGATTCGGCAGCTACTGCAGCCCCTGCTTCTTCGGGCGGAACCCCAGGCTGAGGACTTACTCGGAATGCTGCCAAGATATCAGTATCCTTAGTTTCATACTCTGGGGTGTAGTAAGTCAATTTAGAATCTTTAACACCAGCTTGAAATCCAACACCTGCTTTAGTTTCTGTTTGTGGTGACATAAGTCCCTCCCTATAACTCTTGAATTAAGAATTCTCACAATAACAGGGTCTACTCGATGTTAATTAGGCGTAAATGAAACTTTAGCAAAAATCTCGTAAAACAAAAAGGATATTCAATTAATATAATATCAACTCATTAAAGAAAATTGAGGGCATGCTTAGGTTAATGAATATGTTTCATTCATATATAATGCGTACACCCTGTGTATGTTCTATCCTATAGGAATTCCACTATAGGAATTCGATAGGAATTGAGTTGTTGTTATGGTAAGTTAACACGGTTCGTTATTAAACCATGGATTTGATTTACCAAATCCATAATTATTGTATACTCTTTGATAGATATAGCGCAACCCAAATTAATTCCTAATCCTTATTTTACAAGTTCTTAATAGTTCTCTTTTCTTATTTTGAATGCAAATACCTAACTAAATACTAATAAAATTCTTTGTTGACAGCAATCTATGCTTCACAGTAGTATATATTTTGTATATCGAAGTCCTAGATAGGAAAGTAGAGTAGGCACAGATCCTCCACAAAAGGCAAAATGTATATTATATGAAAAAAAGATTGATTGAACTTTCCAACGGACTCATTCCATGAGTAAACGATTGAATGAGATTCGCTTGGGCAACGAAATCAAGTCCTGGTCCCCTTTTCTCTCTTATTGAATTAACTAATTCATTTCCTTTTTACTTTTGGATTTTTTTTGATTTGATTTGGCATTATTCAACAATAAAAAAAGAAAAATTTCGACAAATTCCTTTTTTTTAATTATGTGATAATTATGAGAACCAATCCTACTACTTCTCGTCCCGGGGTTTCCACAATTGAAGAAAAAAGTACAGGTCGTATCGATCAAATTATTGGACCCGTGCTGGATGTCACTTTTCCCCCAGGCAAGTTACCTTATATTTATAACGCTTTGGTAGTCCAGAGTAGAGACACTGCCGATAAGCAAATTAATGTGACTTGTGAGGTACAACAATTATTAGGAAATAATCGAGTTAGAGCTGTAGCTATGAGTGCTACGGACGGGTTGATGAGAGGAATGGAAGTGATTGACACGGGAGCTCCTCTCAGTGTTCCGGTCGGTGGAGCTACTCTCGGACGAATTTTCAACGTTCTTGGGGAGCCTGTTGACAATTTGGGTCCTGTAGATAGTAGTGCAACGTTCCCTATTCATAGATCTGCGCCTGCCTTTATCGAGTTAGATACGAAATTATCCATCTTTGAAACAGGTATTAAGGTCATCGATCTTTTAGCTCCTTATCGACGTGGAGGAAAAATAGGACTATTTGGGGGGGCTGGAGTAGGTAAAACAGTACCGATCATGGAATTAATCAATAACATTGCTAAAGCTCATGGGGGCGTATCCGTATTCGGTGGAGTAGGGGAACGGACTCGTGAAGGAAATGATCTTTGTATGGAAATGAAGGAATCCGGAGTAATTAATGAAAAAAATATTGAGGAATCAAAGGTAGCTCTAGTCTATGGCCAAATGAATGAACCACCGGGAGCTCGTATGAGAGTTGGTTTAACTGCCCTAACTATGGCAGAATATTTCCGAGATGTTAATAAGCAAGACGTGCTTTTATTTATCGATAATATCTTTCGTTTTGTTCAAGCAGGATCAGAGGTATCCGCTTTATTAGGGAGAATGCCCTCCGCAGTGGGTTATCAACCTACTCTTAGTACAGAAATGGGTTCTTTGCAAGAAAGAATTGCTTCTACTAAAAAGGGATCTATAACTTTGATTCAAGCAGTTTATGTACCTGCAGACGATTTGACCGACCCTGCCCCTGCCACAACATTTGCACATTTGGATGCTACTACCGTACTTTCTAGAGGATTAGCTTCCAAGGGTATTTATCCAGCAGTAGATCCTTTAGATTCAACCTCAACTATGTTACAGCCTCGGATCGTTGGCAACGAACATTATGAAACTGCGCAAAGAGTTAAGGAAACTTTACAACGTTACAAAGAACTTCAGGACATTATCGCAATTCTTGGCTTGGATGAATTATCGGAAGAGGATCGTTTAACTGTAGCAAGAGCAAGAAAAATTGAGCGTTTCTTATCACAACCGTTCTTTGTGGCAGAAGTTTTTACTGGTTCTCCAGGAAAGTATGTTGCTCTTGCGGAAACTATTAGGGGATTTCAACTAATCCTTTCCGGAGAATTAGACGGCCTACCTGAACAGGCTTTTTATTTGGTGGGTAACATCGATGAAGCTAGCACGAAAGCTATAACCTTAGAAGAGGAGAACAAATCGCAGAAATGAAATGAAATCTTTATGTACTGACTCCTAAGCGAATTATTTGGGATTGTGAAGTGAAAGAAATCATTTTATCCACTAATAGTGGCCAAATTGGCGTATTACCAAACCACGCCCCCATTAACACAGCAGTAGATATGGGTCCTTTGAGAATAGGCCTCCTCAACGACCAATGGTTAACAGCGGTTCTGTGGAGCGGTTTTGCGCGAATAGTTAATAATGAGATCATCATTTTAGGAAATGATGCGGAACTGGGTAGTGATATTGATCCGGAAGAAGCTCAAAAGGCACTTGAAATAGCCGAAGCTAACTTGAGTAAAGCTGAGGGTACGAAAGATTTGGTTGAAGCGAAGCTCGCTCTCAGACGAGCGAGGATACGAATCGAGGCTGTCAATTGGATTCCCCCATCCAATTGAAGACAATCCAGTGGTTTATAGTTGATACAAAGAAAAAGGGAAGAGGGGTAGAAAAAGTTATTAGATAGCGAAGCGAAGTAAGTCCAATGCTATCTAGTAATTTTTCTACCTACTTACCTACTATTGGATTTGAACCAATGACTCCCGCCGTATGAAAGCAATACTCTAACCACTGAGTTAAGTAGGCAATTTATCACCACAAAGGAAGACCCATTACTTCGATCGATTATATATTGAATCCCTTTTCTAAGCAATACCGCTCTGTTATTGGTCTGTTATATACTAAATACTAAACTAAATACTAAACAGATACAGATCAAAGGGGTATCCTCTGGCATTAGAAAATATTCATCTTGACAAGAAATTATCTAAATGTTAAGATATCTCTGATAAGGGCTATAGCTCAGTTCGGTAGAGCAACTCGTTTACACGTGCGCCAATGCTTTTCAAAGGAGCTTATTATGCAATGAACATAATCGATCTTATTGCAAAATCAATGTCTTACTTCATAGATTCGAGAGAATAGGAGAACAGTAGCCTGACAAACAGTCGGTTCAGTCCGATTCAGGTGTCAATTCAGGTGCCTAATCAAATAGAACCCTTATGGATTTGCTAGTTGATAAGGTAAATATCCAGCCCACTAAATGCTAGGCGTAATGAGGATAAGGGCCTCCAAAAAACTTCTTTTCGTTCTATGAACTTTAAGGTGTATGAAGTCTCATAGTTAACTCTTGCAGTGGAACGATAGAGACTCCATTTCACTTAGGTTGATTTAATTTAGACCAGAGGCAGACCTAAGTCAAGGTAATCCTCCTTTGAAACACTTTGGTATTGCTCCTAGATAGATCATAATACAAAAAATCAATCAGAGCACAGGGAGCCATCTCATTATCTTTCCGTAAAGAAAAACTATGGTGGACTAACTGATCTTTAAATCAGTTTATGAAAGAGCCCAATGCAAAAAAATGCATGTTGGGTCTTTGAAACAGTTCAAATCATTTCGATAATAATCCGTTTGATCTGTTTTACCGAGAAGGTCTACGGTTCGAATCCGTATAGCCCTAATATGCCCTTTTTTAGATTTTAGGATCTCTATCCTATGTTTTCTTTAGTTTAGTATAGTTTTCATTTTCTCATTAGTATTTGTTTATAGACTGGATAGGCGCCTGCGACATAGAATAGAGATAAAAGCATTACCAAAGGCTCATTCATCGAAAATCAAAATCATATAGACAGGAAAAGAAAAACGAATTTCTATCAAATCAATAGAAGAAAGGATCCTTTCCCTAATTTGAATCCCGTCCTCCTTCAAATAGGATATCTCTAGACTTCCCTATAATAACTGCAATGATTTTATCCATTTTGCGAATTCCTACTTTGTTTTAAGTATATTTATTACTTTGTTTATAGATACATTATGTAAATTGATCAACTTTAAATAGAAAAAATAAAGTAAAGAGTAAATAAGAAAACAGAATATTCTGTCTCATAGTTCTGAAATAGAGTTCTTTATTTTTATTTTATAGTATTAATTCTCATTAATTATACTGCATAGATTAGTCCTACTATCTTAATTAGGTTCTAATTTAGTAGTATTCTCATTTTTATTTAATAGTCTCTTATTATTTTATTATTAAATATTAAATAAAGGATAGAGCTATTCTTTTTTCTAGAGATTCTAGAGAAAGCGAGACAAAGTGGTTTTCTTTATATAAGAATTAGATCTACATACACCATATCTAAATAGAATGGAAATCCAAAAGAAAGGGAGTTGGGATTCCATTGGATTAATCTTTAAAGAAGATGCAGCACAGAGGAAACAAAGGCTAAACTAAGCGCTTTTGTTTGAACAAAAAAGATTCTTGTTTCACCGAGGAAAAGAGAGAAGTTCTGGATAAATTGACAATGCTGAATTGAATTGACTAATTTCAGTTCCGCCTATTCCACATTAATGGGAGTACATTATGTTTCTGCTTCACGAATATGATATTTTTTGGACATTTCTAATAATAGCAAGCCTTATTCCTATTTTGGCATTTTCGATTTCAGGGCTTTTAGCCCCGGTTAGTGAAGGACCAGAGAAGCTTTCTAGTTATGAATCGGGTATAGAACCCATGGGAGGGGCTTGGGTACAATTCCGAATACGCTATTATATGTTTGCGCTCGTTTTTGTTGTTTTTGATATCGACAGTAGAGTAGGTTTGATCTTGCTTTCACAATCTTTCTCTGATCCTAGCCGTGTAGTAGATCCGGCTTTATTTGGCTAAAAAGAAGTGTGTGTGGCCGTCGTATCTGCTCGCCCCCTTCTTCATTCATCCATTTAGGTAAGAATGGATCCAGGGAACCTGGCTCGGGAACAGCCCTGAAAAAACACAGTAAGAGAGTCCAATCTCTGAAATATAGCATTTGATCTCCTAAGTAGTAGTAGTAGAAGGCTTAGTATCTGACTTGATCCAATAGAGTCAGAACACACAGTAGATCCAGATTCCACACCTTGCTGTGGACTAGGGAGAGAGCAGCTCTTCGAAGCTGGGCGTTCTGTGTGATTATGGAGGAACTGTAGTACTCACCCCAAAATGCAAGCCGGGATAGATACTTAAAGAAAGGGGGAGCGGTGGGCCTTCAAAAAGGAGCGAGGGAGTGATGGGCAACCTTTTTCTATATGTTGCTCGTGAGCCGCCAAGTACCAGTCTCGCAACAGTACTGGCGTTAAAGGATCGGTCCTTCACTTGCGGATCGTTCGCGAGTCGAACTCGCTCTCTTGCCACGCCTTTGACTCACGAACTCGAGTCGGACTCATTCACTGCTGACTTTTTTGAGGATCGTTCGTTCTTCACTCTCTTGCTATTACCCGCAGGGAGCGCAGCAACCGACGGTGCATATTATCATATAGAAAGAAGCGAGGCGTAGCGATTCGTACTACCGGAAAAGTGTCGCTGACCGCTAGGCAATAGAGTCAGCTTACGGGGTGGGGCGCAAGCAAGCGTAGCGAATCACATAGAGTTGCCCCTACCTGCCAGCGCGCAGATAGATAGGGCGGGCGAGCGCAGGGATGGATGTCTGAGCGGTTGAAAGAGTCGGTCTTGAAAACCGAAGTATTGATAGGAATACTGGGGGTTCGAATCCCTCTCCATCCGCGAGGTCATAAGTTCTCTCTTGCCTTATCTATAGATAAGAACGTATCTCCTCGACTCGACTGATATGATGGATGGAATGGGTAGAAGGTTGAGGTTATTGTGTGTTGATTTAGTTAGGACTTTGTCTCCCTTTCGTTATCTTCCGCCCCGGGTGGATGACCTATGGGAGCTAAGTCGAAGATCTCGGTGTCGTCGTGAGTGGTTGATAAACAACGATTGCAGTTTGATTTAGGGAGTCCCAACCCTGTGAAGCTTAACAGACAAAGAAAACGATAGAGACTTCCGGGTATAGGGTGACGACCTTAATGAATCAAGTATTCAGGTGGCAGAGTTTTTAGCTACATAAGCGCTCAAATTCCTGAATACTTATTGCCCAAAAAATATGATTGACCCCAGGTACATTTATTAGGTTTTGATCTGAGGCTATCCTGGTCTGCAGGACCCAACACAAGTATTCATCCTTTCCAATCTGAAAAAGGTGTTGCCGAAAGCTTACCCTCTTCCAAACGGATGCTACAGCCGCTATCACTTTTGCAGGAGGGGAATTACAGAGTTCGCCTCTCGACATCTTGTTTGGTAAGCGGAATTTTGACCTAGGCGCCCTAGTGTTGCCTAACCGTTCGGCCGGAGATGTCGGATGCGAGATCTTTAGCTACTTGTATCAATTTGCCGCAGTGTGCTTAGATACAATGGGCTGGCAGCTGAGGCTTGGCAGGATGGGGGAGTTAATTAAGGTCGAGGGAGCAGGAAAGAGTTTGTTATTCGCTATTGGCTTAGTACGGCCTATACATAATAGGGCCATGACGGTTTTGGCAAGGCCTTGAACTTCATATATCCCTTTTTTACTCAATCCAGAATACCGATAAAGTCAGATTGAATCATTTTGTCGACCTTTCCTTTGGATTTATTATCATAGGTAGTGTTCGAGATCGCCTCTGTGCGGTGAACGCTCGAATGTAGCTAACATCAGTTTTGTCCTCGCGTGGTTGAAGGAGATGCTGCTGCTGGATGGAATGCTTCTGGGGCGCCATGATCCTTCTATCAGGAATAGAATAATCGAGGGCACTGACTGACTGCATCAATCATCGCTCAGTGAGCTATTAATTGTCGCCAATAGCGCTTCGCTTGCATGCAAGGCGGCTAATAAAAGCGCCAGGTAGACGCGCGGAGATGCATTTTGAGTACTGGTGGTACTGGACAAGCTCTAGGGGAATAATCTCTTTCTTATTTCTTTCTTATTTCTTTCCCATGACGACTAGGAACGGGCAAATCAAGAATTTCACTTCGAATTCCGGACCTCAACATCCTGCTGCTCATGGTGTTTCACGATCAGTATTGGAAATGAACGGAGAAGTGGTGGAACGTGCGGAACCACATATTGGATCACTCCAGTGCGGCACGAAGCCGCTGACGCTGAGTAGGCTCCTATGCCGCTAGCACGGTGGAGGTTCCGTAGCGCGTCATGAGCACCGGGCAAAGGGACGGTTGAGCAACTCAAGCGAACCGCCCTACCTGACTTTGGATAAAGATAGAAGGGAGAAGGTTGTGAAGGTGGCCTCGTTATCCACACATCTGGTCGGAGGACCGACCTGGGTTTTCACGAGCGTAGGCGGGTCCTGGAGTGCCCGTCAAGGGCGCTAGCGCATACCCCGGGGTGATCATCACCACCTGCACCTCACATCTCGGCACAGTGGAACGTGTAACCCGCCTGCTGTCCAAGTCAACCACTGAATTTCCTGTAATTCATAGCGCCTAACAGAACGTAGCAGCAAGGGACAACCCACCCATACAGACAGCCTGCGGGGAGGATGGCACTACTGGCAAAGACCGTCTGGCGAAAACGCCGCAGGCGCGAAGCGTGGTGGGCCTACGCCGGGGGAGCATAGGGAGGAAAGGGAGCCCGGACGGTGGAAGAGCCAGGGGAAGCCGGGTCATTTGACGGAAATGGAAGGTCCGAGCGGCTCATTCATTCTTGAAAAAAGAGGGGGGGAGCGAGCCAATGTATCAATGAATAGATACAGTCAACGGTATTAAGACAGCGCTGCCTACACGCGAATTAGCTTCGGAGGTCGAGCAGTCTCAATTTCACTACAGGATTTGCGAATGAATGCTGGGCTGGGCCACCTCAAATGGCGTGAGCCGCATGCGGGGAGACCCGCACGTACGGTTTTCAGGGGGATCTGGCCGGCCGGCGCCCACCCGACTAGAGGGACTGAGAAATTAATCGAGTACAAAACTTATCTTCAAGCTTTACCTTATTTTGATCGTTTAGAGGGCGATCGCGGAGTCACTGAATGAAGTCCTCCCTCCCTTTCTTTCGGAGGTGCTGACCCGCTGCGAGGCAGATATGACTAAGTGACATATTGAATATGGCGACGACTACAGCATGTCGTAGAAGGAGATAAGAGGTGGAGCCAACGACCCACTAAGACTCACGTATCTACAACTACATTCCCGAGCGGCAGTCAAACGGAGGCGTGAATGCAAGATGCCAGCGGAATGATCGACCGGACAGAGGCTAGGGCAGCTTTCTTCCCACCGCGTCCTTCCTTGTGTGTCGGAGATACAAAGCGAGTGCACCGGAAAAGAAGGGGAACTGAATCGATCTATTCCATGGCGAAGCATCCGAAGCATAACTGCACACTCACACGATCTTTGCCGAGAGATAGGAGCATTCGGTGGAACCGGTGAACTACACTTGCTTCTTGATAGATGTGTGGGACAGAGGGCTCGTGGTACCTGCTGCCCGCCCTTCCTCCGCTTTGATAACCGTGTGAACGGAGAGTGGGCAGAGCAAAAGGGAAGGAGGTCCTCATACGGAGTCGCACACTTGAGCAGTGCGGGAGACTGGAGAATGGGTCGAGTAAACTCCCTTAGGGCCGATTAAATCACAGACGAGGAACTTTTCTTTCTTTTTTGCTTTTTGATTTGAAGGGTATGTTCTCAAAAAAGAAAGGCAGAGGTAAATACTTCGAAGAGGCGGCTCGGTAGGGATGGAATGGTCAATAGTCAAGTCAAGGATGACTTCTTTGTTGGCGAAACGATGGGGGAGAGAAAGCACGCCGGTGATTCTCTGAGCCGGTCTTCATTTCCAACGCCTCGGGAAACAGGTCGAGATAGATGACAGCACCTTTTTATCCTCTTCCTTACCGGGAAGGCACACTTCTCTTCTTCTTCTGGCCTTCACCTCCTGCCCGGCCCGGAAATAGAACCCAGCCCCCTTTCTGATCCATTCATTTCTGCAAGCAGGCGGGATCCAGAGCTAAGCCCCCCTCCTATTCGAAGCCGGGTGTGGCCTCGCCCTTTTGCTCTTCCTTCGGTTTGGCTCCACGAAGGCGCCGCCTAGACTAGGAGCCCCACTCATATTCAAAAGGCGCCCAGCTTTCAAGACGATGATAATAATTAGTCAACTTTTTCCAATATCATGGAATAGCATGGCCCGGGGCTAAGGTAACTCCAGTGGGAGAGCCGTGTTATGGGTGACCTTATTGCACGGTTCAAAGAGCACTTGTGTATGTGATGCAAGTGAACGTGTACGAAAAAGCTGTCGTAAAGTTTCGTTGTTCGTTCCGTCGTTGACCCTATCTATGTTTCTACGATGGCCCAAGAACACGCTCATTCTTCAGCCGTAGAGAGACTTTTGAATTGTGAGGTACCATTACGAGCTCAATATATAAGAGTGTTATTCTGTGAAATAACTCGAATTTCAAATCATTCACTTGCTTCAACTACTCATGCTATGGATGTGGGAGCATCAACTCCGTTCCTTTGGGCTTTTGAGGAGCGGGAGAAATTGTTGGAATTCTATGAAAGAGTCCCGGGAGCCAGGATGCATGCCAGTTTCATACGACCTGGTGGAGTGGCACAAGATCTGCCTCTTGGCTTATGTCGAGATATTGATTCCTCCACACAACAATTTGCTTCTCGTATCGACGAATTAGAAGAGATGTCAACCGGCAACTGTATCTGGAAACAACGATTAGTGTCATCCATCAGGATGGGTCTCACCTGCTAATCCGTGAGACCTGGTCTCATATATATTGAGCTCCACACAACAAATTGTTGGAATTCTATGAAAGAGTCCCGGGAGCCAGGATGCATGCCAGTTTCATACGACCTGGTGGAGTGGCACAAGATCTGCCTCTTGGCTTATGTCGAGATATTGATTCCTCCACACAACAATTTGCTTCTCGTATCGACGAATTAGAAGAGATGTCAACCGGCAACTGTATCTGGAAACAACGATTAGTGTCATCCATCAGGATGGGTCTCACCTGCTAATCCGTGAGACCTGGTCTCATAGAATTTTTTTCCTATCCAAAGGGTACTTGTGAATCCACGTAGTCGTACATGTTCGAAGACGAACTTGACAGGTCGTGGGCCTCTAACTTGTTGGTCTTGATGAACTGAAGGGGACATCGAGGGACTTGCAAAGGCCCTGCCTCAGGAGGGCAATGGAGGTGTGTGCAGGTAGCTCGAGCTACTGGTCGCAAGGTGGCGACGCCCTGGATGTATCACGTGGCTCAGGGCCGAGCCAAGGAGGTGGTGCGAGGGGACGAGAGGATCCGACCCAGCGTAACTGGATCTTGCGGCCTCCGGTGACGAACGTAGTAGGGTAGCGATGGAGGTCGCAAGCAAAGGGCAGAGTGGCTTGGGGACGGGCGCTCATGCACGGAGATAGCTGGAGATGGTGGTGGTGGCCGGCGAGGTTCGGTCGAGGGGGCCGCAAGGAGCTCCGGCGAGCTCGAGGACGGGCGGAGCGCCGCGGCGCGGGGCTCCGGCTGGCGCGGGCGTCGATGGCGATGGGGAGGTGCAGGTGGCGGAGGACGGACGCGAGCAACGAGGAGGCTGCAGGGAGGCGACTAGGAGGTCCCTGGCGCGGGCGTCTAGCGGGATGGCTCGGCGCGGCAGCGATGCTGGGTAAGGGCTGGCGGGAGGAGGGGGATCGAGGGAGAGCTGGGGGTCGGGCTGGAGAGGCTTCGAGGGAGAGATCGATCGGGAGAGAGAGAGGATCAGGGTAGGGGGTGCGGGCTAGGGTTAGGTTAGGAGGTCCGGGCTGGCTGCGGGGATGGCCCAAGTGGCCAGCTGGGTTGGGCTGGCTGCTAGGCCGCAGGGAGGCCCAGTGCAGCATCAAATGGAGGCCTCTTTCGTTCTCTCTTTTATTTATAGAAAAACACAAAGAAAGAAAACGAAGACGGAATGTTAGAGAAAGAAGTTGGGCACGCGGATTATTTTCCAGAACTCACGAAATGTGTATGAACCCAGAAAAATGGAGTGGGCGTGATTGCAAGAATTGAACTCAAATTCATTTGCGTTTAAATCAAATGGTTTGAACAAGGAGTAGGATTTTGAAGTGCCCAAAAATGTTGAGAATTTCGATGGAGCCTTGATAAAAGAGATAAAGAATTATTGGCAAAGTTTGAGGCAAGGAATTGAGATAAAAAATGCATGGAACTTAAATTGTAAGTGTGTTATGGTTTATTCCTAAAGAATGGAATATTTATAATATCTCCCTAATATTGGGAGGATGTGTTATAAAGAGAAGTCACCCTTTGCTCAATTTAAATGGATCGAAGATCCACACAATTTATTTAGTTGAGATGGAAAGATTAATGACATGATGGCATGATGACATGATGCAATGCAAAAATAAAATAGAGCAAGAAAATAAAACACACTGTAACATCGAAATATATGGAAGTCTTCCGGAGTGTCGGTCTTGGGGCGTCACAACTCTCCCACACTAACAGAGGATCTCGACCCGAGATCCTGGAGAAGGCACTGGATATAAGCGGAAAAGAAGAGGTAAAACAAAGTTGCTTCTTCGACAAACGAGTGAAACTAACAAACCTTGAGGTTGAACAAATTGAATGAAATAATACAATGGAGATGAAACAGATTGCAAACACTCCATTAGCAAAGAGGAGCAAGGAACATTACGAGAACCTTGTAGGTTGAAAGACATGAACAAGAGCTCACGGATGTCGAAAGAATTTAAAAACCACTCCGGTTAAAATAAGATGGAGAAGTAATAAGAACGAAATGATTCGGATAGCACTCCGACTGAAAATGGAAGGAATTTAACAAGAACTTGCCAAGTTGGGATGATACTTGATGAAATCAACAACACATTGCCTCCAGAACTATTGAAAGAATGGCACAAGGGGTAAGAAAGATTTCAGACAACACTCTAGTTAAAATGAGAGCCAAAACTTGATAAGATGAGAGAACTTGAATGGAGGACAGGACACTCCTGTTAACCGGACTAGAAAGTAAAAGAACATAATGTTGATGAAACGGGATGATGGGTCGAAGAGAGCAATATCACAAAGCCTCCGAGACGAATAATGAAGTGAGAAGAACAAAGAATAAGAACGTCTTCTGCGAGAAATGAATTTGAAAACATCCTTACGAAGAAGGGTTGAATGGAGTTGTTGGAAGAACCCGCAAGCAAAAGATATGATGTCATGGGCTTATGGAAAGCAACTCAAAATTATGAGGTGACAACCGGCCACTAACAAAAAACATTTGATTGGATTGATATCAACAAAGAGACAAAAAAAATATTTCACTGGGAAGATAAATGAAGAACTTGGTTCATTTATAAGCACCATAAATAGCAACAATCCTTAGGGAAAGCTTTAGGTGAAATATAATCCAAGACAACTCCAAAGAAGAAATTGAAGGGTCGAAAAGATCTCCTGAACAAAGAAAAATGATGGGTTTAAATATCTCATTCCTCACAACTTGTGAATCATAAAACATGAAAGGAAATTGTCAAGAATGACATAACACCACCTAATTAGAAAAGGTAGCAAATATTTGCACTGCGAAGTGCAAAGAGAATAATACTTGAGCTCCTCCAACAAGAATCTTGACGATCACTTCGAGAATGAAACGAGTCTTTGATGAACCACCATGAAGAACTCTGGTAAGAAAAGGATGAGAAGTGAATGATGAAAAGAATAAGATTGAAGCCTTGCAATTATTTAAATGGAGGTTCTGAAGGGGTAATTGAGAGAGTTTGGAACTCCGGAAAGAAAAGACGAACAACCATGAATTTGATATCATGAACGAACTCCAGACGAAGGAATTAAATCACCTTGAAGGAATAAGAATAAGAATTATGTCATGCTTACCCTTCATCAATTTAAATTGACGAGAAGCAATGGATAGGCATGCTACTTATTCTTCTGCAAAGATTGATGAGAGATATAGCGCAACTTGGGAAATCTTCAATGAACCACCGGTAGGATTTCAGAAAGAACGAATGAATTGATATAATGACAAAGGAAAATGAATGTTGAACGAACCTCCATAAGAATTGAAACGAATGAAGAAAGAGAACAAACCACCGTGAAGAATTATAAAACGAATGAAAATACTTGAGGCAATTTAGATACAAGAGAATGAAGAGATCCCGAGCTGACTAGAGAATACTTGAATGATGCCCCGGAAGAATATGGAGACCAACGAAGAGGCATCCATTAAGAATAGTTGGAGGACGAAGTTGAAAACTAAGAACGAAGAAATCTTCTGAAATGATGGCCTTCGGAGGATCACAATGGAAAGAATTCATGAAATGCTTTGGATGGGTAAGAAAATATTTAGAGGAAAACTCTTCTTCGGTCTTCAAATGTTGAGAATGACGACGAGAAAGTTGGAAATATGCCCTAGAGGCAATAATAAAAGTATTATTATTATATTTTCTTGTTCATGATAATCGTCTGCTATTCATGCTTGAATTGTATTGTGCGGAAACAGCGATACATGTGTGAATACATAGACCACAATGAGTCCCTAGTAAGCCTCTAGTTACCAGTTCGTTGATCAACAGATGGTCACGGTTTCCTGACCATGGACATAGGATGTCAGTGATAACGGGATCACATCATTAGTAGAATGATGTGATGGACAAGACCCAATCCTGAGCATAGCACGAGATCGTATAGTTCGTAATGCATAAGCTTTTCGGTGTCAAGTATTTATTCCTTAGACCATGAGGTTGTACAACTCCCGGATGCCGTAGGAATACTTTGGGTGTGCCGAACGTCACAACGTAACTGGGTGGCTATAAAGGTACGCATCGGGTATCTCCGAAAGTGTGTGTTGAGTTGGTACGAACCGAGACTGGGATGTTGTCACTCCGTATGACGGAGAGGTTCCTCTGGGCCCACTCGGTAAGACATCATCATAATGAGCTCAAAGTGACTAAGGAGTTAGTCACAGGATGATGGATTACGGAACGAGTAAAGAGACTTGCCATGACGAGATTGAACAAGGTATCGGGAATACCGACGATCGAATCTCGGGTAAGTACCGTACCGATGGACAAAGGGAATAACATACAGGATTGATTGAATCCTTGACACAGTGGTTCATTCGATAAAGATCATCGAGGAACACGTGGGAACCAACATGGGTATCCAGATCCCGCTGTTGGTTATTGACCGGAGAGTGGTCTCGGTCATGTCTACGTGTCTCCCGAACCCGTAGGGTCTACACACTTAAGGTTCGGTAACGCTAGGGTCGTAGAGATACATGCACGTGGAAACCCGAAAGTTGTTCGGAGTCCCGAATGAGATCCCGGACGTCACGAGGAGTTTCGGAATGGTCCGGAGGTAAAGAATGATATATAGGAAGTCAGGTTTCGGCCATCGGGTGATCTCCGGGGGTCACCGGGAGTGTCCCGAGACCACCGGAGGGGTCCCGGGGGTCCACTAGGTGGGTCCACCCATCCCGGTGGGGCCCCTAGGCCGCGTGGGGGAAGTGGCCAGCCCCTGGTGGGCTGGCGCACCACATGGGCCCCCCTCCCCATGCGCCTAGGGTTGAAACCCTAGGGGGAGGGGGCGCCCCCCTTGCCTTGGGGGGCAAGACTCCCCCCCAGGCCGCCGCCCCCCCTTGCAGATCCCATCTGCAGGGGCCGGCGCACCCCCTGGCCCCCTATATATATGTGGGGGGGAGAGGGAAGCCGCACCCAAGTCTCTGGCGCCTCTCCCCATCCCGTCACACCTCATACTCCCTCCGCAGGGCGCCGGCGAAGCCCTGCAGGATTCTCCGCTGCATCCACCATCACGCTGTCGTGCTGCTGGATCTCCGACGACCTCTCCTCCCCCCTTGCTGGATCAAGAAGGAGGTGACGTTGCTGTACCGGACGTGTGTTGAACGCGGAGGTGCCGTCCGTTCGGCACTAGATCATCGGTGACGAAGAACGCGAAGAGTACGACTACTTCATCCACGCTTCTTCGAAAGCTTCCGCTCGCGATCTACAAAACGGTATGTAGATGCACTCTAATATGCTCGTTGCTAGATGTCTCCTTAGATGGATCTTGGTGAAAGCGTAGAATTTTTTTGAATTCTGCTACGTTCCCCAACAGAGAATACCATGAAGAATTTGCGAGATACTCCGGAAGAATGAAGAATGTAAAGGTTGAACCAACGTTGGAAAGAATTTGAAAGCAAACATATAGAAGGCATATGACTGATGGAATACATTCTTACGTCACACTCGAAAAGAATCTAAGAATAACTTCGGAAAATTTTTAGAAGAGTCAGGTAAGATCCTAGGAAAGACGTGTGGGTTAGGGCCCACTCAAAAGAAACACCGTTGAAATGATTACTTGAAAGAGAGATTGCACCGGTTGAATTAAATGGCTTGAATGAGATAACAACCTCGAAAGAGCTTGAACGGATTAAGAATGGAAACGTGAATCTTCTAAGATATCTTTAGCACTCCGGAACAAATGAATAGCGAGTGGTGAACGATTAATTGGTGCACCGGAACGAGAAAGCATTGTGAAATGAGGAAAGGGATAAGATCAACACCGAAATTTGAATTAAATCCACCAGAGAAGAAAAGAGAACGGAGAATGATGAACATGAAGCTTCCTTAACATCTTCCTGAGAATCATCGGATAAACAACATCGAAGGAAAGAATGAAGAGACTTCACATGAATATAATGGATACTTGATTTGGGAATTTCTGGCTTCGAGAAGAAGAAGGGCGGGAGGGTGGGAAAAAGAAAGACCACTTCGGACGGGGAAAACGACGCCGATTGGAAAGAACTGAGGATTGAACTTGCAAAAGATGAAGAGGGTCGAATCAACTTCACAAGAAACAAACCAGTTGACAAAGAATTTAACATGAAAATCTTGATGATCAAGAAGGATTAGCACTCCCATAGAAATATGAGAACACCGCTTAGGAACGGTATGGAATCACACTTGATCAAGAAGGATTTGGCTTGTAAAATAAGCCGGAACAAACATATGATAGAGATTCCATCCAAAGTTTTCGTGATGAGGCCCCCTGGGCACGACGTTAGAAAGGGATCCCCGAATCAGCATAGCCAAGGATTCTTTAAGACGCAACATGACCAGTGTAAAATCGACCATGACAAGCGAATCACTAGACATTGAAACCCAACCTCATATCATGTATTCATTGGAAGAATACCTAGAGCTACTTGAATTCCCACCTACTAATTCCCGAAACTTTCTGGTTATGCAATCTGGTGTTGGGGATATAGGGGAAGAACAATATCTCGGACAACTAACAAGCCCTACATCCAGCTGTATCCATCCGTCAACACATAACCAGGCTCCTTCGGAAACCGTGTACCTCAGACCTTCGAAAAGCATCCGTTATACTAGCTGTGGCAATACTCCCAAACTACCCCCCCAGTACTAGGTGACGCCGGGGTTATCTCACCACCAGACACACATAGAAGAGTTTTCGATGTCGGCCACCTCTGGTATTCCGGAACTGCAATGATACATTTGTGACAACAAGACCTCAGAGCTCAACTCCCCATGCCCAATCCAAACATACGGGAGGCACCAAGACATAATTTTCGTCACAAAGATATCAGAACGATCCCAACAATACCTGCGTGTAGGGGTGGGCATTTTAACCGAAGACCGTTAGCGAACCGAAAAACCCGAGACCGAAGCAAAATGAACCGAAACCCAAAAAATTGGTACAAAATTTGGTCAGCAACTCTATAAAACCGAAATTACATCAGTCGCTTCGGTTTTAACCATCGAGTACCCGAAATATCGAAGTAACCGAGAAAACTTAGTAACAGGCCAACTCCATGCATTAGGCCCATAGCCCACTCTCGTACATGCATCCGTGCCCTTCAGATTTAGCGTGCCCTCACCACTAAAGATGGGCTGCCCTCACCGCACCTTATCCACATGTAAGATGCCGCAAGATCTGAGCCACTAGCCAGCCGATGCTCCGTCGCTCCTCTTGATCTTGCTGGCTGGCATCGGGCTGCTGGTGCCGCAACATCTCTTCCCTCCTCCTCGTACTTCTCTCCAACAACGACCACACCTCCCAAGTCCCAACTCAAATTCCACAAGCGCTCCTACAGCAGGCTAAGTGAACCTGTCTCCCGAGCTGCTCCTACATGCTACAGCTGCATCTCCTCTCCAGTTCCTTGTCATACATGTATTTTATGATTTTTTTTTGGTTCATTCCATTGACGACCACTACTTGTTCTTCCCTATGGTGTTTGGTTTTTCTTTGATCTCTTCGGTCTGGAACCGACGACCGAACCGAAGTATCGGTCCACCGAATTCTCGGTTAGCAGAATATTATAAGACCGATCGGTCATCAATTTTGCAAAACCGAAATTCTTATTAAACCGAAGAACCGAATCGATCGGTTCGGGTTAACCGAATGCCCAGGCATACCTGCGTGATCCTAAAAAAAATAGTGAAAATAGGATAGGGAAGTCAAAACTTCTACGTCAGGAGTCCTCACTAGAGCGACAAAGGGGATAAGGAGTAAAATAATTCCTACTCTCCGATATATATATTCGTAAGACTCAAAACAATTTTTGTTTCTAGACACAACATCGGCATCAGTTCGATTAAGCAGGGGCTAATAGGTCGGGGAAGGCTCTGATACCAACTTGTAATGCCCAGGATGCAGCAATAGCTCCTACGCGTGGAGGCATGACTGAGAGTCATAACCGCATTCTGGAATGGTCTCAAGCATGGTATCTTTACATAACCCATGTAATGAACAAGATGAAAGAGAGTTCAATAGGTTGCTTACACTCGCCATGTCACACAATTAATACAATAAACATAAATTCATCGAGAGAACACAGAGTCCGACTACGGACGAAATCAAACGAAGAAAAAGATACCACACACGCTAATCTTGATCAGCCCTAGTAGGAACCACTACTGATCGTCGGGTATGTCACGTACATACGCCCACACTCTTCATCGAAATCCCACTGAGGCTCTTGCACGTCTCCTGCGTCAAACTCTAATGTACCTGCATCTATTTGTGTAGTAACTGTGAGTCATGAGGACGCAACAATCTTGTTCCCAGGTATCAAAACAATCAATGCTTTTAGTGTGGAGAGGTTATAAGTGGCTACAGCAGCACTAAGCATTATATGAGGCTAGCTTATGAAGTCAAAGCGAGATGAGAATATATGCCGACGGTCGCAACTAGTAGTGATCAAGAAGTGATCCTATCTACTTACGTTCATACATAACCCACCGTGTTCACTTTCCGAACCCCTTCGAAAAGGGACCATCACAGTTACTCACACAGATGGTGTATTCTTATAGAGTTATGGTGTCAAGTTATATATAACTGGATATTAACAACTCCAATCTACGACATAACCATGGGCATGACTTTCGAAAGTTCAAAACCCTGTAGGGGTGTCCCAACTTAGCCCATCACAAGCTCTCACGATCAGCGGAGTAACAACTCCATGTTGGAAAGACCAGAGTGTTCTCGGAATCCCGTGCACAAGATATTTTGACAGTAATAAAACTAATCCAGCAAGACCTCCCGATGTGTCGATACCCTGATAAGAGCCGCGCGTATCCCATCTCAGGCTACAATTGGATGGGACAAGCTACGAGTAAAACCAAGCCTCAAGTTGCCTCGAGATGGCCCTGCAGGCTGACCAGTTTGGACCAACACTCATGAGGAGCACTAGCCTGGGGGGTTGATTAAGAACTCGGGTACCGGTAAGTCCCTATGCAAGTTTTTAGTTATTAGGCAAATGGTTAAACCAAGGTTCGGCCTTGCTGGAAAAGCTTTAAGCAAAGCGAATTATCGAGGGGGGCCCATAAACCCCAACCGTGTTAGGAACGCAATATCAAGGAACCTAACACCGGTTTATCGGATCCTATGGCGGCATGAGTGGAACAAAACACCAAGCAGAAGGCCAAGCCTTCCACCCATTGACATGTATATAGGTGCATTAATTAAATAAGATATATATTGTGTTATCCCAAAGAATCCATGTTCGAACATGGAACATCTTCCATCTTCCATCTTCACCTGCAACTAATAACGCTATAAGTGGGCTGAGCAAAAGCGTAACTTAGCCAATCAATGGTTTGTTAGGAAGGTGGTTAGAGGGTTTCATGGCAACATGGGAGGCTGACAAAACAAGAATGGGTAGCGCGACATGCTATAGAGCGAGACAACTAGCAATGCAAAGATAGAGGTGATATCGAGGAATGGTCATCTTGCCTGGGATGCCGCAAGGAAGAAGAACGAGTCCATGAAGAAGACAAACAAACGTAGTCGAACAAATCCTCACAACTCCGGAATGAAACCGAAGCTAACGGGAGAAGCAAACAGGAAAGAAGCAAACGACATGGTAAACGCACAGCCATAAACATGGCATGATGCACAAGCAAGTATGATGCATGTCTGATTTAAATATGCATGTCATGGCAAAGTGCACAAACAACACTACAAATTAAGTGGAGCTCAATATGCAACGAGTTGCATATTGACGAAGCACCACATTCAAGTATTTAGTTGACTCTCGTTATGAACCCAACAAGTTTAAATGTTCTTAACATGGCAAGAGGTTCAACATAAGTAAACTAACTACCTAGGCATCTTAAATGAGGCCAGAAATAACAACAATAATTATGGAAAATCCCTGTGTGCATATAGCAATTTCAAGCAAACAACAATTTAAACAATTTAATGTTGTTATCGTGATGCGTATGACAAATGCAAGTTTTATGCATTTTTTGTGTGAAAAGGTTGACATGATATAAGATATGGAGCATTTCTCGCCACGACGGAAAGAAAGGGGTGTCATGGCGGCGAAAATGGAAACGGTGCCACTGCAACATTTCGATGATCCGACAACTCGTCGAGATGTCGATGCAACGAAAGTATGATGGAAGCGTGTCATGCAAGATGGTGGGGTGCTCTCGGTTACCGGGTTCCCACGGGTCGACGACATGGAAATGAGTGACAATTCGGACTCGGTGCAAACATAAGGTGCATCTGATACATCGCAAGCATTCATCCACGGGCATCGTCTTGGCGGTTATCCCTTCGAAGCATGCATTTTAGAAGAGGTTCGAGTTCGTAGTGTAAGTAGTCATTCATGCGACGATAGTGGAAGTAGTCATTCACGGGTGTCGGCGTCCTGGGAACCAGGGTACCCAGACTTGCCTGTCTGCGGGCCGCAGTGCACTCCTGCCACGGCCTGGTACGGCCCGGCTGTTCGACCAGCTACTCAAGACCCTCGCGAAGGGGCTAGACCCGCGAGGAGAACGACGTCAAGACCCCCTCAGGAGCGGCCTCGGTTAGGTTGCTCCGGAGGGGCGGAGAATCCAAGTCCAAGCCTGCCTCGGGAGGAGGCAATGACGCAAGCGGTGACGCACCGTGCCAGCGGGTGCCAGCGCCCGCCAGTGGCGCAGGTGCCATTTTGGTGCAAGGCGGACAGCGCAGGCACAGGTTCCCGAGGAGCAGGACAAAGGTTTCTCCATTGGTGCAACAAGACCGAAGACCGCAAGGACGACTGGGAGTATGTCACCGCCGAGCCCACCACCGCGTCACCGCCTGAGCCCTTTTGCAGGCGAAGGCCACTTTTGTCAAGATAGGAACGTTCTTGTGTTCCCGCTCAAAATGGCCATTGTGGGAGTCCTTCCCGCCTAAACATTTCGGGGGAAGAGGACCCTGGCCGCCTATATAAGTAGCTATGATCCCCACTATGAGGGGACGATGGGGGACAGATCCATAAACTCTGCCCTCACGCAAAGGGGCAAGAACTCTTGCCTCCTGACCCTCCTGAGCTCTGGAACCACTGTACTAGTCCGTATTTAAGCCCTCCCGAGGCCAATCCACCAAAGCAGGAAGTAGGGTCTTACACCACAAGGTGGCCTGAACCTGGGTAAACTTTTGTGTGCTTTACTTGTTGCTCGCTTGAATCTCTTCACTGGACGAGGGCGAGACGCTAGGTAGATGTGAGTGGGAGAGATCTTCGTTCACGCCCCTGTGTTCGAACTTCTTGGGTTTGCGGAGCCCGTAATCCGACATTTGGCGCGCCAGGTAGGGGCGTGTCAAAATCTCGCCTCTCCGACGACCACGTCCCGCTCTCATCCGTCGACCCCGCGTCACCCAGCCTCAACGGATCGTGACCCCGATGGCGGAGGCGCATCAGACGCGCGCGGAAGCTCGCGACGCTCGTACCGCTCGAGCGTCGCCCTTCGGTTATGGGACTCACCGTCACCCGTCCTTGATCGGGGCCGACGGCACGATGAGCACCACCAACCCACCGCCCACGGACCGGCAGCACCCACCGCCCACTCGGCGCTAAATCCGCGCAACAGCGCGGGCCGCCGAGCACGCGGCAGCAAGTTCGCAGGACCGGCGCGAAATGGCAAACATGAAGGCCACGCTGCTGGTGGCGAGGGAGCTGCTAAGGTGCCGGTTACTCGATACCGGACACGACGTGCTACTCCTCAGGGTGGCCGAGCTCCTCAATGCCGCCAGCACCGGAGCCGAGCCATTCTGCTTCCACACACCGACGCCAGGAACCGGGGGCCGCGCCAGCCGTGCCCGGTCGCCCGTGTGGTCAAGACCCGCGGCGACCTACGAGGGCGACATGGGGTATGATCCCCTGAACCATGCGTATTACGCCGCCCCTCTGCCTCGAAGCCCTTTGTACCCAGGTACCGTCCCCGCTGAAGAACCAGCGAGAAACAACCGCAGGACTATGCATGATGCTGGATGCGATCAGGCACCGGCACGAGGGGGCTCAGGGGGAGAAGGTCGGGGGGCAGACCTCCCGCTCTTAGCCCTGGACTCTCCGCCGTCGCCACCAATGGCCATGGAGCACGAATGAAACGCCGCGGGTGCTTGCAAGGGCTGGCACTCACGGCACTGGCCAAAGGCCTCGGGCTGACGACATCTCTGGCCCCGGGCCTCGGCAGGCCAAGGAGACACCCCAGGTACCGCATCAAGACAGAAAGGGAGGGAAGGCTCGGGTCAGGCCCTCGTCCCCTCATGCGTGACCCATCACGCATGAGCCCGCCCTGGATTTCACCAGGGGCTCGCCGGCGGCGGGTATGATGCGCGTGGGGAGGGGCCTTCTCTCCCTCAGCTCAGGCTTAAGACGCCGCGCCTCCCGGCGCACCATCCCCACGGGCTGCGGAGGGTGCGTTTGGAGGCGGTACAGCAGCCCGTCCTACGCACACCAGGAGGGCCCAAGAACACGGCTCCGTCCCCCGCAAACATAATCCCGTATCCGCCGGGCCCGACCCTGATCAGGAAGGGCTCAGGGGCCATTAGGAGTGTGGGTGGGGTGGGGTCCCCCTCGCACCTCATGACACCACGTCTCCGGACGATGTTAGCCCCTAGGGGTGAAGCGCGCTCGGAGATCGCGTAAGCGGTGTACCTAGTGCTCGGCAGGGGGTCTATAGCCAAGGTCCTATCCCCCCCCCATGCGCAGTGTCCCACCTCATGAATGCCGCCTTCTGGTGAGTTCATGGCGGGAGCGGACTAGCGCGGGGCGGGGCCCTCAGAGCAAAGGGGAGGGTACGTCAGAATATCTCCACTCGTGACACTCTCACGTAATAATGAGTGGGGCTGTACACGCCCCGGAGCATCTCCCTAGGGCCTCGGGGGATCCCTCCCACGTCCTAGTGGATACACCATGCTCCACGCTGGCCATCGACACTGCCCTCCAATGGCTATGCCCACACCCGCCGGTGGTAGCCCTACGCTCCGCGCTGGGGAGAAGACCGAAGACCTGCTCAGGGGCCGGACGCGGCCCCTCTTTTTGCCATTCGCCTTTGCCTCCTCTGTATCTGTTTTTTCAAGCCGATCCCGCGGCTTCACGACTCGTTTCTTGAAATAAAGGGGGAGAGTTTTTCGTCTGTGTTTTGCGATTTTCGCTGAGTTTTCCTTCGCCCAGTCCACTTTTCGCCTTGCTCGGCTAAGCTGGACTACATCCGCGACCCCGCCCAATCACTCCTCGCGAGCAGGGGCCGAGGCGTGGGCACACGTCCTGTCTGGTCCGCGGCCGGACCGTTGATCACCCTTGCGCCAACTGCAGGTACTCGCGAGACGCGCCCAGACGAGGTCAACGGATTCTCCTCTCGGAAATACGATAAGGGCCTGAGGTCGAAGCCTCAGGGACAAACGTCACAAGGGAGTGCCTAAACCCATTCTTACAGTGCTTAAACCCATTCTTACATCATCAAAAGATTAAGTCTTGTGACATTCATATTACCCGGCTCTGAAGCCACAACCAAAAACAAACCTACAGCAGGAGCTGGACTAAGCATCGGCATCTTCATCAGGACCGTCAGTGTCGCCCCCCTTCAAGCACCGATGCATCATTGATGGCTGGAACAAGCCCCGACCAACACGTCCACATGATCACTCACCAATTCCTCCAAGGGGCCAGCGACCGCCTCAGGCGCAGGCTCCAGCAAGGCCCCGAAGTCTGTACGAGAGTCAAGACGGAGCAAGTTACCAAAGATGCGGGAGACCGCACGCCTGAGGACGTCACGACTCTGCTCCTCAACAAACTGCCGAGCCTTCACGACCCCGCCTTCAAGACGCTCCACCACTCTGGTGAAGAACCCGAGATATCCGGCGTCATCATCAACCAGAGGATCATCGACCCTCGAGTCAAGGTGCTCACTCATGGCTCCGCCGGCCCTGTTCCGCAGGGCCTCGAACATCTTCGAGCGGGCGTGCTGCATTCCACGAGCTCGCGCGGCTTCCTCGGAGTTCCGGGCCGCGATGGTGGAAATGTCTTCTACTTGCTTGTGAAAGCAGGACAATTTCGCCCTGGCAGTGGCACGAGCCTTCTCTGACGCCCGCTCGCGGCGCTCCGCTGTGGCACAGGCCTCCCTCGACACCCGCTCACGATGCTCGGCTGCGGTGCGAGCCTTCTCCGACACCTGCAGACGATGCTCCACATCCACCAGTTTGCTCTTGAGAGCCGAGAACTCCTTCTGGAGTTCCTTGCGCTTATCAGCAAAGCGAGTCTCGTGAAGCCCCAGCTTCTCGCAGTAATCCTTTCGTAGGTGCTCTGCCTCCTTGATAGTCATCCTCGCGACGTCCTCGCGATCATCAAGGTTGCCCTCGGCTTCGGCTACCTGGTGCTCCATCATCTCCAGGCGCTCGCGCTCCATGTTCAGCTCCATCGCCTTGAGTGCTAGCGCCTCCTCCCGCGCTGAGAGGCCCGTTGGGCTGTCATCATCGGCCGCCGGCGCGGCGAGGGCGGCCCTTCGTGTACGAACCTAACACTCGAGCATGGCGTTCGAGGCTTCGAGCTCACGCTCATGCTCCTCAGCTACTGCGCGGCGGCAGGCGGCATCTCGAGCCTCTTCCAGGGCACGGTTACAAGCCTCCTGAGCCGCGGGGGCGGACGCTTCCGCCTTCTTTAGGGTAGTTTCATGTTGCAACTGGTTCAGGTTAACGACGGTCCTCGGCTAGTGCCAGCCCTTCGCCAGAAGTAGGCCCTCAGACTCGACGTGCCTATCCACTTCAGCAACCTCGACCTCGAGGTGCTTCAGGGCATCTGACGCCACCCGCACAAGATCATGACGAACCGTGCTCCTGCGCAACGCGAGTTCCAGGAGGCGGCCGGGCTCATCCACGACATCCGCGCTGCCCAAAGGGGGTTCTCCTTCTCCCTCTCCTTCAGCATGCGCCACGGGGCTAACCCCAGGAGCGCGTGATGCCTCCGGCGCGAGGGGCAGGCGTGGTCCAAATGGGCGGTCGACCGCCCGGGCCACCTCAAGAGCTTGCTGATCCACGATGAAGACAAGCCCCGGGGAACGAGATGGGCCCCCGACGCACCAAGAGCTGCCTTGCCCCAGAAGCACTCGAGGGCTGGGAGCATGACCCACGTGGTAGGGTTCGGGCGCGGCCTCGAGAACCCACGCGAGGCCTTCCGAAGACCCAGCATGGTCCGAAGGAGGGACGCGGGCAGAAGCTTATGCGAGCCTCGCCGGATGGCTCGGGAATGAGCCGGAAGAAACCCTGTGGAGCAAGGGGTCAGGAGAACCATATGGGGAAGAACACGAAGGGCTGAGGAACACACACCTGCCCGGTACAATCAGATTCATCCTCTTCAGAGCCCTCAGGGCAGGGCTGCAACTGCCCCTCAACCTCCGCCTCTTGCCTAGCGCCGCAAAGGACGAGAGGAGGCTGCTTGAGGAAAATGCGCCTAGGCCCGAAGCCGGGCCGCGGCGGACGCCCGCGGCCGGCGCTCCATTTCCCGTTGCGACGTCCTCCGTACCTGCCTCGACCGGAGACTGATGTGTCTCCCCTTTAGCCATCTCAAGAGTCAGCGGCACCTCGGCACCTTCTGCCACCTCCGTCGACACCGGTGCCCGTGCTTCATCCGCTTCCTCCGGGGGCGGAGTGGACCCTAGACTAGGGGCTCCGCTTGACGCATCCGCCCCGGAAGGGAAGGTTGGGCTCAGGAGCCCTGGCACCATAACCAAGGGATCGTCATGAGGATCAGAGGCACCCCCGACAACAGTTCGCACGCATCAAAGCGGGGCATCTTTTCAGCGAAAGCTCTTCCGACCACAGGAGCCAAGTACAAGGGAGTCGCGGAGACAGGGCGTGCTTCGGGCACTTCGCCGATGAGTAGCCGCAGCAGCCCTTGGAGCGTCTCAGGGGGAGCTGCTTCCGCTGAAGACGCGCACGATGATCAGGACCTAAGAGGGCCCACATTGGGCGGGAATGCCGCTGAAGTGGGGCGACACGGAGGACAAGGAAGTCCCTCACCACCATCGCCAGGGTCAACCCATTCCTCCTCAGGCTGGCCAGCCGATGCATAACTGGCTCAGCCGGTGGATCCGAGAGGGCCTCGTGCTCCCAGCCCGAGTTCGGCACCGCCGGCGCGTCGGGAAGGTGAACTGGGGGCTGTACACAACAGCATCAACGTACACCCGCTGCCGGCGAAACCCTACCGTGGTCGGGTGGAGCAAGAAGTCGATTCCGGAGGCAGCAGTTGCCTCCACCATGCGCAGCAACACGCACCCCGGGCGCTGCCCCCTGTCGACCAGGGAGAGGGCGAAGAAGTGGCAAAGCAGGGCCACAGACGGGGAAACGCCGGCGAAAGCTTCGCACAGAAACGCGAAGCCGGAGAGGAAGATGATGGACCTGGGGTCCAGGTGCAGCACCCGAATCCGGTAATGCGTGAGCACTGCATAGAAGAAGGCGGAAAAAGGGGGGAGGAGACCCTCGAAGATGGCGTGGAGGTGGAGCTGGATGTCATTGGCACCTAGCTCCGCCCTCAGCCGGGAGGCAAGCCAAACCCGGGACGGCCCCCACTCATTAGATGTGTCGGCCAAGGCAAGATGCACATTGTACAGACCCTCCTAATTCACCACGAGGGAGCGACCCAGCGTCGGCTCGAGCACCAGCGGTGGCGTGGCAGACTCATCGTTTCCCCTCTTCTTCACTCTACGCGACATGGCGGCAAGGAAGGAGGGAGGCAAAGAATGAAAGGAAAGGGAGGAAGCGATTGAAGGGCAAGAAAGCAGGGGCGGTAGCAGGAAGTCCGCCTATCGGTTGTGCGATTGGCAAAACGCATGACTACCAAGACTACGTGGGAAGCGGAGTCGCCCACGTGCCATCCAACCGTCGCACGCCAGCCTGGCCTGCAGCCTTTTGGGGCCCGCGGCGCTTCGTCCTCGACTAAGGCTTCGCCTTGAAGCGAACTCCATGCACACCTTGGGCCCGGGGGCTACTGCCGGTGTCCTGGGAACGAGGGTACCCAGACTTGCCTGTCTGCGGGCCGCAGCACACTCCTGCCACGGCCTGGTACGGCCCGGCTGATCGACCAGTTGCTCAAGACCTCGCAAAGTGGCTAGACCCAGCTAGGAGAACGATGTCAAGACCCCCTCAGGAGCGGCCTCGGTTAGGTTGCTCCGGAGGGGAGGAGAATCCAAGGCCAAGCCTACCTCAGGAGGAGGCAGTGACGCACCGCGCCAGCGGGTGCCAGCGCCCGCTAGCGGCCCAGGTGCCATTTTGGTGCAAGGGGGATAGCGCAGGCGCAGGTTCCCGAGGAGCGAGACAAAGGTTTCCACATTGGTGCAACAAGACCGAAGACCGCAAGGACGACTGGGAGGATGTCACCACCGAGCCCACCACCGCATCACCGCCTGATCCCTTTTGCAGGCGAAGACCGCTTTTGTCAGGATAGGAACGTCCTTGTGTTCCCGCTCAAAATGGCCGTTGTGGGATTCCTTCCCGCCTAAACATTTCGGGGGAAGAGGACCCTGGCCGCCTATTTAAGTAGCTAGGATCCCCACTATGAGGGGACGATGGGGGACAAATCCATAAACTCTGCCCTCACGCAAAGAAGCAAGAACTCTTGCCTCCTGACCCTTCTGAGCTCTCATCCTGAGCTCATAAACCACTGTACTAGTCCGTATTCAAGCCCTCCCGAGGCCAATCCACCAAAGCAGGAAGTAGGGTCTTACACCACAAGGTGGCCTGAACCTGGGTAAACTCTTGTGTGCTTTACTTGTTGCTCGCTTGAATCTCTTCACTGGACGAGGGCGAGACGCTAGGTAGACGTGAGTGGGAGAGATCTTCGTTCACGCCCCTGTGTTTGAACTTCTTGGGTTTGCGGAGCCCATAATCCGACATCGGGGTCTTTGAGGGTCGACGGTAGTCGAAGTAGTGGTGCACGACAACTGTAGTGGAACACGTGATCTTGGCGATAGTAGTCGTACACATCGGAGAGGAACTTGACGGATCCAAGGTCTCTGGCGTAGCGGTATTTGGAGAATCCCGAAACGGTCTTGACGTATCCAAAGGGTACTCGTGAATCCACGTAGTCGTACACGTTCGAAGACGAACTTGACAGGTTGTGGGCGTCAAACTTGTCGGTCTTGATGAACTGAAGGAGGCGTCGAAGGACTTGCAAAGGCCCTGCCTCGGGAGGGCAATGGAGGTGCGTGCAGGTTGCTTGAGCTGTTAGTCGCAAGGTGGTGACGCCCTGGATGCATTTCGTGCCTCAGGGCCGAGCCAAGGAGGTGGTGCGCGGGGACGAGAGGATCCAACCCAGTGCGAACGGATCTGGCAGCCTATGGTGATGAACGTAGCAGGGCGGCGATGAAGGTTGCGAGCAGAGGGCAGAGCGGCTTGGGGATGGGCGCTCACGCACTGAGGCGGCTAGAGATGGTGGTGGTGGCCGGCGAGGTTCGATCGAGGGGGGCGCAAGGAGCTCCGGCGAGCTCGAGGATGGGCGGAGCGGCACGACGCGAGGCTCCGGCTGGCGCTGGCATCGATTCCGATGGGGAGGCGCGGGTGGTGGAGGATGGACGCGGGCAACGAGGAGGCTGCAGGGAGGCGACTAGGAGGTCGCTGGCGCAAGCGTCTAGCGGGATGGTTCGGCGGCGGCCGTGTGTGGGGTAAGTGCCGACAGGAGGAGGGGGTCAAGGGAGAGCTAGGGGTCGGGCTGGAGTGGCTACGAGGGAGAGATTGATCGGGAGAGAGAGGGTATCAGGGCAGGGGGTGCATGCTAGGGTTAGGTTAGGAGGTGCGGGCTAGCTGCGGGGATGGCCCAAGTGGCCAGCTGGGCTGGGCTGGCTACTAGGCCGCAGGGAGGCCGAGTGCAGCATCAACTGGAGGCCTCCTTCCTTCTCTCTTTTATATACAAAAAACAAAGAAACAAAACAAAGAGGGAAAGGTTAGAGAAAGAAGTTGGGCACGCGGATTATTTTCCCGAACTCACAATATCTGTATGAACCCATAAATATGGAGTGGGCGTGATTGCAAGAATTGAATTCAAATTCATTTGAGTTTAAATCAAATGGTTTGAACAAGGAGTAGGATTTCGAAGTGCCCAAAAATGTTGAGAATTTTGATGGAGCCTCGATAAAAGAGATAAAGAATTATTGGCAAAGTTTGAGGGGAGGAATTGAGATAGAAAATGCATGGAACTTAAATTGTAAGTGTGTTATGGTTTATTCCTAAAGAATGAAATATTTTATAATAGCTCCCTAATATTGGGAGGATATGTTATAAAGAGAAGTCACCCTTCCCTCCATTTAAATGGATCGAAGATCCACACAATTTATTTAGTTGAGATGCAAAGATTAATGACATGATGGCATGTTGACATGATGCAATGCAAAAATAAAATATAGCAAGCAATTAAAACACACGGTAACATCGAAATATATGGAAGTCTTCCAGAGCGTCGGTCTTGGGGCGTCACATTAGCACCATGGGGTCGTACATTGTACCTCCCAATCAAGTCAAACTCACTACGAAACGTGACATAGATGTCCCTTGTGTAGGCATCATAAGCTTGCTTTTCAATGGGGTAAGACTACCACATTTCTGTCTGTAAATGCTTTGTTCTATAGTCTTGGGCACCTTCTCGGACTAGTATGTGTGTTTGAACTTTCTGGTACTGCTTCACGAAGTTCAACATGGATTTATGTGGGTTCACATATCGCTTTAGGATGGCGTTGAACCCCTCACTACGCTGGGTTGATTGTAAGAAAGGGAAGGACTGGTGCTTGAAGCAGCAAGGAAACCATGTTGCCCAGTAGTTATATGGAGTCTCAAAGTGGGTGTAAACCATAACCTCATACTTCAGCAACAGAGCATCCCATGCTGTTTCAAACTCCTCTGGCGTAAGCTAAAGTCAATACACTTGTTGAAATCATCCAACAAACCAGGGTTTCGCCCCAACATTGCGCCAAGCTTCTCTTGTGCCTTTTTCATTATATGCCAACGACAACAATGGTGCACACTAGTGGGGAACATCTTTTTGATGGATTGTGGCATCGCAATGTCTTGGTCAGTTATGATGTTGGTCGATGCTATACCATTCATCGCCTCAAGGAACGTCCCAAACAGCCAATCAAAACTTGATGCTATCTCTTGCCTAACAAAGCCGCAACCCAACATGAACGGCTGACCATGTCTATTAATTCCAATGAATGGCACAAAGGGCAAGTTATACATGTTAGCCATGTATGTGGCGTCAAACGAGATGCAATCGTGGTAAGCCTCCATGTAAGTGCATCTAGTGCCCCTTAGTGATTTTAGTGTATTGAAGACTTATAGGTTAAGGGACTATGCGTTTGTGAGTGTACACAGGTCTATAAGTCTATGAGGTGTTTGATATTTACAAAGAAAGTCGACCCCTAAAAATGAATGTCTTCAATTGAAGACTTTGGATGTCTGAAGACTTCCTAAAGATTTTGAAAGTGAAGAAATTGGTGTAACCTTGAAGACTTGGATAATCATGCAAGGATTATGAAGCGTGAAGACTTTTGTTTTCGTAGTTTTATTTTCTCTTTCTTGAGTCATAGGAAACACTGTACTGTTAAAGGGGGTCGAGGAAAAACTAAGGAAACATATTTCCAAGTGATGCTCAACTCAAAGCCTACACTGCCCAATCCTTTCGAGTGAAGCCATTGGAAATCTCATACAGTTTAGTCAATTTCTTCAGTGACAAAGACGAAGTTCTTCTGGTCTCTAAGGAATTTGTTTTGACTGAGGAGTTAGGAATTCACCAGTGCGGATTTCGTACAAGTGAGGAACATGAAGCCCTGAGGAATTTGATACTCAACATTCCGACCGTTGCTGTGCTATGCGCCAGCTATCCCAAAATATCTACCTACCTAACGGTCATATCATTGAAGGGCATTTATGTCTTATCATGTCGGGCTGCTCCCTAGGCTATAAATAGCCGCCCCCTTCAAGCACTAGCTAGTTGGCTGCTTCAATAGAAACTGACACTTGTCATTAAAGCAACCCATCCTTCGAGGACTCTGTGCGAAAATCATCAAGTGAGGAAAACCCCAAAACCTAAACGCCTAAAACCCCAAAGTGATTGAGCATCACTAAAGCGATTGTTCCTGTGTGGAACCGACACTTGTTACCTTTGAAGACTGTGATCTTCCAGACGGTTAGGCGTCAATGGTCTAGAGGATCCAAGAGGAATTGTGGATCGCCGGATGACCGAGTTTGTGAAGGTTTGGAAGTCACCTGGGAAGACTTACCACGAGTGATTGGGCAAGGACCGTGTGGCCTTAGCTCCAGGAGAATATGGTGAGGGCTTGGTGTCCTGGACTGTGTGTGCGGGACTGGGTGTGCGGTACTGTGTGTCCTGAGGTTTAAATACCTAGCCGCTCCAACTAGACAAACAGCTGTCACATCAGTTGGAACTGGTTTACCAAATCATTGTCTTCATCAAGCCTACTGGTTCTATTTCCTCAACTCTTCCATTTACTCATTCTTGTGTTGTTGAACTTGATCTGTACTGTTTGAAGACTTTGACTGGAGACTTTCTCAATTTCCTCAACCCTATTTCTTCAGTCCTAAGTCCTCAGCCTGCTTATCCTGTTTACACGCTACTTATACTCTATGCTTGTTTTCATTTCATCATGATGACCATGCTACTGTCTTGTTATGCTTGCACCTGAGTATCTATTCCGCTGCTAAGTAGTTCGTCGCTTTGGAAGTTCCTCAGTTAGAATTTCCTTAGAGACGAATTTATAAATATAGCCTATTCACCCCCTCTAGTCAATATAACACACTTTCAATTGGTATCAGAGCTAGGTACTCCCTTGTTCTGTGTGATTTTGGTTTAACCGCCTAGAGTTTTAGTTATGTCGACCGCAGGAATGAAGGCTGTGACATGTCGAATCTTTGATGGTCATGACTATCCCAAGTGGAAGGCCATGATGAAGAAGCGCCTCATGGTGATGAACAGTGAGTTGTGGACCGTCACTGAGATTGGTCTTACTGATCTATGCAAGATGGCAGATGCTGATGATATTCGCAAGTACACTCTACTCAACCTCACTACGAAGGACGTCATCTGTTCCTGTTTGTCCCAAAATCAGTTCAGGAATGTCATACATCTCAGCCATGTGAAGCTTATCTGGGAACGTCTCTCTGAGGTTTATGAAGGTTATCGAACTCGTCACAATCCCTGGTTTGAGGATTTCAAGGATTCTCTCAAGCAATGACTTTCGAGCCAGAATGATCATCCTCTGCACCCTGCCTTATGGCTAAAGGTGTCAAGGTAACTGAATGCTATATATCTGAGTCTAGTGATGATGAATGTGGTGATGAATTTGGACCCAGCTATGGCAAACTTGCTTCCCTTGCCACCAAAGAACAAAAAGCCTTGGAAATGGCTCATAATATGCTTAATGAAAGCGATGATATGTTGGGTGAAGAAATGGATCGATCTAAAATCTTGACTGAAAATCATCAGAGACTTCAGTCCAAGTATGATAACCTTCAGGATAATCATAACACTCTCTTACCTGATCATGAGAAGCTTTCCTATGAATTTCTTCAAAGAAAGCAAGATCTTGAGAAGCTAAGGGAGAGTTATGAAGATCTTCAGAAGGAACGCGATTCATTGCTTGCTCAACAGATGAGCGCTGCTGAGGAGGAATTCATTCCACCATGCCTTAAATGCATTGAACGTGAAACTGCAAATTCTTCACCTGAAAGTTCAAATGCTTCTACCGTTACAAATTCTTCAACTGTCTCTATGTTGACAATTTCCTCAACTGAGGAAAACACCGATGCTACTGACGAAAATGCAGGGTTGAAGGAATTATACATGACAGGCATGTACAAAAGCCTCAAAGGTCATCAGACTCTTTGTGATGTGCTTGAAAAGAAGATTCTGAACAGGAACCCTAGGAAAGAGGGTATTGCCTTTGAGAGGAAACTCAATGTTAATGGGACCTACTGGAAACTTGAGCAGTATCCCAAAACCTCATGTGTTGCTGCAAAAGGACCTCTAGTATATCCATCTACCTTATCTGGCTTTACTTGTGAAAGTTCACTTTCTTCTGATGAGTCATTTGACTCCAACTATAAACTGTTCAAAAATCAGAATGGTGAAGTATTTGCTAGATACGTTGGAACTAACTGCAGGAATGGTCCCTCGATGAAGAAAATCTGGGTCCCTAACAGGCACCTTGAAAGTCTTCAAGTGAATGTCCTCATGACACCTCGTGTGAGGAATAGGAACCCGAGATCAAATTCTTCATATGGATCCAAATCCTCATATGGACCAAATTCCTCAAGTGGATCAAATTCCTCATATGATCGTCATCGTGCTAACACATCTGTGTAGCGACCCTGGTTCCAATTAACCGAAGTCTCTGTGCTTAGTGTCATCCCTGGATCGGTATGCTGACACACACAGTACTCGAGGATTTATCACACAGGTTCAATCACACTTTATTACATTGAAAAATCCTCGAAGAGGCAATATCCATTACATGATAATGGCTGAAGGCCATCTAAATAAAATAAACTGCGGAAGCTATGAAGGGAAGTTAAGTCCATCCAACTCCACGGCAAACATTGAGTGCATGAAAACGACCCATCGCACGTTAATCCTCGTCTGAAAACTCTGCAACATGATACGTTACAGCCATGTAGGTCAGCACATTGAATATGCTGGCAAGAACACACTATAATGATAATGACCAAAGCCTACACTACATGCATATTTGGCTGGTGCAGGCTGTATGGTTTATTTTTGCATAAAGCTAGTTTTTCCCTACAACAAATGAATGTAATTTATTTAACTACCTTGTTAAATTTAAGCATCAATAATTGAGTATGGTTCCTCCATCTCAATCCCAAACCAAAGTCATTATTAACCCAACAAATTATTAAAGTGATGAGATCAGTCCATAATTCAAATACCAGGATAATCAAGATGTCCATAACCGGGGACACGGCTACTCATGAATAGTTTGTACACTCTGCAGAGGTTTCTGCACTTTTCCCCACACGACTCGATCTGTGTCGGGGAAACTGATCGCCCACGAACACCTATGGGACCGGAGCCCCTTCTTGGTACGGCAGGAGGCGGGGGATGCACAAAGAGCGGATCGAGGCGAGCACGCGAGCAGTTTACCCAGGTTCGGGCCGCACGGATGCGTAAAACCCTACTCCTACTTTGGATTGTTATTGAGTTCTTGGCTTGGGAGCGGGGAGAGCAACAATACACTCTAACCGCTAACTAGACCGAGCGTGGAGAATGATCGATGTTCGGAACCCCTTCTACGTTGCGCATGGGCCTCCTTTTATAGTTCAAAGGGGTCACCGACAAGTGGCAACACAGATGGGGGTAAAAATGTAAAAAGAGTGGTAGTTGGAACAGTGTTTGTATAGTGCTCTATACCTAACTCTGACGGTAGGGGACAAGGGCATTGAATGCCCATCGCCGTCGCCCCAAACAGTGCAAAAAGTGGCCGTCAGGGGCGCCACCGTTCGCCACGATGGTAGCCTCGTCATCGCAGCTTGCCACCGTGTTCCCCTGGCTGCACAGCCTTCCGACACGTGCGCCTGGGAGGGTCCCAGGTCGACACGTGGGTGGAAGAGCTGGAGCGTGGGTACTGAGTGGAAGCTTGCCGCGGCAAGTGCCTTGCCGCGGTCGCTATCTTGTCGCGCCTGGGAGGTTGTCGCTCACCGGGCCTTGCCGGGACGCGTGGCGCGTTGCGGCAAGTTCTCTTAAGGTGCCTTTGGTTGGCCTTCTCGGCAAGCTCCTCTTGCTAGGGTCTTGTACCTTGAGTGGTTTTGTGCCTTGAGTGGCCATCCCGGTAAGCTCCTCTTGCCGGGGTCTTGTTTCTTTGACTTGAATACTTTGTTTTTGAATTGCTCCAAGGGGACCACGGAGGATCTTGGCGGTCGCTTGGCAAGCCTTGCCGTGGGACGCTGCAACTGCCCGTGCACAAGTTCGGGATACTAAGGTACCCCTACTTTAGTACACCGAGAGGAGCCCCCGGGCCTGGGCCAGAAACGGTGCCGAGCGCTGTTGGGCCAGGCCCAAAACAGTGCATGGGCACGCGCGGCCCGCGGCACGCCGTATCCAACTCCGTATCCACCGCGCCCTCCCTTAACGGCACGCGTCAATCGCGGCGTCATGGGAGAGATCATGGCCTGTTTCTTTAATGGGAAATGCGGAACGTCCCCCTCCTTCCCCTTAAAAGCAGGGGAAACAGGGGCAGTTCCTTCCATTCGCCCGTTGCTTCCTCAGTCCTCAGAAACCCCCGCCGCTCCCCTCCTTCCCGTTGGCCGAAAGAGAGCAGCGCTCCGCCCTCCGTCGCCACCAGCATTACCAGCGCTGTCGACTTCCCCCACCATCCCCGCCATGGCTCCGAAAGGCGAGAAGGGGAAGTCCGCGAAGTCCGCCGCGAAGTCCGCCGAGGCGCTGCGGCTAGCAGCAATGCGGAAGAAGATGGCGGTCTTCCCGCCAAAGCTTGACGCGGAGGAGCTGAAGGAATCCTTTTACCTCTTCTGGTCGAGGGAGACGAAGGCGCATCCGCGTACCAAGGTACTCCCCGCCGTAGCCTGCGAGATGTTCCCGAACGGCTACGCCTTCTTTGCCCTGTTCTTCTACTACGGGCTCTGCCCGCCTTATTCCGAATTCTTCTGCGATATCATGAACACCTACGGGTTTCATCTCCTTGACTTCACCCCTAATGACGTCTGGACCATGGCCGTTTTCGCACATCTGTGCGAAAACTTTGTCGGAGTCTACCCCAATGTAGCTCTTTTCCGCCATTACTTCACGCCTCGAGTCGAGGCAGGGTCGCCATTGTCGGGCGGCGTCTCCTGGATCTCGAGGACGCACAAGAAGGAAGCCTATCTGGAGGGGGAGCTCCGCGGCAAGTGGGATGAATGGAGGGCCAACTGGTGTTGGATCGTAGAGGACGACCCGCAACCATTCACTTCCCGGTGCCAAGCCGCAGTAGTGCGCGGCGACGACTGGAGCGATTTGGCCCCGGAGGATAGCAGACTGAAGATTGCCACTACCCGAATCCTTCGCCTCAGGCACGCCAAGCTCACCGTGGGCGCAGTAGGAGCAGACTTTCTCCGCCGCCGAATCGCCCCCTTGCAGGAGAGGAAGAGGGCCGCCTGGGAGTTTGAGAACGCGGCAGATATCATGAGGCTGCGCCCGGGCCTTAATTACAACTTCGCTGTCTTGGAGCTCAACGCGATGCTCCAGGCGTTGTTCAAGTTTGACTCCGCCCATCCCGAGTGGTTCTCGTTGCCGGCGGGCGTAGTTCCGCTGCGCAACAACTCGTCGCTCAGCGCCATCCGTGCAGTGATGCCGCTATGCGATTCCCACGGGATCGACCCCACTTGGCAAGAGCCTTCCGACGAAGCTGTGCAGACGTTCTTCGACAACTTGGTGGAGCAGCCAGTCAAGTCCGACGAGAAGAAAGGCCTCACCCGCGACACCACCGACCAGGAGATGGCATATATTGCCACCAGACTGGAAGAGGCAGCGGCAGCCGCGGCCGCGGGCGAGTTCGGGTACACAGTGGAGGAGGCGGAGGCAGCGGAGGCGACAAGCCTTGCCGAGGAGGAAGAGCTTCGCAAGGCGGGGAAGCTTGCCGGGCAAATTGCCAGGACAAGCGAGCCCACCGAGCAGGGCGTCGAGTCGAGCGGGCCCGCCGAGCAGGGTGCCGGATCCAGTGAGCCTGCCGAGGACTCAAGCGGCTCACTGGAGATCGGCTCCTCCTCCTCGTCCTCGGGCAGCTCGCCACCACCAGCAAGTCCTCCAGCTCCACCGAGAAGACGCCTCCGCAAGGCCGCAGACGTGACGGGGCGGCAAACGGGCCAACAGCCGCAGCGCCGCAAGACACGCGTCACCGCGGCAAGCAAGGCCGCCACGGGAGCTCCTCGCGCTTCTGCAACGGTTGGAGGGGGATCTTCCCGGGCCGGCGCCTCTGCCCCTACCGCCCCTCGTGCCTCGGCGGCAACCGGAGCGGGGTCTTCTCAGACCACCGCCCCTGCTCCCGCCAAGCGGCCAAGGGAGCCTACTCCTCCAGCTCCTCGCGCCGGGACGCGCGAGTCGGACTTCGATTTCTCTGCGCTCAGCTCCGACGAAGAGGAAGGAGAGTAAGTCTTCGCAATTCTTGTTTTTCTCTGATTTTCTGTTGTTTCTTGCATCTCCTTCGCCTAACTCTGAACCTTTCTTTCTTTCAGAACTCTGGCCCAAAGGGCGGCGAAGAGGGCCAAGGTCCCGGTGATCGTCATCGAGGACGAGCCCGCCGCGACAACAGGGGGTGCGCCTGAGACGAGCTTGCCGGACCCGACAACTGTTCTTCGGAGCAGTCCCCAGCGCAGCCCCTAGCGTAAGTGCGGTTCACTTTCCGCTTGTCGGGCGCGCGTGGGTCTTCCATCCTTGCTGACATCTTGTTTGTTGATTTGTGTAGGAGCAGAGCAGCAGCACCAGGAGCGCCAGGAGATCGCCCCCGACGAGCCGCACGCCTCGACCACACCGCCAAGGAGGAGCTCCCCGGCAAGGGAGAACACTCCGCCAAGGGCGAACACCCCGCCAAGGGCGAGCACTCCGCCAAGGGACGGCGCTAGCGGCCCTCCGCTGGCGGGAGCTACCACCACGCCGCCGAGGGAGAGCTCCCCGGCAAGGAACCCCACCGAGGAGGAGGCCCGCGCAGGTAAACCCTTGGACTTTTCTTCTTTCAAATCTTCTTTTTGGTTATTTGCTTGACTGTTTTTCTTTCCTTTTCTTTTCTTCCGTCAGACCCGTCCGCAGCCGAGCCCATGGAGACGGAGGTCGTCACCGACGACGCCGCCGTTGCTGAAGAAACGGTTGGCGTGGACGATCCCGCTGGTGCAGAGGCCGCCAAGGCTGCCGCCGCGGCAGCTGGCGAAGAGGCTGGCGATTGCACTGACGCCACTGGGGCCGCAGGAGCGCTGGGCGCTACGCCGACCGCCGAGCCCTCCACCGCCGCCGCAGCCCCCAGCTCCGACGGGCCCGAGCCGATCGCCTATCTGAAAGCCGGCGACGACATCTTCATCCAGCTCCCGTGGGCGTCCATGTCCAGGGCGCCAGTCGAGGGAGAGGTCTTCGACGAGGAGGTCCTTGCCTCCGCCGGACTGAAGCTCGTCGACGCGCCAATCAGCAGTAGCGAGCCCGAGGAAGAGCGGCTGCTGCGCAGGCTTCTGTCTTTGTACCGCGCCCAACAGGCCAAGTTGGAGTCCCGAGAGGCTCTGGCCGCCAAGGCGGGTGCTGACTTGGAGAAGCGCGCAGAAGAGCTCCGAGCCACCAACCAAGCAGCTCTCCGATCCTTGACGGAGGAGCGGGAGCAGCTTGCCGAGGCGCATCAGGCCTTCATCCTTGAGAAGGCAGAAGCGGAGGAGCAACAAAGGCTTGCCGCCGAGGAGCTATCCAGGTGAGAAGGCGAGCTGACGCAGCGGAAGGTCGACCTCGACAGCCACGACGATGAGCTTGCCGCACGCGAGCGATCGCTTGGCGGAGCTTTGCAGGAGGCAAAGGATGCTGACGCAGCTGCCGAGACCGCCAAGAGAGAGTTGGAGACGAGGGTGGCGCAGCTGGAGGCCAACCTGAAGACGAGCGGCGAGGAGGTCGCCGCACTCAACCTCGAGAGGGAGAAGGACGCACACAGCCACTCCGAGCTGCAGGTCCGCCTCTCCGAGAAGGGCAAGGAGCTCGCCGCCGCCAAGGACTCCATCGCCGACCTCGAGCTGAAGCTGGCCACCCTAATCCAGACGCTGGACGGTGCCAGGGAGCGGGAGGCGACCCTGAAGGAGGAGATCAGGGCCGAGAAGGCGTTGCTGGACAGCGCTGCCATCTCCGAGAACAATTTTAGGTAGACCGTCGAGCTCTGGACGGAAGGCCTTGTCAACGCCGCCGCGGACATCGACAAGGAGCTGACGGAGCTGGGGGCGGAGCACCTCGGATACTCCACCGACGAGGGTCTCCCCCACAGCGCCAAGCTAACTTTGTTCTTCAGGGATATGGCGATGGCCCTCCAGCAACTCCGGGAGAAGATCCCGAAGCAGCTGGCGGACGAATCGCGCAGGCTCTGCGCGGGGGCCTTGCAGAAGGTGTTGGTGAAGGTGGCCTTCCGCAACCCAGGGCTCAACCTCACCAACATCCTCAGGACTTTGCCGCCCGACGCCGACCAGGAGGCGCTCAAGGCTCTTGTCGCACCCATCGTGGACAAGGTGGGCGGGATCAAGAGAGTCGAGGGCGACCGCGCGGACTAGTCTTGTCCACTTTCTTCTTTCCTTGCCGCTGCCAACCATGTTATGAACAATAGTCTATTAGAATTGCGGCAAGTCATTTTGTAATATAACTCTATCTTAGGTGGTTAATGCAACGTTATTTCCTTTACTTGACTTCCTTTGCTTTGTATGTTTTTACCCTACGCTTTTAGGGAACTTGTCGGCGTAGGCACCTTTGCCGCGGGCGCTGAGTGTGGAACTTCAGTAGCCCGCGGGTGGTGTTGCTATCGACAAGAAACCTTGTCGCAACTTGTTGCAGCACACTTAGGTTGTTGAGCGGGCTCGGAAACAAAGTAAGGGCGCGACACTTGTCGCAGCACGCTTAAGCTATTGAGCAAACTCTAAACAAAATAAGGGCGCAACTAGCTATGAGTTGGTTCCTCCGCGCACAGGTTTTCCATACAAAGCGCGGTCGTTCAAGGAGGATAACTTAAAAATTTAAAAATTTGATTGCTCAAACTTTGGCAACTTAGCTTTTGTGTTGTCTGCTTCCCGGCAAGGCGAGGCTTTCTTGAACGGCGCTTGGTCCATACCACCATCTTCTCCTCCCCCCCGGCAAACTTGTGCGCGAGAGGACCTTTTCCTCCTTGAGAAAAAAGAAAGAAGAGAAAACACAGATATGGGCCCTTGCGGCTTGTTATTGCTTACCGGGGGTAGGTGCCGCACAGGGTGTCAGTTAATTCATGCAATAAAATAGAAAGCATGAAATGACAAGGCGTGCGGGGCACATAAACTTTACTGATGCACGGGGTCTGCGCCCGGCTTTGTACAAAGGATTACATGCAACAGCGGCAAGACTTGTACAAAAGGTGGTTGCCGGAACGGATCACGGCAACCGTGCCTTATGGGTAAAACTTACGAAGGTGCTCGATGTTCCAGGAGTTGCTCACCGGCAAGCCATCTTCGGTCTCAAGGCGAACAGCGCCGGGCCTAGTGACTCGTTTCACCTGATAAGGGCCTTCCCACTTCGGCGTCAACTTGTTGGAATTCTTGGCGGACTGAACGCGCCGAAGAACAAGGTCGCCTTCCTCGAAACTTCTGGCTTTAACTTTGCGGCTATGGTAGCGACGCAAAGCTTGCTGGTAACGAGCAGCTCGCACAGCGGCCTGAAGACGGTCCTCCTCAAGGAGCAGCGCGTCATCTTGTCGCAGCTGCTCTTGCTCGACCTCATCGTAAGCGAGCACTCGAGGCGACCCGTATACGAGTTCCGTGGGGAGAACTACCTCTGCTCCGTAGACTAGAGCAAAGGGTGTCTATCCAGTGGCTCGATTTGGCGTCGTCCTGATCGACCAAAGAACCACTGGCAGCTCCTCGATCCAGTTTCTTCCACACTTGTGCAGCCTGTCGAAAGTTCTGGTCTTGAGTCCGCGCAGCACTTCAGCGTTTGCCCTCTCCGCTTGACCGTTGCTTCTCGGGTGAGAAACAGAAGCGAAGCAGACCTTGGCGCCAAGATCTTGGACGTATTGCATGAAGGTGCGACTGGTGAATTGTGTGCCGTTGTCGGTGATGATCCTGTTAGGGATCCCGAAACGGCAAACAATCGACCTGAAGAACTTGACTGCTGACTGCGCAGTCACCTTTCTCACTGGTTCCACTTCCGGCCACTTTGTGAACTTGTCGATGGCGACGTACAAGAACTCAAAGCGCCCGGCTACGCGGGGAAAGGGGCCGAGGATGTCGAGCCCCCAGACCGAAAATGGCCAGGACAAAGGGATCGTCTGGAGAGCTTGAGCTGGCTGGTGTATCTGCTTGGAATGGAACTGGCACGCTTCACACTTGGTTACTTGTGCAGTTGCATCTTGGAGGGCTGTCGGCCAAAAGAAACCTTGCCGGAAAGCTTTGCCGACAAGTGCTCTTGCGCCAATGTGGTGGCCACATATACCTCCGTGTATCTCTGCCAATAGCTTCTGTCCATCTTCCCGGTGAATACACTTCAATTTCACACCGTTGAGTCCTCTTCTGCACAGTGTGTTGTCAACAAACTGGTACATACTTGACTGCCGGGCTACTTTTTTCGCTTCTTCTTGCTCTTCGGGAAGTTCTCCTGTTTGGAGAAAACAGACGATCTGTTGCGCCCATGCTGGAGCTTGTGGCTCGACAACAAGGACTAAAGGCACATCTGCTGCTGCGGGAACATCCGCTTCTACGGCGAGAACTTGTGTCTCGGCCGGAGCTTGATGTTCCCCAGCAAGCTTGCCGGAGCAAAACTTGTCGGGAGCGTCTGCTTCAACTGTACAAACCCTAGGGCTTGCAGGAGCAGACTGCTCCTCAGCATTTTCGGTGTTGATCTTGGGAATCTTCTTGGCGGCGGCTTCTAGAAGCTCTGCCGGAAAGTAGTCGCCAGAGACCAACTTCCTCTTCTTGCTCTGTCCAGTTGATGGTGTTACGGATGGTTGAGTCAGCTTGAGCACAAAGATCCCTGGTTCCACAGGTAACTTTAGCGCAGCACACTTTGATAGGCCATCTGCGATGTCGTTCTGAGCTCTTGGAATGTGCTCCATCTGTAGGGCTTCAAAGTGTTCTTCAAGCTTTCTCACTTCGTCGACGTAAGCTTCCATCAACGGACTCTGGTAATTCTTGTTCACTTGGCGGACGACAAGCTGCGAGTCTCCCCTTACAATCAGCTTCTTGATCCCAAGGTCTGCCGCGATCCTGAGACTGGCAAGCAAACCTTCATACTCTACAGTATTGTTCGTCGCTTGCTCCTTGGGAAAGTGCATTTTAACCACGTACTTGAGGTGTTCTCCGGTGGGTGCGACAAGCAGCACACCAGCACTGGCGCCTTGCAGCGAGAAGGCACCATCAAAGTACATTATACATTCCTTGCTCGCTTCTTTGACGGGGATGCTCGTCTCTGGAATCTCTTCGTCTGGCGTTGGCGCCCACTCTGCTATGAATTCTGCCAATGCTCTGCTTTGGATAGTTGAAGTGCTTTCAAACTTGAGGCCAAAGCTTGACAGTTCTAGTGCCCACTCGACAATCCTGCCTATCGCTTCTGGATTTTGCAATATCCTCTTCAGCGGAAAGCGAGTGACCACCGTTATTTCATGTGCCTGGAAGTAATGGCGCAGCTTTCTCGAGGCCATGAGAAGGCCGAAAAGCAACTTCTGCACCCCAGAGTACCTTGACCTAGCCCCCTGCAGAAGGGAGCTGACAAAGTAGACTGGGCGATGCACCATCTTCTTCCGTATCTCCTCTTGCATCTGCGCGGATCCATCCTTGTCGGGACCAGAGCTTGCCGGAGAAGCCCCTTGCTTGTCGCTGGACGTGCTTCCCGCGGCTGCTGGCTCATCGTCTGCCTCCCTCTCCGCTACCAACGCAGCACTAACCACTTGATTGGTTGCCGCTAGATATAGCAGCAACTTCTCTTGTGGCCTAGGTGCGACAAGTATGGGAGTGGAGGACAGGTACCTCTTCAAGTCTTGCAGTGCTGCCTCCGCTTCTAGAGTCCATTTCATTGGACCTGCCTTTTTCAAAATTTTGAAAAACGACAGGGCGCGTTCAGCAGACTTAGAGATAAACCTGCTGAGAGCAGCCACGCAGCCGGCAAGTCTTCACACATCCTTGACGCGCTTTGGTGCTTCGATTTGCTCGATGGCCTTGATCTTGTCGGGATTAGCTTCAATCCCCCTCTGAGACACGAAGAACCCGAGAAGCTTGCCAGAGGGGACTCCAAACACGCACTTCTCGGGGTTGAGCTTGAGTTGGATCTTGCGCAGATTCGCAAAAGTTTCATCTAAATCTTGGATCAGAGTAGCCCTATTCTTGCTCTTGACCACTATATCATCCATGTAAGCTTCCACATTTCTGTGTATCTGTGGCTCAAAAGCAGTGTGGACTGCTCTTGCAAACGTTGAACCAGCATTCTTCAATCCGAAAGGCATGCGTATGAAGCAATAAGTGCCACATGGAGTAATGAATGCGGTCTTCTCCTCATCTTCTTCAGCCATAAAGATCTGGTGGTATCCTGAATATGCATCAAGAAATGAAAGCAAATCGCATCCGGCGGTGGAGTCAACAATCTGGTCAATGTGCGGCAAGGGAAATGGATCTTTGGGACAAGCTTTATTCACATCGGTGAAGTCTATACAAAGCCTCCACTTCCCATTCGCTTTACGCACGACAACAGGATTGGCCAACCACGTGGGATGGAGCACACCTCTGACAAGGCCTGCCGCTTGCAGCTTCTTGATTTCTTCTGCGATAAACTCTTGGCGCTCCACTGCTTGTTTCCTAACTTTCTACTTGACGGGCCGCGCATGAGGACAAACGGCAAGCTTATGCTCAATCCCTTTCCTGGGAACACCGGGGATGTCAGACGGTTGCCATGCAAACACGTCGACGTTCGCCCGCAGGAAAGCAACGAGCGCGCTTTCCTATTTGGGGTCAAGTGTGGCACTAATGGTGAAAGTACCATCAGTGCCGTCCTCCTTGGCAGACACCTTCTTGGTTGCTGGCGGAGCTGCCATCGTCTTCTTACACTTGCCGGTGGAGCTCGATGGTGCGTCCTCGACGGCAGTGCAGCACTCCGAAGAGGTGCGTTTGCCAGAGTGGGCCCCAGAGCTCTTGCTGGACTTCGTCTTCTTCCCCCCGGGAGCTTCAGCGGCAAGTGTCTTGCTGTCTGTTGCGGCTGCTGCATCCCGGTAAATCTTGTCGGCACAGATAAGGGCATCCTTCTTGTCGCCAGGGACAGAGATGACCCTTATCGGGCCTGGCATCTTGAGCATGTTGTAGGCGTAGTGAGAGGCTGCCATGAACTTGGCGAGCGCTGGACGGCCAAGTATTCCATTGTAAGGCAATGGAATATCGGCAACGTCGAAAGTGATCCTCTCATTCCTGAAGTTTAGGTCGCCGCCAAACATTACTGGCAGCGTGATCTTCCCCTTCGGCTTGCTCCTTCCCGGGTTGATCCCTTGGAATGTGCCGGTTTCTTCGAGCTTGCTGTCGGGGATCTGGAGTTTCCGGACCACAGCGGAGGAGATCAAGTTCAAGCCGGCCCCGCCGTCAACTAACATCTTAGTGACCTTGAGGTTGCGGATAGTTGGCGAAACCAACATCGGCAAACACCCAACCGCAGTTGTGCGATCAGGATGGTCCTCAATATCAAAGATGATAGGCGTGCTGGACCACTTCAGAAGTTTGCGCGACTCAACGGGTGGCTCTGCTGCATTAACTTTCCACACCCACTGCTTGAGTTGGCGGTGGGAAGTATGCAGAGAGGCACCATCGTTAATGCAAAGAACCTCTGTGGCTTTCTGAAACTCCTGCTTGCTGTTCTCTCCATCATCCATGTCTTCGTCGTCGTCTTCGTCTTCGTCCTTGTCGCGGCCGCGGGGAGGTCTGTCTCCTTGCCGCTGCTTGGCCTTGCCGCGGCGTCCCCCCCGGCCGTTGAATGTCCGCTTCTTGCCGGACCCTCCATCACCTCCCTGGGCCTTCTCCTTGTCGCGTCGCTCGTACTCAGCCTTTTGCTGCTCGACGAGGTACTTGACTTTCTTGCAGTTTTGGAGATCGTGGCCCTTGGTGCGGTGGATCTTGCAGTATTGCTTGTCGGAGCTGTCCTGCTTGTCGGCGGCTGCCACAGTCTGGCAGTTGGTGCACGCGGCAGTCTCTTTGCCAGAGCCACCAGCTTGGGCCTTCTTGGCGCCAGCCTCCTTGCCGGACTGCTCAACGACTAGCACTTCCTTGTTCTTCTTCTTCCTGTTGCCCCGCCGCCGGCTTTTCTTTGCCGGGGCGGCATCCTCGCTGTCGGATCCCCCTGCTCATGTATCCTCTCCGGGGAGTTTCCTCCCCTCCTCAGCGCGTGCGCACTTGTCGGCCAGGGCGTACAGCTCGCTGACGTCCCTGATCTTGCACATCGCCATCTCCTCCCTCATCCGGCGGTTATGCACGTTCTGATGGAACGCGCTAATAACCGCGGCAGGGTGGACGTCCGGGATGTTGTGCTGGACACGGCTGAACCTCTGGATATACTTACGCAGGGGCTCTCCTTCCTTCTGGGCGAGTATGTGAAGGTCACTCTCCTGGCCATGGGGCTTGTGGCCACCTGTGAAGGCGCCGACAAACTGATGGCATAGGTCGGCCCAAGAAGAAATGGAGTTCTCCGGCAAGTGCATGAGCCAAGATCTGACGTTTGGCTTGAGCACCAGCGGGAAGTAATTGGCGAGTATCTTCTCGTCTCGTCCCCCGGCAGCCTGCACCGCGATGGTGTAGATGCTGAGGAACTCCGATGGATGTGTCTTGCCGTCGTACTTCTCCTGTACGTCGGGCTTGAAGTTCTTCATGATGGGCCACTGGACTTGCCGCAGCTCACGAGTGAACGCAGGGCAACCTGCCGCGTATGGCAGGTCGCCTGGTCCCCCTGGCGCTTGCATGTCAATAGCGGGCCCAACGCGCTGGTCGGATTGACGCCGCGCTTCTCTCCGACGCTCGATGCGGGTTCGAGCGTCCTATTGTTATTGTTCGTCGAGAACTTGGCGCTGATCGCGGCGAGCTCGCGGATCTGATGACGCAGTGGAGTCGTCGTCGATGTTGATCCGGCGAGCCGGCGATCTTGGCCTCCTTGGCGGGGAGTGCACGGTGGTTGCACCCCCGGCGGTCTTGCCGCCATCGGCCCGCGCCTGGCTGACTTGCCGCGGCCACGACGCGCTCGGCTGCTGCGGGGTGTCGCCGTTGGCGAAGGCGATGAGACTTTGGATGGTGGCCCTCCAGTCGTCGGCCTTGTCTGCCGCTGGAGGGAAGTCGAGGAGCAGTTGAGCTCGTGCTAGAGCTTCTGCTGGAGTGGCGGGTAACGGTGGCGAGCGGTGCGAGGAGCGGGATATGCTCGTACTTCTAACTACGTTAGAAGGAGCAGTTTCTCGTCCCGGTGACCGTGCCTTGCTCGTGCCAGCATGTTGATGTGCATGCTGGCCTTGAGCGTCCCGAGATCCGCCAGCTTGACCTTGGCCCAGCAAGCGTATGGTACCTTAAGTACCACGTCACTGCCGGTCTCGCGCTTCCTGAGATGGGCGCGGTGCGTGTACGGACGCCGAGGCCTTGGAGTGCGCCCGGTCATCCGTCTTGTCCTTGGACTTGGCGGCGCCGTGAGTTTCCTCGCCGATGTCCGTCCTTCTGCCGTCGTCTACCCCACCAGCCGTTGGCTCCGGCGGTGGCAGGATCGACGCGGATGGGCCTGCTACCTCCGAAGCCTTCTTCTTCGGCGGCATGTCGATGAAGAAGTTGAAGATTTCGCTCGCGTGAACGCCGGATTAGGTTCACACAACCTCGACGCGTCCCCTACCTGACGCACCAAAGATGTCGGGGAAACTGATCGCCCACGAACACCTATGGGACCGGAGCCCCGTCTCGGTACGGCAGGAGGCGGAGGATGCACAAAGAGCGGATCGAGGCGAGCACGCGAGCAGTTTACCCAGGTTCGGGCCGCACGGATGCGTAAAACCCTACTCCTGCTTTGGTTTGTTATTGAGTTCTTGGCTCGGGAGCGGGGAGAGCAACAGTACACTCTAACCGCTAACTAGACCGAGCGTGGAGAATGATCGATGTTCGGAACCCCTTCTACGTTGCGCATGGGCCTCCTTTTATAGTTCAAAGGGGTCACCGACAAGTGGCAACACAGATGGGGGTAAAAATGCAAAAAGAGTGGTAGTTGGAATAGTGTTTGTATAGTGCTCTATACCTAACTCTGACGGCAGGGGACAAGGGCATTGAAGGCCCGTCGCCGTCGCCCCAAACAGTGCAAAAAGTGGCCGTCAGGGGCGCCACCGTTCACCACGACGGTAGCCTCGTCATCGCAGCTTGCCACCGTGTTCCCCTGGCTGCACAGCCTTCCGACACGTGCGCCTGGGAGGGTCCCAGGGCGACACGTGGGTGGAAGAGCTGGAGCGTGGGTACTGAGTGGAAGCTTGCCGCGGCAAGTGCCTTGCCGCGGTCGCTATCTTGTCGCGCCTGGGAGCTTGTCGCTCACCGGGCCTTGCCGGGACGCGTGGCGCGTCGCGGCAAGTTCTCTTTAGGTGCCTTTGGTTGGCCTTCCCGGCAAGCTCCTCTTGCCAGGGTCTTGTACCTTGAGTGGTTTTGTGCCTTGAGTGGCCATCCCGGCAAGCTCCTCTTGCCGGGATCTTGTTTCTTTGACTTGAATACTTTGTTTTTGAATGGCTCCAAGGGGACCATGGAGGATCTTGGCGGTCGCTTGGCAAGCCTTGCCGTGGGACGCTGCAACTGCCCGTGCACAAGTTCGGGATACTAAGGTACCCCTACTTTAGTACACCGACAATCTCCTCCGTTTGGTTTCTCGCACTGCATGGTGTTTTAGAAACGGATGACCGAGACACAGTCTTTCAGAAGCATTAACTCTTAACCATGGGTAGACCGTACCTCCTACATCCGCTACATCTGCTAGTCTACCATGGAAAGAGGTCACACAACATACTCAACTATGCCAGAGCCCATAATGGCATTGTGGCTGCACACGGAAGTTTCTAGGCATGAATGATATATGATCCCTTTGAGACTGGGTGGCATTCCATAGGATAATCACACGGGTCCTCTGGGATTTCCTAGGACAACACTGGATTCTCCACGTGCCCTACAACCAATCCACCCAGATGTGTATTAAATTCCACCTTAAGAAACCCTTAGTTGTTATCACACTCACAACTTTCTTGAAATCACTCATACCAATCCACCTCTACAAGCATGGCTAAGCAATAAATAACAAAGCATATATTCCCTTGGTTGATCTCAAGTCATTGGGTTCCTACCTCATGAACTACAAAGCATCATATTGTGTAACCAGTTCTACTCATGCAAGTGTTTGAGGATATAACTAATGTAATGAAAACTGGGTATTGGAAAGTATGATCAAAGTATGAACTTGCGTTGCCGACGAGCGCTGAAATCTAAAGACTCGTAGTAGCACGCTTCGCACTCCGAGAATTCTATCGCAATCAAACAATAGCATACATAAGCAATCATGCAACAAAATTGAAGAACAGAACTCTAAAGACTTCGAAAACAACCAAATCACTTTTACAACATAAAATAATTTCTAACAATACCAAAATTAAGTGAATTTGGCCTTATCAGAAAGTTTAGGTCAATAGCTTCAATTTGCAAAAAGAATCAACTCAAACGGAGTTACGAAACTCAAATTACGATCAAAGAAAGTTCAAACACAAAATTGTTTGAATTCAAATTTTAAAACTTTCAAAAACAACCTAGAGTTGCACTACCCGAAATATAATATCGAGACGAAGAAATTAGCGTTGGTTTCATCTAATTACGACTAACGAGTAAAATGTTACGAGGGTTTGAAGATCAGGGAGCAATCTGTAAAATTTTCATCGCGGATAAGTCCTCGACGAAAATAAACAGAAAAAGAAAAGACTATTTTGCGAACGTTCGTTTTCTGAGACTAAATAGGAGACGTTCGTTAAATAATAAAACCAAAGAAAAACAAAAGAAAACCGAACCGATCTAAAAAAACCAAACGTATGGTTTTAAAAAACCGATCTAAATAAAAAACGGTGGTTTATTACCTCGCGGGTCGGGTCGGGTCAACGGGTGGTGGCGTGCCGGCGGGTCGGCGGCGTCGGTGAATGGCGCGGAGTGGCGGCGAGGCGACGGCGGCGTGTGGCGGCAGCGAAAGGCGGAGGCGCGAGGCGGCGACGTGGGGCGGCGCGGGGCAGGCTGCGGTGGTGTGGGTCGAGCGGGGGGTATTTAGGGGGGGGGGCTCGGTGACTTGGGGAGGGGGTCGAGGAGGAGTGTAACACCACATATGTGATACTTTCCATATATGGCAATAAAGCATTACCATTTGATCATTGTCCTTTCCTTGGGGGTTCTTTTTCAATTATTCATTCTCATTGTCATTGCATTGTCATATTGTATTTTCTTTATTCATCCTTAATATGTTAAGTGAGATCCTTCTTGATCTTGTTGTGGTGGTGGCAAGGTCATGCCCATGCTAAACCCCTCTCTTCTTGCACCACTCACTTCCCTTCCTTTCTTTTCTTTCCCATTCTTTAATTTTTTGCAAGTGACTAACCCCTTCTCATAAAATGTTCATCTCCTCCCCACATCTTTATTACCTTGACATAAGTCACTTTGCAAAGCCTTGCCCCAATTTAGAATGATTTGGTCAGGTTCAAAAATGACAGAAATTTGAACCATATTCAAACTTATTTTATTTTTCTACCTCTAAAAATGCCCAAGTCAATTTTATAAAACAGGGCATAAATCCAGGAGCTAGGGGATATTTTATTTTCCTCCAAATTCCTTTTCTTTTAGCCTGTGCTTTTCTTTTTGTTTTCTGTTTGAAGAAAATAGAAAAAGAAAAGAACAACAGCAGCAGTCAACAGCAGCGCAGCCTAGCAACTTATGGGCTCGGCCTCCCCCCTTGGCCCACCAGCCCGCACCCGCCAGCAGTCCAGCAGCAGTCCGCGCACGTCCCCGCTGCCCTTTTTCACCCAAGCCCCCGCATACCCCATGTGCGTCGCGCCCACGTGGACGCCTCGGGCCCGCGTGTCAGTGACCGCAGCCATCTCCTCACCCACCTTTTCGTCCTCCTCGCGACGTCGCCATGGGGACCACGAGCACGACGCCGTCGCCGCTCCGTCGTCGCCCTGGCCCCTCTTTTAAGCCCCCGCCTTGTCCAACCACCCACTAGGGTTTCCCTCCTCCTTCCTCGCCCGCCGCCAGGCCACCTAGACACCCAGATCCACCACTCCACCGCCGTCCCGAGCGCAGCAGAGTGCTCGTCCTCGTCGCCAACGTGCTCTCCGACCACCGACGCCCAAGAGATCGTGTCCGTCAAGTCCGCCATCGTCGACTACCTCTCCTACTACCTCTACGGCCCGAGGGACGCCAAGTTCGACTACCTCCTTGTTGTGTTCCCCCGCTTCGGTCTCCGTACGTCTTCGGCGAGATTCCGTCGCCTCCGACCTCCTCGCGGCTAACCAAGCACACCTCCGTGCTTGTGGTGAGTTCGCGCACCTCCCCGACCCCTTTTCTCCTCGTTTGCTTGCTCTAGCCGTGCTAGCCGCATGCACCCGAGCTCGTCGCCGTTGGGCCTCGTCTCTGGCGAGTTCCCCGACCACCGTAGCTCCTCCGCTGGTGTCCATCATCTTCGCCGTGTCTCGTAGAGCCTGCTTCGTGCTCTCGCCGCTCCGTTAGGCCCCGCAGCTGTCGCGCCGTAGTTCGTCGTCGCCGCCTCTGTTGCTTGCCGCCAGCGATGTTGTAGTGCTCGTCAGGTTCTGCTAGTGCTTGTCGCGGATGCGGAACTCCTCCAGGAGCACACTGCACGCCTCCCCCGCACGTTTTGGTCGTCGGAGCAGCTCCGACGAGCTCCTCCGGCGGGCTCTGTTTCCCCTGTGTTTTTTCGCATCTTCAGTTTAGTCTTAAGGAAACGCACCCCTCTTTTGTTAGTCGCACACACATAGCTCAGTGGCCTGAGCCTCTCCCTCGCAGCGCGCAGACGCGGGTTCGATTCCGCGCCGGGGCAGTGGATTAGCCCCCTTTTTGGTTTTATTGCCTCGCTGACAGGCCGGCCCCACCGTCGGCCTCCCAGCGCTATCCTACCCACACCCGCACCCACGCTCTGCCACGTCAGTTCCCTGGACCCACGGGTCAGCGACTGTGGCTGGTCCAGGCTTTGTCAGTTTAGCCTTTTCCTTTTTTTCTGTTTTTGTTTTAAATTTCTTTGCCGCATTTTCTTTGCATAATTCATATCTTTAAGTATATGCATCTGTTGAAAATGCTTTATATATGAAAACTGCCTAGTTTTAAATGTAGAATAATTATATGCTATTTGTTGCCATGTTTAAAAACATTTAAATTGTTGTTTGAATTATTTGGAGTTTAAAAATGCCCAAACTTGTTAAATTCATAACTAAATAACCACAACTCCAAATTTGACAAGCATCATATGTATTTGGGGTGAAAAAATGTGTAGATTAAGATGGTGTTGTTGTTGTGCATGTTTAACAACTTTAAAATATGACTTTCTCAGATCTGTCCTATATGTGTTATTATGAATATGGGAGTTTCCGGAAATTGTTGTTTGTTCTTTTCGGCCCATTTAAATTGCTAGCATGATGTTGTTGGTCCTAGTTGCACCCCTTGACATGTTAATCAAGTTATAAAACTTGTTGGGTGCTTGTTTAAAACAACTACATAACCTCTTGTGACTATGTTAGTTTTGTTTTCCTTTTGCTTGTGTTCCTACATGTGTGTGTTCTAGTTTATTGCCATGTTACTTGTGCACTCTTATTGTCCCTAGGAGTTGCATCATATCCTACGCCTATTCATATGCATCATATCATGCATCATGTGTTTGAGCATTGCATGATGATTGATTGTTGTTCCGGTGTTTGCATTGTTGTGTTGGTTAGAGCCCGGTGACGATTTGGAGTTCGAGGTTCCTTTCGAGGTTGAGTTTGAGGAGCAAGGTTACGATCCCTTCGTGGACTTAACAGGAAAGATGACCATTCCCCGATATCACCTCTATCTTTGCCTATGCTAGTTGTCTCGTTCTTTAGAAATGCCTCGATGACTATTCCTGTTTGTCAGCCTCCTATTGTTGCCATGAGACACTCTAACCGCCTTCCTAGCAAACCGTTGTTTGGCTAAGTACGCATTGCTCAGCCCATCTTATAGCGTTGTTAGTTGCAGGTGAAGTTTTGAAGACTGCTTCATGTTGAACTTGTTATTGGGATAACATAATATATATACCTGTTAAACTAATGCACCTATATATTGGCTATGGGTGGAAGGCTAGGCCTTCTGCTTGGTGTTTTGTTCCACTCATGCCACCTTAGGAACCGATCAACCGGTGTTATGTTCCTTGATTTTGCGTTCCTAACACGGTTGGGGTTTATGGGCCCCTCTTGATAATTTGCTCTGTTTAAAGCTTTTCCAGCAAGGCCCAACATTGGTTTTACATTTGCCTAATAACTAAAACTTGCATAGGACGTTGCAAACCTGAGTTCTTAATTAACAACCCGGGCTAGTGCTCCTCATGAGTGTTGGTCCAAACTGGGCAACCTGCGGGGCCGCCTTGGGGAAACCTGAGGTATATGGTATACACCCGTAGCTTGTCCCATCCGGTCGTGGCCTGAGACGAGATACACGCGGCTACTATCAAGGTGTCGGCACGCCGGGAAGTCTTGCTGGATTAGTTTTACCTTTGTCGAAATATCTTGAGCACGGGATTCCGAGGATACTCGGGTCTTCCCACTTTAGAGTTGTGACTCCGCGGATCGTGAGCTTGTGATGGGCTAAGTTGGGACACCCCTGCAGGGTTTGATCTTTCGAAAGTCGTGCCCGTGGTTATGTGGCAGATGGGAATTTGTTAATATCCGGTTGTAGATAACTTGACACCAGTTTCATAAGAATACACTACCTGTGTGAGTAACCGTGATGGTCTCTTTCCGAAGGGCTTCGGGAAGAGAACTCGGTGGGGTTATGTTTGATCGTGAGTAGTTAGGATCACTTCTTGGTCAACTTGGCGATCGTTGGCACTTGTTCTCTTCTCGCTCTAAAATCGTAAGCTAGTGCTTAGTGCTTGCTGCAACTACTTTTATAGACTTTCCACACCTAAGGCTTTGGTAGTTTTGATACCCGGGAACGGGATTGCTGTGTCCTTTGTGGCTCACAGATTCAACACACACCAGATGCAGGTACCGCTGAGAACAATGCAGGAGATGGTTCAGAACTTCAATGGGAGTTCGATGAAGAGCGTGGACGTTACTATGTTTCGTATCCCGACGATCAGTAGTGGTTCTTACTAGGAGGATCCGGGCTTGTGTTTATGGTGTCTTTCTCGTTTGGATTTCGCCCGTAGTCGGACCCTGTGTTATTTGGATGATGTATGTTATTTTACTCATTTTGTGACATGGCAAGAGTAAGCCAACTATCTTTTACAATTTCATCCCTGAATTTTACATGAGATGTGCAAAGATACCATACTTGAGATCATTCTAATATGCGTTTGTGTCTTTAAGTCGTGCCTCGACACGTGGGAGACATAGTCGCATACTGGGCATTACAAGGAGGAGTCCTCCTCGGACGCTGCGGCGGTGGCGTGCGCCGGCCGGACTCCCGGTCGGAGTTGGTCGGGGCGAGGCGTTGGGCGACGGCGGCCTGGCTCGGCTGGGCCGTTGGCCTAGTCGGGCGCGTGACTGTTTTTTTTTAAATTCGCCCGAACAGAAAATCCTAAATAAATATAAAAAAACCTAAAAATGCCAAAAACAATTTTCGCCGTCTAAATAAAATATTTAGAACAAAGTGAACATTTTCTTGGCCTAAATGCAATTTTTGAAAAATGCGGATTTTTTTCTAATTCGAATAAAATAGCAATAAAAATCCAATAAAATTGTTTATTCAATTTTAACTTTTTTCCTCAAATATTTTTTTATTTTGGAGAAGTCATATTATCTCCTCTCATATAATTTAATATTGAAATATTTTGGAGAGAAAAATAATTAAAATCAAATGATCCTATTTCCAATATTTGAGAAAATTCAAATATAAAAATAATGAAATCCCCAACTCTCTCCGTGGGTCCTTGAGTTGCTTAGGATATTTTTTAGGATCAAAACTAAAATGCAACTAAAATATGATATGCATAAGATGATCTATGTATAACAATCCAAATTGAAAATTTGGGATGTTACAAACCTACCCCCTTAAGATGAATCTCGCCCTTGAGATTCGGGTTGGCTAGAAAATAGGTGTGGGTGGTCCTCGCGTAGACCATCCTTTCGTTCCCAGGTGGCTTCGTCTTCTGTGTGATGGCTCCACTGTACTTTGCAGAACTTGATGACTTTGTTGCGGGTAACTCTATCGGCAAACTCGAGAATCTTAACGGGCTTCTCCTCGTAGGTCAGGTCGCCCTCTAACTGAATTGCTTCCAGGGGCACTGTATCACGTAACGGAATATCGGCCATCTCTGCGTGACACTTCTTCAACTGGGATACGCGAAACACATCATGAACTCCGGACAAAGTCTCGGGCAACTCTAGCTGATAAGCTACTTCTCCTTTGCGCTCCAAAACCTTGTACGGTCCCACAAATCTTGGTGCCAATTTATCCTTAACTCTGAAACGCTTAACTCCTCGAAGCGGAGATACTCAAAGATACGCTCTATCCCCTACTTCGTAGGTCACCTCCTTGCATTTCATATCGGCATAACTCTTCTGCCTAGACTGGGCTACCTTAAGTCTGTCGCGGATCATCTTGACTTTCTCTTCCGACTCTTTGATCAAGTCGGGTCCAAATAACTGACGGTCTCCAACTTCATCCCACATTAACGACGTTCTGCATCTTTTTCCGCACAACGCCTCAAAAGGCGCCATTTGCAAACTGGTTTGATAACTGTTGTTGCAAGAAAACTCCGCGTATGGCAAACTATCATCCCAGCTGGATCCATAATCAAGCGCACAAGCTCTCAGCATGTCTTCCAGAATCTGATTGACTCTCTTGGTCTGGCCATCTGTCTGTGGATGGAAGGATGTACTGAACTCTATCCTACTACCTAAAGTCTCGTGCAACTGCTTCCAAAACTTTGAGGTAAACTGTGTTCCTCTCTCTGATACAATGGTCCTCGGAACTTCATGCAGACATACGATCCTGTTCATGTATATCTCGGCCAACTTAGCACTCGTGTAAGTGTTCTTCACGAGGATAAAGTGAGCTACTTTCGTCAAACGATCAACTATCACCCAAATAGAATCATACCCTGAACGTGTCCTGGGTAGTCCTATGATGAAATCCATTCCAAGTTTATTGCACTTCCATTCGGGTATAGGTAACGACTGTAATAACCCTGCTGGTTTCTGATGTTCAGCCTTGACTCTCTGACAAACGTCACACACTGCCACATACTCTGCAATGTCCTTCTTCATTCCGGTCCACCAGAAATTCTGCTTCAAATCCAAATACATCTTAGTGTTGCCTGGGTGAAGCGAATACAGTGAGTCATGTGCCTCCTAGAGGATCAACTTTCCAATCTCGGGGTCGTTGGGCACATAGATAGGCATTTTAAACCAAAGTGTCTCGTATTGATCCTTGCGAAATCCTTCTGCCTTACCTTCGGCCATTCTCTCCTTTATTTCTACAGTCTCTTTGTCCAACTTCCGGGCTTCTCGAATCCTTGCCAACAATATGGACTGAATTTCCAAAGTGGCACCATAACCTCTAGGGACTATTTCCATCTGCAAATCCCTGAGATCATCGACTAACTCCTTGGGTAAACCTCCAGAACCGATTGTGTTAACATAACTCTTGCGGCTTAGAGCATCTGCTACGACATTGGCTTTTCCTGGATGGTAATGCAACCTCATGTCGTAATCCTCTATAATCTCAAGCCATCTCCTTTGACTGAGATGCAACTATTTCTGTGTGAAGATATACTTCAAACTCTTATGATCTGTGTATACATCACAACGGTTTCCAATAAGAAAATGTCTCCAAGTTTTGAGTGCGTGCACTACGGCTGCTAACTCCAAATCATGCATAGCATAATTCAACTCATGTGGTCGAACTTGTCGTGAAGCGTACGACACAACTCTTCCGTCTTGCATGAGAACACCTCCAAGTCCTTGACGAGATGCGTCACAATATACTTGGAAATATTTGCGTATATCCGAAAGTATTAGCACAGGGGCTGTAACCAAACGTTTCTTCAACTCCTGAAAACTGGCCTCACACTCCTCGGTCCACTTGTACTTTGTCTCCTTCTTCAACAGTTCTGTCATGGGTTTTGCAATCTTCGAGAAGTTCTCGATAAATCTCCGGTAATATCCTGCGAGTCCAAGAAAACTTTGAATTTCGCCAACTAAGGTGGGTGCCTTCCATTCTGTGACTGCCTCAACCTTGCGGGGTCTACGGATATACCTTCTCCTGATATGACATGTCCAAGGAATCCAACTTCCTTCAACCAAAACTCACACTTACTGAACTTGGTGTATAACTGATGTTCTTAGAGCTTCTCGAGAACTAAACGCAAGTGTTCCTTGTGTTCCTCTTCATTCTCGGAGTATACCAATATATCATCAATGAATACTACCACAAACTTATCTAAGAATTCCATGAATACCTTATTCATCATACTCATGAAATAGGCAGGAGCGTTAGTCAAACCAAAAGACATAACCGTATACTCATAAAGCCCATACCTTCTGGTAAAAGTTGTTTTGGGTATATCCTGTTCTCGGATCTTCAGCTGATGATATCCTGATCGCAAATCGATCTTAGAGAATACCTTGGCTCCTTGCAGCTGGTCAAACAGATCATTGATCATCGGCAGTGGGTACTTATTCTTCATTGTAACCTCGTTCAGTGCATGATAGTTAACAACCATCCTCAATGATCCATAGTTCTTGTCGACTAAGAGCACTGGGGCACCCCACGACGAATGAACTTGGTCGTATGTAAACCTTATCCATTAACTCCTTGATTTGCTGCTTGATCTCCTCCAAATCATTAGCGGGCATCCGGTATGGTCTCTTAGATATTGGTCTGGTGTCGGGTAGTAGCTCAATTATGAACTCTATGTCTCTATCCGGTGGCATGCCGGGTAACTCCTCCGGGAATACGTCAGCGTAATCCTTCACAACTAGCACTTCCTCCTGAACAACTCCCGTGAGTGCATTCAAATGCGCTTTCCTGGGTGTGTGTCTAGACACATACTTGATCCTCTTTCGTTCCGGGGTGGTGAGAAAAATTGATCTGCTGGTGCAATCGATGTTTCCTCCAAACTTGGATAGCCAATTCATTCCTATGATCACATCCAAACCTTGGGATTCCAAAAGAATGAGGTCCGTGGGAAATACATGTCTTCCAATGGTCAATGGCAATTGATAGCATCCATGGCTTGCCATATACTCTATCCAGGGGAACTTACTAACATGGGCGTCCCATGGGCTACGGTGGGCAACTTATATTTTTCCACAAAACCCCTTGATATGTATGAATGCGACGCACCAGTGTCAAAAAGAACAAGGGCAGTAAATGCATTAATCAAAAACTTACCGACTACTATGTCGGGCTGCTCGTCAATCTCCTCCACATCGACGTGGTTCACTTGTCCTCTGGTGAACGGGTTGGGCTTCTTTCATGAACTTCCATTGCCATTCCCATTCTTCGACTGGGGGCACTCGGTGGCATAGTGTCCCGTCTTCCCGCACTTGAAACAAGTAATGTGACTCAGATCCTTCTTGGTGGGTGTTGAGCGAGTGGAACGATTATGATTGTTGCTTCCTTCGTTCCCATTTCCATTCCTGGCACCACTTTGGTTATGTGCATTCCCTCCATTATTAGAATGGCCTCCATGGTTATGGGTGGGATGGTTGTGTCCTCCCGAGTATGGGGTATAGTGGGGCTTCTGCTGGGCTCCAGAGTTAAATTTCCTAGCTCCATACTTCCTCTTGCGGTTGTCAATCTGTTGCTACTTTCGCTCCAGCATAATAGCTTTGTCCACTAGCTCTTGGTAGTTGTTGTAGGTTGCTAGCATCAGCTGCATACTCATCTCATCCTTGAGTCCCTCTAGAAACTTCTCCTGCTTCGCGGCGTCAGTGGACACATCATCTGGCGCGTAGCGAGCTAACTGCCTAAAGTCATCCATGTACTGCCCCACAGTATGGTTTCCTTGGCGTAAGTTGCGAAACTCACGCTTCTTCAGGCTCATGGCTCCTGCTGAGACATGTGTAGTGCAAAAAGCTTGCTGAAACTGATCCCAAGTGATTGCAGCAAGTGGGTAGGTGGCGGTGTAGTTCTCCCACCAAGCGGCTGCTGGTCCCTCAAGCTGATGGGCAGCAAAACGCACTCTCTCTGCATCAGTGCATCCTGAAGTGGCTAGCTCTATGTCCATCTTACGGAGCCAGTCATCTGCAACTATGGGCTCGGTGCTACTAGAGAACACCGATGGTTGCAACCTTAAGAACCGGGTCAAGTTGTCATGGGGTGGTGGAGGAGGGTTGTTGTTGTTGTTGTTCTGATTTTGGACAAGGAGTTGCGTCAAAGTGTTCTGCTGTTGGATCAACTGGGTGAGCTCAGGGGGAAACTCAAATCCGGGCTCAAGTCCCGGAGACATCTAAGGGGTGTAGAGGGGAGAGATTAGAATAGAATGAGGTCTAGGGGAAATCACTACCCATATGCACATGAAACAAACAATTTCATACCATATCACTCAATTCAAACAAGAGCAAACAAAGATCCTATTACAAGGCTAGCGAACAATTCTAACTACTCGGATTAATACTAATGATTACAGGGTAGTCAGCTAATCACTATTATATGAAGACTCCATGATATCTACTCCAGCTTCGTCTTCATAGTCACTTTCATCATTACCGGTGTCATCTATCAGAATGTAGTTCTCCATGGTAATTCCTATCTCTGGTTCTGGCTTCGTTGTGCCAGTTCCAACCTTCTTCTTCAGTGCTTCATTCAGCTTCAATAGTACAGCGATTTCTTCTTCGTATCCATCACATACTGTCTTGAGTTCTTCTTCTAGCTCCGTGTTCCAGGTTATCACCATGTTGGTCTTCTGCATAAGGGCGCACATATGATTCTCGTAGCATCGAATATGTTGGTCCATCTTTTGGATATATGCTGCAATAGATCCGTCCTTCCTCGTGCGAAGCATCTCCCATTGCTGATCTCGACGTCCACAAATCTGGTAGATGGTGTCTTCAAGATCCTGGTTGTAGACTTCGCATATGCGTCCAAATGTGATATGAGCTTCCATACTCTTTCCCAAGCTCCATGTCGGTGCGTCGAATTCTAGCTCCGGTGGCTCCGTGAATGGTGCAATAGTCCTCCCAGGTACACTAACTTCGATCTTCCAGCATTCCTCTTCCGGCGATGTTGTGTAGAGATCTCCAGTGACACTTGGTATTCCAATGTGCAAGTAGTCAATGACCTCCTTCAAGTGCTTTCCAAATGTGGTGTCATCGTCTGGCTAAGTGAACTTGCTTACTGGGTCCGACATCTATAGAGAAGAAATAGAGAAGAATTAGAATGAGTAGAGAAGAAGTAGAATGATGGAGAAGAACATCCTATTGCTTATCCTAGTGGTCACGTCCTACAGTTAACGTGTGCTCTGATACCATCTTGTAGCGACCATGGTTCCAATGAACCGAAGTCTTTGTGCTCAGTGTCATCCCTGGATTGGTATGCTGACACACACAATACTCGAGGATTTATAACAGAGGTTCAATCACACTTTATTACATCGAAAAATCCTCGAAGAGGCAATATCCATTACATGATAATGGCTAAAGGCCATCTAAATAAAATAAACTACGGAAGCTATGAAGAGTAGTTGAGTCCATCCAACTCCATGGCAAACATTGAGTGCATGACAATGACCTATCGCACCTTAATCCTCGTCTGAAAACTCTGCAACATGATACGCTGCAGCCATTTAGGTCAGCCCATTGAATATGCTGGCAAGAAAACACTGTAATGATAATTAGCAAAGCCTACTCTACATGCATATTTGGCTGGTGAAGGATGTATGGTTTATTTTTGCATAAATCTAGTTTTCCCCTACAACAAAGGAATGTAATTTATTTAACTACCTTGTTAAATTTAAGCATGAACAATGGAGTATGGTTCTTCCATCTCAATCCCAAACCAAAGTCATTATTAACCCAACAAATTAATAAAGTGATGAGATCAGTCCATAATTCAAATACCAGGATACTCAAGATGTCCATAACCGGGGACACGGCTTCTCATGAATAGTTTGTACACTCTACAGAGGTTTGTGCACTTTTCCCCACACGACTCGATCTCCTTCGTTTGATTTCTCGCAATGCATGGTGTTTGAGAAATGGATGATCGAGACACAGTCTTTCAGAAGCATTAACTCTTAACCCTGGGTAGACCATAGCACCTACATCCGCTACATCTGCTAGTCTACCACGGAAAGAGGTCACACAACATACTCAACTATGGCAGATCCCATAATGGCATTATGGCTGCACACGGAAGTTTCTAGGCATTAATGATATATGTTCCCTTTGAGCCTGGGTGGCATTCCATAGGATAATCACACAGGTCCTCCAGGATTTCCTAGAACAACACTGGATTCTCCAGGTGCCCTGCAACCAATCCACCCAGATGTGTATTAAATTATACCTTAAGAAACCCTTAGTTGTTATCACACTCACAACTTTCATGAAATCACTCATACCAATCCACGTCTACAAGCATGGCTAAGCAATAAATAACAAAGCGTATATTCCCTTGGTTGATCTCAAGTCATTGGGTTCCACCTCATGAACTACAAAGCATCATATTGTGTAACCAGTCCTACTCATGCAAGTGTTTGAGGATATAACTAATGCAATGAAATCTGGGTATTGGAAAGTATGATCAAAGTATGAACTTGCCTTGCTGACGATTGCTGAAACGCAAAGACTCGTAGTAGCACCCTTCGTACTCCGGGAATTCTATCGCAATCAAACAATAGCATACATAAGCAATCATGCAACAAAATTGAAGAACAGAACTCGAAAGACTTCGAAAACAACCGAATCACTCTTGCAACAGAAAACAATTTCTAACAGTACCAAAATTAAGTGAATTAGGCCTTATCAGAAAGTTTAGGTCAAGAGCTTCGATTTGCAAAATGAATCAACTCAAACGGAGTTATGAAACTCAAATTACGATCAAACAAAGTTCAAACACAAAACTGTTTGAATTCAAGTTTTAAAACTTTGAAAAACAACTTTAAACTGCACTACCGGAAATATAAGATCGAGACAAAGAAATTGGCATTGGTTTCATCTAATTCCGACTAACGAGTAAAAAGTTACGAGGGTTTGAAGATCATGAACCGATCTGTGAAATTTTCATCGCGGATAAGTCCTCGATGAAAATAAACAGAAAAGAAAAGACTATTTTGCGAAGGTTTGTTTTCTGAGACTAAACAACGGACGTTCGTTAAATAATAAAACCAAAGAAAAATGAAAGAAACCGAACTGATCTAAAAAACCGAACCTAGGGTTTAAAAAACCGATCTAAATAAAAAACGACGGTTTATTAGCTCGCGAGTCGGGTTGACTCGCGGGTCGGGTCGGGTCAACGGGCGGCGGCGGACGACGGTGAGGCGGCGGCGTCGGCGAACGACGCAGAGTGGCGGCGAGGCGATGATGGCGTGGGGGCAGCGGCGCAGCAGCAGCGGCGGCGAACGGCGGCGGCATGTGCCGGCGGCGTGGGTCGGCGCGGGGCAGGCGGCGGTGGTGTGGGTTGAGGGGGGACGGCGGCGGTATTTAGGGGGGGGGGTTGGTGGCTTTGGGAGGGGGTCGTGGAGGAGGAGTCCTCGAACGCGGCGGCGGCGGCGTGCGCCGGCCGGACTCCTGGTCGGAGTCGGTCGGGGCGAGGTGGTGGGGTGCGGTGGCCTGGCTCGGTTGGGCCATTGGCCCAGTCGGGCGCGCGACTTTTAAAAAAAAATCGCCCGAACAGAAAATCCTAAATAAATATAAAAAAAATTTAGAAATGGCAAAAATAATTTTCACTGTCTAAATAAAATATTTAAAACAAAGTGACCATTTCCTTGGCCTAAATGCAATTTTTTAAAAATGTTTTTTTCTAATTCAAATAAAATAGCAATAAAAATCCAAAAAAATTTGTTTATTCAATTTTAACATTTTTCCTCCAATATTTCTTTTATTTTGGAGAAGTCATATTATCTCCTCTCATATATTTTAATATTGAAATATATTGGAGAGAAAAATAATTAAAATCAAATGATCCTCTTTTTAATATTTGAGAAAATTAATTTAAAGTCATAGAATAAATATGATTTGATCATGTTTGCTGCAATACGATTATTCATTTAAAGTCATAGAATAATTGTTATTCTGTTTACATGAATAAAGCCTTCGATGGTCATACACCCAATGAAAATAGTTTGTTGGATCTCGATCGTAGTGATACACACATTCATAATATTGAAGCCAAAAGATGTGAGGTCAATAATGATAGTACAACTTATTTGTGGCACTGCTGTTTAGTTCATATTGGTGTAAAGCGCATGAAGAAACTCCATAGTGATTGACTTTTGTAATCACTTGATTATGAATCACTTGGTGCTTCCGAACCATGCCTCATTGAAAAGATGACTAAAATTCCGTTCTCCGGAACAATGGAGCGAGCAACTGATTTATTGGAAATCATACATACTGATGTATGTGGACCGATGAGTGTTGAGGCTCGCGGCAAGTATCGTTATTTTCTGACCTTCACTGATGATTTGAGTAGATATGGGAATATCTACTTGATGAAACACAAGTCTGAAACATTTGAAAACTTCAAAGAATTTCTGAGTGAAGTAGAAAATCATCGTAACAAGAAAATTAAGTTTCTACGATCTGATCGCGGAGGAGAATATTTGAGTTACTAGTTTGGTCTTCATTTAAAACATTGTGCAATAGTTTCACAGCTCACACCACCCGGAACACCATAGTGTAATGGTGTGTTCGAACTTCGTAACCATACTTTATTAGATATATGGTGCAGTCTATGATGTCTCTTACCGATTTACCACTATCGTTTTGGGTTATGCATTAGAGACAGATGCATTCACGTTAAATAGGGCACCATCTAAATCCGTTGAGACGACACCTTATGAACTGTGGTTTAGCAAGAAACCAAAGTTGTCATTTTTTAAAGTTTCGGGTTGCGTTGCTTATGTGAAAAAGCTTCAACCTGATAAGCTCGAACCCAACACGGAGAAATTTGTCTTCATAGGATACCCAAAGGAGACTGTTGGGTACACCTTCTATCACAGATCCGAAGGCAAGATATTCGTTGCTAAGAATGGATCCTTTCTAGAGAAGGAGTTTCTCTCGAAAGAAGTGAGTGGGAGGAAAGTAGAACTTGATGAGGTAATTGTACCTTCTCCTGAATTGGAAAGTAGTACATCACATAAACTAGTTCTAGTGATTCCTACACCAATTAGTGAGGAAGCTAATGATGATGATCATGAAACTTCAGAACAAGTTACTGCTGAACTTCATAGATCAACCAGAGTACGTTCCGCGCTAGAGTGGTACGGTAACCCGGTTCTGGAAGTTATGTTACTAGACCATGATGAACCTACGAACTATGAGGAAGCGATGATGAGCCCAGATTCCGCAAAATGGCTTGAGGTCATGAAATCTGAGATGTGGCCAATGTATGAGAACAAAGTGTGGACTTTGGTTGACTTGCCCGATGATCGGCAAGCCATTGAGAATAAATGTATTTTCAAGAGGAAGACGGGCGTTGATGATAGTGTTACTATTTACAAAGCTCGACTTGTTGCGAAAGGTTTTCGACAAGTTCAAGGTGTTGACTACGATGATATTTTCTCACTCGTAGCGATGCTTAAGTTTGTTCAAATCATGTTAGCAATTGCCGCATTTTATGAAATCTGGCAAATGGATAACAAAAATGCATTCTTTAATGGTTTTATTAAAGAAGAGTTGTATATGATGACACCAGAAGGTTTTGTCAATCTAAAGGTGCTAACAAAATGTGCAAACTCCAGCGATCCTTCTATGGACTGGTGCAAGCATCTTGGAGTTGGAATATATGCTTTGATAAGTTGAACAAAGCATATAGTTTTATACAGACTTGCGGTGAAGCCTGTATTTACAAGAAAGTGAGTGGGAGCACTACAGCCTTTCTGATAAGTATAAGTGAATGACATATTGTCGAGCAGAAATGATGTAGAATTTTATGGAAAGCATAAATGAGTGTTTGAAAGGAGTTTTTTCAAAGAAAGACCTTGGTGAAGCTACTTACATATTGAGAATCAAAGATCTATAGAGATAGATCAAGACGCCTGATAAGTTTTTTCAATAAAGTACATACCTTGACAAGTTTTTGAAGTAGTTCAAAATGGAATGGTCAAAGAAAGTGTTCTTGCCTGTGTTGCAAGGTATGAAGTTGAGTAAGACTCAAAACCCGACCACGATAGAAGATAGAGAAAGAATGGAAGTCATTCCCAATGCTTCAGTCATAGGTTCTATAAAGTATGCCATGCTGTATACCAGACCTATTGTATGCCATGCCCTGAGTTTGGCAAGGGAGTACAATTTTGATCTAGGAGTAGATCACTTGACAGTGGTCAAAATTATCCTTAGATGATTAAGGAAATATTTCTCAGTTATGGCGGTGATGAAGAGTTCGTTGTAAAGAGTTACGTCGATGCAAGCTTTGACACCGATCTGGATGACTCTGAGTCTCGATCTGGATACATATTGAAAGTGGGAGCATTTAGCTAGAGTAGCTCCATGCAGAGCATTGTAGACATAGAAATTTGCAAAATACATACGGATCTGAATGTGGCAGACCCATTGACTAAACCTCTCTCACAAGCAAAACATGATCACACCTTACTACTCTTTGGGTGTTAATCACATGGCGATGTGAACTAGATTATTAACTCTAGTAAACCTTTTCGGTATTGGTCACATGAGGATGTGAACTATTACTGTTAAACCACATGGTGATGTGAACTAGATTATTGACTCTAGTGCAAGTGGGAGACTGAAGGAAATATGCCCTAGAGGCAATAATAAAGTTATTATTTATTGTGAACTAGATTATTGACTCTAGTGCAAGTGGGAGACTGAAGGAAATATGCCCTAGAGGCAATAATAAAGTTATTATTTATTTCCTTATATCATGATAAATGTTTATTATTCATGCTAGAATTGTATTAACCGGAAACTTAGTACATGCATGAATACATAGACAAAACAGAGTGTCTCTAGTATGCCTCTACTAGAATAGCTCATTGATCAAAGATGGTTATGTTTCCTAGCCATAGACATGAGTTGTCATTTGATCAATGGGGTCACATCATTAGGAGAATGATGTGATGTACAAGACCCATCCGTTAGCTTAGCAGCTTGATCGTTTAGTTTTACTGCTATTGCTTTCTTCATGACTTATACCTTTTCCTATGACTATGAGATTATGCAACTCCCGAATATTGGAGGAACACCTTGTGTGCTATCAAACGTCACAACGTAACTGGGTGATTATAAAGATGCTCTACATGTGTCTCCAAAAGTGTTCGTGGTGTTGGCATAAATCAAGAATAGGATTTGTCACTCCGAGTGTCGGAGAGGTATCTCTGGGCCCTCTTGGTAATGCATATCACTATAAGCCTTGCAAGCAAATGACTAATGAGTTAGTCACGAGATGATGCATTACGGAACGAGTAAAGAGACTTGTCGGTGACGAGATTGAACTAGGTATGATGATACCGACGATCGAATCTCGGGCAAGTAACATACCGATGACAAAGGGAACAACGTATGTTGTTATATGGTTCGACCGATAAATATCTTCGTAGAATATGTTGGAGTCAATATGGGCATCCAGGTTCCGCTATTGGTTATTGACCGGAGAGATGTCTCGGTCATGTCTACATAGTTCTCGAACCCATCGGGTCCGCACGCTTAACGTTTCGTTGACGATATAGTATTGAATGAGTTATGTATGTTGGTGACCGAATGTTGTTCGGAGTCCCGGATGAGATCACGGACATGACGAGGAGCTCCGAAGTGGTCCGGAGGTAAATATTGATAGATAGGATGATATGGTTAGGCCAAAGGGTCAAGCCCACGAGGCATTAAGTTGGTGCAAAAGGTGTTTTGCGAGGGGGCCAAACGCCGGACTTTGAGGAGTTTGGTCCTGGAGTCCGAGTGGGACTCTTGCCTTTTGGTCCAAACCGACTTTGAGGAGGCTTTTGCTCCAAGTTACGACCCCATGGCTCAACATATAAATAGAGGGGCGGGGCTAGCACCTGGACCACATCAAGATACACCAACCCGTGTGCCGGCAACCTCGACCCTCTAGTTTATCCTCCATCTAGTTTCTGTAGTGCTTGGCGAAGCCCTGCAGAGATTGTTCTTCATCAACAACTGTCACCACGCCGTCGTGCTGCCATAACTCATCTACTACTTTGCCCATCTTGCTGGATCAAGAAGGCGAGGACGTCATCGAGCTGAACGTGTGCTGAATGCGGAGGTGCCATACGTTAAGTACTAGATCGGGACGGATCGTGAAGGTGTACGACTACATCAACCGCATTGATAAACGCTTACGCTTTCGGTCTACGAGGGTACATAGACATACTCTCCCCTCTCGTTGCTATGCATCTAGTAGATAGATCTTGCGTGATCGTAGGATTTTTTTGAAATACTACGTTCCCCAACATAAAGCACCATGTTCAAGTAGAGGGTACAGCGGGTTGCGGGAGAGTGGACCGCTGTAGATAGGTGGGGGAAGGTGATGAAGATGTTGGTGAAGATGACGAAGGTGTTGGTGTAGATTGCCGTCACACGATGATGGCCCCGGCGGCGTTCCGGCGCCACCGGAAGCGAGGGGGAGAGAGCCCCCCTCCTTCTCCTTCTTCCTTGGCCTTCTCGCTAGGTGGGAGAAGGGTTTCCCCTCTGGTCCATGGCCTCCATGGCATTGGAGGGGCGAGAGCCCCTCCGAGATTGGATCTGTCTCTCTGTCTCTCTCTGTTTCTGCGCTCCCGATTCTGGCCCTTCACCGTTTCTTATATTCGCGAAGATCCGTAACTCCGATTGGGCTGAAATTTTAACACGATTTGTATCTGGATATTGGCTTCTTGCGGCGAAAGAAGGGCACCAACCACCTTACGGGGTGGCCACGAGGGTCAGGGGCGCGCCCCCTGCCTCGTGGCCCCCTCGGGCATCGTCTCGCGTTGATCCGTCTTCCCAAAAATCACATATATTCCAAAAAAATCTCCGTGTGTTTTTATCCCGTTTGGATACCGTTTGATATGGATATTCTGCGAAACAAAAAACATGCAACAAACAGGAACTCACACTCGGCACTGGATCAATATGTTAGTCCCAAAAATAGTATAAAAAGTTGCCAACAGTATGTGAAATTTGTATAATATTGGCATGGAACAATAAAAAGTTATAGATACGACAGAGACGTATCAGTTGTGTGCGTAGTCCCCAGGATATGATTTATTACTTCTTTGAAAAATATTTTTCTGCTCATAAGAAACAAGCCGTCTTACCAGAAATATTTAACTTTGTGCAAACTAAAAAAGAGTCTCCCACAAGCTTGGGGGAGGCTTTGCCAGTTACTAATGCTTTCCTGATCATCATCTCGTGAAAAATGAAATACTTGATATCTTTTATAATGGACTAACCGATGCTTCTAGGGACTTCCTAGATGGTTGTGTTGGTTGTGTTTTCAGGGAACAAACTATTGAATAGGCTGAAGAATTATTGAATAACATATTGAAAAATTATGATGATTGGACTCTTCCTGAACCACTACCTAAGCCTACTCCGAAGAACAGGGGTATATTATATCTCCGTCCTGAAGATATGCAAGAGGCAAAGAAATCCATGAAGGAAAAAGGTATTAAAGCTGTGGATGTTAAAAAATTACCTCCCATTGAAGAAATACATGGGCTTGATGCACCACCACTGCCTAATGTGGTAGAGGTAAATTCTCCAACGAAATTCAATGATAATGATTATCCTCAACATATGCACCCTAGCCAATGCCTTCATGAGTTTGAAAAATATGTTAGGAAACAAGATCACGTCAATGCAAGTGTTATGAAACAATTCAAATATAATTCTGATATGATTACTCGCTTGAGTGACTTGTTATTTAGAATTTCAAATGATGTTAGAAGTGTGGGTGTCGGGGATATACCCCACGGTGTAACCCGGCCAGGATGTATGACCCGGGCGGACTTGGCGAATTACGGGTGACCCTCCTTGAACCGGTGACTGACTAGTAACCCGCCCAGAGCTGGCGGCTCATTGGTGACCCGGCAGGCGGGTCAAAGGAGAAACAAGACCCAATATTATGTCCCAGAAGGCGATTCATGGAAGTCCGACTTAAGCTATGGTGGGCCGGCTCAAGAGAAAAGGCATAAGGAATATTCTCCTACAAAGGAAGCAAGACTAGGACTCCACTTGTAATCGAGTAATATTAATCCTACTAGGACTCTACATGTAAGCCGCCCCTTCAACTTATATAAGGAGGGGCAAGGCTCCCCAAGAGGGACAAGTAACAAGAAATAATCTCTAGGACTAGACACAACTAGAGGAGAGCTGGCTTATGCCGCGACTCCCTCATGAGCATAATGAGACCTAGCCACAAACATCATGTAGGGATATTACCGGATGATGTTTCCCGGGGCTTGAAGCTATCTAAACCCTTGTCTTGTGTTGCGTCTCTCAATTTCGAGCAACCCCTCTCAAGCTACTACCTAGTTGCGTTGGCCTCATGACAAGTCCTCACACTAGGACATCTGTCGTGACAAATCCACCATAGTGGGGAAACATGCTTCTATGGTTCAAACTCACTTAGAACAAGTTGCTAGATCTCAAACAGAATTACTTGATGAAATGAATAGCAATATACATGACTTTGTTGTTAGAGTTGCAACTAGAGGAGGAAAAATGACTTAGGAACCACTTTATCGTGAGGGATACCCAAAAAGAATTGAACAAGATTCACAGAGAAACAACACCACCGCACCTAGTCCCCCTAAAAAGAAAAAGAAAAAGAAAACTGATAGGACTGTGCATGCTACTAGTGAACCTGAAGTAGAAAAACCTCCTGATAATGATAATGATGTTTCTATCTCTGATGCTGAAACTCAATCCGGTAATGAACATTAGCCTAGTGATAATGAAAAAGATAATGCTGATGTTCATGAAGACACTCAACCTAACAATGAAAAGGAACCAGATAATGATGTTGAAATAGAACCACCAGTTGATCTTGATAACCCACAACCTAAGAATAAAAGATATGATAAAAGAGACTTTGTGGCTAGGAAACACGGTAAAGAAAGAGAACCGTGGGTTCAAAAACCTATGCCTTTTCCACCCAAGTCAACTAAAAAGAAAGATGATGAAGAATTTGAACGCTTTGCCGAAATGCTGAGGCCAGACTTTTTGCGTACTCGTTTAACTAATATCTTAAAAATGCCTCCTTATGCAAAGTACATGAAAGACATCATCACTAATAAGAGAAAAATACCAGAAGCTGAAATCTCCACCATGCTTGCTAATTATACTTTTAAGGATGGAGTACCTAAAAAACTTGGAGACCCAGGAATACCAACTATACATTTCTCCATCAAAAGGAATTATGTGAAAACTGCTTTATGTGATTTAGGAGCTGGTGTTAGTGTTATGCCTTTATCTTTATTTTAAGACTTGATTTGAATAAACTTACACCTACCGAAATATCTTTGCAAATGGCTGACAAATCAACTACCATACCTATCGGTATTTGTGAGGATGTGCCCGTAGTTGTTGCTAATGTTACTATTTTGACTGACTTTGTTATACTTGAGATGCCCGAGGACGACAATATGTCTAATATTCTTGGTAGACCCTTCTTGAATACTACAGGGGCTATTGTTGATTGTAATAAAAGCAAGGTCACTTTTCATAACAATGGTAATGAGCATACGGTGCATTTTCGGAAGAAATAATTCCAAGTGAATGGTGTTCATGATATTGAAAAATCTTCGACAATCACTATTGGAAGTTTTCAAATACCTCTACCTACTGGTGAAAAGAAATATGAGATGCTTATTGTTGGGGACTTTCATATCACTGCTGATGTAACTTAGAGATTTACGAATGTTCTTCGGTTTCATGCTAATCGAAAGTGGTTGTCAATAAGACTTGATGAACCTTCTTAATGAATCATTTTTGAATGGTATGAAGTTGATGGATTTAGTAAGCACTACCTTCTGTCCCTATCTTTAGTTTTCTGTCTTTATTAGTTAAATAAAATAAAATGCCATGTTTTCCCTATTTTATAAATTTACCGTACAATAAAAAAATGGCCCAAAAATAAAAGTTCTCAGAATGTCCTAAAAATTTGACACGATTATTTTCCGAATATTTATGAATTTCTGGTGCAAATAATACCAGGGGGTGCACCAGGTGAGCACAACCCACCTGGGCGCGCCAGGGCCCCAAGCGTGCCCAGGTGGGTTGTGGTCCCCATCCCTCCCCCTTATCTTTTTACGCCACCTCATCACCTACCTCCAGAAAAAAATCACCACTGCTCTCTCTCTCTCTCTCTCGTGCCCTTGCTCTCAAACCCGCGGATTTCGATATCTTTGCTCGAAGCTCCTTTTCCAAAACTGTTTCGGGGGATTATTGCTTGGTATGTGACTCCACCACTTGTCCAATTAGTTTTTGTTTTATTGGTTTATATTTTGAATAATTAGCTACTCTTGGTGCTGCTGTAGATGAGCTTGCATGTTGAATTCTTAGAGTTCTAAGTAGTTTGAATGCTTGCTATGGCTTCTATGTATCCCTTTGAGTAGTTGCTATCAATTTTATAAAGTTTCGTTGAGAAATATTTTTGTGCACTAAAAATTTGAGAATTTTGTTCATAGGAAAACCATGAGTTTCTTTAGGAAGTTTGCTTCCAAGAAGAACTCCAAGGGTGTGATTGGGGAGTCATCTGATAGTGATCTCCACTTCCGGAGAAGGGCTGAACTACGGCCGTGCGAATGTCCGCATACCCCGTTCATGGAAGATGCTGGAATCCTTCAAGAGTTTGCACAATATGCTGCTAATGCCGGCATCACCGACTTTATTATGGCTGAATGCAAATAGTATCATATCCTCACAAATTCCTTTGTGCAAAATTTTACCTTTCTTCCTAGGAACAATCCTCCTGAAGTGCAGTTTAAATTATATGCTGAAACCCATCAGATACCGCTTACTAAATTTTGTGAAATATGCTTGCTTCCTACTGATGGTAATTTTGCGGAGCCTAGACCCGCGGAGTTTGAAAGCTTTTACCATACTCTAATAGTGGGTGATGAGAGAGGGAGTATCGGGTATCACTGCCACTGGCTTGCATTTTCCTGTTGTTCGTTATTTTGCTCTTTTCATTACAAAATGCTTGCTGGCTAGAGAGAAAGTGGGTGCACTCAGTTCACCGGACCTTCCCATTTTACGTCATGCACTAGAGGGCGATGATACGTCTCCAACGTATCTATAATTTTTTATTGTTCCATGCTATTATATATGATGTTTTGGATGTTTAATGGGCTTTATAATACACTTTTATATTATTTTTGGGACTAACCTATTAACCTAAAGGCCTAGTGCAGATTCTTGTTTTTTAGCCTATTTCAGGGTTTCGCAGAAAAGGAATATCAAATGGAGTCCAAACGGAATGAAACCTTCGCGAGAGTTATTTTTGGAACAATATCAACACAGAAGACTTGGAGTACATGCGAGGGAACGAAGGAGGCGGCCACGAGGGTCCAGGGCGCGCACCCTCCTATACGGCGCGCCCCCACCCTGGTGGGCCCCCTCTGGCTCCCCCGATGCCTTCCTTCCTCCTATATATACCCATGTACCCTGAAAACATCGAGGCAACAGAGAAAACGCTAATTCCACCGCCGCAACCTTCTGTTCCCGTGAGATCCCATCTTGGGGCCTGTTCCGAAGCTCCACCGAAGGGGGGATCTTCCACGGAGTGCTTCTACATCAACACCATTGCCTCACCATGAGTTGTGAGTAGTTTACCACATACCTTCAGGTCCATAACTATTAGCTAGATGGCTTCTTCTCTCTTTTTGGATCTCAATACCAAGTTCTCCTCGGTCTTCGAGGATATATATTTGATGTAATCTTTTTGCGGTGTCTTTGTCGAGATCCGATGAATTGTGGGTTTATGAACAAGATTATCTATGAGAAATATTTGGTTCTTTTCTGAATTCTTTTATGTATGAATATAATATCCTTGCAAGTCTCTTCGAATTATCGGTTTGGTTTGACCTACTAGATCTATAGTTCTTGCAATGGGAGAAGTGCTTGGCTTTGGGTTCAATCTTGCGGTGTCCTTTCCCAGTGACAGCAGGGGCAGCAAGGCACATATTGTATTGTTGCCATCGAGGATAAAAAGATGGGGTTTAGATCATATTGCTTGAGTTTATCCCTCTACATCATGTCATCTTGCTTAAAGCATTACTCTGTTCTTATGAACTTAATACTATGCATGCTGGATAGCGGTCCATGTGTGGAGTAATAGTAGTAGATGCAGAATCGTTTTGGTCTACTTGTCACGGACGTGATGCCTATATATAATGATCATGCCTAGATATTCTCATAATTATTCGCTTTTCTATCAATTGCTCGACAATAATTTGTTCACCCACCGTAGAATTATGCTATCATGAGAGAAGCCACTAGTGAAACCTATGGCCCCAGGTTCTATTCTCAATATATTAATCTACAATCTACTTTACTATACTGTTTTTACTTTCTGTTCTTATATCCAAAAATACAAAAAATATCCAAATATCCTATCTATCAGATCTCACTTTCGTAAGTGACCGTAAAGGGATTGACAACCCCTTATCGTGTTGGTTGCGAAGTTCTTATTTGTTTGTGCAGGTGCGAGGGGCTCGCACGTGGTCTCCTACTAGATTGATACCTTGGTACTCAAAAACTGAGGGAAATACGTACGCTACTGTGTTGCATCACCCTTTCCTCTTCGAGGGAATACAACGCAAGCTCGAGAAGTAGTAAGAACAATTTTTGGCGCCGTTGCCGGGGAGGATTACGCAAAAGTCATATACTAAGTACCTATCACAAACCCTTATCCTTCGCATTACATTTATTTGCCTCTCGTTTTCCTCTCCCCCACTTCACCCTTGCCGTTTTATTTGCCCTTCTTTTTGCCTTGTGTTTATCGTTCGCTTGCTTCTTGTTTGCTTGTGTGTTGGATTGCTTGCTTGTCACTATGGCTCAAAACAATACCAAATTGTGTGACTTCTCCAATACCAACAATAATAATTTTATTAGCACTCCGATTGCTCCTATTATCGATGCTGAATCTTGTGAGATCAATGCTGCTCTCATGAATCTTGTCATGAAAGATCAATTTTCCGGCCTTCCTAGTGAAGATGCCGCTACCCATCTGAACAACTTTGTTGATTTGTGTGATATGCAAAAGAAGAGGGATACGGATAATGATATTGTTAAATTGAAGCTATTTCCGTTTTCACTTAGAGATCGTGCTAAAATTTGGTTTTCCTCTTTGCCTAGAAATAGTATTAATTCGTGGAATAAGTGCAAAGATGCTTTTATCTCTAAGTATTTTCCCCCTGGTAAGACTATCTCTCTTAGAAACGACATTATGAATTTTAAGCAACTAGATCATGAACATATTGCACAAGCTTGGGAGAGAATGAAATTAATGATACGTAATTGCCCAACACATGGTTTGAACTTATGGATGATTATACAAAACTTTTATGCTGGCTTGAATTTTGCTTCTAAAAATCTTTTAGATTCGGCCGCAGGAGGCAGTTTCATGGAAACTACCTTAGGAGAAGCTACCAAACTCCTAGATAATATTATGGTTAATTATTCTCAATGGCACACCGAAAGATCTACTAGTAAAAAGTGCATGCTATTGAAGAGATTAGTGTTTTGAGTGGAAAGATGAATGAACTTATGAATTTTTTTGCTGCTAAGAGTGCTTCCTCTGATCCTAATGATATGCCTTTATCCATGTTGATTGAAAATAATAATGAATCTTTGGATGTGAATTTTGTTGGTAGGGATAATTTTGGTAACAATGCTTATAGAGGAAACTTTAATCCTAGGCCTTTTCGTAGTAATTCCTCTAATAATTAAGGTAATTCCTACAATAACTCTTATGGAAATTTTGGTAAGATGCCCTTTGAATTTGAAACTAGTGTTAAGGAGTTTATGATTTCGCAAAAGAATTTCAATGCTTTGCTAGAAGAAAAATTGCTTAAGATTGATGAATTGGCTAGAAGCGTGGATATAATTACTCTTGATGTTGATCCTTTGAAACTTAGATCTATTCCGCCTAAGCATGATATCAATGAGTCTCTCAAAGCCATGAGAATTTCCATTGATGAATGCAAAGAAAGAACCGCTAGGATGCGTGCTAAAAAAGAGTGCTTTATGAAAGCGTGTTCTTCTAGTTATCATGAAAATAAAGATGAAGATCTGAAAGTTATTGATGTGTCTCCTATTAGATCCTTGTTTTCTAGTATAAATTTATGTTCTTCCTCTTTTTGTTATTGATGTGTCGCCACTCTTTATAACATTCTAGTATAACATTCTACTCTGGATAGCGGTCGATGTGTGGAGTAATAGTAGTAGATGCAGAATCGTTTCGGTCTACTTGTCACGGACGTGATGCCTATATAAAATGATCATGCCTAGATATTCTCATAATTATTCGCTTTTCTATCAATTGCTCGACAGTAATTTGTTCACCCACTGTAGAATTCTGCTATCATGAGAGAAGCCACTACTGAAACCTATGGCCCCCGGGTCTATTCTCAACATATTAATCTACAATCTACTTTACTTTACTGTTTTTACTTTCTGTTCTTATATCCAAATATACCAAAAATATCAAACTATCCTATCTATCAAATCTCACTTTCGTAAGTGACCATAAAGGGATTGACAACCCCTTATCGCGTTGGCTGCGAAGTTCTTATTTGTTTGTGCAGGTGCGAGGGACTCGCGCGTGGTCTCCTACTGGATTGATACCTTGGTTCTCAAAAACTGAGGGAAATACTTACGCTACTCTGCTGCATCACCCTTTCATCTTCGAGGGAATACAACGCAAGCTCGAGAAGTAGCAGGCGACAACACTTATAGCTTGGGAGCTATTGTGGCACGCCGCCTCCACATTAATAAGTCTAAGGTTACAATACATGGAGGTCTTTATGCCACTCGTTTGGCGACTTGCTTTAACGTTCAGATACGCCTCCATGATTTTCCTTTACCCAAGGTCTACCTAGATCGTGTTGCTATGGATCACCATCAGTTTACTGCTGCCGGTTATCCTAACATTCATATTCCTTGCAACCTAGTTTTTAGCATGACTACTCATGATATCATTCTACTACCTGCGCCTGCTTTGTTTGATCCTATTGCCAGGGTGGATACAAGATTATGCCTGTGGATATCATTGCCTATCGGAACGCCCAGGCCGCAGGAGAGGAGGAGCCTCAACAGTGGGATGAGTGGATGCCTGCTCCTCAGTATCCCAATGACTATCCAGGCTACTGACTGCATACCAAGTTAGGCCAAAAGCCTAAGCTTGGGGGAGTACATGTTTTTCACCAACTTTACATTTCACACGTTTTCATTGTAATATCCATGCTTAATTTTATTTTCTCACTTTCTTCTGTTGTGTTTGAAAAAAATACTTGAGAAAATACAAAAATATTTCCTTCTTCTTTTTGCTTTTCTTTCTAGAATAGTTTGTAGAAGCACTATAAGGAAACCCAAAAAGATTTCCTTGTTCTTATTTTGCTTGTTGGGAGCTTTCTCGTGTAAGTTGTTTTTCTCGTTTTTTTCCCTCTTTATTTTCTTGTTCTAGAAAACCAAAAACTCTAAAAATATTTCAATGTGTTCCTGTTTCTTTTCTGTTTATTGAGTTGTACCAAGGAGAAGACCATGATAAAAATGTTGAGTGGCTCTCATATGCATAATTGCTAATCTAACAAGAGCCCATTTTACCTTGTCTTCTAATGTTGAATAAAATGTTTGCAAATTCCAGCTTAGTCCACCGCACTCTTGCACCTTTACTATTATTTCACATCATTTGGTCGTGTAAGTGAAAGGCAATAATGACGATATTCGATGAACTGGCCGCGGCAGAGAGAAACTCGTATGAACTCGACTTGCTCTGTTATTGTAAATAGGTTTAACCTAGTGTCCATGATTCAACCCACTATGATTAAACATGTTTGCAATAACAATTAGAGATTGTAGTTTCACATGCCATGCATAAGTAGCAAAGAGTTAATAATGATTTATCTTGGATATCGACATTGCGCAAAAATGATTGTGATGTAGTATGACGATATGGTATCCTCCTCTGAATGTTCGAGTGGCTTGACTTGGCACATATTTATGCATGTAGTTGAATCAAAACAAACATAGCCTCTATGATATTTATGTTCATGGTGTCTGTCGGGGATATACCCCGCGGTATGACCCGGCTAGAAATATGACCTGGCCGGACTTGGCGGTTTACTTGAGACCCGGTTTACACTTGGCGATTCACTGGCAACCCGCCCTGACCAGACGGTTTACAAGCAACCTGCCTGGTTAGTATAACCCACTGGTAACTCGGCGGACGGCGGACGGATGACAAGGCCCAAGGCCCAGAAAGCCGGTTCATGTTACGGTGGGCCGGTTTATGAGGAAAGCACAAGGAATATTCTCCTACAAAGGAAGCAAGACTAGGACTCCACTTGTAATAGAGTAATCCCAATCCTACTAGGACTAGTCATGTAACCCGCCCCTTCAACATATATAAGGAGGGGCAGGGCTCCCCAAAGGGGGACAGGCAAGAAGAAACAATCTCTAGGGCTAGACACAAAGAGTCGGTTTACCGGCGAATCTCTCGTGATGATAATGAGACCTAGCCACAAACAGCATGTAGGGTTGTTACCGGATGATGTTTCCCGGGGCCCGAAGCTGTATAAATCCTTGTCTTGTGTTGCATCTCTCGATTCCGCTCAACCCCTCTCAAGCTACTACATAGATGCGTTGGCCTCGTGACTAAGTCCTGACACCTAGGACATCTGCCGTGACAATTCCACGACAGTTGGCGCCCACCATGGGGCCTGCGCACGGTGGTGTTGAGTTCTTGGAGGGATTCCTTCAGGGATCGAGAAGCTAGTGATGTGCCAGATGAAAAAGATCTGGTGTAGAAGATAACATCGTCAGCGAACAGTCAAAGCAAGATATATAAGATTTAAGATCAAGAGAAAATTAGGGTTGCGTGATGTGCCAGCGCACACGACCAGATGATCCGTCGGGGCCGGGTTAAATTCTGTTGTCGCTGCAGGATGAAGTTTCGCATCCAAAATCAGTTGATACGAGGAACAAGTCGCCGAGACCGACAGATTTTGACGATCTATTCTTCATGTCCAAATCTAATTCGGTGCATCAGATTCCATAGTTATTGCATGGCGTGGCTCCCTAGGCCTGCTGCCAATTTCTCAACGGACCAAGGCCAAAACCTCAGGCACGTGGACCAGCAGTTGCGAAAAAAAGAAAAAAGAAAAAGACGGGAAGTAGCCCACGATCCGGAAGTGGATGCAGCCACGGCCAAGAAGTGGAGATGGCCCGGACTGCTCGGCCGCCGCGGCCACAGCCGTGTCTCAGGTCGCCATGGCTTGGCTCCACGCCACTGGCCACCGTCGAACCTCCGAGCCGGCCGCCTCCGCCGTCCACTTCTGAGCCGTCTGGCCTACTTACGCCTCTGAGCTGCCATCCCCATGGTCGCGCGTCAAGCTGCTGCCATCCATCATCGACCCTGCGTAAGCCTGTGTCGCCCTCGAACTGTCCGCTTACGCCACCGCTGCGACCATGGCTGCGGCCTCACTCCAAGTCACTGCGTGTCTGCTCCGAGTTGCCCGGGTTCGCCTTTGCCTCCACGGTCTCCCCCTCTGGTGCGACCCCATTGCCTCCATGAGCCACCGCTCGCCCCAATCGCCACTAGGCCGCCACGCACCGCCTAGCGGGTCTGCTTCTGCCGCTCTGGCCGCAGGTGCGGCCTTGAGCTGCAGGCTGCCCCGCCGGTTCTGAGTTGCTGCTCCTACTGCAGCATTTTGAGCCGGCGCCACCGGTGTGGTCAACGGCCGCACCCCGCGCCTCCACCTGCCCCTGCTGTCGTGGTCTTCGCAAGCCCCACCGGGTCCGAGCCGCCTACATCCAAAGCCTGCGAGCCACCTTGAGCCGGCCTCGCTCTGCTTCGGCCTCGTTTTACCCTGCTCCGAGCTACCAATATCACTACAAGCTGCTGGGGCCCTTCCTGGTTGTATATGAGGGTCAGCAGGTGCTATTGCGAGGAATTACCGAGGTTTTGCACCAGGGACGAATATTTCAATGGCCAAGGGGACCAAGAGAGAGGGTCTGCATACAGAGCTGTCACCTAAATAAATCAGGTGATATTTATCCTATATGATTTTTGGTAAGTACGTGTTGATTTCTTTCGACAAATAACTGCTTTGCTCTGATGTATTTTATGTACACATGAAAATTATATTTATACCACGGGTATAGAGCACGAGCTGATGTGCGTAGATTGACACCTCTGCATCCTAATCTACATCAACACGACGGGGTTAACTCGCCGGTCCGCACTAGCTTACAATGTCACGGTCGACTCATCCGTCTCCTCCCGCGGGCGACTCATCCGTGGTTTATTTTAGCTTTTTACCATGGTGATCATCAACTCCACGACGGATAAATACTGGCCTAACATATCAGGTGAAATCCATCCAGTATATTTCTATTATATATTGCTTTCTTTAGAAGAGCAATTACTCCGGCTTGCAAAGTTATCTAATGCAGGACCCTAAACCGCCATATTGGTGCAAATTTAAAGGCCGATTCACCCGTCTATGCCGGTTTACAACACCGCAAACAACTCACCCGTCCGCCCCCACGGCCGGTTCGCAAGACTGCACCGGCTTACAACATCGTGGCCGACTCATTCATCTATATCGCCTCTGATGTTGCGGTCGTCTTTGTTGTCCGACTCTCGCGGCTTGGTCGACATCAACATACTAGGCCGCACCAGTCTGCATGAGCTGTTTATTGAGTACGAGCAAGTCACTGCTTGGGTAGACCGGTTTTCTTTCAACAAAATGGAGGCAAATTATCATATACTATCAACCCCGGTCTGCACTGGGTGGCTCAATGGGTAGGCGCACAAGTCGCCGCCACTACAGTTTGGATAACTTCAAATCGCCAGTTGGAAGGAACCATTGGCCGAGTTGCTGACATGGCTCGTATGGGATCATTTATAACCCGCCGCGGTCACCTCAACCTTCTGTGGATTCACATCGCGCTATCAACACCAATGATATACACCTTATGCTATGGTCAAATATGGAGAGTCTCAAGCCAAATACTCGAGTAGTCTCAAGACTCGGGGGCAAAGATGACATGACTCAGCAAATCTTGCCAGTTTCAGCAAATTTAAGAACCCTAGGACGATGGAGGGAAAGATAACCCGGTCCCGGAGGCAACTGCTATATTGATGAAAATTCAAAGGACATCAGTCTTACCGAAGCTCTCAAATATCCGATTTACAATCCGGCTCAAAGGACATCAGGCTTACTGAAGCTCTCAAATATCCGGTTCACAATTCGATTCAAGGGAAATATGTATCCTACAAAGCTCTGAATATCTCAAATCCGGTTTAAGAATTTCCGGTTCAAAAAGAATTAATCTCTCGCAAGTTCGAGTTTAAAGGCCGTCAAAAAAATTCCGGCTCAAAATGAAGATTCCGGTTTAAGATCCGGTTTAAGGGAAAGATGTCTCCCACAAAGCTTTGAAGCTCTCAATATCCAGTTTAAGAATTTCCAGTTCAAACGAATAATCTCTCGCAAGTTCGAGCTCTCACGTAAAATTAAAGGGACCAAAGAGAGTTTGTTGCACATCACAACTCAAACATAGGCACCCGGTGAGCACAACTCAGAAATATATCACATGGGGGTTTCTGTTTATAAGGCGGAGTTCTAACTACCCTATTGATCTGGCTATCAAGCCAATATTATCATAAAAGCACAACTCTGGTTACTTCGGTAATCCGGCTATCAAGCCAATATTATCATATGGGGCAAAAGAGAGTTTGATGCACAGCACAACTCAAACATAGGCACCCACTGAGCACAGCTCACAATGTTACTTGGGGGCTCTTGTTGCACAACAACAAAGAGATTTTAAGGCCCTTGTAATAGGCTATCAAGCCACGGCTTGGAAGCCTGGTGTATACACCTAAAACCCCGGGTTAACCTGCCTGCATCAAGTCACTCCGTCCAGGTAAACCTGGTATGATCCGTCGAGATTGAGAAGTCAATCTTATATAGACCCTGAACTTGTCAACGTAAAAACAACGATTGGTTAATGTGAGGTCCATCTTAACAGGCTTTGTAAAATGGTTTAACTCAGTGGCCTGGCAGCCCATGAAAAGCCTCAAATTTGGAGCCTGGCAGCTCGTAAAAAGCCTCGACTACAAGTTTTCATATGCTTTTGTTTGCCAAGTTTTTAATCCTTTAATGAGATTTTAGTATTCATCCGATATATATCGATTCGGCCTAGTGGTTGACTACAAGTCACCACCATCAAGTAAACTGGTGTTCATTAACCTGGCTTGGCTTTCAACTACAAGTTGTTAGTACATGATCAGTTATAATGACCGGTGTTTATTAACCCGGCCTGGCTTGGGACTACAGGTCGCGAGTATATATTTGGATTGCGCCATTGGAATCATGCGCTCATAAATCACTGGAACCGGTTTTCAAACTGGGTTATATTATTCAAATCTTTAAATAGCCAACATGGCTGGATTTTTATTATGGTTATCAATAACCAATATTATGATTAAGGTTTTCAAAGTCGCTTTAGCGCAATGGCTATCATATTATCAATGGAAATGATTTATTCTACAATTGAGGAATAGTCCCAGGTCGCTGCAGGCTTACGACCCGGGACTTGGGGGCTACGTTATACAAATTGAGATTACATCAAATGTGAAAGTCCCATGTCACTGCCAGCATGCACCATGGCACTTGGGGGCTAATGCAAAGTCATTTCTTGCTCAACTTATTGAAGAACTGACTCATCACTTTGTAATGAGCCGGCCCTTGGGGGCTACCAATTGCTCCTGTCAACAATTCAAGGTACACAAGTATTAATCCATTATATTGAAGGGTCTGTTGCTCAGTTGGTGAAGCACAAAGCTCTTAACTTTGTGGACGTGGGTTCAAAGCCCCATGGTGAAGTTACATCATATGATGTTATTTTCAATGAAGCATGATCATATTTATAAAGTCCCTGCTCATTTTTACATAATGACCCGGCCCTTGGGGGCTACACTGGTTGAAGTTTTTGAGCATCAGGCAATTACAAGTCCCAGGTTGCTGCAAGCATGACAACCTAGCACTTGGGGGCTACATAATATGGAGTATTCAATTTTTACTAGTGACTGGGATGAACAATCTGAATTTCTTCAAGGTTGCAATATTTATATTGAAACAAGTCTTAAGCTACTACTATGTTCTCCTCTTAAGACTTGGGGGCTACAGGTAATATGCATATAAAGGAGGAACATCTTCAAATTCTCAGTTTTGGGAAAATCAGGAAGATTAATTGTGTAACCCGACGTTGGCAACAATCATAATCCGGCGTCTATAAACAATCATGACCCGGAATTATTAATTTTTATAACCCGACAATGGTGGTAATCATAAACCGGCATCCTCAAGCTGGCTGGATATCAGTTGAATTTTCCAAAGACCAATATTTTTGTCAAACCAGAGCATTGAAGGCCGAGTCAAATGGATTCTTGATTTACAATATTTTTTATGCAAGCAAGTTGATTCTGGAGCTGGTCTGTTGACCCCGATTTTCTAGAAGAAGGAAAGGACAAGGAATTAAGGATGGTCAGGTGCCGTTTTAAAAGAATTCTTAATCCGGAGCACAACCTGCCAAATTTGTTCTTGTGTTTATTTTGCAGTATAAGTTTACCATGGATAAATCCAAGCTAAACTGGGGGCTAATGTCGGGGATATACCCCGCGGTATGACCCGGCCGGAAATATGACCCGACCGGACTTGGCGGTTTACTTGAGACCCGGTTTACACTTGGCGATTCACTAGCGACCCGCCCTGACCAGACGATTTACAAGCAACCTGCCTGGTTAGTATAACTCACTGGTAACCCGGCGGACGGCGGACGAATGACAAGGCCCAAGGCCCAGAAGGCCGGTTCATGTTATGGTGGGCCGGTTTATGAGGAAAGCACAAGGAATATTCTCCTACAAAGGAAGCAAGACTAGGACTCCACTTGTAATAGAGTAATCACAATCCTACTAGGACTAGTCATGTAACCCACCCCTTCAACATATATGAGGAGGGGCGGGGCTCCCCAAAGGGGGACAGGCAAGAAGAAACAATCTCTAGGGCTAGACAAAAAGAGCCGGTTTACCGGCGACTCTCTCCTGATGATAATGAGACCTAGCCACAAACAGCATGTAGGGTTGTTACCGGATGATGTTTCCCGGGGCCCGAAGTTGTCTAAATCCTTGTCTTGTGTTGCGTCTCTCGATTCCACTCAACCCCTCTCAAGCTACTACATAGATGCGTTGGCCTCACGACTAAGTCCTGACACCTAGGACATCTGTCGTGACAATTCCACGACAGTGTCCATATGCTACTCATGCGGGTGTCCAATGTTTATTATGCATGATGCATGTTCATGACCATTGTTGCTCTCTAGCTGGCTGCTTCCCAACCTATTTGCTAGCCTTCACCTGTACTAAGCAGGAATACTTCTTGTGCATCAAATTCTAAAGCTCAAAGTTATTCCAGATGAGTCCACCATACCTACCTATATGCGGTATTACCCTGCCGTCCTAAGTAAATTTGCATGTGCCACCTCTAAGAACTTCAAATAAATATCCTTTTTGTGTGTCTGGATCATTCATGGAACGACAGGAGGTGGTTTGTATTTTCCATGCTAAGCGGGTTATTCTCAGGTTGAGTGTTTATCCACTTGCCATTGCACGAGAAAAGGGCGGTAATAGGGATTCCTAGTCCCAAATTGCAAAAGAAAAAGCTTACAAATAAACAAACAAAATCTCCCAATGGAGTTCAAACATTTACTTTTCTGCTTGGGAACCGGCACTAGTCATCGATAGCTGATAGTCGTGAAGTGAATGAGAAGGGTGCATGTCTCAAAATTTCATTTACCTCTGTTTTAAAATTTTGAGCCCTGGCACCTCTGCAAATCACTGCTTCCCTCTGCGAAGGGACTATTGCTACTTCTCGAGCTTGCGTTGTATTCCCTCGAAGACGAAAGGGTGATGCAGCATAATAGCGTAAGTATTTCCCTCAGTTTTTGAGAACCAAGGTATCAATCCAGTAGGAGACCACGCGCGATTCCCTCTCACCTGCACTAACAAATAAGAACTTCGCAGCCAATGCGATAAGGGGTTGTCAATCCCTTTACGGTCACTTACGAAAGTGAGATCTGACAGATAGGATAGTTTGATATTTTTGGTATTTTTGGATATAAGAACATAAAGTAAAAACAACAAAGTAAAGTAGATTGTAGATTGATATATTGAGAATAGACCCGGGGGCCATAGTTTCACTAGTGGCTTCTCTCATGACAGCAGATTTTTACGGTGGGTGAACGAATTACTGTCGAGCAATTGATAGAAAAGCCAATAGTTATGAGAATATCTAGGCATGATCATTATATATAGGCATCACGTCCGTGACAAGTAGACGGAAACGATTCTGCATCTACTACTATTACTCCACACATCGACCGCTATCCAGCATGCATCTAGAGTTTTAAGTTCATAAGAACAGAGTAATGCTTTAAGCAAGATGACATGATGTAGAGGGATAAACTCAAGCAATATGACATAAACCCCATCTTTTTATCCTCGATGGCAACAATACTATACGTGCCTTGCTGCCCCTGCTGTCACTGGGAAAGGACACCGCAAGATTGAACCCAAAGCCAATCACTTCTCCCATTGCAATAACTATAGATCAAGTAGGCCAAACCAAACCGATAATTCGAAGAGACTTGCAAGGATATTATAATCATACATAAAAGAATTCAGAAAAGAACCAAATATTTCTCATAGATAATCTTGATCATAAACCCACAATTCATCGGATCTCGACAAACACACCGCAAAAAGATTACATCGAATAGATCTCCTGGAAGACCGAGGAGAACTTGGTACTGAGCTCCAAAAAGAGAGAAGAAGCCATCTAGGTACTAACTATGGACCCGAAGGACTGAGGTAAACTACTCACAACTCATGGTGAGGCAATGATGTTGATGTAGAAGCACTCCGTGGAAGATCCCCCCTCCGTCGGAGCTCCGAAACAGGCCCCAAGATGGGATCTCACGGGAACAAAAGGTTGCGGCGGTGGAATTAGGGTTTTCTCTGTTGCTTTGATGTTTTCAGGGTACATGGGTATATATAGGAGGAAGAAGGGCATCGGGGGAGCAACATGGGGCCCACGAGGCAGGGGGCGCGCCCAGGGGGAGGGGGCGCGCCCCCACCCTCGTGGACGCCACGTGTGCCCTTTGTCGTGGTTCTTAAGTCTCCCTTGAAGATATCGTTCCAAAAATATCTCTTCTGAAGGTTTCATTCCATTTGGACTTCGTTTGATATTCCTTTTCTGCGAAACCCTGAAATAGGCAAAAAAACAGTAATCTGGACTGGGCCTTTGGATTAATAGGTTAGTCCCAAAAATAATATAAAAGTGTATAATAAAGCCCATTAAACATCCAAAACATCATATATAATAGCATGGAACAATCAAAAATTATAGATACGTTGGAGACGTATCAAGCATCCCCAAGCTTAATTCCTACTCGTCCTCGAGTAGGTAAATGATAAAAACATAATTTTTGATGTGGAATGCTAACCAACATAATTTTCAATGTAATTCTCTTTATTGTGGCATGGCTGTTCAGATCCGAAAGATTCAAGACAAAAGTCTATATTGACATCAGAAATAATAATACTTCAAGCATACTAAGAAAGTAATCATGTCTTCTCAAAATAACATGGCTAAAGAAAGTTATCCCTACAAAATCATATAGTCTGGCTATGCTCCCTCTTCATCACACAAAATATTCATATCATGCACAACCCCGGTTTCAGCCAAACAATTTTTTTCATACTCAATTTTTCAAACCTTTCAACTTTCACGCAATACATGAGCGTGAGCCATGGATATAGCACTATGGGTGGAATAGAGTGGTGGTTGTGGAGAAGTCAAAAAGGAGGAAGATAGTCTCACCTCGACTAGGCATATCAACGGGCTATGGAGATGCCCATCAATAGATATCAATGTGAGTGAGTAGGGATTGCCATGCAACGGATGCACTAGAGCTAAAAATGTATGAAAGCTCAACAAAAGAAACTAAGTGGGTGTGCATCCAACTTGCTTGCTCACGAAGACCTAGGGCATTTGAGTAAGCCCATCGTTGGAACATACAAGCCAAGTTCTATAATGAAAATTCCCACTAGTATAAGAAAGTGACTAAACATGAGACTCTCTATCATGAAGAACATGGTGCTACTTTGAAGCACAAGTGTGGAAAAAGATAGTAGCATTGTCCCTTTTTTTATTTTTTTTCTTTTTTTTTATTTTTTCTTTTTTGGGGCCTTTCTTTTTCTTGGCCTTTCCTTCTTCTTTTTTTCTTTTGTACAATGCTCTAATAATGATGATCATCACACTTATATTGATTTACAACTTGATACTAGAACAAAGTATGACTCTATATGAATGCCTCCGGCGGTGCACCGGGATATGCAATGAATCAAGAGTGACATGTATGAAAATTATGCATGGTGGCTTTGCCATAAATATGATGTCAACTACATGATCATGCATGGCAATATGACAATATGAAGCGTGTCATATGAACGGAACGGTGGAAAGTTGCATGGCAATATATCTCGGAATGGCTATGGAAATGCCATGATAGGTAGATATGGTGGTTGTTTTGAGGAAGGTATATGGTGGCTGTTTTGAGGAAGGTATATGGTAGGTGTATGGTACCGGTGAGAGTTGCGCGGTACAAGAGAGGCTAGCAATGGTGGAAGGGTGAGAGTGCGTATAATCCATGGACTCAACATTAGTCAGAAAGAATTCATATACTTATTGCAAAAATTTACATGTCATCAAAACAAAGCAATCAACACATGCTCCTAGGGGGGGGGGGGTTGGTAGGAGTTAACCATCGTGTGCCCCCGACCTCGACACAAAGGATGACACTCAACAAATACCTCATGCTCTAACTTCGTCACATAGCGGTTCACCATATGTGCATGCTACGGGAATCACAAACTTTAACACAAGTATTTCTCAAATTCATAATTACTCCACTAGCAATACTCTAATATCACCATCCTCATATCTCAAAACAATCATCAAGTATCAAACTTCTCATCATATTCAATGCACTTTGTATGAAAGTTTTTACTACATTCATCTTGGATGCCTATCATATCAGGACTAGTTTTATAACCAAAGCACATTACCATGCTGTTCTAAAAGAATCTCAAAAGGATATAAGTGAAGCATGAGAGATCAACAATTTCTACAAAATAAAATCACCACCATGCTCTAAAAGGTATAAGTGAAGTACTAGAGCAAAACTATCTAGCTCAAAGGATATAAGTGAAGCACATAGAGCATTATAACAAATTCTAGATCATAATTCTCTCTCTCAAAAAGGTGTGTCCTTCAAGGATGATTGTGGCAAACTAGCAAGCAAAGACTCAAATCATACATGACGCTCCAAGCAGAACACATATCATGTGCTGAATAAAAATATAGTCCCGAGTATAGTTACCGATAGATGAAGACGAAAGAGGGGATGCCTTCCCGGGGCATACCCAAGCTTAGGCTTTTGGTTGTCCTTGAATTTTACCTTGGGGTGCCTTGGGCATCCCCAAGATTAGGCTTTTGCCACTCTTTGTTCCATAGTCCATCAAAGCCGTACTAAAAACTTGAAAACTTCACAACACAAAACTTAGCCAAAAATCTCGTGAGCTCCGTTAGTATAAGAAAACAAACCACCACTCAAAGGTACCGTAATGAACTCATTATTTGTTTATATTGGTGTTAAACCTACTGTATTCCAACTTCTCTAAGATTCATACTCCCCAATACTACTCATAGATTCATCAAAATAAGCAAACAACACACGAAAAACAGAATCTATCAAAAACAGAACAGTCGGTAGTAATCTGTAACTTTTGAATACTTATGTAACTCCAAATTTTTTGAAATAAATTAGTAAACGTGAGGAATTTGTCTATTAATAATCTGCAAAAATAATCAACTAAATAGCACTCTCCAGTAAAATCTGGTGACTATTGTCGTGAGCGCTAACGTTTCTGTTTTTTTACAGCAAGATCATATAAACTTCACACAAGTCTTCCCAAAGGTTCTACGTGGCACAAACACTAATTAAAAGTTAAAACACAAAACCACATCTAAAAAGAAGCTAGATGCAACATTTATTCCTAAATAGAAGCAAAAACAAAGAAAATAAAATTGGGTTGCCTCCCAACAAGCGCTATCGTTTAACGCCCCTAGCGAGGCACGATACAAGGATAGATCTAGGTATTGCCATCTCTGGAAGGAAATCCATAAGTGAATCTCATAATGGATTCATAAGGTAATTTGATTTTATTTCTAGGAAAGTGTTCCATGCCTTTCCTTAATGGAAATTGGAATCTAATATTTCCTTCCTTCATATCAATAATTGCACCAATCGTTCTAAGGAAAGGTCTACCAAGAATAATAGGACATGAAGGATTGCAATCTATATCAAGAACAATGAAATATACGGGCACATAATTCCTATTGGAAACAATAAGAACATCATTAATCCTTCCCATAGGTTTCTTAATGGTAGAATCCGCAAGATGCAAATTTAAAGAACAATCATCAAGCTCATGGAAACCTAACAAATCACACAAAGTTTTTGGGATAGTGGAAACACTTGCACCCAAATCGCACAAAGCAAAGCATTCATGATCCTTAATTTTAATTTTAATATTAGGGTCCCACTCATAATAAAGCTTTCTAGGGATAGAAACTTCTAATTCAAGTTTTTCTTCATAAGATTGCATCAATGCTTCAATTATGTGTTTCGTAAAAGCTTTATTTTGACTATAAGAATGCGGAGAATTTAGTATGGATTGCAACAAGGAAATACAATCAACCAAAGAGCAATTATCATAATTGAATCCCTTGAAATCCAAAGTAGTGGGTTCATCACTATGCAAAGTTTTAATCTCTTCAATCCCACTTTTAACAATTTTAGCATCAAGATCTAAAAACTCTGAATCATTGGGACGCCTTTTAATTAAAGTAGACTCATCTCCAGTCCCATCTTTACCAAGATTCATACTAGAAAACAAAGATCTAATAGGAGACACATCAATAACTTTCAGATCTTCATCTTTATTTTCATGATAACTGGAAGAACACGCTTTTATAAAGCTCTCCTTTTTAGCACGCATCCTAGCGGTTCTTTCTTTGCATTCATCAATGGAAATTCTCATGGCTTTGAGAGACTCATTGATATCATGCTTAGGTGGAATAGATCTAAGTTTCAAAGAATCAACATCAAGAGTAATTATATCCACACTTCTAGCCAATTCATCAATCTTAAGCAATTTTTCTTCAAGCGAAGCATTGAAATTCTTTTGCGAATTCATAAACTCATTAACACTAGTTTAAAATTTAGAAGGCATCTTTCCATAAGAGTTATTGTAGTAATTACCATAATTATTAGAGGAATTACTAGGAAAAGGCCTAGGATAAAGTTTCCTCTATAAGCATTGTTACCAAAATTATTCCTACCAACAAAATTCACATCCAAAGATTCATTATTTTTTTCAATCAACATGGATAAAGGCATATCATTAGGATCAGAGGAAGCACTCTTAGCAGCAAATAATTTCATAAGTTCATTCATCTTTCCACTCAAAACACTAATCTCTTCAATAGCATGCACTTTTTTACTATTAGATCTTTCGGTGTGCCATTGAGAATAATTAATCATAATATTATCTAGGAGTTTGGTAGCTTCTCCTAAGGTAGTTTCCATGAAAGTGCCTCCTGCGGCCGGATCTAAAATATTTCTAGAAGCAAAATTCAAGCCAGCATAAAAGTTCTATATAATCATCCATAAGTTCAAACCATGTGTAGGGCAATTACGTATCATTAATTTTATTCTCTCCCAAGCTTGTGCAACATGCTCATGATCTAGTTGCTTAAAATTCATAATATCGTTTCTAAGAGAGATGATCTTAGCAGGAGGAAAATACTTAGAGACAAAAGAATCTTTGCACTTATTCCACGAATCAATACTATTTCTAGGCAAAGAGGAAAACCAAGTTTAGCACGATCTCTAAGTGAAAACAGAAATAACTTCAATTTAACAATATCGTTATCCGTATCCCTTTTCTTTTGCATATCACACAAATCAATGAAGTTGTTTAGATGGGTAGCGGCATCTTCACTAGGAAGGCCAGAAAATTGATCTTTCATGACAACATTCAACAGAGCAGCATTGATCTCACAAGATCCAGCATCGGTAATAGGAGCAATCGGAGTGCTAATAAAATCATTATTGTTGGTATTGGAGAAGCCACACAATTTGGTATTGTTCTGAGCCATAGTGACAAGCAAGCAATCCAACACACAAGCAAACAAGAAGCAAGCGAACGATAAACACACGGCAAAAAGAAGGGCAAATAAAATGGCAAGGGTGAAGTGGGGGAGAGGAAAACGAGAGGCAAATAAATGTAATGCAAAGGATAAGGGTTTGTGATAGGTACTTGGTATATGACTTTTGCGTAAGCCTTCCCGGCAACGGCGCCAGAAATTCTTCTTGCTACTTCTCGAGCTTGCATTGTATTCCCTCGAAGAGGAAATGGTGATGCAACACAGTACCATAAGTATTTCCCTCAGTTTTTGAGAACCAAGGTATCAATCCAGTAGGAGACCATGCGCGAGTCCCTCCCACCTACACAAACAAATAAGAACTTTGCAGCCAACGCGATAAGGGGCTGTCAATCCCTTTACGGTCACTTACGAAAGTGAGATCTGATAGATAGGATAGTTTGATATTTTTTGTATTTTTGGATATAAGAACAGAAAGTAAAAACAACAAAGTAAAGTAGATTGTAGATTGATATGTTGAGAATAGACCCGGGGGCCATAGGTTTCACTAGTGGCTTCTCTCACGATAACAGATTTCTACGATGGATGAACGAATTACTGTGGAGCAATTCATAGAAAAAAGAATAATTATGTGAATATCTAGGCATGATCATTATATATAGGCATCACGTCCGTGACAAGTAGACCGAAATGATTCTGCATCGACTACTATTACTCCACACATCGATCGCTATCCAGCATGCATCTAGAGTTTTAAGTTCATAAGAACGGAGTAATGCTTTAAGCAAGATGACATGATGTAGAGGTATAAACTCAAGCAATATGACATAAACCCCTTCTTTTTATCCTCGATGGCAACAATACTATACGTGCCTTGCTGCGCCTGCTGTCACTGGGAAAGGACACCGCAAGATTGAACCCAAAGCCAAGCACTTCTCCCATTGCAAGAACTATAGATCTAGTAGGCCAAACCAAATCAATAATTCGAAGAGACTTGCAAGGATATTATAATCATACATAAAAGAATTCAGAAGAGAACCAAATATTTCTCATAGATAATCTTGATCATAAACCCACTATTCATCGGATCTCGACAAACACACTGCATCGAATAGATCTCCTAGAAGAACGAGGAGAACTTGGTATTGAGATCCAAAAGGAGAGAAGAAGCCATCTAGGTACTAACTATGGACCCGAAGGTCTGAGGTAAACTACTCACAACTCATGGTGAGGCGATGATGTTGATGTAGAAGCACTCCGTGGAAGATCCCCCCTCCGACGGAGCTCCGGAACAGGCCCCAAGATGGGATCTCACGGGAACAGAAGGTTGCGACGGTGGAATTAGGGTTTTCTCTTTTGCTTCGATGTTTTCAGGGTACATGGGTATATATAGGAGGAAGGAGGGCATCGGGGGAGCAACATGGGGCCCACGAGGCAGGGGGCATGCCCAGGGGGAGGGGGTGCGCCCCCACCCTGTGGACGCCACGTGTGCCCTCTGACGTGGTTCTCAAGTCTTCCGTGAAGATATCGTTCGAAAAATATCTCTCCCGAAGGTTTCATTCCGTTTGGACTCCGTTTGATATTCCTTTTCTGCGAAACCCTGAAATAGGCAAATAACAGCAATCTGGACCGGGCCTTTGGGTTAATAGGTTAGTCCCAAAAATAATATAAAAGTGTATAATAATTCCCATTAAACATCCAAAACATCATATATAATAGCATGGAACAATAGATACATTGGAGACGTATCAACTATCTATTTACTATTATGTTGTGTCATCAACCTTCTCAAATAAGCGCCAGATCTGAGAGCATTGTTGTCATGCCTATGCATTGCGTGTAGTGAATGTTGGTTGTTATCATGACTGGATCTTTTCTACCATGAATTACAATGTTTAGTCGCTTCTCGTACTTTGGAGGTGCTCTGCATTTATGTTTTGCGGTCTCAAAAAGGTCTTGCGAGATACCACTATTTTCATATTATATCATGGTTGTTTTGATAAGGTGTTTTTGTTTGAGATATTTTATTATTGCTCGCTAGCTAATTATGTCATTATAATCTTCAAGAGTTATTGTCGACATGGTTAGTTATAATGCTGGCTGAAAACCTGGGTGTTGTTTAAGCTTATTTGTGCAAACAAGAGTAAAAGAGTTCGTAAAAGTTTTTCTCTCTCACTTTCAGTTTATCAACTGAATTGCTTGAGGACAAGCAAAGGTTTAAGCTTGGGGGAGTCGAGACGTCTCCAACGTATCTACTTTTCCTCTTGTTTTGGACTCTAATTTGCATGATTTGAATGAAACTAACCCCGGACTGGTGTTGTTTTTGTGCAGAAATAAAAGTCCTTGGAATGGAATGAAACTTTACGAGAATTTTTTATACAATAAAAGAAAAATACCGGAGCCAAGAACCACCGGAGGGGGGCACCTGGGTGGGCACAACCCGCCAGATCGCGCCCCCCTCCCGGCGGGCCCAGGTGGGTTGTCCCCACCTGGTGGACCCGCAGACGCCAACCCTGATACTATAAGTTTACATTTTCGGAGAAAAAATCAAGGAGAAAGAATTATCGAGATCTACGAGATGGAGCCGCCGCCACCTCATGTTTTTCCTCGGGAGGCCAGACCTAGCGTCCGTTTAGGGCTCCGTAGAGGGGGGTCTTCGTCCTTCGTCATCACCAACCCTTCTCCATCACCAATTCCATGACGCTCCCCACCGGGAGTGAGTAATTCCTTCGTAGGCTCGCTGGTCAGTGAGGAGTTGGATGAGATTCATCATGTAATCTAGTTAGTTTTGTTAGGTCCGAACTCTAGTATCCATTATGTTCTGAGATTGATGTTGCTATGACTTTGCCATGCTTAATTCTTGACACTTTGGGCCCATGTACCATGATTTCAGATCCGAACCATTTATGTTATCATCATTATATTCCCGTTCTAGATCCAATCTGGCAAGTTATAGTCACCTAATACGTGTTATGACTCGGCAACCCCGGAGTGACAATAACCAAAAACACTCCCGGTGATGACCATAGTTTGAGGAGTTCATGTATTCACTATGTGTTAATGCTTTGTTCTGATTCTCTATTAAAAGGAGGCCTTAATATCCATTAGTTTGCAATATGGACCCCGCTACCACGGGAGGGTAGGACAAAAGATGTCATGCAAGTTCTTTCCATAAGCACGTATGACTATTTGCGGAATACATGCCTACATTATATTTATGAACTGGAGTTAGTGCCATATGGCCCTAGGTTATGACTGTCACATGATGAATATCATCCAGCAAATTAGCGATCCAATGCCTACGAATTTATCTTATATTGATCTTGCTAAGTAATTATTGCTATCGTTACTTCTGCACTTGCTACAAAACTACTAATCACTGTTACTGTTACTATTGCTGCTGTCACCACTATCAAAACTATCATATCACTGCACTACTGATCACTTTGCTGCAGATAATCAATCTCCAGGTGTGATTGAATTGACAACTCAGCTGCTAATACTTACAAATATTCTTTGGCTCCCCTTGTGTCGAATCTATAAATTTGGGTTGAATACTCTACCCTCGAAAACTGTTGTGACCCCCTATACTTGTGGGTTATCACCGGTCAATACAATTCTAGCATGAATAATAAACCTTATCATGACTAAGGGAATATAATAATAAGCATTGTATTATTGCCTCTAGGGCATATTTCCATCAATCTCCCACTTGCACTATAGTCAATAATCTAGTTCACATCGCCATGTGATTAACCCCCAAAGAGTTTACTAGAGACAATAATCTAGTTCACATCTCCATGTGATTAACACTCATAGTTCACATCGCCATGTGACTAACACCTAAAGAGTTTACTAGAGTCAATAATCTAGTTCACATCGTTATGTGATTAACACTCTAAGGTATGATCATGTTTTGCTTGTGAGAGGGGTTTTAGCCAACGGGTGTGCAACATTCAGATCCGTGTGTACTTTGCAAATTTCTATGTCTACAATGCTCTTCAAAAAGCTACTCTAGCTAATTGCTCTTACGTTCAATATGCATCCAGATTGATACTCAGAGTCATCTGGATTAGTGTCAAAGATTTCATCGGCGTAACCCTTTACGACGAACTCTTTATCACCTCCACAACCAAGAAATATTTCCTTATTCCTCTAAGGATAATTTTGACCGATGTCCAGTGATCCACTCATGGATCACTCTTGTACCCCCTTGCCAGACATGTGGCAAGGCACACATTAGGTCTGGTACACATCATGGCATGTTTTATAGAATCTATGGCTAAGGCATAGGGAATGAATTTCATTCTCTTTTTATTTTTATGTCGTTGTCGGGCTTTGAGTCTTACTCAACTTCATACCTTACAACTCAGTCAAGAACTCATTCTTTGAATGATTCATTTTGAACTACTTCAAAATCAAGGTATATACTCATTGAAAGTCTTAGCAAGCGTCTTGATCTATCTCTATAGATCCTGATGCCTAATATGTAAGCAGCTTCACCGAGGTCTTTCATTGAAAAATTCTTATTCAAGTATCCTTTTATGCTATCCAGAAATTATACATAATTTCCAATCAATAATATGTCATCCACATACAATATTAGAAATGCTAGAGAGCTCCCACTCACTTTCTTATAAATATAGACTTCACCGTAAGTCTGTATAAAACCATATGCTTTGATGACTTCATCAAAGCATATATTCCAACTCTGAGATGCTTGCACCAGTCCATAGATGGATCGCTGGAGTTTGCACACTTTGTTAGCACCTTTAGGATCATAAAAACCTTTTGCTTGCATTATATACAACTCTTCTTTCAGAAATCCATTAAGGAATGCAATTTTGACATTCATTTGCCAAATTTCATAAACATAAAATGCGACAATTGCTAACATGATTCGGACAGACTTAAGCATCGCTACGGGTGAGAAAGTCTCATTGTAGTCAACCTTGAACTAGTCGAAAACCTTTCGCAACAAGTCGAGCTTTATAAACATTGATATTACCATCAGCGTTTGTCTTCCTCTTGAAGATCCATTTATTCTCTATGGCTTGCCGATCATCGGGCAAGTCCACCAAAGTCCACACTTTGTCCTCATACATGGATCCCATCTCAGATTTCATGGCCTCAAGCCATTTACCAAAATCTGGGCTCATCATAGCTTCTTCATAGTTCGAAGGTTCGCTGTTGTCTAACAACATCACCTCCAGGACATGATTGTCGTACCACTCTGGTGCAGAAAATGTTCTGGTCGACCTTCGAGGTTCTGCAGTAACATGATCCGAAGTTTCATGATCATTATCATTAGCTTCTTCTCTAGTTGGTGTAGGCATCATGGGAATGATTTTCTCTAATGATCTACTTTCCAATTTGAATGAACGCACAATTACCTCATCAAGTTCTACTTTCCTCCCACTCACTTCTTTCGAGAGAAACTCCTTCTCTAGAAAGGACCCATTCTTAGCAATAAAGATCTTGCGTTCGGATCTGTGGTAGAAGGTGTACCCAATATTTTCTTTAGGGTATCTTATGAAGACGCAATTCTCCGATTTGGGTTCGAGCTTATCAGGCAGAAGCTATTTTACATAAGTGTCGCAACTCAAAACTTTAAGAAACAACATCTTTGGTTTCTTTCCCAAACCATAGTTCATACGATGTCATCTCAATGGATTTAGACGGTGCCCTATTTAACATGAATGCAGTTGTCTCTAATGCAGAATCCCAAAACGATAAAAGCAAATCGGTAAGAGACATCATAGAACGCGCCATATCCAATAGAGTACGGTTACGATGTTCGGACACACCATTACACTGTGGTGTTCGAGGTGGCGTGAGCTGTGAAACTATTCCACATTGTTTCAAATGAAGACGAAACTCGTAACTCAAATATTCGCCTCCGCGATCGGATCGTAGAAACTTTATTTACTTGTTATGATGATTCTCCACTTCACTCTGAAATTCTTTGAACTTTTCAATTGTTTCAGACTTGTGTTTCATCAAGTAGATATACCCATACCTACTCAAATCATATGTGAAGGTGAGAAAATAACGATACCCGCCGCGTGCTTCAACACTCATCGGACCGCATACATCAGTATGTATTATTTCCAATAAGTCATTAGCTCGCTCCATTGTTCCAGAGAATGGATCTTTAGTCATCTTTCCCATGAGGCATGGTTCGCAAGTATCAAATGATTCATAACCAAGTGATTCCAAAAGTCCATCAGCATGGAGTTTCTTCATGTGCTTTTCACCAATATGACCTAAACGGCAGTGCCACAAGTATGTTGCACTATTATTATCAACTTTCCATCTTTTGGCATCAATATTATAAATATGTGTGTCACTACGATCGAGATTTAATAAACCACTAACATTGGGTGTATGACCATAGAAGGTTTTATTCATGTCAACAGAATAATTCTCTGACTTAAATGAATAACCGTATTGCAATAATCACGATCATATCTTGTTCATGCTCAACGCAAACACCAAATAACATTTATTTAGGTTCAACACTAATCCCGAAAGTATAGGGAGTGTGTGATGATGATCATATCAATCTTGGAACCACTTCCAACATACATCGTCACCTCACCCTCAACTAGTCTCCGTTTATTCTGCAATTCCTATTTCGAGTTACTAATCTTAGCAACTGAACAAGTATCAAATACCCATGGGCTACTACTAGCACTCGTAAGGTACACATCAATAACATGTATATCAAATATACCTTTGTTCACTTTGCCATCCTTCTTATCCGCCAAATATTTGGGGTAGTTCCACTTCCAGTGACCATTTCCTTTGCAGTAGAAGCACTCAGTTTCAGGATTGGTTCTAGATTTTGGCTTCTTCTCGGGAATGAAAACTTGCTTGCCATTCTTCTTGAAGTTCCCTTTCCTTTCTTTTCCCTTTTTCTTGAAACTAGTGGTCTTGTTAACCATCAACACTTGATTCTCTTTCTTCATTTCTACCTTCGCCGATTTCAGCATTGCGAAGAGCTCGAGAATCGTTTTCGTCATCCCTTGCATATTATAGTTCATCACGAAGTTCTAGTAGCTTGGTGATAGTGACTAGAGAACACTGTCAATCACTATCTTATCTAGAAGATTAACTCCCACTTGATTCAAGTGATTGTAGTACCCAGACATTCTGAGCACATGCTCACTAGCTGAGCTATTCTCCTCCATCTTGTAGGCAAAGTACTTGTCAGAGGTCTCATACCTCTCGACATGGGCATGTGTCTGAAATACCAATTTTGGCTCTTGGAACATCTCATATGCTCTGTGTCGTTCAAAACGTTTTTGAAGTCCCGGTTCTAAGCTGTAAAGCATGGCGCACTAAACTATTATGTAGTCATCATATTGAGCTTTGCCAAACGTTCATAACATTTGCATATGCTCCTGCAATAGGTCTGTCACCTAGCGGTGCATCAAGGACATAATACTTTTGTGCAGCAATGAGGATAATCCTCAGATCACGGACCTATTCCGCATCATTGCTACTAACATCTTTAGGACCGTATCAAAAACAGGGGAGCTAAAACACAAGCTATTGATCTACGTCATAGATATGCACTATCAGAACTAAGTTCATGATAAATTAAGTTCGGTTAATCAAATTACTAATGTACTCCCACTTAAATCAACATCCCTCGGGTTATCTAAGTGAAACATGATCCAAATCAACTAAACCATATCCAATCATCATGTGAGATGGAGTAGTCATCAATGGTGAACATCTCTATGTTAATCATATCTACTATATGACTCATGTTCGACCTTTCGGTCTCCAGTGTTCCGAGGCCATGTTTGTACATGCTAGGCTCGTCAAGTTTAACCCAAGTATTCCACGTGTGTAAATCTAGCTTACACCCATTGTATGTGAACGTAGAGTCTATCACACCTGATCATCACGTGGTGTCTCGAAACGACGAACTATCGCAACAGTGCATACTCAGGGAGAACGCTTTTATCTTATAATGTTACCATTGAACTAAGCAAAATAAGATGCAGAAAGGATAAATATCACATGCAATCATAATATGTGACATGATATGGCCATCATCATCTTGTGCTTTTGATCTCCATCTCCAAAGCATCGGCATGATCTCCATCATCATCGCCTTGACACCTTGATCTCCATCGTAGCGTCGTGGTCGTCTCGCCAACTATTGCTTCTACGACTATTGATAACTCATAGAGAAAAAGTAAAGCAATTACATGGTGCTTGCATTTCATACAATAAAGCGACAACCATAAGGCTCCTGCCGGTTGCCGATAATTTACAAAACATGATCATCTCATACAATAACGTATAACTCATCGCGTCTTGACCATATCACATCACAATATGCCCTACAAAAACAAGTTAGACATCATCTACTTTGTTGTTGCAAGTTTTACGTGGCCGCTACGGGCTTCTAGCAAGTACCGTTCTTACCTACGGCACAAAAACCACAACGGTGATTTATCAAGTTTGTTGTTTTAACCTTCAACAAGGATCGGCTGCAGTCAAATTTGATTCAACTAAAGTAGGAGAAACAGACACCCGCCAGCCACCTTTATGCAAACAAGTTGCACGTAACGTCTCATGTACGTGGACATGTAATGTTGGTCTAGGTCGCTTCATCTTACAATACCGCCAAATCAAAAGAAGACATTGGTGGTAAGCAGTATGAACATCACCGCCCACAACTCATTTGTGGTCTACTCGTGCATATCATCTACGCATAGACCTGGCTCATGATGCACTGCTGGGAAACATAGCATGCAATCTCCAAAAATTTCCTACGCTCACGCAAGATCTATCTAGGAAATGCATAACAACGAGAGGGAGAGTATGTGTACGTACCCTCATAGACCGAAAGCGGAAGCGTTTAGTACCGCGGTTGATGTAGTCGAAATTCTTCGCGATCTAACCGATCAAGCACCAAACGTACGGCACCTCCGCGTTCAGCACACGTTTATCTCGATGACGTCCTCGCCTTCTTGATCCAGCAAGACGGGCAAAGTAGTAGATGAGTTCCGGAAGCACGACGGCGTGGTGACGGTTGGTGATGAAGAACAATCTCTGCAGGGCTTTGCCAAGCACTATAGGAACTAGATTGAGGAAAAACTAGCGGGTCGGGGTTGCTGCCACACATCTTGGTGAATCTTTATGTCTCTTGGGTGCTAGCCCTACCCCTCTATTTATATGTTGAGCCCTGGGGTCGAAAATTGGAGCAAAATCCTCCTCAAAGTCAGTTTTGCCCAAAAGGCAAGAGTCGTACTCAGACTCTAGGGCTAGACGCCAGGGTTCTCGGCGTCTACCCCCTAGACGCCGGGGTTCCTGGCGTCTAGCCTCTGGTCCCCGCAAAACTCCCTTTTGAACTTTCCAAAAGCCTCGTGGGCTTTCCCTTTTGGCCCAAATAAAGTGTTCTCGTACCCAAACATTTCGGGAAACATCCGGAACCCCGTCCAGTGAATTCCAGAACCCTTCCGAAGATCAAACACTATTATCCCATATATCAATCTTTACCTCCGGACTATTTTGGAGCTCCTCTTCATGTCCGTGATCTCATTCGGAACTCCAAACAACATTCGGTCACCATCATACATAATTCATATAATACTATATCGTCAACGAACGTTTAAGTATGCGGACCCTACTGGTTAGAAAACTATGTAGACATGACCGAGGCACTTCTCCCGTCAATAACCAATAGCGGAACCTGGATGCCCATATTGGCTCCTATATATTCTACAAAGATCTTTATCAATCGAACTGTTATGACAACATACACAATTCGCTTTGTCCGTCGACATGTTACTTGCCCGAGATTCGATCATCGGTATCTCTATACCTAGTTCAATCTTGTTAGCGGTAGACCTGGCCATCCTCCGGGCCGGGCCGGGCTTCGGGCCGGGCCTGACCAAGCCCGAGCCAGAAAACTCAGGCCCGAGCCCGGCCCGGCCCGGCCGTCGGGCCTACTTTTCAGGCCCGAGCCCGGCCCGACACTGCAAAAAAAACACCGGGCTTCGGGCCTCGGGCCGGGCCTCTTCACTAAACAGCAAAAACAGTGGGCCCGGGCCCGGCCCGACCTTGTCTTCGGGCTCAAAATCTAGGCCCGGGCCCGGCCTGGGAGCAGCGTCGGGCCGGGCCGGGTCGGGCTTTTTCGGGCCGGGTTAGGCCGGGCCGGCCGGGCCGGGCTGCCCATGGCCAGGTCTAGTTAGCGGCAAGTCTTTTTACTCATTTCGTAATACATCATCCCGTGACTAACATATTAGTCATTTGCTTGCAAGGCTTATTATGATGTGTATGACCGAGAGGGCCCAGTGATACCTCTCCGATACTTGGAGTGACAAATCCTAATCTTGATTCACGCCAACCCAACAAAACACCTTCGGAGATACCTATGGAGCATATTTATAATCACACAGTTACGTTGTGACGTTTGATAGCACACAAGGCCCTCCTCCGGTATCCGGGAGTTGCATGATCTCATAGTCATAGGAACATGTATTTGACATAGATGAAAGCAGTAGCAATAAACAGTATGATCAAATGCTAAGCTAACGGATGGGTCTTATCAATCACATCATTCTCATAATGATGGGATCCTGTTATCAAATGAAAACCCATGTCTATGGTTAGGAAACCTTAATCATCTTTGATCAACGAGCTAGTCTAGTAGAGGCTTACTGGGGACACGGTATTTGTTTATGTATTCACACATGTATTTAGGTTTCCAGTCAATACAATTCTAGCATGAATAATAACCCTTTATCATGATTAAGGAAATATAATAATAACCAATTTATTATTGCCTCTAGGGCATATTTCCATCACTACATGTATCACCTGCGTTACTAGTGCCATCAATCGTGTGTCCATCCATCTTTGTTGTTGCAGCTGCATGGGTAGTTGCTTCGCCTGTTGCACCAACACCATCAACAGGTTGCCCATCTGTGTGTATGGTTTGCGATGCATGTGCTAAAGCATTTTGTGTGGCAACTGGGTTGGGAGATTTAGCCACAAACTCAGCATTGCCAGCTCCGCCAAGCAGGGTGCTCTGTTGTGTGCAATATAAAGGATCACCTATATTCATGCCATCAATAAACGGAAACTCTTGTATATTTTCATTTGGTACTTCATTCAGGTCAATCATATTCAAACCAGCACATTTTACACCAGGAAAAACATATCAAAGTTATTTGAGAAGATTAACAGAAGCAATCAGTGTATGTATAAAAATACCGTTCACAATGATTAGCGCTTAGTAATCGGTGTTGTTTCTAAATTATTTATGTAGTAAGTAAATTCCCAAGTCATGTTTTTCATGCCTTTTTTATTATGAAATATATGCACCACGACATTTTTCTAGGTTGTTAATCAATTTTTAGCATGATCAGGCAACATTTTCATCAAGTTGAATTAATTATGAGGAAGCAAAACTCATGGGACAAATTCTTATTCAAAGAGTTTACTCATCAAGGAAATATCAGAGAGAATGCAATGCGATGTTTTATTTCGTTTTTTCTTCTAAAAATGAACTTGAAACAGGAGCGGTAGAACTACTTGTTGTGTGACATGGTTTGTCATGTTCACTAGTATCACTCTTATTGTATTTTTTGCGACAAGATCTACCCGTTTTAATATGGTGTCCTTTTGTACCTTTCTTCTGTCATTTCTTCTTTTTGCATTTCATTCTTTTACTTATTCCATCACCTATTTTGTTGCTGCCATTTCTTTTGTTCTTTTTTTGCATAATCATGCTGGAGCATCATAGAATATGGTGTGCTTGCCTATCATTTTTTTGTTGCAGGATGCAGCTACGAATTTCAAATGGACAAGCACGGTTACAGCTCCAACAAGCTCCTGACCAACATCCAGCATGAAATGCTTCCTCTCGTCATTTGACAAAACTAGGGAAGAGCATTATGTACGAAATCAGCATTACCATTTTTCCCTCTTTAATAACATCTAAGGTGCAAAAGGTTAAAGACTTGCTTGTTTGTTATGTTGCATGTGCCCAAAAAGAGCATATATAAGTTGCCATGATTATGTGAAGCCGCACATGTAATTTTTATCCTGAGCATGCTCCTCACTAGACGTATGTTCGTATATGCAGTGACTTTTTCATGGTCTATAAAATCAGGTGCACTATTTTTTTTAATTTTTAATTACTCATAAGATAAAAATGTTAAAGACTTTCTTGGCTGTACTGTTGCATTTGCCCAAAAAGTTCATGCAAGTTGCCATGTTTTTGTGCAATCACCAGAAGTTTTTCTTTACAGAAGTTTTTCCATAAAAACATAGCAACTAGGAATTCAAAAATTTTGCAGCCATTTTTTGCTTTTTTTTCTTGCTAAAAATAGGCCATTCTTTGCTCATACACCAATTTTTATGTGCATACAAGCAGGTATACCACAAACATCATGTCTCCGATAGCATGTGATAAGCAAGTTACTTGGAATCTACCACATTGACTATAGGGGGATCAATTCATGGGTCAGAAATACCAAAGCATTCGAGAAGGTGAGAAATCTGGCCTACATGGAATAAGAAAGATATTAGGTCACTGCACGTCTTTTCTTCCTACATGTATCTTGCTTCGAAATCAACACTGACTTGCTTAAGACACAGCTTATTACACTGACTTGCAATGTGTGTTTCTGATCTGCACTTTCCTGTTCCCCACATACACTCACCAAGTTGTATAGTTTATTAATTCAGCAACACCAACTTTACAAAGGCTTGCTTGTCTGTAGTGCTGGAGTTGCTTTATTAGAGCATACAAGTTGCGAAATTTTTACAACATAGGAATCAACATAAAGGAAGCCTAAAAAGAGAGCATGTAGTATTTAAGTGCACATCAAGTCATTAGCTTGTCACTATACTGTTCTTTCTTCCTACATGTATGTTGCTTTTGAAATCAACATTGACTTGCTTAAGACACAACTTATAACACTGAGTTGTATGTGTTTTCTATTCTGCACTTTCATGTTCACCCCATACACTCACCAAGTTGCACACTTTATTATTCAGCAACACCAACAGTACAAGACTTGCTTGTCTGTAGTGCTGAAGTTGCCTAATTAGAGACATACAAGTTGCCAAAAGCTTAGAACGTAGGGATCGGCATGAAGCCAACTAAAAAAGAGAGCATGTAGTATTTTAGGACACCTCAAGAACAAAAAGCAAAACATTTAGGGTTTCTTACACAAGTTTTTATATGTACACGTAAGCAGGTACATCACAAGCAAGATCAATTTTTTGGGCATCAATCTGGTGCTTTGTTTTTTACCCGAAGGAACAACCTGGTTTTCAGAAGAAACAAAAAAAATTCAATGGAAGAAGGTGAGAAATCTGACCTCTAAGCTTGTATCTCTGCTCTTTTCCCTTCTTTTCCCCTTCTTATTTTACAGAAGATTCAACATCAGAAGCACCTAATCAAGGCGCCATTGCAAGGCATCCCAATGTTTTCATGACACCATTACAAAGGATCTCAAGGTCTCCTGGATCTTGGGGGAGCGTGGGGAAGCAAGCTATGCCTTTTTCTTGATGGAAAAGAAGATGGCTGTCGGGTAGGTATGGAGGTGGAAGCAGTTACATGCTGCAAAGGGTCGGGACGAGGCACTGAGGAGGGGACCGACATATATGGTCGCGGTGGAGAGGATATTGGGTCGGGGTGAAGGAATCGGGGGACCGGGGTCTTTCCTTTTCTGTACAGGGGACTGAAAGTTTCGTTTTTTGGGTCGGCCGCCAGGGATCGCTAGGGAGTAGCCGTTTGCTCCCTAGACGCGTCCATATACATATAGGTCGCCTCTCCTCTTTTTTCTGGAAAAGGAAGAAGACCCCCGGCCTCTGCATCTCGACGATGCATGCAGCCACTTTATAAATTATTCACACAAGACCTTACAAAGTAATACAATAGTAAGACTAAAGCCACCGTTTAGGCAACATCTGTCGCTACTTCTATCCAGTTGATGAAGGGATGCTGATAGTCTGGACCTAATACCAAATAGACCTCGCAGCCAAACCTAACATCTAAGACCTGAGGCCCCAACCAGGATGCGTGCCAGGTATGGGGCACCCATCGGTCCGGCGCACACTCAGAGGCCGCCGCCACTTGCCACCAATCCATCTTCAGAGCTCTACTGATGTATCTACCTTGCCCGGTCTAGCTGCCGTCGACGCCACCACTACGCCGGACATCGTGACCCTCCTGCGTGAGTCCATCATCGCACATTGGACGCCTAATCTTCAGGGCGCCATGCCATCGAGATCTGTCACCATCTATGTCTATGATGAAGCACCGCTCCACCAAAGATGTCGTCCACTTGTCCCTCGAGTCCGCGTACACCTCCAAGAAAGATGCCCCCAAGGGGGAAACGACGCAATTGTGCTATCGTCTTCTAATCTATCGATCTAGGGTTTCCCCCGGAGGTAGTAGATAGTAGTCTAGAACTTCTCAACGGCGATGCCTTCAAGAAGGGAATGACACCATAGAGTGCCGCCACCGCCGGCTTTGTCATCTAGCCAAGAGCAGGTTCTCACCCAGATCTGTTCGAGGATCTCCATCCGCTTCTTGTGCATGGACCGCCGCCTTCTCTGTCGGAGACTAGACAAAAAGGATCCAACCGCCATCGCCAGATCCATGCAGCCAGCACCGGGAGATGACGACACTCTCCATGTGCCAGAGCTAGCACGAACCGGAGCAGATCGAGTCGGACACGATGATACCCCTGGAGCTCTAGCAGACCAGCGAGCCGGCGGCACCACTGCGTCCAGATCGTCGGTCACGCCGGGCCGCCGCCACCCCCGCGCCGTCCGGTAGTCACCAGATCCGGTATGGGCCAGAACCGGTCAGACCAACAGGCGTGCCGCCACCCAGCCATGGGGTCGCCGCCCCGGTCATCGGGGACCCCTGTGCAGCCGGCAGATTCTCATCGGCACCACCACGGACGCCGTAGCTGGGACGTCGCACCGTCGTGGGCTGAAGTGGGAGCTGCACCTCCGCGGATCTGGGCGCCCGCGCCACCATGGATCCGAGGAAGAGGGGAGAGGCCCTCCGCCACCGCGTCGCACTCATGGGCTTAGCCCGGCGCCGACCACCTGCGGCGGCAGGTGGATCCCCCGGAGTCGCCAGCGAGGGGGGCGACACAAGAGGCTGCGAGAGGCCGCCTCTCCTAGTGACCAGCCTAAGAGCATCTCCAACAGCCGCGCTATACTAGCGCCGCGCCGCAAAAAACGCCATTTTAGCGCGCGCGCAACGCGTCGGATAGCTCCAGCGGGCGCGCAAAAAACGCGCGCGCGCTAAAACGAGTTGGGCGCGCTGGTGAATGCCCCATCCCGCGCTGTTGATTTGGTGCGTTCACTTCCGCGCGCGGCACACTCTCGCGCGCGCGCGAACTCTCATTTCTTCTTTTTCTTCCACCCTCGCGCGCCGGCTCTCCCGCGCTCGCTCCCCATCCGGCCGCGCCGCCGCCGCCGCTCGCGCCCCGGCGACCTCTTCCCCAGCCTATCCCGGCGCCGCCCCCGCGCCCGCCGGCGACTAGCGCTTCCCGGTCTGCCTCCGCTGGCGCCCGCCTCCCGCGCCCGCCGGCGACCGTTCAGGCGCTTCGCCGGCCTCCCCGCGCCGCTGCGCTTCCGCCCCACCCCCTCCTAGTCCGACCGGACCTCGCGCGCCTCCGACGTCCGAGGAACAGCGCCGACGGCTCGCTTCTGCGCCGCGCCCACAAGGTGTTCGACAAAAAACCTACAAGGTATGTATTGCTTCAAACTGAATTTGGTGCATATTTTGAATTGTAGTTTTGATAGTATAGTATTGAACATTGTAGATGAGTTCGTCGCATGATTCATCCGAAGATGAATTTGATATGGAAGAGGAGGAGGATCTTGCAATGATCATAGCAATGCATATCAATAAAAAACCGAAGCACGATGGTTCGGTTATGGGTCGGGAAATTTTTTGGAGAGATAGGATTGATGCCCATAACAGATTGATGAAGAACTATTTCGTGGAGAATCCCACATACCCGGAGTCATATTTTCGTCGCCGGTTTAGGATGAGCACAGACTTGTTCAAGCGCATTGCAGAGAAACTAGCGATTCATGACCGTTTTTTCCAGCAAAGGAGGAATGCTGCTGGAGAGCTCGGGCATAGCACCTTTCTGAAGGTGACAGCCGCTTTGCGTATGTTGGCATACGGTATCCCGGCCGATCTAGTTGATGATCACTTGGCTATGGGTGAGAGCCAAGCCATCATGTGTGTCAAGCGCTTTGAAGTGGGAATTGTGCAAGTGTTTGGCGAGGAGTATTTGAGATCTCCCACTGCTGAAGACGCCGCAAGGCTATTGGCGATGAACAAATCTCGCGGCTTTCCTGGCATGCTTGGCTCAATAGATTGCATGCATTGGAGTTGGAAGAATTGTCCAAAGGCATGGCATGGGCAATTCCACGGCCAAAAAAAGGGTTCCACTATAATCCTTGAAGCGGTGGCCGATCAGGAGACTTGGATATGGCATGCATTCTTTGGGATGCCTGGATCTTTGAATGACATCAATGTTGTCAACCGGTCACCACTGATGAATAAGATTGCGAATGGTGAGTTGCCACCGGTTCAGTTTGTAGCAAATGGCCATACGTACAACTATGGCTATTATCTAGCGGATGGCATCTATCCAAAGTGGCAAACCTTCGTGAAGCCGTTGAAAAAGCCAGAAGGTAAGAAAAATCTTGATTTCCACAATGCTCGGGCAGCTGCTAGAAAAGATGTCGAGAGAGCATTTGGGATTTTGCAAGCCCAATTTGCTATTGTGAGAGGACCGGCTAGATTTTGGGATCAAAAAATGCTTTGGTACATAATGCACGCTTGTGTGATCATGCACAACATGATCATCGAGAATGAGCGTGGCCAAGATTTAGACTACTCACAGTATGAGCTTTTGGGACATCCCGTGCGAGTGCGACGGAGGGCTGAAAGGGTAGCCCGTTTTGTTGCCTCCTATCATGCCATTCGGCGTCCCGCAACGCACAATGATCTTCAGAAGGATCTGATTGAAGAGTGGTGGGCATGGCATGGACAACAACGAGCATGATTTCATTGCATTTTATGTATTGTATTGTTCATGAACTATTGGTTGTGTTTATTTATTGCATTATTTATTGTACCGAACGATAAAACTATTTGTTTCAGTTGTAAACTATTTATTGTTGATTTATTTTGTTTGTTTGATCGTTTTTCTTCTATTTGTTGAACTGTATATGTGCTTTGCGCGCGCTGCATTTTTGCGCACCGCTGGAGCGACGCGCGCGCTGCATTATAGCACTGCTGCTGGAGTCAGCGCTGCGCGCCGCGGAAAAACAGCCTAAGCGCGCGCGGTATATGCGATTTTTGGACGCGGCGCGTCGCGCGGCTGTTGGAGATGCTTTAAGGATCGCAGTAAATCTTGTAGACACGAGGTCTCGGAACCTCGCGCACTGTATCATGCGCATATTTGTACGCGCAGGCCACTAATACGAGACAGCCTCGGTCGTGGGAGGGGCGGCACCCCATGTGAGTTCTTTTCAGATGTCATGTGCTGGATGAATGGTCTCGCATCGCACGTAGTGGCCGGCCTCGAGCACTTCCGTCCCCCGACGTAGGATCCACGTCGCGCCCGAGAGGAGAAAGGCTAATTTTAGCCCCGCGCGCCTGCGGCTCTGCTGCGCACGGGGAGCGCGACAGAGAGCCGCCAAGGGCCGTCGGTGGCTCGCTGTCATCGGTGCGATCCGTTCCTCGTGCCGTCAAAGTCAAAGTTGTTAATTCCCGCCCCGTACCAGCATTGGTTTTCTTCCCGTGGTTGGCTTCGGATGAGTTTAGTAGAAGGTGCGCGCCACGCCATGCATGGACGCACGGCTACCTCATCATTCCGGGCGCATGGACGCCCGGGGATGGCCAACTGGTGCCTATAATAATTGCTCTCGCTCGTGTGTTCCACTCTGTATCCGCCGGCCCCGTCTGCTTTCGAGATGTTCAACTTAGGGTCGATACTTTTAGTTTATGATGATGGGGTTTGGGATTGCTTTCCTTCTCGTCTGCTTTCGGCACGACCATTGATGCTTTTTTTTTCGACAAAACTTCTGATGGCACGACCATTGATGCTGACTGCTTATCTCCCATCGGAAATAAGAAGGCTCATTTGACTTTGTAATTTGTGGTGTATCCTTCAATTTAGTCCTGTGTTGCAATGTAGCGCTGGCAAGCACATCCCTAGGCCCACACCATGTTATCCAAAACATACTATAAGATACCACACAATTATGCGTCAATCGATTGCTATTTGGACGTACATTCGTCACGAATCATATATATGTTACCTGGTGATAAATCATCACCTGAATTATCTATTACTTGATGGGGCACCGGCCAAGCGCAGAACGCTATTATTAGGCATTTCCGTGATTAACCAATCGAGTCCTCCTTTTAAGGCCTACCAAAGACAGCTAATTGAACGAGGAGTATTGTCTATGCTACATGAGCTAGCACCTTTTCACCAACGACGTGTTTAATTAGCACGCCGGAAACCGCTTCCTGATTTGAACACATATTTGCCCCAGGAAAAAGAAGCCGGCATAGAGGTCGATGGCGACGATGCGGCGAGCGGCAGCGGTGATGGTGGTGATGATGATTGCGGCGGCGACGGAGCGGGCAGAGGCGGGGCAGAACTGCATCTGCGAATGCGTGAAGTTGTGCATGCGGACACACATCCCGTCCTTGGAGGACTGCAAGGGCAAATGCAGGGAGAAGTCGTGCATCGACAGTTGCGACAAGGCCTGCATTGACAAGGGCTTCCCCAAGGAGCCCAATGAGGGCATCCAGACCTGCGAGGTCGAACCGCTCTCCGTCGATGAGCAACACATGTTGCACAAATGAAATCATCCGCTTGTTTCCACCCCGTGTGGTGCCAATGGCGGATTTGGTGGTAACACGTGCTCCTCGTGTCGGTGTGTAACATGTTCATTATCATATATATCATATCACACGCCTGTCAATATGTGCTCTTCAGTCTCTTATGCATTGTTACGGCTTTACGGTGCCCGTCGAGCATTTTCGATCCGAAACAAACAATGTGCATATGTGTGTGGGCCACATAATAGTATTGAGGCATCATCATCCATGTGCATCTTGGCCATATAGGCCTAAGAGCATCTACAACCGGACGCTCCAAACCCGCCTCATACGCCCAGGCGGGCCGCCCGGTCACCATTTTTCGACCAAGACGCCTCCATCAAACGGGCCTCAAACGCCCGCGCTAATCGACCTCTTATATATAGCTCAAATCTGGGGCGGATATGGGGGCGCACGGGCGCGTTCGGGAGAGTCCGCCACGTAGGACTGACGATGGGTCTCATGCGAACTCGCCCCGAAACCCGACGATCCGACGGACGTCTCCTCCGTCGCTGCAGTGTGACCGTCGTGTGGCGCCGCCCCGGCTCATCGCCCGAGACCAAATCCGCCTATTTAAGCCGGTTGGCGTCCCGCAACCCTAGCCCATCCACCACCCTCCTCTCTACGCCGCCAGTCCAAGCCCATCCACCTCCTCCCGCTCCCGCTCCGTCGCTCTGCCCACGCTCCGGCGCTCCGCCATGGTCCGAAGGAAGATCGCCTACTACGTAATGCTCACGACAGAGCGCCGATACAAGATCCAGCAGGAGATCCGGGCAAGACAAACCGCCCGCATTGTTGTCGGGCTGCCTCCGGACTCGCCGCAGCCGGATGAGGAGGAGCTGGGGGAGAGGAGGAAGACGAGGTGGCTCCGATGGAGGTGAAGGAGACGGAGCAGCCAGAGCTGTTGGACTTCAACATGGAGCAGGCGGAGGCATAGTTCGTAGTCGCCCAATCGGAGGAGATGGCGGAGCAGCAGGCAGTCCTGGAGTCCATCCAGGATGAGGCCTATGTGGAGGCCAACCGGGCGTTCATTCGGCAGGAGCAAGCGGCATCCGACGCGCTCTTCACCGATCTCGACGCGGAGATAGAGGAGGAGGAGGCCGGAGCTGAGCGGACGAAGGCACCAGAGGATTGTTGAAAATATGAGCAAATTACTACGTGATTTAATCCAAATAAACAGAAGATAAATCATGACAGCAATAATAGAGATTAAACTAATCATGCGAACTAGCATAGTAGATGAACATATCACATCTAGGGCACATACTAGAAACATGAATTCTACCATGATCTCAAACAAGAAGGATAGATTCACATACGGTGTAGCGGGAGCGGCACCGCAGGCGTTGATGTTGTCGTCCATGTCGTTGCGGATGAGGTTGCCAAGGTCGGGGAAGAAGTCGTCGTTGGCGAAGTCATTGAGGGAGTCCTGGATTTAGGGGTCCTTGGGTGTCCGGGCTACTGAAGTTGTGCCGGACTGATGGCCCGTGAAGATAAAAGTAGAAGGACATCCCCCGTGTCCGGATAGGACTCCTATGTATGTAGAAAGGAAAAATAGATGTCCGGATGTAATGACTCCTTCCTCCCCAAGTCATCTTTATGTAACCCTAGGCCTCCTCCGGCGTGTATATAAGCCGGAGGGTTTAGTTCACAAGAGCTAGCAGATTCACAATTACATAGGCTAGACTTCTAGGGTTTAGCCATTACGATCTCGGGGTAGATCAACTCTTGTAACCCTATATTCATCAAGATCAATCAAGCTGTAAGTAGGGTATTACCTCGATAGAGAGGGCCCGAACCTGAGTAAACATCGTGTCCCCAGTCCCTTGTTACCATCGAACCTTAGACACACAGCTTGGGCACCCCTACCCGAGATCTGTCGGTTTTGAAACCGACAATGGTGCTTCCATTGAGAGCTCCGTTGTGTACTCGCGAAAAGCGATCGGTGGCTCGTCTCGTTTTCAACGACGACATCACCTATGGAAAAAGCCTGGCTCTTGGCCAGGTCCTCCAGCTTGGCGGGTTCGCCATATGCACCCACGTAGCCTTCACGCCGACGGCATCCCCCGCTGTCACCGAGCACCACTCTTACGTCGGCTCCGAACACTCCGAAGACGCGAATCCGGCAGGCTCCTCATCTTTAAACGAGCTGCTGGATCGCATTGCCGCCCTGGGGCTTTCAGCATCCAATGATCAAACCAGGCCTAAACCCGATCAGGGGGAAGACAATTCCACCCCGATCACTCACCTGGTGGCAGCCGTCGAGGAGCGGGCCGAAGTCACTTCTCCTCCTAAACTGGAGACCGGTTATGTCCATATCTCCAGACCCTTTGAGCCGAACACCCCTCCTTCGGGCAGGACTCCGCACCTTTCGAGCTCAGGGACATACACCCAGCCTGGGGAACCCTCAGATCCTGCTGGGCCCGGGTTGTCGATACTGGAGGTTTTGCAAACCCCGGACACTATATTGGGTGGGGATTCAAATTTTACCACACCCACCCACCACAATCAATACTCTCCAGGTAACTCTGGCCCTCCAGACATACGTGACTTAATGTACGTGCGGCGGCAGCCCCAGGAGACGGTCCATCACTTATGGGCCAGATTCCTACTTGTTTAAAACAAGATTAAGAACTGCTACGACGACGACACGGTTCCAATCTTTCACCGCAATTGCACGGATGAGGGAGTCTTGAACGCCCTCAACCGCCATTGTGTACAGAGTTTCACATACTTGTCGCAATTAGTATGAAAGTATTACGCCATGGAAAGTACTTGGAAGGCCCAGAATACCCATCTGGAATAGCCTGTCTTCGGACAAAACGCCGCTAAGGTGAAATGGACATACCCTAACAGGGCATCCGATCATATACCTGTCGGCAAGAAACATAAACCTTTGCAGGATACATGTCCGTTCTGGACGCACTCCTAGATAAACCTTGCCCGATACATGCAACCCCAAGCACGACCCCAACCCACAGCCTTCAAGCATGTTGGGTACTCCGGCACATAGCCAAAAGCAGTGAAGCCATCCTCGCCACTGCAACTCCATAAGAGGACAACTTTGACGTCCTCGCGGTCTTCGAGACCTTCCCTTCAAACAACCGGCGCAAGAGAGCACATCACGAGATCGCCGAGGTTCATCAAATAGCCGATGCAAGCCCATGGAACAACACGGCAATCACTTTCACTGCCGATGACGAACCTCGAGTCCAGACAGTCTGAGCCCCAGCCGCTCTTGTACTTAATCCAATAGTAGATGGCTTTCGCCTCACCAAAGTGCTCATGGACGACAACAGCGGACTCAACCTCATATGCGAGGACACGCTCGAAAAAATGTAGGTCGATAAAACCCGCATTAAGCAAAGTAACTTAACCTTTCGAGGAATCATCCCCAGCCGGGAAGCCCGGTGTTCAAGAAGTATTAAATTTGACATAGTATTCGGCACGCCCGAGAACTATAGGTTAGAAGAGCTGCTCTTCCACATTGTCCCCTTCAACAGCGGATACCACGCCCTTTTAGGGCGAGACGCTTTCTCACGCTTTCAAGTCATACCCCATTACGGGTACATGAAGCTTAAAATGACAGGGCCCAATGGAATAATCATAGTCATAAGTGATCCGAACAGAGCACTCCGTGCCGAAAACAAAACCGCATCCTTGGCCCTGGAGGCACTATCCGAAGCCTTTGCAGCCGAAGAACTAACCACCTTACGATCCACGGTGGACAAGGACGAAGTAGTCCTTGATTAAAGATCCAAGTCTACCTCATTCAAGCCAGCAGATGAAATTATCAAATCTCAGGTATATCCAACGGACCTTAGTAAAACATCATCCATTGGATCACAACTGGACCCAACGGTAGACAACGCTCTGTGCGCATTCCTATGAGAAAACTGGGACATATTCGCCTGGCATCCTTCAGACATGCCTGGGTTCCCACGCAGGCTGGCTGAACACAACCTCAACATTATCAAAGTGTTCAAACCAGTCAAGCTATCACTGCGATGATTTTTTGAACCCAAAAGACAAGCCATTGGGGAAGAGCTGGCCAAGTTACTGGAGGCCGGATTCATCAGGGAAATTAAACATCCGGATTGCCTAGCTAATTTGGTCATGGTACCGAAGAAGGATAAATCTTGGCGCCTTTGTGTCGACTTTAAAGACCTGAATAAGGCTTGCCCTAAGGACCATTTTCCGCTGCCCCACATCGATCAAATCATCGATGCAACAACATGACATGACTCGTTATGCTTCCTCGATGCTTACTCTGGATACCATTAGATAAAAATGAAGGAATCCGACCAGGCCGTGATGGTGTTTATCACTCCGTATGGGCCCTTTTGCTTCAACACTATGCCCTTTGGGCTCAAAAACGCTGGTGCCACGTATCAACGCATGATTTAAACATGCTTGGAGAAACAAATTGGCAAGACGGTGGAGGCATACGTCAATGACGTAGTCATCAAGACCAAACGCGTCGAAACATTGGTGGACGACCTCTGCCTCACATTTGATAACCTCCGAACATATGACATACGACTCAATCCGGAAAAATGCATCTTCGGCTTTCCGGTCGGAAAGCTGTTAGGGTTTATCGTCTCCCATAGAGGAATTGAGGCGAACCCAGCTAAAATTCGAGCCTTGTCACAGCTGGCTACGCCAACTGATCTAGAACAAGTCCAAAAGCTAGCGGGTGTTTGGCGGCCTTAAGCCGCTTCATCTCCAGACTAGGAGAAAAAGCATTGCCACTTTATAGACTGTTGAGGCTCACGGACAACTTCGAATGGACAGATGCTGCCACGGCCGGATTGGAAAAAATAAAAACCCTATTAGCGGGCAGCCCAATCCTAGCCGCTCCAAGTGTTGGCGAGCCAATGCTGCATTATATCTCAGCCACTCACCGGGTAGTGAGTGTTGTACTCGTCGTTGAACAAGAGGAAGAGGGACATAAATTCCCTGTCCAAAAACCAGTATACTACGTATCATAGGTTCTCACACCGTGCAAGTCACGATACCCCCATTATCAGAAAATCGCCTATGCGGTGTTCATGGCATTTCGGAAGCTCTGACACTACTTTCAAGAGTGTTCGACTACAGTGGCATCCGAAATACCACTCAACGATATCATAAACAATAAAGACGCCACAGGCCACATAGCCAAATAGTCCATCAAGCTCTTTCCGTTCGAAATAACATACAAATCACGCCGGACTACCAAATCTCACGTGTTGGCTGACTTTGTCGCAGAATAGACTGAGGCCGAACTCCCTAAAGAGTACAGAGCATACCCCCAACTGGACCATGTATTTCGACGGCTCCAAAATGCTAGCCAGATTGGGGGTCAGCGTCATCTTGATATCTCCCACAGGGGATACAGTCCGCTACGTACTGCAAATCATGTATACGAACTCAAACAATGTTGCCGAATATGAGGCACTACTACACGGCCTCCGCATGGCCGCATCCATGGGCATACAACGCCTCGAGGTGCGTGGAGACTCAAACCCCGCAATATCTCAGGTAAACGGAGAATTTGATGCGAAGGATTCAAAGATGGCAGCTTATCGAAACGCCATATTAAAAATATCGGCTCGATTCGAGGGGCTGGAATTTCACCATGTCGCTCAGGACAATAATCAGGCAGCGGATATACTCACTCGCATGGGCGCCAAACGCGACCCGGTCCCGCCTAACACCTTTGTAGAAAGGTTGTTTAAGCCATCAGTGACATGGCAGGACGAGAGCAGAGACGCTCATTCAGACCCGAACACGACCCCACCAGCCAAACTCAATACAGATGTCCTCAGGGATTCGGATATGGAAATAATATCTTTGGCTCATGAGATTGTTGGAAATACGCCCTAGAGGCAATAATAAAATGGTTATTATTATATTTCCATGTTCATGATAATTGTCTAGTGTTCATGCGATAATTGTATTATCCGGAAATCGTAATACATGTGTGAATACATAGACCACAAACGTCCCTAGTGAGCCTCTAGTTGACTAGCTCGTTGATCAATATATGGTTATGGTTTCTTGACCATGGACATTGGACGTCATTGATAACGGGATCGCATCATTAGGAGAATGATGTGATGGACAAGACCCAATCCTAAGCATAGCACAAGATCGTGTAGTTCGTCCGCTAAAGCTTTTCCAATGTCAAGTATCTTTTCCTTAGACCATGATATTGTGCAACTCCCGGATACCATAGGGGTACTTTGGGTGTGCAAACATCACAACGTAACTGGGTGGCTATAAAGGTACACTACGTGTATCCCCGAAAGTATTTGTTGGGTTGGCATGAATCAAAACTGGGATTTGTCACTCCGTATGATGGAGAGGTATCTCTGGGCCCACTCGGTAAGACATCATCATAATGAGCTCTATGTGTCTAAGGAGTTGGTCACGGGATGATGTGTTACGAAACTAGTAAAGAGACTTGCTGGTAATGAGATTGAACAAGGTATCGTTATACCGACGATCGAATCTAGGGCAAGTACAATACCAGTAGACAAAGGGAATCGTATATGGGATTGATTGAATCCCCGACATCATGGTTCATCCGATAAGATCATCGTGGAACATGTGGGAGCCAACGTGGGTATCCAGATCCCGCTGTTGGTTATTGGCCGGAGAGATGTCTCGGTCATGTCTGCATGATTCTCGAACCCATAGGGCCTACACACTTAAGGTTCGATGACGCTAGGGTTATAGGGAATGTATGTACATGGTTACCGAATGTTGTTCGGAGTCCCAGATGAGATCCCAGCCGTCACGAGGAGTTCCAGAATGGTCCGGAGGTAAAGATTTATATATGGGAAGTCCTATTTTGGTCACCAGAGTGATTTCGGGGGGGTCACTAGTATTGTACCGCGACCACCGAAAGGTGTCCGGGGGTCCACCGGGTGGGGCCACCTGCCCCGGTGGGCCAAGTGGACTAATTAAGAGGGGGAACCAGCCCCTGGTGGGCTGGTGTGCCCCCCAAGGGCCCAATGCGCCTAGGGTTGGGAAACCCTAGGGGGTGGGGGCGCCTCCACCTTGCTTGGGGGGCAAGTCCCCCACTTGGCCGCCGCCCCCCTCAGATTGGATCTGAGGGGGGACGCCCCCCTCTCCCTTGCCCCTATATAAAGAGAGGAGGTGGGAGGGCAGCCGCACCCCATAGCCTGGCGCAGCCCTCCCCCCTCCCAACTCCTCCTATTCTTCGGTGAAGCTTGGCGAAGCCCTGCCGGAGTGCCACGCTCCTCCATCACCACCACGCCGTCGTGCTGCTGCTGTACGAGTCTTCCCCAACCTCTCCCTATCTCCTTGCTGGATCAAGGCGCGGGAGATGTCACCGGGTTGCACGGGTATTGAATGTGGAGGCACCGTTGTTCGGTGCTTAGATCGGATTCGGCTGCGATCTGAATCGCTTCGTGTACGACTCCATCGACCGCGTTCTTGCAACGCTTCCGCATCGCGATCTTCAAAGGTATGAAGATGCACTACACTCTAGTTGGTAGTAACTCCATAGATAGTCTTGATGATGCGTAGAATTTTTTTGAATTTCTGCAACGATCCCCAACAGGTGTATCAGAGCTAGGTCTATGCGTAGTTTCTATGCACGAGTAGAACACAAGATGTTGTGGGCGTAGATATGTCAATTTACTTACCGTTACTAGTCTTATCTTGATTCGATGGCATCGTGGGATGAAGCGGCCCGGACCGACCTTACACGTACGCTTACGTGCGACAGGTTCCACCGACTGACATGCACTAGTTGCATAAGGTGGCTAGCGGATGTCTGTCTCTCCCACTTTAGTCGGATCGGATTCGATGAAAAGGGTCCTTATGAAGGGTAAATAGAAATTGGCATATCACGTTGTGGTTTTGGCGTAGGTAAGAAACATTCTTTCTAGAAACCTATAGCAGCCACGTAAAAACTTGCAACAACAATTAGAGGACGTCTTACTTGTTCTTGCAGCATGTGCCGTGTGATGTGATATGGCCAAAAGGATGTGATGAATGATATATGTGATGTACGATATTGATCATGTTCTTGTAATAGGAATCACGACTTGCATGTCGATGAATATGACAACCCGCAGGAGCCATAGGAGTTGTCTTATTTTATTGTATGACATGCTTGTCATTGAAAACGCCATGTAATTACTTTACTTCATTGCTAACCATTAGCCATAATAGTAGAAGTAACATTTGGCGAGACAACTTCATGAAGACACGATGATGGAGATCATGGGGTCATGCCGGTGACGATGATGATCATGGAGCCCCGAAGATGGAGATCAAAAGGAGCAAAATGATATTGGCCATATCATGTCACTATCTGATTGCATGTGATGTTTATCATGTTTTACATCTTATTTGCTTAGAACGACGGTAGCTTAAATAAGATGATCTCTCACTAAAATTCCAAGAATTGTGTTCCCCCTAACTGTGCACCGTTGCTAAGGTTCGTTGTTCCGAAGCACCACATGATGATCGGGTGTGATAGGCTCTAATGTTCGCATACAAAGGGTGTAAGCCAGATTTACACACACAATACACTTAGGTTGACTTGACGAGCCTAGCATGTACAGACATGGCCTCGAAACACGGAAGACCGAAAGGTCGAGCATGAGTCATATATAAGATACGATCAACATGAAGATGTTCACCGTTGATGACTAGTCCGTCTCACGTGATGATCGGACACGGCCTAGTCGATTCGGATCATGTATCACTTAGATGACTAGAGAGATGTCTATCTGAGTGGGAGTTCATTAAATTTGTCTAGATGAACTTAATTATCATAAACATAGTCTAAAATATTTACAATGTGTCTTGTAGATCAAATGGACCACGCTAATGTTGCCCTCAAATTCAACGCGTTCCTAGAGAAAACCAAGCTGAAGGACGATGGTAGCAACTATATGGATTGGGTCCGCAACTTGAGGATCATCCTCATAGCTGCCAGGAAAGCATATGTCCTTGATGTTGGGGAACGTTGCATGGGAAACAAAATTTTTCCTACGCTCACCAAGATCAATCTAGGAGATGCACATCTACGAGAGGAGAGTTGGATCCACATACCCTTGTAGATCGCGATGCGGAAGCGTTGCAAGAACGCGGATGAAGGAGTCGTACTCGCGGCGATTCAAATCACGGAAGATCCGATCTAGCGCCAAACGGACAGCGCCTCCGCGTTCAACACACGTGCAGCCCGGTGACGTCTCCCACGCCTTGATCCAGCAAGGAGAGAGGGAGAGGTTGGGAAGACTCCATCCAACAGCAGCACGACGGCGTGGTGGTGGTGGAGGAGCGCGGGACTCCAGCAGGGCTTCGCCAAGCGCTGCAAGAGACGAGGAGGGAGAGGGGTAGGGCTGCGCCAAGAAGGAGACGTTCTCGTGTGTCTAGCAGCCCCAAAACCTCACATATATATAGGGGGAAGGGAGGGCTGCGCCCCCTTTAGGGTTTCCCACCCCTAGGGGTGCGGCCAGCCCTAGAAAACCCATCTAGGGTGCGGCCAAAGGGGGGGAGAGAGAGGGGGCGCCCTAGGGTGGGCCTTAAGGCCCATCTGGACCTAGGGTTTGCCCCCCTCCCCTCTCCATGCGCCTAGGGACTTGGTGGGGGGCGCACCAGCCCCCTTGGGGCTGGTTCCCTCCCACACTTAGCCCACGCAGCCTTCAGGGGCTGGTGGCCCCACCTGGTGGACCCCCGGGACCCTCCCGGTGGTCCCGGTACATTACCGATATCGCCCGAAACTTTTCCGGTGACCAAAACAGGACTTCCCATATATGAATCTTTACCTCCGGACCATTCCGAAACTCCTCGTGACGTCCGGGATCTCATCCGGGACTCCGAACAACATTTGGTAACCGCGTACATACTTTCCCTATAACCCTAGCGTCATCGAACCTTAAGTGTGTAGACCCTACGAGCTCGGGAACCATGTAGACATGACCGAGACAACTCTCCGGCCAATAACCAACAGCGGGATCTGGATACCCATGTTGGCTCCCACATGTTCCACGATGATCTCATCGGATGAACCACGATGTCAAGGATTCAATCAATCCCGTATATGATTCCCTTTGTCTATCGGTATAGCACTTGCCCGAGATTCGATCGTCGGTATACCGATACCTTGCTCAATCTCGTTACCGGCAAGTCTCTTTACTCGTTCCGTAACACATCATCCCGTGATCAACTCCTTGATCACATATTGTGCACATGATGATGTCCTACCGAGTGGGCCCAGAGATACCTCTCCGTCATACGGAGTGACAAATCCCAGTCTCGATTCGTGCCAACCCAACAGACACTTTCGGAGATACCTGTAGTGCACCTTTATAGCCACCCAGTTACGTTGTGACGTTTGGTACACCCAAAGCATTCCTACGGTATCCGGGAGTTGCACAATCTCATGCTCTAAGGAAAAGATACTTGACATATAGAAAAGCTTTAGCATACGAACTACACGATCTGTGCTAGGCTTAGGATTGGGTCTTGTCCATCACATCATTCTCCTAATGATGTGATCCCGTTATCAACGACATCCAATGTCCATGGTTAGGAAACCGTAACCATCTATTGATCAACGAGCTAGTCATCTAGAGGCTTACTAGGGACATGGTGTTTGTCTATGTATCCACACATGTATCTGAGTTTCCTATCAATACAATTCTAGCATGGATAATAAACGATTATCGTGAACAAGGAAATATAATAATAACCAATTTATTATTGCCTCTAGGGCATATTTCCAACAGTCTCCCACTTGCACTAGAGTCAATAATCTAGTTCACATCGCCATGTGATTAACACTCACAGGTCACATCGCCATGTGACTAACATCCAAAGAGTTCACTAGAGTCAGTAATCTAGTTCACATCAATATGTGATTAATACTCAATGAGTTCTGGGTTTGATCATGTTATGCTTGTGAGAGAGGTTGTAGTCAACGGGTCTGCAACATTCAGATCCCTATGTTCTTCGCAAAACCTTATGTCATATCGTAGATGCTGCCATCACGTTCCACTTGGAGCTATTCCAAACTGTTGCTCCATTATACGTATCCGGTATCTCCACTTAGAGTTATCCGGATAGGTGTTAAGCTTGCATCGACGTAACTCTTTACGTCGAACTCTTTATCACCTCCATAACCGAGAAACATTTCCTTACTCCTCTAAGGATAATTTTGACCACTATCTAGTAATCCACTCCTGGATCACCTTTGTACCCTCTTGCCAGACATGTGGCAAGGCACACATCAGGTGCGGTACTTAGCATGGCATACCGTACAGAGCCTATGACAAAAGCATAGGGGACGACCTTCGTCCTTCCTCTTCCTTCTGCCGTGGTCAAGTTTTGAGTCTTACTCAACTTCACACCTTACAACTCAGGTAAGAACTCCTTCTTTGACTGATCTATTTTGAACTCCTTCAAAATCATGTCAAAGGTGTGTGTTCTTTTGAAAGTATCATCAGGCATCTTGATCTATCTGTATAGATCTTGATGCCCAATATGTAAGCAGCTTTATCCAGGTCTTCCTTTGAAAAACTCATTTCAAACAACCCTTTATGCTTTCCAGAAATTCTACATCATTTCGGATCAACAATATGTCATTCACATATACTTATCAGAAATGTTGTAGTGCTCCCACTCACTTTATTGCAAATACAAGTTTCCAACAAACTTTGTATACCCAAAAACTTTGATCACTCCATCAAAGTGTATATTCCGACTCCGAGATGCTTGCTCTAGTCCATGGAAGGATCGCTGGAGCTAGCATATCCTTTTAGCATCCTTAGGATCGACAAAACCTTTCTGATTGTATCACATACAACCTTTCCTTACGAAAACTGGTAAGGAAACTTGTTTTGTCATCCATCTGCCAGATTTCATAAATGCAGCTAATGCTAACATGATTCCAACGGACTTAAGCATCGCTACGGGTGAGAAAATCTCATCGTAGTCAACTCCTTGAACTTGTGGAAAACTCTTCGCCACAAGTCGAGCTTCATAGACGGTGACATTACCGTCCACGTCCGTCTTAGTCTTAAAGATCCATTTGTCTCAATGGCTTGCCGATCATAGGGCAAGTCCACCAAAGTCCATACTTTGTTTTGATACATGGATCCTATCTCGGATTTATCGGCTTCTAACCATTTGTCGGAATATGGGCCCACCATCGCTTCTCCATAGTTCGTAGGTTCATCGTTGTCCAACAACATGACTTCTAAGACAGGATCACCGTACCACTTAGGAGTAGTACATATCCTTGTCGACCTACGAGGTTCGATAGCAACTTGATTTGGAGCTTCATGATCACTATCATTAGTTTCCTCTTCAACGTCGTAGGTTCCACAGAAACATCTTTCTGTGTTGCACTACTCTCCGATTGAAGTGAGGGTTTGACGACCTCATCAAGTTCTATCTTCCTCCCACTCAATTCTTTCGAGAGAAACTCCTTCTCGAGAAAGGACCCGTTCTTAGGGACAAACATTTTTGCCCTTGGATCTGAGATAGGAGGTATACCCAACTGTTACCTTTGGGTATCATATGAAGATGTATTTGTCCGCTTTGGGTTCGAGCTTTTCCCGGCTGAAGCCATAAGCCTCGCAGCCTCAAACATTGAGAAACGACAACTACGGTTTCTTGCCAAACCTTAGTTCATATGGCGTTGTCTCAACGGACTTAGATGGTGCCCTATATAAAGTGAATGCAGCTGTCTCTAATGCATAACCTCAAAATAATAGCGGTAGATCGGTAAGATACATCATAGATCGCACCATATCTCATAAGGTTCGATTACGATGTCCGGACACACCATTACGCTGTGGTGTTCCAGGGGGCTTCAACTGCGAAACAATTCCACAATGTCTTAAGTGATTGCCAAACTCATAATTCAGATAATATCCCCTTGATCAGATCGTAAGAACATGATCTTCTTGTTATGATGATTCTTAATCTTCACTCTGAAATTTTTGAACCTTTCAAATGTTTCAGACTTTTGCTTCATTAAGTAAATATACCATATCTACTCAAATCGTCAGTGAAGATGAGAAAATAACGATATCCACCACACGCCTTAATTCTCATTGGATCACATACATCAGCATGTATGATTTCCAATAAGTCACTTACCCGTTTCATTGTACCTGAAAACGAGATCTCAGTCATCCTGCCCATGAGGCATGGCTCGCATGTGTCAAGCGATTCAAAATCAAGTGACTCCAAACGTCCATCAGCATGGAGTTTCTTCATGCATTTTATGCCAAAATGACCTAAGCGGCAGTGCCACAAGAAAGTGGTACTATCATTATTAACTCTACATCTTTTGGCATTAATATTATCATTATGTGTATTACCATGATCAAGATTCAACGAACCATTGGGTGCATGACCATAAAGGTATTATTCATGTAAACAGAATAACCATTATTCTCTAACTCAAATGAATAACCGTATTGCGATGAACATGATCTAATCATTTTCATGCTCAACGTAGACACCTGATAACATTTATCTAGGTTCAACACTAATCTCGAAAATAGAGGAAGTGTGCGATGGTGATCTCATCAACCTTGGAAACACTTCCAACACACATCGTCACCTCGCCCTTAGCTAGTCTCCGTTCAGTCCGTAGCTTTTGCTTCAAGTCACTAATAATAGCAACTGAACCGGTATCCAATACCCAGGTGCTACAAGGAGTACTACCAAGGTACACATCAATAACACGTATATCAAATATACTTTGTTGAAGTTGCCAGCTATCATATCTACCATGTATTTGGGGTGGTTCCGCTACCATGTGACCGTTCCCCTTACAATAGAAGCACTTAGTCTCGAGGTTTGGGTTCAACCATGGGTTCCTTCATCAGAGCGACAACAGGTTTGCCATTCATGAAGTTTCCCTTCTAGCCCTTACCCCTTTTGAAACCAGTGGTCTTGCTAAACCATCAACACTTGATGCTCCTTCTTGATTTCTACTTTTGCGGTACTAAGAACCGCTAATAGCTCCGGGATCATCTCCATCCTTTGCATGTCATAGTTCATCACGAAGTTCTAGTAGCTTGGTGATAGTGTCTAGAGAATTCTGTCAACCACTATCTTACCTGGAAGATTAACTCCCACTTGGTTCAAGTGATTTTAGCACCCAGACATTCTGAGCACATGCTCACTAGTTGAGCTATTCTCCTCCATCCTTTTGGCAAAGGAACTTGTCAGAGGTCTCATACCTCTCAACACGGGCATGAGCCTGAAATCCCAATTTCAGCTCTTAGAACATCTCATATGTTCCATGGCGTTCAAAACGTTATTGGAATCCCGATTCTAAGCCGTAAAGTATGGTGCACTAAACTATCAAGTAGTCATCAAGACGTGTCTCTCAGGTGTTCACAACATCCACAGACAACGTTGTAGGGGTTTGCACATTGAGCGGTGCATCAAAGACGTAAGCTTTCTGTGCAGCAGTGAGGACACTCCTCGGACTACGGACCCAGTCCGCATCCTTGCTTACAATATCTTTCAACTTAGTCTTTCTCTAGGATCGTATTAAACAGGGAGCTACAACGCAAGCTATTGATCTACAACATAATTTGCAAAGGCAACTTAGACTATTGTTCATGATAAGTGAGTTTAACTAATCAAATTACTTATAACTCCCACTCAAATTGACATCCCTCTGGTCATCCGAGCGTGACATGATCCAAATCCACCAACCCAAGTCCGATCATCACGTGAGATGAGGTGGTGTCAATGGTGAACATCTTCATGTTGATCATATCTACTATATGACTCATGTTCGACCTTTCGGTCTTCCGTGTTCCGAGGCCATGTCTGTACATGCTAGGCTCGTCAAGTCTAACCCGAGTGTTCTGCATGTGCAAAACTGGCTTGCACCCGTTGTATGCGAACGTAGAGTCTATCACACCCGATCATCACGTGGTGCTTCGAAACGACGAACCTTCGCAACGGCGCACACTTGGGGGGAACACAATTTTATCTTGAAATTTTAGTGAGGGATCATCTTATAATGCTACCGTCGTCCTAAGCAAAATAAGATGCATAAAAGGATTAACATCACATGCAAATCATAAGTGACATGATATGGCCATCAACTCGTGCTTTTGATCTCCATCTCCAAAGCACCGGCATGATCTCCATCGTCACCGGCGTAACACCATGATCCCCATCATCATGATCTCCATCATCGTGTCGCCATCGAGGTTGTTGCGCGCCCACCATGCTCTTACTACTATTGCTACCGTTTAGCGATAAAGTAAAGCATTACATAGCGCTTAATGATTGACACGCAGGTCATACAAAAATTAAAGACAACCCTATGGCTCCTGCCGGTTGCCGTATACATCGACATGCAAGTCGATATTAACTATTACAACATGATCATCTCATACATCAAATATATCTCATCATGTCATTGGCCATATCATATCACAAACATACCCTGCAAAAACAAGTTAGACGTCCTCTAATTTGTTGTTGCATGTTTTACGTGGCTGCTATGGGTATCTAGCAAGAACGCTTCTTACCTACGCAAAGCCACAACGGTGATATTTAAGTTGCTATTTAACCTTCTACAAGGACCGCCTTTGTCGAATCCGATTCAACTAAGGTGGGAGAGACAGACACCCGCTAGCCATCTTATGCAACAAAAGTCACATGTCTGTCGATGGAACCGGTCTCATGTACGAGGACATGTAAGGTTGGTCCGAGCCGCTTCATCCCACAATACCGCTGAATCAAGAAAAGACCAAGGAGGGAAGCAATCTAAACATCAACGCCCACAAACTCCTTTGTGTTCTACTCGTGATTGCATCTACGCAAAGACCTAGCTCATGATGCCACTGTTGGGGAACGTTGCATGGGAAACAAAAATTTTCCTACGCTCACCAAGATCAATCTAGGAGATGCACATCTACGAGAGGAGAGTTGGATCCACATACCCTTGTAGATCGCGATGCGGAAGCGTTGCAAGAACGCGGATGAAGGAGTCGTACTCGCGGCGATTCAAATCGCGGAAGATCCGATCTAGCGCCGAACGGACAGCGCCTCCGCGTTCAACACACGTGCAGCCCGGTGACGTCTCCCACGCCTTGATCCAGCAAGGAGAGAGGGAGAGGTTGGGAAGACTCCATCCAACAGCAGCACGACGGCGTGGTGGTGGTGGAGGAGCGCGGGACTCCAGCAGGGCTTCGCCAAGCGCTGCAAGAGACGAGGAGGGAGAGGGGTAGGGCTGCGCCAAGAAGGAGACGTTCTCGTGTGTCTAGCAGCCCCAAAACCTCACATATATATAGGGGGAAGGGAGGGCTGCGCCCCCTTTAGGGTTTCCCACCCCTAGGGGTGCGGCCAGCCCTAGAAAACCCATCTAGGGTGCGGCCAAAGGGGGGGAGAGAGAGGGGGCGCCCTAGGGTGGGCCTTAAGGCCCATCTGGACCTAGGGTTTGCCCCCCTCCCCTCTCCATGCGCCTAGGGACTTGGTGGGGGGGCGCACCAGCCCCCTTGGGGCTGGTTCCCTCCCACACTTAGCCCACGCAGCCTTCAGGGGCTGGTGGCCCCACCTGGTGGACCCCCGGGACCCTCCTGGTGGTCCCGGTACATTACCGATATCGCCCGAAACTTTTCCGGTGACCAAAACAGGACTTCCCATATATGAATCTTTACCTCCGGACCATTCCGGAACTCCTCGTGACGTCCAGGATCTCATCCGGGACTCCGAACAACATTCGGTAACCGCGTACATACTTTCCCTATAACCCTAGCATCATCGAACCTTAAGTGTGTAGACCCTACGGGCTCGGGAACCATGTAGACATGACCGAGACAACTCTCCGGCCAATAACCAATAGCGGGATCTGGATACCCATGTTGGCTCCCACATGTTCCACGATGATCTCATCGGATGAACCACGATGTCAAGGATTCAATCAATCCCGTATACGATTCCCTTTGTCTATCGGTATAGCACTTGCCCGAGATTCGATCGTCGGTATACCGATACCTTGCTCAATCTCGTTACCGGCAAGTCTCTTTACTCGTTCCGTAACACATCATCCCGTGATCAACTCCTTGATCACATATTGTGCACATGATGATGTCCTACCGAGTGGGCCCAGAGATACCTCTCCGTCATACGGAGTGACAAATCCCAGTCTCGATTCGTGCCAACCCAACAGACACATTCGGAGATACCTGTAGTGCACCTTTATAGCCACCCAGTTACGTTGTGACGTTTGGTACACCCAAAGCATTCCTACGGTATCCGGGAGTTGCACAATCTCATGGTCTAAGGAAAAGATACTTGACATATAGAAAAGCTTTAGCATACGAACTACACGATCTGTGCTAGGCTTAGGATTGGGTCTTGTCCATCACATCATTCTCCTAATGATGTGATCCCGTTATCAACGACATCCAATGTCCATGGTCAGGAAACCGTAACCATCTATTGATCAACGAGCTAGTCATCTAGAGGCTTACTAGGGACATGGTGTTTGTCTATGTATCCACACATGTATCTGAGTTTCCTATCAATACAATTCTAGCATGGATAATAAACGATTATCGTGAACAAGGAAATATAATAATAACCAATTTATTATTGCCTCTAGGGCATATTTCCAACACTTGAAGCACCGCTAGGTGACATACCCATTTTCCCAGCAACTCAAGACGTTATGAATGCCTGGCGGTTGCGTAGTGATGATTACTCCCTGGTTCAGTGTGACATGCTTTACAACTTAGAATTGGGGCTCCAAAATCGTTTTGAGCAACACGGAGCATATGAGATGTTCCAAGAGCTGAAAATGGTTTTCCAAGCTCATGCCCGAGTCGAGAGATATGAAGTCTCTAACAAGTTCTACAGTTGTAAGATGGAGGAGAATAGTTCTGACAGCGAGCATATACTCAAAATGCGTGGGTTGCACAATCGCTTGTCTCAGCTGGGAGTTAATCTTCCAGATGACGCGGTCATTGACAGAATCCTTCAGTCGCTCCCACATAGCTACAAGAGCTTTGTGATCAATTTGAATATGCAAGGGATGGAGAAGTCCATTCCCGAGGTATATTCAATGCTTAAATCAGCGGAGGTGGAGATCAAAAAGGAACATCAAGTGTTGATGGTGAATGAAACCACTAGAGTTCAAGAAACACAAGGGTAAGAAGAACTTCAAGAAGGACGGCAAAGAAATTGCCGTGCCCGATAAGCCAGTTGCCGGGAAGAAGCCAAAGAATGGACCCAAGCCTGAGACTGAGTGCTTTTATTGCAAGGGAACGAGTCACTAGAAGCAGAACTGCCCCAAATACTTAGCAGATAAGAAGGCCGGCAACATCAAAGGTATATGTGATATACATGTTATTGATGTGTACCTTACCAGCGCTCGTAGTAGCTCCTCGGTATTTGATACTGATGCAGTTGCTAACATTTGTAACTCAAAGCAGGAGTTGCGGAATAAGCGGAGACTGGCAAAGGACGAGGTGACGATGCGCGCCGGGAATGGTTCCAAGGTCGATGTGATCGCCGTCGGAACGCTACCTCTGCATCTACCTTCGGGATTAGTTTTAAACCTCAATAATTGTTATTTAGTACCAGCCTTGAGCATGAACATTGTATCTGGATCTCGTTTAATGCGAGATGGCTACTCATTTAAATCTAAGAATAATGGTTGTTCTATTTATATGAGAGAAATGTTTTATGGTCATGCCCTGCTGGTCAATGGTTTATTCTTATTGAATCTCGAACGTGATGTTACACATATTCATAGTGTGAATGCCAAAAGATGTAAGGTTGATAATGATAGTCCCACATACTTGTGGCACTGCCGCCTTGGTCATATTGGGGTCAAACATATGAAGAAGCTCCATGCAGATGGACTTTTGGAGTCTCTTGATTATGAATCATTTGACACGTGCGAACCATGCCTCTTGGGCAAGATGACCAAGACTCCGTTCTCCGGAACAATGGAGCGAGTAACCAACTTGTTGGAAATCATACATACTGATGTGTGCGGTCCGATGAGTGTTGAGGCTCGCGGTGGTTATCGTTATGTTCTCACCCTCACTGATGACTTAAGTAGATATGGGTTTGTCTACCTAATGAAACACAAGTCTGAGACCTTTGAAAAGTTCAAGGAATTTCAGAATGAGGTTTAGAATCAACGTGACAGAAAAATAAAGTTCTTACGATCAGATCATGGAGGAGAATATTTAAGTCACAAATTTGGCACGCACCTAAGGAAATGTGGAATTGTTTCACAACTGACACCGCCTGGAACATCTCAGCGTAACGGTGTGTCCGAACATCATAATCGTACTCTGTTGGACATGGTGCGATCTATGATGTCTCTTACCGACTTACCGCTATCATTTTGTGGTTATGCTTTAGAGACTGCCGCATTCACTTTAAATAGGGCACCGTCTAAATCCGTTGAGACGACACCATATGAACTATGGTTTGGTAAGAAACCTAAGTTGTCGTTTCCAAAAGTTTGGGGATGTGATGCTTATGTCAAGAAACTTCAACCTAAAAAGCTTGAACCCAAATCGGAAAAATGCATCTTCATAGGATACCCTAAGGAAACTATTGGGTATACCTTATACCTCAGATTCGAAGGCAAGGTCTTTGTTTCCAAGAATTGATCCTTTCTGGAGAAAGAGTTTCTCTTGAAAGAAGTAAGTGGGAGGAAAGTAGAACTTGATGAGGTTGTTGTAACCCCTCTTGAACCGGAGAGTAGCGCAACGCAGGAAGATGTTTCTGTGGTGCGTGCACCGACTAGAGAGGAAGTTAATGATGATGATCATGAAGCTTCGGATCAAGTTACTACTGAACTTCGTAGGTCCACAAGGACACGTTCCGCGCCAGAGTGGTACGACAACCCTGTCCTGGAAATCATGTTGTTGGACGACGAACCTTTGAACTATGAAGAAGCGATGGCGGGCCCGGATTCCAACAAATGTCTTGAAGCCATGAAATCCGAGATATGATCCATGTATGATAACAAAGTATGGACTTTGGTTGACTTGCCCGATGATCGGCGAGCCATAGAAAATAAATGGATCTTTAAGAAGAAGACTGACGTGGATGGAAATGTGACCATCTATAAGGCTCGGCTTGTCACTAAGGGTTATCGACAAGTTCAAGGAATTGACTATGATGATACTTTCACTCCCATAGTGATGCTGAAGTCCATCCGAATCGTGTTAGCAATTGCCGCATTCTATGATTATGAGATATGGCAAATGGACGTCAAAACAGCATTCCTTAACGGCTTCCTTAAGGAAGAATTGTATATGATACAACCGAAAGGTTTTTTCGATCCTAAGAATGCTAACAAGGTATGCAAGCTCCAACGCTCCATCTATGGGCTGGTGCAAGCATCTCGGAGTTGGAACATTCGCTTTTATGAGGTGATCAAAGCGTTTGGGTTCATGCAGACTTATGGAGAAGCTTGTATTTATAAGAAAGTGAGTGGGAGCTCTTTAGCATTTCTCATATTATATGTGGATGACATACTGTTACTGGGAAATGATGTAGAACTCTTGGAAAGCATAAAGGCCTACTTGAATAAGTGTTTTTCAATGAAGGACCTTGGAGAAGCTGCTTACATATTAGGCATCAAGATCTATAGAGATAGATCGAGACGCCTCATTGGTCTTTCACAAAGCACATACCTTGACAAGATATTGAAGAAGTTCAATATGGATCAGCCCAAGAAAGGGTTCTTTCATGTGTTGCAAGGTATGAGATTGAGCACAGCTCAATGCCCGACCTCGGCAGAAGATAGAGAAAAGATGAGTGGCATCCCCTATGCCTCGGCCATAGGTTCTATTATGTATGCCATGCTGTGTACCAGACCTGATGTGAATCTTGCCATAAGTTTGGTGGGGAGGTACCAAAGTGATCCCGGAATGGAACACTGGACAGCGGTCAAGAACATCCTGAAGTACCTGAAAAGGACTAAGGATATGTTTCTCGTTTATGGAGGTGACGAAGAGCTCGTCGTAAAGGGTTACATCGATGCTAGCTTCGACATAGATCCGGATGACTCCAAGTCACAAACCGGATACGTGTACATTTTGAATGGTGGGGCAGTCAGCTGGTGCAGTTGCAAGCAAAGCATCGTGGCGGCATCTACATGTGAAGCGGAGTACATAGCTGCTTCCGAAGCAGCACATGAAGGAGTCTGGATGAAGGAGTTCATCACCGACCTAGGAGTTATTCCAAGCGTGTTGGGCCCTATGACTCTCTTCTGTGACAACACTGTAGCTATTGCCATCGGCAAGGAGCCCAGGTTTCACAAGAAGACCAAGTACAAGCGCCGCTTCAACTCCATCCGTAGTTATATACAAGCTGGAGACATAGATATTTGTAAAGTACATACGGATATGAATGTCGCAGATCCGTTGACTAAACCTCTTCCATGAGCAAAACATGATCAATGCTACTTCTCGAGCTTGCGTTGTATTCCCTCGAAGAGGAAAGGGAGATGCAGCACAGTAGTGTAAGTATTTCCCTCGGTTTTTTAGAACCAAGGTATCAATCCAGTAGGAGACCACGCGCGAGTCCCTCGCACCTGCACAAACAAATAAGAACTTCGTAGCCAACGCGATAAGGGGTTGTCAATCCCTTTACGGTCACTTACTAAAGTGAGATCTGATAGAGACGATAGTATATATTTTTGGTATTTTTGTTTATAAGAAAAGAAAGTAAAGCGGAAAAAGTAAAGTAGATGTAGATTGATATGTCGAGAATATACCCGGGGGCCATAGTTTTCTCTAGTGGCTTCTCTCATGATAGCGATATTCTACGGCGGGTAAACAAATTACTGTCGAGCAATTGATAGAAAAGCGAATAATTATGAGACTATCTAGGCATGATCATTGTATATAGGCATCACGTCCGAGACAAGTAGACCGACTCCTGCCTGCATCTACTACTATTACTCCACACATTGACCGCTATCCAGCATGCATCTAGTGTATTGAATTCATAAGAACAGAGTAATGCCTTAATCAAGATGACATGATGTAGAGGGATAAACTCAAGCAATATGATATAAACCCCATCTTTTTATCCTTGATGGCAACAATACAATACTTGCCTTGCTGGCCCTACTGTCACTGGGAAAGGACACCGCAAGATTGAACCGAAAGCCAAGCACTTCTCCCGTTGCAAGAACTATAGATCTAGTAGGCCAAACCAAACCAATAATTTGAAGAGACTTGCAAGGATATTATGAGCACACATAAAGAGTTCAGAAAAGAACCAAATATTTCTCATAGATAATCTTGATCATAAACTCACAATTCATCAGATCTCGACAAACACACCGCAAAAAGAGATTACATCGAATAGATCTCCTCGAAGACCGAGGAGAACTTTGTATTGAGATCCAGAGAGAGAGAGAAGAAGCCATATAGATACTAGCTATGGACCCGAAGGTCTGTGGTAAAATACTCACAACTCATGGTGAGGGCGATGATGATGATATAGAAGCACTCCATGATGGATCCCTCCTCCGGCGGAGCTCCGGAACAGGCTCCAAGATGGGATCTCACGGGAATAGAAGGTTACGGCGGTGGAATTAGGGTTTCTCTCTATTGCTGATGGTTTCGGGGTATGTAGGCTTATATAGGAGGAAGGAGGACACCGGGGGGCTCACAAGGGACCCACGAGGCAGGGGGCGCGCCCTGGGAAGGGGGGCGCGCCCCCCACCTTCGTGGGCACCTCGTGGCCCCTACTCCGTGGTTCTCAAGTCTCCTGTGCGTGATTTTCTCCAAAAATATCTCTCCCGAAGGTTTCATTCCGTTTGGACTCCGTTTTATATTCCTTTTCTACAAAACCCTGAAATAGGCTAAAAACAACAATCTGGACCGGGCCTTTGGGTTAGTAGGTTAGTCCCAAAAATGATATAAAAGTGTATGACAAAGCCCATTAAACATCCAAGACATCATAAATAATAGCATGGAACAATAAAAAATTATAGATACGTTGGAGACGTATCAAGCATCCCCAAGCTTAATTCCTGCTCGTCCTCGAGTAGGTAAATGATAAAAACAGAATTTTTGATGTGGAATGCGAACCAACATAGTTTTTCAATGTAATTCTCTTAATTGTGGCATGAATGTTCAGACCTGAAAGATTCAAGATAAAAGTCTATATTGACATAAGAAATAATAATACTTTAAGCATACTAACAAAGCAATAATGTCGTCTCAAAATACTATGGCTGAAGAAAGTTATCCCTGCATAATCATATAGTCTGGCTATGCTCCTTCCTCATCACACAAAATATTCATATCATGCACAACCCCGATTTCAGCCAAGCACTTGTTTTCATACTCTATTCTTTCAAACCTTTCAACCTTCAAGCAATACATGAGCGTGAGCCATGGACATAGCACTATGGGTGGAATAGAGAGTTGGTTGTGGAGAATACAAAAAGGAGGGAGATAGTCTCACATCAACTAGGCGTATCAACGGGCTATGGAGATGCCCATCAATAGATATCAATGTGAGTGAGTAGGGATTGCCATGCAACGGATGCACTAGAGCTAAATATGTATGAAAGCTCAACAAAAGAAACTAGTGGGTGTGCATCCAACTTGCTTCCTCACGAAGACCTAGGGCATTTGAGGAAGCCCATCGTTCGAATATACAAGCCAAGTTCTATAACAAAAATTCCCACTAGTATATAAAGTGACTAAGCATGAGACTCTCTACAATGAAAAACACGGTGCTACTTTGAAGCACAAGTGTGGAAAAAAGATAGTAGCAATTGTCCCTTTTCTTGGGCATTTTTTTTCTTTGGCCTCTTTTTCTTTTTTTTCTGCGGAGGGGCTTTATTGATTTAGCCTTTCCTCCCATGGGACAGTGCTCTAATAATGATGATCATCACACTTTCATTACAACTCGATATTACAACTCGATACTACAACAAAGTATGACTCTATATGAATGCCTCCGGTGATGTACCGGGATGTGCAATGAAACAAGAGTGACATGTATGAAAAGTTATGCATGGTGGCCTTGCCACAAATACGATGTCAACTACATGATCATGCATGGCAATATGACAATATGATGCGTGTCATACGGACGGAACGGTTGAAAGTTGCATGGCAATATATCTCGGAATGGCTATGGAAATGCCATGATGGGTAGGTATGGTAGCTGTTTTGAGGAATAATATGGTGGCTGTTTTTAGGAAGGATATATAGTGGGTGTATGGTACTGTAGTGGGTGTATGGTACCGGCGAAAGTTGCACGGTACAAGAGAGGCTAGCAATGGTGGAAGGGTGAGAGTGCGTATAATCCATGGACTCAACATTAGTCATAAGAACTCATATACTTATTGCAAAAATCTACGAGTCATCAAAACAAAGCAATCAATGCATGCTCCTAGGGGGGAGGTTGGTAGGAGTTAACCATCACGCGCCCCCGACCTCCACACAAAGGTTGACACCTTACAAATACCTCATGCTCTAACTTCGTCACATAGCAGTTCACCATACGTGCATGCTACGTGAATCACTAACCTTAACACAAGAATTTCTAAATTTCATAATAACTCCACTAGCATGACTCTAATATCATTAACCTCATATCTCAAAACAATTATCAAGCATCAAACATCTCATCATATTCAATGCACTTAGTGTGAAAGTTTTTACTACATTGATATTGGATGTCTATCATGTGAAGACTAGTTTTATAGCCTAAACACATTACCGTGATGTTTTAATAGACTCTCAAAAGGATATAAGTGAAGCATGACAGTTCAACAATTTCTTCAAAATATTATCACCACCGTGCTCTAAAAGATATAAGTGAAGCACTAGAGCAAAACTATTCAACTCAAAGATATAAGTGAAGCACATAGAGTGTTCTAACAATTCCTTGGCCATATTTAACTCTCTCAAATAGGTGTGTCCAGCAAGGATAATTGTGGCAAACTAACAAGCAAAGACTCAAATTATACAAGACGCTCCAAGCAAAACACATATCATGTGGTGAATAAAAATATAGCTCCAAGTATAGTTACCAATGGATGAAGACGAAAGAGGGGATGCCTTCCCGGGGCATCCCCAAGCTTAGGCTTTTGATTGTCCTTGAATTTTACTTGGGGTGCCATGGGAAACCCCAAGCTTAGGCCCTTTCTACTCTTTGTTCCATAGTCCATCAAAGCAATACTCAAAACTTGAAAACTTCACAACACAAAACTTAGACAAAAATTCTCGTGAGCTCCGTTAGTATAAGAAAACAAATCACTACTCAAAGGTACTGCAATGAATTCATTGTTTGTTTGTATTGGTGTTAAACCTACTGTATTCCAACTTCTCTATGGTTCATACCTCCCAATATTACTCATAGATGCATTGAAATAAGCAAACAACACACAAAAAACTGAATCTGTCAAAAACAGAACAGTCTGTAGTAATCTGCAGGTTTTGCATACTTCTGTAACTCCAAAAAATCCAAATTAAATTGGTAAACGTGAGGAATTTGTCTATTAATCATCTGTAAAAAGAATCAGCTAAATAGCACGCTCCAGTAAAATCTGATGACCATTCTAGCAAGCGCTAATGATTCTGTTTTTCATAGCAAGATCACATAAACTTCACACAAGTCTTCCCAAAGTTCTACTTGGCACAAACACTAAACAAAACATGAAACCACATCTAAACAGAAGCTAGATGCAATATTTATTCCCTAACACCAGCAAAAACAAAAAATATAAAATTGGGTTGCCTCCCAACAAGCTCTTTCTTTATAGCCATTAAGATAGGCTTGATAATTCAATGATGCTCACATGAAAGATAAGAATTGAAGCATAGAGAGCATCATATAGCATGTGAAAATCAGATCTAAGTCTAACATACTCCCTCCATTCCTAAATATTTGTCTTTTTAGAGATACAAATGGACTACCACATATGGATGTATATAGACATATTTTAGAGTGTAGATTCACTCATTTTGCTCCGTGTGTAGTCACTTGTTGAAAGCTCTAGAAAGACAAATATTTAGGAACGGAGGGAGTACTTCCTATGCATAGGCATTTTATATGCAAACAAATTATCAAGGCAATCAATTTCTAGCATATGCAAGGAAGAAGAAGAAAACAATAGCAATCTCAACATAACGAGGGGTAATTTAGTAACATGAAAATTTCTACAACCATATTTCCCTCTCTCATAATAATTGCATGTATGATCATAAGCAAATTCAACAATATAGCTATCACATAACATATTCCCAACACAATCCACATGCATGCGAAGTTGGCTCTCTTCCAAAATAGTGGGATCAACATGAACTAAAGTCGTGACCTCTCCAAACCCACTTTCATCAAAAAATTCATAGGATTGAATATTCTCCAAATATGTGGGATCTAAAGTTGACACTCTTCCAAACCCAATTTCAATAGTATTGCAAACATTATTATCAATCTCATATATATCAGGGGGATTAAATAAATTTTCAAGATCGTAAGAAGCATCACCCCAATCATGATCATTGCAACAAGTAGTGGGCATAGCAAAATAAGCATCCCCAAGCTTAGGGTTTTGCATGTCATTAACACAATTGACATTAATAGAATTTACAATAACATCATTGCAATCATGCTTTTTATTTAACAAGCTTTCATGAATCACTTTTTCTTTTAACAATTCCTCACAATTTTCAGATTCGTAAATTTCAAGCAAAACCCCATAAAGATAATCTAGTGCACTAAACTCACTAGCAATTGGTTCGACATAATTGGATCTATTAAAGAGATTAGCAATTGGACGAGGATCCATAATTTAGCAAGCGAAGATGCAAGCTAATAGAAGGCACATGGCAACACAAGCAAACAAGAAGCAAGCGAACGATAAACACACGCCAGAAGAAGGGCAAATAAAACGACAAGGGTGAAGTGGGGGAGAGGAAAATGAGAGGCAAAAAATGTAATGCAAAGGATAAGGGTTTGTGATAGGTACTTGGTATATGACTTTTGCGTAAGCCTCTCCGGCAACGGCGCCAGAAATTCTTCTTGCTACTTCTCGAGCTTGCGTTGTATTCCCTCGAAGAGGAAAGGGAGATGCAACACAGTAGCGTAAATATTTCCCTTAGTTTTTGAGAACCAAGGTATCAATCCAGTAGGAGACCACGCGCGAGTCCCTCGCACCTGCACAAACAAATAAGAACTTTGCAGCCAACATGATAAGGGGTTGTCAATCGCTTTACGGTCACTTACGAAAGTGAGATCTGATAGAGATGATAGTTTATATTTTTGGTATTTTTGTTTATAAGAACAAAAAGTAAAGCGGAAAAAGTAAAGTAGATGTAGATTGATATGTTGAGAATAGACCCGGGGGCCATAGTTTTCTCTAGTGGCTTCTCTCATGATAGTGATATTCTACGGCGGGTAAACATATTACTGTCGAGCAATTGATAGAAAAGCGAATAATTATGAGACTATCTAGGCATGATCATTGTATATAGGCATCACGTCCGAGACAAGTAGACCGACTCCTGCCTGCATCTACTACTATTACTCCACACATCGACCGTTATCCAACATGCATCTAGTGTATTGAGTTCGTAAGAACAGAGTAACGCCTTAAGCAAGATGACATGATGTAGAGGGATAAACTCAAGAAATATTATATAAACGCCATCTTTTTATCCTCGATGGCAACAATACAATACGTGCCTTGCTGCCCCTACTGTCACTGGGAAAGGACACCGCAAGATTGAACCCAAAGCCAAGCACTTCTCCCATTGCAAGAACTATAGATCTAGTAGGCCAAACCAAACCAATAATTCGAAGAGACTTGCAAGGATATTATGAGCACACATAAAGAGTTCAGAAAAGAACCAAATATTTCTCATAGATAATCTTGATCATAAACTCACAATTCATTGGATCTCGACAAACACACCACAAAAAGAGATTACATCGGATAGATCTCCTCGAAGACCGAGGAGAACTTTGTATTGAGATCCAGAGAGAGAGAGAGAGAGAGAGAAGAAGCCATCTATGTAACACCCCATATGTGGTACCTTCCATTTATGGCAATATATGAAACGCTGACTTCATCAATTCCATTCGGGGCTCTTCCTTCATTTCGGGTTTCTTTGTTTTGCGTGTGCGTGTGTGCATTTCATCCATGTCATGTTATCATGTGCATTGCATTGCATCCGTGTTGTCACTTGCACCCGGTCATACTAGTTTCTTCGTGTTGTCCATTTCGAGTTCCGACACTCACACACGTGCCCGTGGCACCCCTGAGTCCTTCTTTCGTATGTGGCCGTGAAATGTTCTCAAAATGAGGTGACACTTGTTGTGCGTTGTTGTTTTAGTACGTGTAAGCCGCCTGTCAAGTTTCATCGCGTTTGGAGTTCGTTTGATACTCCAACGGTTAACCTAGTGGGCTAGAAGCTCCTCTTCCTTTTGGCCGAAGACCACCTCCACAACAGCCCACTAACCCAGCACAACCACTCCCATCCTCTCGGTCATCGGATCGCGATAGTGTGGGTGAAAACCGCACCCCATTTGGATCTTCCTAGCTCCCTATGCCTATAAAAAGGCCCCATCCCCTCCATTTTCGGGCGAAACCCTAGCTCTTCCTTTTCTTTTTCTTTTTTCCCCGTGTCCCGCAGCTCCTCCGCGCGCCGGACACGTTCGTCAGCGCCGGACGCGTCCGCCGCGGCCCCCGCGGCCACTCCTAGGCCGCCATGTGGCGTCCTCACCCGCCGGCCTCCCACCGCGCCGCTCCGGGCCCGCGGGGCCCGACTCCGGCCCGCTCCGGGCCGCTTTCGGGCCGAAGCCCCGCGCCGCCCGACGCCTTCATCCGCGCCTCTCGCCGGCGCGCCCGCCGCCGCCGTGCCGGCCCCGTGCCCCGTGCCCCGGTCGCCTCCACCGCCTCCGCCCGGAGCTCGCTCCACCGCCGCCGAGCCCGCAGCTCGCCCGCCGGCGACCGCCGCCGCCGCCCGTCCGCCGCCCCGGCCTGCCCCGTCTCCAGCGTCGGCATGCCCCGCCACCACCACGGATCTCCGCACCACCGGCTGCACCTCCCTCCACCGCCGACGCCCCAACTCCGGCCGTCTCCTCCGTCTCCGGCGTCTACTCCGGCGAGGTCCCGCGGATCGGGACCAGATCCACGGTCCCCGATCCAAACACCCAGATATCCCCGTCCCGGAATCCCTCCGACCCGCGTTGACTTTCACGGAGGTAAAATTCCACTAAGTCCCGGATCTGTGTAATTTTTTGCCTCCTTCATCATGCAATAACTTCGTGCTCGTAGCTCCTTTTCGCGCGTATGATATGTCGAAATGTTCGTCTCGTCGTGCTCTACATGTTAGTATCAGAATCATGCATGTTAGAGATCATCTAGTTGACTCAATCTTCGTGGCAAGAGTGCATGTTGCTGAAACTGTTTCATCACTTGTTGTCTGTGTAATTTTGTTGCCATGTTCGTGAGCTAATAACTTTGTGCATGTTGGTCCGAATGGAGTGAATGATATGTCCAGATCTTTGTTGTGAAATGCTCTACATGATGGTTGCTGTAGCATTCATGTTAGGTGTCATATTGTCATGTTTATCTCTGTTGCAAAGTGCATTTGGCTGATAAGTTTCTGAACTTGTTATGAGATGATGTTTTGTCTTGCTTGTGCTTATTTATCCCTGTGTCATATGAGCTAGGTGTCAACATGAGTTTTCTCTTGGGAATATGCTCTACATGATAGATTCATTTCCAAACCATGATATGTCTTGAAATGAGAGAAACAAGCTTGTTTACATGCCTTCATGTTGTAATTCCTGCCATGCCCAGATTTTGCTAAGTCTGGATAAACTTTTGCACTTTTGCTATGGTGTTTGAGACATGTTCTAGTATGTTGTAGAAGTAGCAATTTGGTTATTCTTGAAGAGCATGTTATGTATGTTGTTGCCATGCCTTTTGCTTGCATGTTGGCTTGCTGTAGCTTGTTGTTTTCATGCTCTCAAGAGGCTATAAAATGTATCTGTCAGCATGTTATCAACAAGTTCAGTTTTGCCACGAGTGTAGCTAGTGTTCCAAGCATCCTATAAGCATGTTCTTGCTTTGAGTAGCTTCTCAAATATGTATTCTTGCTGTTGGTTACCTTAACTTGCCATGCCATGCTTTGAGTTGAGTTGCACAAGCTTGTAAACATGCCTATTCGTTGTAATTCTGCCATGCCTTATAATTTTCACTAAGTGTGAGAATTCTGTAAATTTATTGCAACTTGCCATGCTTGTTTAATTGTGTTCCAGCAAGGTTTTGGGTGTGTTCTAAGTTCATGCTTGTTAAGTATCATGTATATTTCACATCCATGCACTTTGTCTCCATGTTTCGGTGCTGTAGCATAATTATTTCTTGCTCCAAAGATGTCATGTTGCTGTAAACTGCAGTTTTGCTTGTCTTTTGCAAACCGTGCGTCTGTTTCCGGTGATCTTTATATCGATTTCAACCGAAATCTTCCAATCTATCCAGTGGCTTGCTTGGTTTCCCCAGATGAGGCCCTTTCCATTATCTTCTCCTTAGACTCAAGAGCATCCACATGCATACGCACATCATACTCGCATCCCTTGTTATGACTTGCATCATGTTGATTGTGCATTGCACCGTGTTTGATATTGTGATGTTATTGTGTTCTTGTGTTGGGTAGAACCGGGAGACGATTCGGAGTTCGAGGTTACTACCGAGGCTGAGTTTGAGGAGCAAGGTTACGATCCCTCCGTGGAATCAACAGGCAAGATGACCATTCCCAGATATCACTTCTATCTTTGCCTATGCTAGATGTCTCGCTCTTTAGATATTGCCTCGATGCCTATTCATGTTTGCCAGCCCTCCTATTGTTGCCATGAAACATTCTAACCACCTTCCTAGCAAACCGTTGTTTGGCTAAGTACGCATCGCTCAGCCCCTCTTATAGCGTTGTTAGTTGCAGGTGAAGTTTTGAAGATTCTTGCCCCGTGATGAAGTTATTGTTGGGATACCACAATATATAATCTGTTAAACTAAATCACCTATATATTGGTAATGGATGGAAGGCTAAGCCTCTTGCTTGGTGTTTTGTTCCACTCATGCCACCCTAGGAACCGATAAACCGGTGGTATGTTCCTTGATTTTGCGTTCCTAACACGGTTGGGGTTTATGGGCCCCCCTTGATAATTCGCTCAGTGCTAAAGCTTTTCCAGCAAGGCCCAACTTTGGTTTTATATTTTCCTAATAAGAAAAACTTGCATAGGGAGTTATAAACCCGAGTTCTTAATCAACAACCTGGGCCAGTGCTCCTCATGAGTGTTGGTCCAACCGGGCAGACTACGGGGCCACCACGAGGAAACTCGAGGATTGGTATTTTCCTGTAGGCTGTCCCATCCGGTCGTGGCCTGAGACGAGATACGCGCGGCTACTATCAGGGTGTCGACACGTCGGGAGGTCTTGCTGGATTAGTTTTACCTTTGTCGAAATATCTTGAGCACGGGATTCCGAGAATACTCGGGTCTTCACACTTTGGAGTTGCGACTCCGCAGATTGTGAGCTTGTGATGGGCTACGTTGGGACACCCCTGCAAGGTTTGATCTTTCGAAAGCCGTGCCCGCTGTTATGTGGCAGATGGGAATTTGTTAATATCCAGTTGTAGATAACTTGACACCTTATTCTTGAATACACTACCTGCGTGAGTAACCGTGATGGTCTCTTTCCGAAGGGCTTCGGGAAGTGAACATGGTGGGGTTATGTCTGATCGTGAGTAGTTAGGATCACTTCTTGATCAACTTGGCGATCGTTTGCACTTGTTCTCTTCCCGCTCTAAACTCGTAAGCTAGTGCTTAGTGCTTGCTGCAACCTTGTTTACAGCCTTTCCACACCTAAGGCTTTGATAGTTTTGCTACCCGGGAACGGGATTGCTGAGTCCTCTGTGGCTCACAGATTCAACACACACCAGATGCAGGTACCATTGAGATATATACAGGAGATGGTTCAGAGCTGTACTGGGAGTTCGACGAAGAGCGTGGACGTTACTATGTGTCTTATCCCGACGATCAGTGGTGGCTTCTACTAGGGGCAATCAGGCCTTGTGTTATTTATGGTATCTTTTCATTTGGATTTCGTCCGTAGTCGGACTCTGATGTTATTTGGATGATGCATGCTATTGTATTCACTTGTGTGACGTGGCGAGTGTAAGCCAACTATCATTTTACAATTTCATCCCTGAATTTACATGAGGTGTGCAAAGATACCATACTTGAGATCATTCTAGTATGCGTTTATGTCCTTAAGTCGTGCCTCGACACGTGGGGGACATAGCCACATACTGGGCATTACAAGTTGGTATTCAGAGCCTTCTCCGACCTAGGAGCCCCCTGATTGATCGAATCGTTGACGGTTGAGTCTAGGCACACACATAAAAATGTTTTGAGTCCTATATATATATTGGAGAGTAGGATTTCTTTTTACTCCTCACCCCCTTCATCGCTCTGGTGAGGACTCCTGACGTTTTTCTATCTCCTCTACTCTCAAAAATTCACTAATTTTTTTTTGGGATCACGCGAGTATTGTTTGGATTGTTTCGATATCTTTGTGACGAGAACTTTGTTCTCGATGTCTCCTGTCATTTAGGGGTTGTGGCAGTGTCCCGGGGAGTTGAGCTTCGAGGTGTTGTCGTCACAAATGTATCGCAGCGGTTCTAGAATACTTAAGACGGCCGACATCGAAAACTCTTCTATGCGGTTAGTGGTGAGATAACCCTGACGTCACCCAGTACTGGTGGGATAGTTCGGGAGTATTGCCACAGCTAGTATAGCGGATGCGTTTCGAAGGTCCGAGGTAAACAATTTCCGAGGATGACTAGTTATGTGTTGATGGATGGATATAGCTGGATGTAGGTCTAGAGTTGAGTGCGCTGTGCTTCCCCTGTATCCCCAACACCAGATTGCATAACCGAAAACCTTCGGAAATTAATAGTTGGGTTCTTCAAGTAGCTCGTAGGCATTCTTCCAACGAGTGCATGGTTTGAGGTTTGGGGTTGAACATCGAGTGAAGAGGTTTCATGGGCGTTGTTCCAATTGGGAGTTGCATCTTAAAGGGTCCTTGGCTATGCTGATCCAGGAATTGCAACACCCTTTGTAACACGTTCCATGGGGCATTCAGCACAAACATGTGGGACGAAGCTTCTATCATGTATTTGTTCCATCTGAACCTTGTTGTTTTTATTTTATCTTTTGTTCTCCCAAGTGGCTTCTCGAGAAGATTGTTGTACCATTAAACTGTGGAATTCATTCGTTCATTTTGTTCGAATGTGCATTGTGAAGACTTACGTTGCAAATTTCTAGCCGTTGATTCAGGTTATCTTTTTGCATCAATGGCTAACGGTTGTCATCATATTCAGGATGGCTCCCAAGAGGGTTCCCAACCCTAACCAAGAGGGTGCAGAAGAGTGTCCTCCTTCCCCTCCTCCTCCATTTAAGGCATGGAGAGCAATTATGCAAGCAACCAGCCAGAACACTCAGATGCTTGTGCAGATGATGCATAACTTTCAAGCCAACCAAGCCAATCAAGGCAATCATGGGAACCAAGGCCAAGGCAATCTGTTCAATCAACCTCACTTTGCGACACTAAACCAATTCCTGGCAAACCAACCAAAGTCGTTCAGTTACTATGTGGACCCGCTGGATGCTGAAGATTGGATCACAGACATCAAAAAGCACTTTGAATGCAGTAATGTGAGACCTGAGGATTATGTCAAGTTTGCCGCTTTCCAACTCAAAGATCAAGCTGCTGATTGGTGGCAACAGTACAAAGATTCTAGAGATGGTCGTGAGATCTCATGGACTGATTTCTGCTCTCATCACATTCCAACCAGTGTCATTGAAGGCATGCGTGAGCAATTCCGCAACCTGAAGCAAGGCACCATGTCCATCTATCAATACAATGTCAAGTTCCAAAATCTTGCCCATTATGCGAAGCAAGACATCCCCGATGCCAAGAGCAAGATTTATCAGTTCCGAGGTGGTCTGAAAGATGAACTCCAACTTGCTCTCACCTTGTTCGAGCCGGATGAATTTGATCAATTCTACAATATGGCTCTCAAGCAAGAGGTAGCTCAGCTCAAGTGTGAAGCTTCCAAAAAGAGGATTAGAGATGCTGTTCACTCCTCCTCTTCCTCTCAAGTGGTTGCCAAGCAGCAGAAGTTCTGGTTACCGCCTCCTCCAGTGCTCCGTCCTCCAAGCAACAACAAGCACTCAGGTGGCCGTGGTTTCTCCCACCCACCCAACCCAAGCAACCAGTCCAAGCCTCAGTTCCAAGCTCCAAGACCAAGTGTTCCTCCTTCCCGTCTAGTTTCTGAGGTCACTTGCTACAAGTGTGGTTTGAAGGGTCATTATTCCAACAAGTGCACCAACCAGAGGCGCCTTCCGCCTCCTCCACCTGTCAGCAATGCTATTGTCAAGCACAAACCCAAGCATGCAAGAGTGAATGTAATGAGTGCAGCTGAAGCAAAGAATTCTTCTGATGTGATAATTAGTAATCTTCCAGTTAACTCTATTCCTGCAAAAGTCTTGTTTGATTATGGTGCATCACTTTCTTTCATGTCATGTCCATTTGCATCTAAGGATAATGTGGGCACAGTGGACTTGCCAAAGAGGTTATCAATTATTTCTCTGGGCAAACATATGACTTCCAACTCAGTGGCTCCGGATATATCTATTCAAATGGGAGATTACAATTTTCTGGTTTCCCCGGTTATTCTCGACAATTTCGACATTGATCTTATTCTTGGGATAGATTGGCTCTCCAAGCATGATGCAAACATTGATTGTGCAAATAAGGAGGTCAAGCTAACTCATCCTGACGAAGACGTGATTATCTTCGTAGCTCGAGATAACACAATCAGGCTATTCTCTCTCAATGACAAGGGCAAGATTAATGCCATTTCTCAGATTCCGATGGTTAATGAATATGAGGATGTTTTCCCTGAAGAGCTTCCAGGCATGCCTCCCCATCGTCAAGTTGAATTCGTCATTGAACTCGAGCCCGGTGCCGAGCCATCATGTCGGCGTCCGTACAAGCTTTCTCTTGATGAGTTGAAGGAGCTGAAGAAACAACTCGGTGAGCAAGAACGTATGGGTCTAATCAGGCCTAGTACTTCTTCTTGGGGCTGTGGTGTTCTATTTGTCAAGAAGAAGGATGGCACGTAATGCCTTTGCATTGATTAACGGCCATTGAACAAGAAGACAATAAAGAATAAGTATCTGCTCCCCAATATCAATGAATTGTTCAAGCAGCTCAAAGGAGCAAAGGTGTTCTCGAAGCTCGATCTCCGGATGGGTTACCATCATATTCGTATCCATGAAGAAGATATTCACAAGAGCGCATTCAGAACAAGCTATGGCTCCTATGAATACACGGTCATGTCTTTCGGCCTTGCAAATGCTCCACCCACTTTCTCTCGGATGATGCACTTCATATTCAACCCCTACACCAATGAATTTGTTCTCGTCTATCTGGATGATATCTTGGTATTCTCCAAGAATGAAGAAGACCATGCCAAGCACCTCCGTTTGGTCCTTGACAGGCTCCGTGAGCACAAGTTCTATGCAAAGTTCTCCAAATGTGAATTCTGGTTGGATAAAGTCCTTTATCTTGGCCATATTATCTCTGCCGAGGGCATTTCTGTGAACCCCGAGAAGGTTGAAGCTATTGTCAACTGGGAACCTCCGCAGAATGTCAAGCAACTCCGAAGCTTCCTTGGTCTCGCTAGCTATTGCAGAAGGTTCATTGAGAACTTCTCCAAGATTGCCAAGCCTCTCTCCAACCTGTTGCAGAAGAATGTCAAGTACTCGTGGACTCCTGATTGTGATGTGGCATTCAAGACACTCAAAGAGAAGCTCATTTCTGCTCCGGTTCTTACTCCTCCGGATGATTTCAAGCCTTATGAAGTCTTTTGTGATGCTTCATTGCAAGGTCTTGGTGGTGTTCTCATGCAAGACAAGAAGATTGTGGCATACACTTCTCGTCAGCTAAAACCAAATGAGAAGAATTACCCCACACAAGATCTCGAGCTAGCAGCAGTTGTTCATGCCTTAATCACGTGGAGACACCTTCTGTTGGGAAGAAAAGTGGACATCTTCACCGATCACAAGAGCTTGAAGTACATCTTCACTCAGCCAAACCTTAACCTTCGCCAGACTCATTGGGTTGAGATGATTCAAGAGTACGATCCAAGCATTGAGTATACTCCTGGCAAGGCCAATGTCATTGCAGATGCCTTGACCAGAAAGGCGTATTGCAACAGTCTCCTTCTCAAACCGTTCCAGTCTGAACTTTGTGAATCATTCAGGAAGCTCAACCTCCAAGTCGTTCCGCAAGGCTTTCTTGCAAACCTTCAAGTTGCTCCTACCTTGGAAGATCAAATCCGTGAGGCCCAGCTCAGTGATGCTATGGTGCAGAAAGTGAAACATGGTATTGCTAAGGGTACTCCCAAGTACAAGTGCTATCGCGTTGATGAGAAAGACACCTTGTTCTTTGAGGACAGGATCGTGGTTCCCAAAGGTGATCTCAGGAAGCTCATAATGAACGAAGCACATGACTCCCTCCTCTTGATTCATCCCGGAAGTTCCAAGATGTACCATGACCTCAAAGAATCGTATTGGTGGACTCGCATGAAAAGGGAGATTGCCCAATTCATGAATGAATGTGATGTCTGCAGAAGAGTGAAGGCAGAGCATCAACGTCCAGCCAGACTCCTTCAACTTCTACCTATTCATGAGTGGAAATTCGATCACATTGAAATGGATTTCGTCACTGGTTTTCCCAAGTCCAAGAAGGGAAATGATGTCATCTTTGTGGTGTTTGACAAGCTAACTAAAGTAGCTCATTTTCTTCCAGTCAAAGAATCCATCAACGCAACTCAGCTGGCAGAGCTGTACACCTCCAGAATTGTTTCTTTGCATGGCATTCCTCAAGTGATCTCCTCAGACCGTGGAAGCTTGTTCACATCCAAGTTCTGGGATTCCTTTTAGTCAGCCATGGGCACAAAGATTCGCTTTAGCACTGCGTTTCACCCTCAGACTAGTGGTCAAGTCGAAAGAGTGAACCAGATCCTCGAAGATATGCTAAGAGCTTGTGTCATATCTTTCGGTATGAAATGGGAAGATTGCCTTCCGTTTGCTAAATTCTCCTACAACAACAGCTTCCAAGCAAGTGCCGGTAAAGCTCCTTTTGAAATCCTCTATGGCAGAAAGTGCCGTACCCCCCTCAACTGGTCCGAGACTGGTGAACATCAACTTCTTGAAAATGATTTGATCTCAGAAGCCAAAGAAATGTGCAAAGTCATACGTGAGAATCTCAAGGCCGCGCAATCGCGTCAAAAGAGCTACTGTGACGACAAGCATCGTGACTTGGTTTTCTACATTGGAGACCATGTCTATCTCCGTATTTCTCCCATGAAGGGCACTCAGAGGTTTGGTATCAAGGGCAAGCTTGCTCCAAGATACATGGGCCCTTTCAAGATTCTTGGCAAGAGAGGCGATCTAGCCTACCAACTCGAGCTTCCTTCCAACTTTGCAAATGTTCATGATGTGTTTTACGTGTCTCAACTCCGCAAGTGCTTCAAGACGGCTGAACACACCACTCCGTTCGAAGAGATTGTTCTTCAGCAAGACTTGTCTTATCGTGAGCACCCCATTGCTATCCTTGAAGAAATTGAGCGCAAGACCCGCAAGAAGTCCATCAAATTCTAGAAAGTGAAGTGGTCACACCATACCGACCGAGAAGCTATGTGGGAACGAGAAGATCACCTTCGTTCCGAGTATCCCTCCTTCTTCCAGTCCTAGATCTCGGGACGAGATCTTTTTGTAGTGGAGGAGAGTTTGTAACACCCCATATGTGATACCTTCCATTTATGGCAATATATGAAACATTGACTTCATCAATTACATTCGGGGCTCTTCCTTCATTTCGGGTTTCTTTGTTTTGCGTGTGCATGTGTTCATTTCATCCATTTCATGTTATCATGTGCATTGCATTGCATTCGTGTTGTCACTTGCACCCGGTCATACTCGTTTCTTCCCGTTGTCCATTTCGAGTTCCGACACTCACACACGTGCCCGTGGCACCCTCGAGTCCTTCTTTTGTATGTGGCCGTGAAACGTTCTCAGAATGAGGTGAGACTTGTCATGCGTTATTGTTTTAGTACGTGTAAGCCACCTGTCAAGTTTCATCGCGTTTGGAGTTTGTTTGATACTCCAACGGTTAACCTGGTGGGCTAAAAGCTGCTCTTCCTTTTGGCCCAAGACCCCCTCCACAACAGCCCACTAACCCAGCACAACCACTCCCATCCTCTTGGTCGTCGGATCGCGATCGTGTGGGCGAAAACCACACCCCATTTGGACCTTCCTAGCTCCCTATGCCTATAAAAAGGCCACATCCCCTCCATTTTTGGGCGAACCCCTAGTTCTTCCCTTTTTTTTTCCTTTTTTCTCGTGTCCCGCAGCTCCTCCGCGCGCCGGACGCATCCGCCACCGCCCCGGCGGCCACTCCCAGGCCGCCACGTGGCACCCTCACCCGCCGGCCTCCCACCGCGCCGCTCCGGGCCGCTTCCGGGCCGAAGCCCCGCACCGCCCGCCGCCTTCGTCCGCGCCTCCCGCCGCCGTCGCGCCGGCCCCGTGCCCCGTGCCCCGGTCGCCTCCGCCGCCTCCGGCCGGAGCTCGCTCCACCGCCACTGAGCCCGCAGCTCGCCCTCCGCCGTCCGCTGCCTCTACACCGCCGCCGCCCGTCCGTCACCCCGGCCGACCCCGTCTCCGGCCGGCCCCGTCTCCGGCCGCTGGCGCGCCCCGCCGCTACCACGAATATCCACACCGCCGGCCGTGCCTCCCTCCACCGCTGGCGCCCCAACTCCGGCCGTCTCCTCCGTCTACGGCGTCTACTCCGGCGAAGTCTCGCGGATTGGGACCAGATCCACCGGTCCCCGATCCAAATGCCCGGATATCCCTGTCCCGGAATCCCTCCGTCCCGCGTTGACTTTCGCGGAGGTAAAATTCCACTAAGTCCCGGATCTATGTAATTTTGTTGCCTCCTTCATCATGCAATAACTTCGTGCTTGTAGCTCCGTTTCGCGCGTATGATATGTCGAAATGTTTGTCTCGTCGTGCTCTACATGTTAGTATCAATTTCATGCATGTTACAAATCATCTAGTTGACTCAATCTTCGTGGCAAGAGTGCATGTTGCTGAAACTGTTTCAGCACTTGTTGTTTGTGTAATTTTGTTGCCATGTTTGTGAGCTAATAACTTTGTGCATGTTGGTCCAAATGGAGTGAATGATATGTCCAGATCTTCATTGTGAAATGCTCTACATGATGATTGCTGTAGCATTCATGTTAGGTGTCATATTGTCATGTTTATCTCTGTTGCAAAAGTGCATTTGGCTGATAAGTTTCTGAACTTGTTATGAGATGATGTTTTGTCTTGCTTGTGCTTATTTATCCATGTGTCATATGAGCTAGGTGTCAACATGAGTTTTCTCTTGGGAATATGCTCTACATGATAGATTCATTTCCATGCCATGATATGTCTTGAAATGAGTGCAACAAGCTTGTTTACATGCCTTCATGTTGTAATTCCTGCCATGCCCAGATTTGTTGGAAATATGCCCTAGAGGCAATAATAAAAGGATTATTATTATATTTCCTTATTCATGATAATTGTCTGTTGTTCATGCTTGAATTGTATTGTACGGAAACAACGATACATGTGTGAATACATAGACCACAACGTGTCCCAGGTAAGTCTCTAGTTACTAGCTCGTTGATCAACAGATGGTCACGGTTTCCTGACCATGGACATTGGATGTCATTGATAACGGGATCACATCATTAGGAGAATGATGTGATGGACAAGACCCAATCCTAAGCCTGGCATAAGATCGTGTAGTTCGTAATGCTTAAGCTTTTCCGGTGTCAAGTATTCATAGTGTGGATGCCAAAAGATGTATAGTTGATAATGATAGTCCCACATACTTGTGTCAAGCGTATGAAGAAGCTCCATGCAGATGGGCTTCTAGAGTCTCTTGATTATGAATCATTTGACAAGTGCGAACCATGCCTTTTGGGCAAGATGACCAAGACTCCGTTCTCCGGAACAATGGAGCGAGCAACCAACTTATTGTAAATCATACATACCGATGTGTGCGATCCAATGAGTGTTGAAGCTCGCGGAGGCTATCGTTATGTTCTTACCCTCACAGATAACTTGAGTAGATATGGGTATGTCTACTTGATGAAGCACAAGTCTGCGACCTTTGAAAAGTTCAAGGAATTTCAGAATGAGGTTGAGAATCAACATGACAGAAGAATAAAGTTCTTACGATCAGATCGTGGGGGTGAATATTTGAGTCATGAATTTGGCACGCACCTAAGGAACAGTGGAATTGTTTCACAATTGACACCGCCAGGAACACCTCAGCGTAATGGTGTGTCCGAACGTCAAAATCGTACTTTGTTGGACATGGTGCGATCTATGATGTCTCTCACCGACTTACCGCTATCTTTTTGGGGATTTGCTTTAGAGACTGCCGCATTCACTTTAAATAGGGCTCCGTCAAAATCCGTTGAGACGACACCGTATGAACTTTGGTTTGGCAAGAAACCTAAGCTGTCGTTTCTGAAAGTTTCGGGTTGCGATGCTTATGTCAAGAAACTTCAACCTGAAAAGCTCGAACCCAAATCAGAAAAATGCGTCTTCATAGGATACCCAAAGGAAACAATTGGGTACACCTTCTACCTAAGATCTGAAGGCAAGACTTTTGTTGCCAAGAATGGATCCTTTCTGGAGAAAGAGTTTCTCTCGAAAGAAGTAAGTGGGAGGAAAGTAGAACTTGATGAGGTGACAGTCACCCTTCCCAAACCGGAAAGTAGCGCAGCGCGGGAAATTGTTCCTGAGGTACCTGCACCGTCAAGGGATGAAGTTAATGATGATGATTATGAAGATACAGATCAAGTTACTGCTGAACTTCGAAGGTCCACAAGGACACGTTCCGCACCAGAGTGGTACGGCAACCCTGTCATGGAAATCATGTTGTTAGACAACGGTGAACCTTCGAACTATGAAGAAGCAATGGCGGGCCCGGATTCCAATAAATGGCTTGAAGCCATGAAATCCGAGATATAATCCATGTATGAAAACAAAATATGGACTTTGGTGGACTTGCCCGATGATCGGCACGCCATAGAAAATAAATGGATATTCAAGAAGAAGACAGACGCGGATGGTAATGTGACCATCTATAAGGCTCGGCTTGTCGCTAAGGGTTATCGACAAGTTCAAGGGATTGACTACGACGAGACTTTCTCTCCCGTAGCGATGCTAAAGTCTGTCCGAATCATGTTAGCAATTGCCGCATTCTATGATTATGAGATATGGCAAATGGACGTCAAAACAGCATTCCTTAATGGCTTCCTCAAGGAAGAACTGTATATGATGCAGCCGGAAGGTTTTGTCGATCCAGAGAATGCTGACAAGGTATGCAAGCTCCAGCGCTCGATCTACGGGCTGGTGCAAGCATCTCGGAGTTGGAATATTCGCTTTAATGATGTGATCAAAGCGTTTGGCTTTATACAGACTTGGGGAGAAGCCTGTATTTACAAGAAAGTGAGTGGGAGCTCTGTAGAATTTCTCATATTATATGTGGATGACATATTGTTGATGGGAAATGATATAGATTTCTTGGAGAGCATAAAGGCCTACTTGAATAAGAGTTTTTCAATGAAGGAACTTGGAGAAGCTGCTTATATATTAGGCACCAAGATCTATAGAGATAGATCGAGACGCCTCATTGGTCTTTCACAAAGCACATACCTTGACAAGATATTGAAGAAGTTCAATATGGATCAGTCCAAGAAGGGGTTCTTGCCTGTTTTACAAGGTATGAGATTGAGCACGGCTTAGTCCCCGACCACGGCAGAAGATAGAGAAAAGATGAGTGTCATCCCCTATGCCTCAGCCATAGGTTCTATTATGCATGCCATGCTGTGTACCAGACCTGATGTGAACCTTGCCATAAGTTTGGTAGGGAGGTACCAAAGTGATCCCGGTATGGAACACTGGACAGTGGTCAAGAACATCCTGAAGTACCTGAAAAGGACTAAGGATATGTTTCTCGTTTATGGAGGTGACGAAGAGCTCGTCATAAAGGGTTACGTCGATGCTAGCTTCGACACAGATCTGGATGACTCCAAGTCACAAACCGGATACGTGTATATTCTGAATGGTGGAGCAGTCAGCTGGTGCAGTTGCAAGCAGAGCATCGTGGCGCATTGTACATGTGAAGCGGAGTACATAGCTGCTTGCGAAGCAGCACAAGAAGGAGTCCGGATGAAGGAGTTCATCACCGACCTAGGAGTCATTCCAAGCGTGTCAAGCCCGAGGACTCTCTTCTATGACAACACTGGAGCTATTGCCATTGCCAAGGAGCCCAGGTTTCACAAGAAGACCAAGCACATCAAGCACTGTTTCAACTCCATCCGGAATTACATTCAAGATGGAGACATAGATATTTGTAAAGTGCACACAGATCTGAATGTTGCAGATCCGTTGACTAAACCTTTTCCAAGGGCAAAACATGATCAACACCAGAACTCTATGGGTGTTCGATTCATCACAATGTAACTAGATTATTGACTCTAGTGCAAGTGGGAGACTATTGGAAATATGCCCTAGAGGCAATAATAAAAGGATTAATATTATATTTCCTTATTCATGATAATTGTCTGTTGTTCATGCTTGAATTGTATTGTACGGAAACAGCGATACATGTGTGAATACATGGACGACAACGTGTCCCTGGTAAGCCTCTAGTTACTAGCTCGTTGATCAACAGATCGTCACGGTTTCCTGACCATGGACATTGGATGTCATTGATAACGGGATCACATCATTAGGAGAATGATGTGATGGACAAGACCCAATCCTAAGCCTGGCATAAGATCGTGTAGTTCGTAGTGCTTAAGCTTTTCTTGTGTCAAGTATCTGTTCCTTAAGACCATGAGGTTGTGCAACTCCCGGATACCGTAGGAATACTTTGGGTGTGCCAAACGTCACAACGTAACTGGGTGGCTATAAAGGTACACAACGGGTATCTCCGAAAGTGTCTGTTGAGTTGGTACGTACCGAGACTGGGATTTGTCACTCCGTATGACGGAGAGGTATCTCTGGGCCCACTCGGTAAGACATCATCATCATGAGCTCAAAGTGACTAAAGAGTTAGTCACGGGATGATGGATTATGGAACGATTAAAGAGACTTGCCATGACAAGATTGAACAAGGTATCGGTATACCGACGATCGAATCTCGGGCAAGTACCGTACCGATAGACAAAGGGAATTACATACGGGATTAAGTGAATCCTTGACATCGTGGTTCATCCGATGAGATCATCGAGGAACACGTGGGAACCAACATGGGTATCCAGATCCCACTGTCGGTTATTGACCGCAGAGTCATCTCGGTCATGTCTGCGTGTCTCCCGAACCCGTAGGGTCTACACACTTAAGGTTCGGTGACGCTAGGGTTATAGAGATATATGCACACGGAAACCCGAATGTTGTTCGGAGTCCCGGATGAGATCCCGGACATCACGAGGAGTTCCGGAATGGTCCGGAGGTAAAGAATGATATATAGGAAGTCCAGTTTCGGCCATCGGGAGAGTTCCGGGGGTCACCGGTAACGTACCGGGACCACCGGAAGGGTCCCAGGGGTCCACCGGGTGGGGCCACCCATCCCATAGGGCCCCGCGGGCCGTAGGGGGAGGGGGACCAGCCCCTAGTGGGCTGGCGCACCCCCCATGGGCCTCCCCCATGCGCCTAGGGTTGAAACCCTAGGGGTGGGGGCGCCCCCCTTAGGCTTGGGGGCAAGCCACCCCCTTGGCCGCCGCCCCCCTAGGAGATTGGATCTCCTAGGGCCGGCGGCCCCTGGCCCCCTATATATAGTGGGGGAAGAGAGGGTAGCCGCACCTTAGCCCCTGGCGCCTTTCCCCCTCCCGTTACACCTCCTACTCCTCCCGCAGGGTCTCGGCGAAGCCCTGCAGCTTTTCCCGTGGCATCCACCACCACGCCGTCGTGCTGCTGGATCTCCATCAACCTCTCCTCCCCCCTAGCTGGATCAAGAAGAAGGAGACGTAGCTGTTGTTGGGGATCGTAGCAGAAAATCAAAAAATTTCCTACGCGTCACCAAGATCTATCTATGGAGTAATCTAGCAACGAGCATAAAGGAGAGTGAGTGCATCTACATACCCTTGTAGATTGCGAGCGGAAGCGTTCCAGAGAACGGGGATGATGGAGTCGTACTCGTCGTGATCCAAATCACCGATGATCCTAGCGCCGAACGGACGGCACCTCCGTGTTCAACACACGTACGGAGCGGGGACGTCTCCTCCTTCTTGATCCAGCAAGGGGGGAGGAGAGGTTGATGGAGATCCAGCAGCACGACGACGTGGTGGTGGAAGTAGCGGGATTCCAGCAGGGCTTCGCCAAGCGCTGCGGGAGGAGGGAGATGTGTCACGGGAGGGAGAGGGAGGCGCCAGGGCTTGGGTGCTGCTCCCATGCGCCTCCCCACTATATATAGGGGTGGAGGGGGCTGGTTTCTTGCCCTCCAAGTCCATTGGGGCGTTGGCAAAGGTGGGGGAAAGAAATCCCATCATTTCCTTTCCCCACCGATTGTTATCCCCCCTTTTTAGGGATCTTGATCTTATCCCTTCGGGATATGATCTTATTCCTTCTAAGGGGGGATCTTGGTGCGCCTTGACCAGGGGTGTGGGGCCTTGCCCCCACTACCCACGTTCATGTGGGTCCCCCCATGCAGGTGGGCCCCACTTCGGAACCTTCTAGAACCTTCCCGGTACAATACCGAAAAATCCCGAACTTTTTCCGGTGGCCAAAATAGGACTTCCTATATATAAATCTTTACCTCCGGACCATTCCGGAACTCCTCGTGACGTCCGGGATCTCATCCGGGACTCCGAACAACTTTCGGGTTTCCGCATACTTATATCTCTACAACCCTAGCGTCACCGAACCTTAAGTGTGTAGACCCTACGGGTTCGGGAGACACACAGACATGACCGAGACGACTCTCTGGTCAATAACCAACAGCGGGATCTGGATACCCATGTTGGCTCCCACATGCTCCACGATGATCTCATCGGATGAACCACGATGTCAAGGATTCAATCAACCCCGTATACAATTCCCTTTGTCTATCGGTAAAGTACTTGCCCGAGATTCGATCGTCGGTATCCCGATACCTTGTTCAGTCTCGTTACCGGCAAGTCTCTTTACTCGTTCCGTAACACATCATCCCGTGATCAACTCCTTGATCACATTGTGCACATTATGATGATGTCCTACCGAGTGGGCCCAGAGATACCTCTCCGTCATACGGAGTGACAAATCCCAGTCTCGATTCGTGCCAACCCAACAGACACTTTCGGAGATACCTGTAGTGCACCTTTATAGCCACCCAGTTATGTTGTGACGTTTGGTACACCCAAAGCATTCCTACGGTATCCGGGAGTTGCACAATCTCATGGTCTAAGGAAAAGATACTTGACATATAGAAAAGCTTTAGCATACGAACTACACGATCTGTGCTAGGCTTAGGATTGGGTCTTGTCCATCACATCATTCTCCTAATGATGTGATCCCGTTATCAACGACATCCAATGTCCATGGTTAGGAAACCGTAACCATCTATTGATCAACGAGCTAGTCGTCTAGAGGCTCACTAGGGACATGGTGTTTGTCTATGTATCCACACATGTATCTGAGTTTCCTATCAATACAATTCTAGCATGGATAATAAACGATTATCGTGAACAAGGAAAAATAATAATAACCAATTTATTATTGCCTCTAGGGCATATTTCCAACAGTCTCCCACTTGCACTAGAGTCAATAATCTAGTTCACATCGCCATGTGATTAACACTCAATGAGTTCTGGGTTTGATCATGTTATGCTTGTGAGAGAGGTTGTAGTCAACGGGTCTGCAACATTCAGATCCCTATGTACTTCGCAAAATTTTATGTCATATCGTAGATGCTGCTACCACGTTCCACTTGGAGCTATTCCAAACTGTTGCTCCATTATACGTATCCGGTATCTCTACCCCGAGTTATCCGGATAGGTGTAAAGCTTGTATCGACGTGACTCTTTACGTCGAACTCTTTATCACCTCCATAACCGAGAAACATTTCCTTATTCCTCTAAGGATAATTTTGACCACTATCTAGTGATCCACTCCTGGATCACCTTTGTACCCTCTTGCCAGACATGTGGCAAGGCACACATCAGGTGCGGTACTTAGCATGGCATACCGTATAGAGCCTATGACAAAAGCATAGGGGACGACCTTCGTCCTTCCTCTTTCTTCTGCCGTGGTCAAGCTTTGAGTCTTACTCAACTTCACACCTTATAACTCAGGTAAGAATTCCTTCTTTAACTGACCTATTTTGAACTCCTTCAAAATCATGTCAAAGGTGTGTGTTCCTTTTGAAAGTATCATCAGGCGTCTTGATCCATCTCTATAGATCTTGATGCCCAATTATGTAAGCAACTTTATCCAGGTCTTCCTTTGAAAAACTCCTTTCAAACAACCCTTTACGCTTTCCAGAAATTCAACATCATTTCGGATCAACCATATGTCATTCACATATACTTATCAGAAATGTTGTAGTGCTCCCACTCACTTTATTGCAAATACAAGTTTCTAACAAACTTTGTATACCCAAAAACTTTGATCACTCCATCAAAGTGTATATTCCGACTCCGAGATGCTTGCTCTAGTCCATGGAAGGATCGCTGGAGCTAGCATACCTTTTAGCATCCTTAGGATCGACAAAACCTTTCTGATTGTATCACATACAACCTTTCTTTAAGAAAACTGGTAAGGAAACTTGTTTTGTCATCCATCTGCCAGATTTCATAAATGCAGCTAATGCTAACATGATTCTGACGGACTTAAGCACCGCTACGGGTGAGAAAATCTCATCGTAGTCAACTCCTTGAACTTGTGGAAAACTCTTCGCCACAAGTCGAGCTTCATAGATGGTGACATTACCGTCCACGTCCGTCTTAGTCTTAAAGATCCATTTGTCTCAATGGCTTGCCGATCATAGGGCAAGTCCACCAAAGTCCATACTTTGTTTTGATACATGGATCCTATCTCGGATTTATCGGTTTCTAACCATTTGTCGGAATATGGACCCACCATCGCTTCTCCATAGTTCGTAGGTTCATTGTTGTCCAACAACATGACATTTAAGACAGGATCACCGTACCACTCAGGAGTAGTACTTATCCTTGTCGACCTACGAGGTTTGATAGCAACTTGATCCGAAACTTCATGATCACTATCATTAGTTTCCTCTTCAACAGTCGTAGGTTCCACAGAAACATCTTTCTGTGTTGCACTACTCTCCGGTTGAAGTGAGGGTTCGAAAACCTTATCAAGTTCTATCTTCCTCCCACTCAATTCTTTCGAGAGAAACTCTTTCTCGAGAAAGGACCCGTTCTTAGTGACAAACATTTTTGTCCTTGGATCTGAGATAGAAGGTATACCCAACCGTTACCAGTGGGTATCCCATGAAGATGTATTTGTCCGCTTTGGGTTTGAGCTTTTCCCGGCTGAAGCCATAAGCCTCGCAGCCCCAAACATTGAGAAACGACAACTACGGTTTCTTGCCAAACCATACGACGTCGTCTCAACGGACTTAGATGGTGCCCTATCTAAAGTTAATGCAGCTGTCTCTAATGCATAACCTCAAAATAATAGCGGTAGATCGGTAAGAGACATCATAGATCGTACCATATCTCATAAGGTTCGATTATGACGTCCAGACACACCATTACGCTGTGGTGTTCCAGGTGGCTTCAACAGCAAAACAATTCCACAATGTCTTAAGTGATTGCCAAACTCACAACTCAGAAAATCTTCCCTTGATCAGATCGTAGGAACATGATCTTCTTGTTATGATGATTCTTAACTTCACTCTGAAATTGCTTGAACTTTTCAAACGTTTCAGACTTTTGCTTCATTAAGTAAATATACCCATATCTACTCAAATCGTCAGTGAAGATGAGAAAATAATGATATCCACCACACGCCTTAATTCTCATTGGATCACACACATCAGCATGTATGATTTCCAACAAGTCACTTGCCCGTTTCATTGTACCTGAAAATGGGGTCTTAGTCATCCTGCCCATGAGGCATGGCTCACATGTGTCAAGCGATTCAAAATCAAGTGACTCCAAACGTCCATCAGCATGGAGTTTCTTCATGCATTTTATGCCAAAATGACCTAAGCGGCAGTGCCACAAGAAAGTGGTACTATCATTATTAACTCTACATCTTTTGGCATTAATATTATCATCATGTGTATTGCTATAATCGAGATTCAATAAACCATTGGGTGCATGACCATAAAGGTGTTATTCATGTAAACAGAATAACCATTATTCTCTAACTTAAATGAATAACCGTATTGCAATGAACATGATCTAATCATATTCATGCTCAACGTAGACACCTGATAACATTTATCTAGGTTCAACACTAATCCCGAAAATAGAGGGAGCGTGCGATGGTGATCTTATCATCCTTGGAAACACTTCCAACACATCGTCACCTCGCCCTTAGCTAGTCTCCGTTCAGTCCGTAGCTTTTGCTTCAAGTCACTAATAATAGCAACTGAACCGGTATCCAATACCCAGGTGCTACAAGGAGTACTAGTGAGGTACACATCAATAATACGTATATCAAATATACTTTGTTGAAGTTTCCAGCTATTCTTATCTACCATGTATTTGGGGTAGTTCCGCTACCATGTGACCGTTCCCCTTACAATAGAAGCACTTAGTCTCGAGGTTTGGGTTCAACCATTGGGTTCCTTCATTAGAGCGACAACTGGTTTGCCATTCATGAAGTTTCCCTTCTAGCCCTTGCCCCTTTTTGAAACCAGTGATCTTGTTAAACCATCAACACTTGATGCTCCTTCTTGATTTCTACTTTCGCGGTCTTAAGAACCGCTAATAGCTCCGGGATCATCTCCATCCTTTGCATGTCATAGTTCATCACGAAGTTCTAGTAGCTTGGTGATAGTGTCCAGAGAATTATGTCAACCACTATCTCACCTGGAAGATTAACTCCCACTTGGTTCAAGTGATTTTGGCCCAGACATTCTGAGCACATGCTCACTAGTTGAGCCATTCTCCTCCATCTTTTTGGCAAAAGAACTTGTCAGAGGTCTCATACCTCTCAACACGGGCATGAGCCTGAAATCCCAATTTCAGCTCTTAGAACATCTCATATGTTCTATGGCGTTCAAAACGTCATTGGAATCCCGATTCTAAGCCGTAAAGTATGGTGCACTAAACTATCAAGTAGTCATCAGGACGTGTCTCTCAGGTGTTCACAACATCCACAGACAACGTTGTAGGGGTTTGCACATCGAGTGGTGCATCAAAGACGTAAGCTTTCTGTGCAGCAGTGAGGACACTCCTCGGACTACGGACCCAGTCCGCATCATTGCTTACAATATCTTTCAACTTAGTCTTTCTCTAGGATCGTATTAAACAGGGAGCTACAACGCAGTTATTGGTCTACAACATAATTTGCGAAGACAACTTAGACTATTGTTCATGACAATGAAGTTCATCTAATGAACTCCCACTCAGATAGACATCTCTCTAGTCATCTAAGTGATACATGATCCGAATCGACTAGGCCGTGTTCGATCATCACGTGAGACGGACTAGTCATCAACGGTGAACATCTTCATGTTGATCGTATCTTCTATACGACTCATGTTTGACCTTTCGGTCTTCCGTGTTCCGAGGCCATGTCTGTACATGCTAGGCTCGTCAAGTCAACCCTAAGTGTATTGCGTGTGTAAATCTGGCTTACACCCGTTGTATGCGAACGTTAGAACCTATCACACCCGATCATCACGTGGTGCTTCGGAACAACGAACCTTAGCAACGGTGCACAGTTAGGGGAAACACAATTCTTGAAATTTTAGTGAGAGATCATCTTATTCACTACCGTCGTTCTAAGCAAATAAGATGAAAAACATGATAAACATCACATGCAATCAAATAGTGACATGATATGGCCAATATCATTTTGCTCCTTTTGATCTTCATCTTCGGGGCTCCATGATCAAGACCCAATCCTAAGCCTGGCATAAGATCGTGTAGTTCGTAGTGCTTAAGCTTTTCTTGTGTCAAGTATCTGTTCCTTAAGACCATGAGGTTGTGCAACTCCCGGATACCGTAGGAATACTTTGGGTGTGCCAAACGTCACAACGTAACTGGGTGGCTATAAAGGTACACAACGGGTATCTCCGAAAGTGTCTGTTGAGTTGGTACGTACCGAGACTGGGATTTGTCACTCCGTATGACGGAGAGGTATCTCTGGGCCCACTCGGTAAGACATCATCATCATGAGCTCAAAGTGACTAAAGAGTTAGTCACGGGATGATGGATTATGGAACGATTAAAGAGACTTGCCATGACAAGATTGAACAAGGTATCGGTATACCGACGATCGAATCTCGGGCAAGTACCGTACCGATAGACAAAGGGAATTACATACGGGATTAAGTGAATCCTTGACATCGTGGTTCATCCGATGAGATCATCGAGGAACACGTGGGAACCAACATGGGTATCCAGATCCCACTGTCGGTTATTGACCGCAGAGTCATCTCGGTCATGTCTGCATGTCTCCCGAACCCGTAGGGTCTACACACTTAAGGTTCGGTGACGCTAGGGTTATAGAGATATATGCACACGGAAACCCGAATGTTGTTCGGAGTCCCGGATGAGATCCCGGACATCACGAGGAGTTCCGGAATGGTCCGGAGGTAAAGAATGATATATAGGAAGTCCAGTTTCGGCCATCGGGAGAGTTCCGGGGGTCACCGGTAACGTACCGGGACCACCGGAAGGGTCCCAGGGGTCCACCGGGTGGGGCCACCCATCCCATAGGGCCCCGCGGGCCGTAGGGGGAGGGGGACCAGCCCCTAGTGGGCTGGCGCACCCCCCATGGGCCTCCCCCATGCGCCTAGGGTTGAAACCCTAGGGGTGGGGGCGCCCCCCTTAGGCTTGGGGGCAAGCCACCCCCTTGGCCGCCGCCCCCCTAGGAGATTGGATCTCCTAGGGCCGGCGGCCCCTGGCCCCCTATATATAGTGGGGGAAGAGAGGGTAGCCGCACCTTAGCCCCTGGCGCCTTTCCCCCTCCCGTTACACCTCCTACTCCTCCCGCAGGGTCTCGGCGAAGCCCTGCAGCTTTTCCCGTGGCATCCACCACCACGCCGTCGTGCTGCTGGATCTCCATCAACCTCTCCTCCCCCCTAGCTGGATCAAGAAGGAGGAGACGTAGCTGTTGTTGGGGATTGTAGCAGAAAATCAAAAAATTTCCTACGCGTCACCAAGATCTATCTATGGAGTAATCTAGCAACGAGCATAAAGGAGAGTGAGTGCATCTACATACCCTTGTAGATTGCGAGCGGAAGCGTTCCAGAGAACGGGGATGATGGAGTCGTACTCGTCGTGATCCAAATCACCGATGATCCTAGCGCCGAACGGACGGCACCTCCGTGTTCAACACACGTACGGAGCGGGGACGTCTCCTCCTTCTTGATCCAGCAAGGGGGGAGGAGAGGTTGATGGAGATCCAGCAGCACGACGACGTGGTGGTGGAAGTAGCGGGATTCCAGCAGGGCTTCGCCAAGCGCTGCGGGAGGAGGGAGATGTGTCACGGGAGGGAGAGGGAGGCGCCAGGGCTTGGGTGTTGCTCCCATGCGCCTCCCCACTATATATAGGGGTGGAGGGGGCTGGTTTCTTGCCCTCCAAGTCCATTGGGGCGTTGGCAAAGGTGGGGGAAAGAAATCCCATCATTTCCTTTCCCCACCGATTGTTATCCCCCCTTTTTAGGGATCTTGATCTTATCCCTTCGGGATATGATCTTATTCCTTCTAAGGGGGGATCTTGGTGCGCCTTGACCAGGGGTGTGGGGCCTTGCCCCCACTACCCACGTTCATGTGGGTCCCCCCATGCAGGTGGGCCCCACTTCGGAACCTTCTAGAACCTTCCCGGTACAATACCGAAAAATCCCGAACATTTTCCGGTGGCCAAAATAGGACTTCCTATATATAAATCTTTACCTCCGGACCATTCCGGAACTCCTCGTGACGTCCGGGATCTCATCCGGGACTCCGAACAACTTTCGGGTTTCCGCATACTTATATCTCTACAACCCTAGCGTCACCGAATCTTAAGTGTGTAGACCCTACGGGTTCGGGAGACACGCAGACATGACCGAGACGACTCTCCGGTCAATAACCAACAGCGGGATCTGGATACCCATGTTGGCTCCCACATGTTCCACGATGATCTCATCGGATGAACCACGATGTCAAGGATTCAATCAATCCCGTATACGATTCCCTTTGTCTATCGGTATAGCACTTGCCCGAGATTCGATCGTCGGTATACCGATACCTTGCTCAATCTCGTTACCGGCAAGTCTCTTTACTCGTTCCGTAACACATCATCCCGTGATCAACTCCTTGATCACATATTGTGCACATTATGATGATGTCCTACCGAGTGGGCCCAGAGATACCTCTCCGTCATACGGAGTGACAAATCCCAGTCTCGATTCGTGCCAACCCAAAAGACACTTTCGGAGATACCTGTAGTGCACATTTATAGCCACCCAGTTACGTTGTGACGTTTGGTACACCCAAAGCATTCCTACGGTATCCGGGAGTTGCACAATCTCATGGTCTAAGGAAAAGATACTTGACATATAGAAAAGCTTTAGCATACGAACTACACGATCTGTGCTAGGCTTAGGATTGGGTCTTGTCCATCACATCATTCTCCTAATGATGTGATCCCGTTATCAACGACATCCAATGTCCATGGTCAGGAAACCGTAACCATCTATTGATCAACGAGCTAGTCATCTAGAGGCTTACTAGGGACATGGTGTTTGTCTATGTATCCACACATGTATCTGAGTTTCCTATCAATACAATTCTAGCATGGATAATAAACAATTATCATGAACAAGGAAATATAATAATAACCAATTTATTATTGCCTCTAGGGCATATTTCCAACAGCTGTACCGTACGTGTGTTGAACGCGGAGGTGCCGTTCGTTCGGCGCTGGGATCATCGGTGACGAGGATCACGACGTGTACGACTCCATCATCCACGTTCCCTTGAACGCTTCCGCTCACGATCTACAAAGGGTATGTAGATGCACTCCTTTATGCTCGTTGCTAGATGAACTCCTTAGATTGATCTTGGTGAAGCGTAGAATTTTTTTGAATTCTGCTACGTTCCCCTACAAGATTTGCTAAGTCTGGATAAACTTTTGCACTTTTGCTATGGTGTTTGAGACATGTTCTAGTATGTTGTAGAAGTAGCAATTTGGTTATTCTTGAAGAGCATGTTATGTATGTTGTTGCCATGCCTTTTGCTTGCATGTTGGCTTGCTGTAGCTTGTTGTTTTCATGCTCTCAAGAGGCTATAAAATGTATCTGTCAACATGTTATCAACAAGTTCAGTTTTGCCACGAGTGTAGCTAGTGTTCCAAGCATCCTATAAGCATGTTCTTGCTTTGAGTAGCTTCTCAAATATGTATTCTTGTTGTTGGTTACCATAACTTGCCATGCAATGCTTTGAGTTGAGTTGCACAAGCTTGTAAACATGCCTATTCGTTGTAATTCTGCCATGCCTTGTAATTTTCACTAAGTCTGCGAATTCTGTAAATTTATTGCAACTTGCCATGCTTGTTTAATTGTGTTCCAGCAAGGTTTTGGGTGTGTTCTAAGTTCATGCTTGTTAAGTATCATGTATATTTCACATCCATGCACTTTGTCTCCATGTTTCGGTGCTGTAGCATAATTATTTCTTGCTCCAAAGATGCCATGTTGCTGTAAACTTCAGTTTTGCTTGAATCTTGTTTTGCTTGCCTTTTGCAAACCGTGCGTCCGTTTTCGGTGATCTTTATATCGATTTCAACCGAAATCTTCCAATCTATCCAGTGGCTTGCTTGGTTTCCCAAGATGAGGCCTTTTCCATCATATTCTCCTTAGGATCAAGAGCATCCACATGCATACGCACATCATACTCGCATCCCTTGTTATGACTTGCATCATGTTGATTGTGCATTGCACCGTGTTTGATATTGTGCTGTTATTGTGTTATTGTGTTGGGTAGAGACGAGAGACGATTAGGAGTTCGAGGTTACTACCGAGGTTGAGTTTGAGGAGCAAGGTTGCGATCCCTCCGTGGAATCAACAGGCAAGATGACCATTCCCAAATATAACTTCTATCTTTGACTATGCTAGATGTCTCACTCTTTAGATATTGCCTCGATGCTTATTCCTGTTTGTCAGCCCTCCTATTGTTGCCATGAAACATTCTAACCACCTTCCTAGCAAACCGTTGTTTGGCTAAGTACGCATCGCTCAGCCCCTCTTATAGCTTTGTTAGTTGCAGGTGAAGTTTTGAAGATTCTTGCCCCGTGATGAAGTTATGGTTGGGATATCACAATATATAATATGTTAAACTAAATCACCTATATATTGGTAATGGGTGGAAGGCTAAGCCTCTTGCTTGGTGTTTTGTTCCACTCATGCCACCCTAGGAACCGATAAACCGGTGTTATGTTCCTTGATTTTGCGTTCCTAACATGGTTGGGGTTTATGGGCCCCCCTTGATAATTCGCTCAGTGCTAAAGCTTTTCCAGCAAGGCCCAACTTTGGTTTTACATTTGCCTAATAAGAAAAACTTGCATAGGGAGTTATAAACCCGAGTTCTTAATCAACAACCCAGGCCAGTGCTCCTCATGAGCGTTGGTCCAACCGGGCAGACTACGGGGCCACCACGAGGAAACTCGAGGATTGGTATTTTCCTGTAGGTTGTCCCATCCGGTCTTGGCCTGAGACGAGATACGTGCGGCTACTATCAGGGTGTCGGCACGCCGGGAGGTTTTGCTGGATTAGTTTTACCTTTGTCGAAATATCTTGAGCACGGGATTCCGAGAATACTTGGGTCTTCCCACTTTGGAGTTGCGACTCTGCAGATCGTGAGCTTGTGATGGGCTAAGTTGGGACACCCCTGCAGGGCTTGATCTTTCGAAAGCCGTGCCTGCGGTTATGTGGCAGATGGGAATTTGTTAATATCCAGTTGTAGATAACTTGACACCTTATTCATGAATACACTACCTGGGTGAGTAACCGTGATGGTCTCTTTCCGAAGGGCTTTGGGAAGTGAACACGGTGGGGTTATGTTTGATCGTGAGTAGTTAGGATCACTTCTTGATCAACTTGGCGATCGTTGGCACTTGTTCTCTTCCCGCTCTAAACTCGTAAGCTAGTGCTTAGTGCTTGCTACAACCTTGTTTATAGCCTTTCCACACCTAAGGCTTTGATAGTTTTGCTACCCGGGAACGGGATTGCTGAGTCCTCTGTGGCTCACAGATTCAACACACACCAGATGCAGGTACCATTGAGATCTATACAGGAGATGGTTCAGAGCTGTACTGGGAGTTCGACAAAGAGCGTGGACGTTACTATGTGTCTTATCCCGACGATCAGTGGTGGCTTCTACTAGGGGCAATCAGGCCTTGTGTTATTTATGGTATCTTTTCGTTTGGATTTCGTCCGTAGTCAGACTCTGATCTTATTTGGATGATGCATGCTATTGTATTCACTTGTGTGATGTGGCGAGTGTAAGCCAACTATCATTTTACAATTTCATCCCTGAATTTACATGAGTTGTGCAAAGATACCATACTTGAGATCATTCTAGTATGCGTTTATGTCCTTAAGTCATGCCTCGACACGTGGGGGACATAGCCGCATAATGGGCATTACAATCTAGATAATAGCTATGGGCCCGAAGGTCTGTGGTAAACTACTCACAACTCATGGTGAGGGCGATGATGATGATGTAGAAGCACTCCATGATGGGTCCCCCCTCCGGCGGAGCTCCGGAACAGGCTCCAAGATGGGATCTCACGAGAACAGAAGTTTACGGCGGTGGAATTAGGGGTTTCTCTTTGTTGCTGATGGTTTCAGGGGACGTAGGCTTATATAGGAGGAAGGAGGACACCGGGGGACTCACGAGGGACCCATGAGGCAGGAGGCGCGCCCTGGTAAGGGGGGCACGCCCGCCACCCTCGTGGGCACCTCGTGGCCCCTACTTCGTGGTTCTCAAGTCTCCTGTGCGTGATTTTATCCAAAAATATCTCTCCCGAAGGTTTCATTCTGTTTGGACTCCGTTTGATATTCCTTTTCTGCAAAACCCTGAAACAGGAAAAAAAACAACAATCTGGACTGGGTCTTTGGGTTAGTAGGTTAGTCCCAAAAATTATATAAAAGTGTATGACAAAGCCCATTAAACATCCAAGACATCATAAAATAATAGCATGGAACAATCAAAAATTATAGATACGTTGGAGACGTATCAATCAACACCAAAACTCTATGGGTGTTCGATTCATCACAATGTAACTAGATTATTGACTCTAGTGCAAGTGGGAGACTGTTGGAAATATGCCCTGGAGGCAATAATAAAATGGTTATTATTATATTTCCCTGTTCATGATAATTGTCTAGTGTTCATGCGATAATTGTATTATCCGGAAATCATAATACATATGTGAATACATAGACCACAACATGTCCCTAGTGAGCCCCTAGTTGACTAGCTTGTTGATCAATAGATGGTTACGGTTTCCTGACCATGGACATTGGATGTCATTGATAATGGGATTGCATCATTAGGAGAATGATGTGATGGACAATGTTGGGGAACGTAGCAGAAATCAAAAAATTCTACGCTTCACCAAGATCAATCTATGGAGTCATCTAACAACGAGGGAGAGGGGAGTGCATCTACATACCCTTGTAGATCGCGCACGGAAGCGTTCAAGAGAACGGGGATGATGGAGTCGTACTCGTCGTGATCCAAACCACCGATGATCCTAGCGCCGAACGGACGGCACCTCCGCGTTCAACACACGTACAGAGCAGCGACGTCTCCTCCTTGTTGATCCAGCAAGGGGGGAGGAGAGGTTGATCGAGATCCAGCAGCACGACGGCGTGGTGGTGGAAGTAGCGGGATTCCAGCAGGGCTTCGCCAAGCGCTGCGGGGGGAGGGAGAAGTGTCACGGGAGGGAGAGGGAGGCGCCAAGGCATGGGGTGCGGCTGCCCTCCCTCCCCCCACTATATATAGGGGTCCTGGGGGGCGACCCTAGGAGATCCAATCTCCTAGGGGGGGCGGCGGCCAAAGGGGGGACTTGCCCCCTAAGCAGGTGGGGCGCCCCCACCCCTAGGGTTTCCAACCCTAGGCACAGTGGGAGGCCCAAGGGGGGGCACCAGCCCACTATGGGCTGGTTCCCTTCCCCTTTCAGCCCATGGGGCCCTCCGGGATAGGTGGCCCCACCCGGTGGACCCCCGGGACCCTTTCGGTGGTCCCGGTAGAATACCGGTGACCCCCAAAACTCTCCCGGTGGCCGAAATTATACTTCCTATATATAATTCTTTACCTCCGGACCATTCCGGAACTCCTGGTGATGTCCGGGATCTCATTCGGGACTCGGAACAACTTTCGGGTTACCGCATATTTATATCACTACAACCCTAGCGTCACCGAACCTTAAGTGTGTAGACCCTACGGGTTCGAGAGACATGTAGACATGATCGAGACGACTCTCCGGTCAATAACCAACAGCGGGATCTGGATACCCATGTTGGCTCCCACATGCTCCTCGATGATCTCATCGGATGAACCACGATGTCAAGGATTCAATCAATCTCGTATACGATTCCCTTTGTCTATCGGTATAGTACTTGCCCGAGATTCGATCGTCGGTATACCGATACCTTGTTCAATCTCGTCATGCCAAGTCTCTTTACTCGTTCCGTAATACATCATCCCGTGACCAACACCTTAGTCACATTGAGCTCATTATGATGATGTCTTACCGAGTGGGCCCAGAGATACCTTTCCGTCACACGGAGTGACAAATCCCAGTCTCGGTTCGTGCCAACCCAACACATACTTTCAGAGATACCCGTTGTGTACCTTTATAGCCACCCAGTTACGTTGTGTCGTTTGGCACACCCAAAGTATTCCTATGGTATTCGGGAGTTGCACAACCTCATGGTCTAAGGAAAAGATACTTGACATTGGAAAAGCTTTAGCATTACGAACTACACGATCTTGTGATAGGCTTAGGATTGGGTCTTGTCCATCACATCATTCTCCCAATGATGTGATGTCGTTATCAATGACATCCAATGTCCATGGTCAGGAAACCGTAACCATCTGTTGATCAACGAGCTAGTAACTAGAGGTTTACGAGGGACACGTTGTGGTCTATGTATTCACACATGTATCATTGTTCCCGGATAATACAATTCAAGCATGAATAACAGACAATTATCATGAACAAGGAAATATAATAATAACCATTTTATTATTGCCTCTAGGGCATATTTCTAACAGTCTCCCACTTCCACTAGAGTCAATAATCTAGTTACATTGTGATGAATCGAACACCCATAGAGTTCTGGTGTTGATCATGTTTTGCTCGTGGAAGAGGTTTAGTCAACAGATCTGCGACATTCAGATCCGTATGTACTTTACAAATATCTATGTCTCCATCTTGAATATTATTCCGGATGGAGTTGAAACGGCGCTTGATGTGCTTGGTCTTCTTGTGAAACCTGGGCTCCTTGGCAATGGCAATAGCTCCAGTGTTGTCACAGAAGAGAGTCATCGGGCCCGGCGCGCTTGGAATAACTCCTAGGTCGGTGATGAACTCCTTCATCCACACTCCATCCTACGTTGTTTCGCAAGCAGCTATGTACTCCGCTTCACATGTAGAATGCCCCACGACGCTTTGCTTGCAACTGCACCAGCTGACTGCCCCACCATTGAAAATATACATGTATCCGGTTTGTGACTTGGAGTCATCCAGATCTGTGTCGAAGCTAGCATCGATGTAACCCTTTACGACGAGCTCTTCGTCACCTCCATAAACGAGAAACATATCCTTAGTCCTTTTCAGGTACTTCAGGATGTTCTTGACCGCTGCCCAGTGTTCCATACCGGGATCACTTTGGTACCTCCCCACCAAACTTATGGCAAGGTTCACATCAGGTCTGGTACATAGCATGGCATACATAATAGAACCTGTGGCTGAGGCATAGGGGATGACACTCATCTTTTCTCTATCTTCTGCCGTGGTCGGGGATTGAGCCGTGCTCAATCTCATACCTTGCAATACAGGCAAGAACCCTTTCTTGGACTAATCCATATTGAACTTCTTCAATATCTTATCAAGGTATGTGCTTTGTGAAAGACTAATGAGGCGTCTCGATCTATCTCTATAGATCTTGATGCCTAATATGTAAGCAGCTTCTCCAAGGTCCTTCATTGAAAAACACTTATTCAAGTAGGTCTTTATGCTCTCCAAGAGTTCTACATCATTTCCCTTCAGCAATATATCATCCACATATAATATGAGAAATGCTACAGAGCTCCCACTCACTTTCTTGTAAATACAGGCTTCTCCCCAAGTCTGTATAAACCCAAACGCTTTGATCACCTCATCAAAGCGAATGTTCCAACTCCGAGATGCTTGCACCAGCCCATAGATTGAGCGCTGGAGCTTGCATACCTTGTTAGCATTCTCAGGATCGACAAAACCTTCCGGCTGCATCATATACAGTTCTTCCTTGAGGAAGCCATTAAGGAATGCCGTTTTGACATCCATTTGCCATATCTCATAATCATAGAATGCGGCAATTGCTAACATGATCCGGACGGACTTCAGCATCGCTATGGGGGAGAAAGTCTCATCGTAGTCAATCCCTTGAACTGGTCGGTAACCTTTAGCGACAAGTCGAGCCTTATAGATGGTCACATTACCATCCGCGTCAGTCTTTTTCTTAAAGATCCATTTATTTTCTATTGCATGCCGATCATCGGGCAAGTCCACCAAAGTCCATACTTTGTTTTCATACATGGATCCTATCTCGGATTTCATGGGTTCAAGCCATTTATTGGAATCCGGGCCCGCCATCGCTTCTTCATAGTTCGAAGGTTCACCGTTGTCGAACAACATGATTTCTATGACAGGGTCGCCGTACCACTCTGGTGCAGAACGTGTCCTTGTGGACCTACGAAGTTCATTAGTAACTTGATCTGAAGCTTCATGATCATTATCATCAACTTCCTCCCTAGTCGGTGCAAGCACCTCAAGAACAACTTCCTGCGCTACGCTACTTTCCGGTTCGGAAGGGGTGACTGTCACCTCATCAAGTTCCACTTTCCTCCCACTCACTTTTTTCGAGAGAAACTCTTTCTCCAGAAAGGATCCATTCTTGGCAACGAAAACCTTGCCTTCGGATCTGAGGTAGAAGGTATACCCAATAGTTTACTTAGGGTATCCTATGAAGACGCTTTTTTCGGATTTGGGTTCGAGCTTTTCAGGTTGAAGTTTCTTGACATAAGCATCGTAACCCCAAACTTTCAGAAACGACAACTTAGGTTTCTTGCCAAACCAAAGTTCATACGGTGTCATCTCATCGGATTAGACGGAGCCCTATTTAAAGTGAATGCAGCAGTCTCTAAAGCATAACCCCAAAAAGATAGCGGTAAGTCGGTAAGAGACATCATAGATCGCACCGTGTCCAACAGAGTACGATTACGATGTTCGGACACACCATTACGCTGAGGTGTTCCAGGCGGTGTCAATTGTGAAACAGGTCCATAGTTCCTTTGGTGCGTGCCACATTTGTGACTTAAATATTCTCCTCCACGATCCGATGGTAAGAACTTTATTTTTCTGTCACGTTGATTCTCAACCTCATTCTAAAATTCCTTGAACTTTTCAAAGGTCTCAAACTTGTGTTTCATCAAGTAGACATACCCATATCTACTTAAGTCATCTGTGAGGGTGAGTACATAACGATAGCCTTCGCGAGCTTCAACACTCATTGGACCGCACACATCGGTATGTATGATTTCCAATAAGTTGGTCGCTCGCTCCATTGTTCCGAAGAACGGGGTCTTGGTCATCTTGCCCAAGAGGCATGGTTCACATGTGTCAAATGATTCATAATCAAGAGACTCCAAAAGTCCATCTGCATGGAGCTTCTTCATACGTTTGACACCAATATGACCAAGGCGGCAATGCCACAAGTATGTGGGACAATCATTATCAACCTTACATCTTTTGGCATCCACACTATGAATATGTGTAGCATCACGTTCGAGAGTCATTAATAATAAACCATTGACCAGCGGGGCATGACCATAAAAAATTTATCTCATATAAATAGAACAACCATTATTCTCGGATTTAAATGAGTAGCCATCTCGCATTAAACGAGATCCAGATACAATGTTCATGCTCAAAGCTGGTACTAAATAAAAATTATTGAGGTTTAAAACTAATCCCGAAGGTAGATGTAGAGGTAGCGTGCCGACGGCGATCACATCGACCTTGGAACCATTCCCGACGCGCATCGTCACCTCGTCCTTCGCCAGTCTCCGCTTATTCCGCAGCTCATGCTTTGAGTTACAAATGTGAGAAACTGCACCGGTATCAAATACCCAGGAGCTACTACGAGCACAGGTAAGGTACACATCAATAACATGTATATCACATATACCTTTGACGTTGCCGGCCTTCTTATCTGCTAAGTATTTGGGGCAGTTCTGCTTCCAGTGACCGGTTCCCTTGCAATAAAAGCACCCAGTCTCAGGCTTGGGTCCATTCTTTGGCTTCTTCCCGGCAACTGGCTTACCGGGCGCGGCAACTCCTTTGCCGTCCTTCTTGAAGTTCTTCTTACCCTTGCCTTTCTTGAACTTAGTGGTTTTATTCACCATCAACACTTGATGTTCTTTCTTTATCTCCACCTCTGCTGATTTCAGCATTGAATACACCTCAGGAATGGACTTCTCCATCCCTTGCATATTGAAGTTCATCACGAAGCTCTTGTAGCTAGGTGGGAGCGACTGGAGGATTCTGTCAACGACTGCTTCATCTGGGATATTAATTCCCAAATGAGACAAGTGATTATGCAACCCAGACAATTTGAGTATGTGCTCGCAGACAGAACTATTCTCCTCCATCTTACAACTGTAGAATGCGTCGGAGACGTCATATCTCTCGACTCGAGCATGAGCTTGGAAAACCATTTTCTGCTCTTGGAACATCTCATATGCTCCGTGGTGCTCAAAACGCCTTTGGAGCCCCGATTCTAAGCTGTAAAGCATGCCGCACTGAACCAGGGAGTAATCATCACAACGCGACTGCCAAGCGTTCATAACGTCTTGGTTCGCTGGGGCGGGAGCGTCACCTGGCGGTGCTTCAAGGACATATGTTTTCTTGGCAGCTATGAGGATGATCCTCAAGTTACGGACCCAATCCGTATAGTTGCTGCCATCGTCTTTCAGCTTGGTTTTCTCTAGGAACGCGTTGAAATTGAGGACAACATTAGCGTGGGTCATTGGATCTACAAGACATATTGTCAAGATTTTAGACTATGTTCATGACAATTAAGTTCATCTAAACAAATTTAATGAACTCCCACTCAGATAGACATCTCTCTAGTCATTTAAGTGATACATGATCCGAATCGACTAGGCCGTGTCCGATCATCACGTGAGACAGACTAGTCATCAATGGTGAACATCTTTATGTTGATCGTATCTTCTATACGACTCATGTTCGACCTTTCGGTCTTCCGTGTTCCGAGGCCATGTCTGTACATGCTAGGCTCATCAAGTGGACCCTAAGTGTATTGCGTGTGTAAATCTGGCTTACACCCGTTGTATGCGAACGTTAGAGCCTATCACACCCGATCATCATGTGGTGCTTCGAAACAACGAACCTTAGCAACGGTGCACAGTTAGGGGGGACACAATTCTTGAAATTTTAGTGAGTGATCATCTTATTTACTACCATCGTTCTAAGGAAATAAGATGTAAAAACATGATAAACATCACATGCAATCAAATAGTGACATGATATGGCCAATATCATTTTGCTCCTTTTGATCTTTATCTTCGGGGCTCCATGATCATCATCGTCACCGGCATGACACCATGATCTCCATCATCATGATCTCCATCATCGTGTCTTCATGAAGTTGTCTCGCCAAACATTACTTCTACTACTATGGCTAACGTTTAGCGATAAAGTAAAGTAATTACATGGCGTTTTTCATTGACACGCAGGTCATACAATAAAATAAGACAACTCCTATGGCTCCTGCCGGTTTTCATACTCATCGACATGCAAGTCGTGATTCCTATTACAAGAACATGATCAATCTCATACATCACATATATCATTCATCACGTCCTTTTGGCCATATCACATCACACGGCACATGCTGCAAGAACAAGTTAGACGTCCTCTAATTGTTGTTGCAAGTTTTTTCGTGGCTGCTATAGGTTTCTAGCAAGAACGTTTCTTACCTACACCAAAACCACAACATGACATGCCAATTTCTATTTACCCTTCATAAGGACACTTTTCATCGAATCTGATCCGACTAAAGTGGGAGAGACAGACACCCGCTAGCCACCTTATGCAACTAGTGCATGTCAGTCGGTCGAACCTGTCTCACGTAAGCGTACGTGTAAGGTCGGTCCGGGCCGCTTCATCCCACGATGCCGCCGAATCAATATAAGACTAGTAGCGGCAAGCAAATTGACATTATCTACGCCCACAACTACTTTGTGTTCTACTCATGCAAGATACTACGCATAGACATAGCTCATGATGCCACTGTTGGGGAACGTAGCAGAAATCAAAAAAATTCTACGCTTCACCAAGATCAATCTATGGAGTCATCTAGCAACGAGGGAGAGGGGAGTGCATCTACATACCCTTGTAGATTGCGCGCGGAAGCGTTCAAGAGAACGGGGATGATGGAGTTGTACTCGTCGTGATCCAAATCACCGATGATCCTAGCGCCGAACGGATGGCACCTCCGCGTTCAACACACGTACGGAGCAGCGATGTCTCCTACTTCTTGATCCAGCAAGGGGGGAGGAGTGGTTGATGGACATCCAGCAGCACGACGGCGTGGTGGTGGAAGTAGCGGGATTCAGCAGGGCTTCGCCAAGCGCTGCGGGAGGAGGGAGAAGTGTCACGGCATGGGGTGCGGCTGCCCTCCCTCCCCCCCACTATATATAGGGGCCCTGGGGGCGCCGGCCCTAGGAGATCCAATCTCCTAGGGGGCGGCGGCCAAAGGGGGGACTTGCCCCCCAAGCAGGTGGGGCGCCCCCACCCCTAGGGTTTCCAATCCTAGGTGCAGGGGGAGGCCCAAGGGGGGCCCAGCAGCCCACTATGGGCTGATTCCCTTCCCCTTTCAGCCCATGGGGCCCTCCGGGATAGGTGGCCCCACCCGGTGGACCCCCGGGACCCTTCCGGTGGTCCCGGTACAATACCGGTGACCCCCGAAACTCTCCGGGTGGCCGAAACTGGACTTCCTATATATAATTCTTTACCTCCAGACCATTCCGGAACTCCTCGTGATGTCCAGGGTCTCATCCGGGACTCCGAACCACTTTCGTGTTGCCGCATACTTATATCTCTACAACCCTAGCGTCACCGAACCTTAAGTGTGTAGACCCTACGGGTTCGGGAGACATGTAGACATGACCGAGGCGACTCTCCGGTTAATAACCAACAGCGGGATCTGGATACCCATGTTGGCTCCCACATGCTCCTCCATGATCTCATCGGATGAACCACGATGTCAAGGATTCAATCAATCCCGTATACGATTCCCTTTGTCTATCGGTATAGTACTTGCCCGAGATTCGATCGTCGGTATACCAATACCTTGTTCAATATCGCCATGGCAAGTCTCTTTACTTGTTCCATAATACATCATCCCGTGACCAACACCTTAGTCACATTGAGCTCATTATGATGATGTCTTACCGGGTGGGCCCAGAGATACCTCTCCGTCACACGGAGTGACAAATCCTAGTCTCGGTTCGTGCCAACCCAACAGATACTTTCGGAGATACTCGTTGTGTACCTTTATAGCCACCCAATTACGTTGTGACGTTTGGCACACCCAAAGTATTCCTACGGTATCAGGGAGTTGCACAACCTCATGGTCTAAGGAAAAGATACTTGACATTGGAAAAGCTTTAGCATTACGAACTACACGATCTTGTGCTAGGCTTAGGATTGGGTCTTGTCCATCACATCATTCTCCCAATGATGTGATCTCGTTATCAATGACATCCAGTGTCCATGGTCAGGAAACCGTAACCATCTGTTGATCAACGAGCTAGTAACTAGAGGTTTACCAGGGACACGTTGTGGTCTATGTATTCACACATGTATCACTGTTTCCGGATAATACAATTCAAGCATGAATAACAGAAAATTATCATGAACAAGGAAATATAATAATAACCATTTTATTATTGCCTCTAGGGCATATTTCCAACAGACAAGACCGAATCCTAAGCATAGCACAAGATCGTGTAGTTCGTCTGCTAAAGCTTTTCCAATGTCAAGTATCTTTTCCTTAGACCATGAGATTGTGCAACTCCCGGATACCGTAGGGGTACTTTGGGTGTGCCAAACGTCACAACGTAACTGGGTGGCTATAAAGGTACACTACGGGTATTCCTGAAAGTATCTGTTGGGTTGGCACGAATCGAGACTGGGATTTGTCACTCCGTATGACGGAGAGGTATGTCTGGGCCCACTCGGTAAGACATCATCATAATGAGCTCTATGTGACTAAGGAGTTGGTCACGAGATGATGTGTTACGGAATGAGTAAAGAGACTTGTCGGTAACAAGATTGAACAAGGTATCAGTATACCGAAGTTTGAATGCCGGGCAAGTACAATACCGGTAGACAAAGGGAATCGTATACGAGATTGATTGAATCCCCGACATCGTGGTTCATCCGATAAGATCATCGTGGAACATGTGGGAGCCAACATGGGTATCCAGATCCCACTGTTGGTTATTGGCCGGAGAGATGTCTCGGTCATGTCTGCATGATTCCCGAACCCGTAGGGCCTACAAACTTAATGTTCGATGACACTAGGGTTATAGGGAATGTATGTACGTGGTTACCGAATGTTGTTCGGAGTCCCGTATGAGATCCCGGACGTCATGAGGAGTTCCGGAATGGTCCGGAGGTAAAGATTTATATATGGGAAGTCCTGTTTTGGTCACCGAAGTTATTTCGGGGGTCACTAGTATTGTACCGGGACCACCGGAAGGTGTCCTGGGGTGCATCGAGTGGGGCCACCTGCCCCGATGGGCCAAGTGGACTAAGTAAGAGGGGGAACCAGCCCCTGGTGGGCTGGTACGTCCCCCAAGGGCCCAAGGTGCCTAGGGTTGGGAAACCCTAGGGGGTGGGGGCGCCTCCACCTTGCTTGGGGGGCAAGTCCCCCCCTTGCCCCCCCTCAGATTGGATCTGAGGGGGCCGGCCCCCCTCTCCCTTGCCCCTATATAAAGAGAGGGGGCGGGAGGGCAACCGCACCCCATGGCCTGGCGCATCCCTCCCCCCTCCCAACTCCTCCTATTCTCCGGTGAAGCTTGGCGAAGCCCTGCCGGAGTGCCTCGCTCCTCCATCACCACCACGCCGTCGTGCCGCTGCTGGACGGAGTCTTCCCCAACCTCTCCCTCTCTCCTTGCTGGATCAAGGTGCGGGAGACATCACCGGGCTGCACATGTGTTGAACGCGGAGGCACCGTTGTTCGGTGCTTAGATCGGATTCGGCTGCGATGTGAATCGCTTTGTGTAGGACTCCATCGACCGCGCTCTAGCAACGCTTCCGCATCGCGATCTTCAAAGGTATGAAGATGCACTCCCCTCTCGTTGCTAGTAACTCCATAGATAGATCTTGGTGATGCATAGAATTTTTTTGAATTTCTGCAAACGATCCCCAACAGAGATCATGACTTTCATAGCCCCCTGGATCGAACCCTTCCTGGCCTACCTTAATACGCAAGAGCTCCCCGATGACCAAAATGATGCCCGTCGCATAATTTGGCCTTCTAAAGCCTATAAAGTTCACGAAGGTGAACTATACAAGAAAAGCACTGCTGGTGTTCTCCAAAGGTGCATCTCTGAAGAGGAGGGACGGCAACTTCTAGCCGAAATACATGCTGGCATGGGCGGCCATCACGCCGCAGCTCGGGCTCTTGTAAGCAAGGCTTTCTGAACAGGTTTCTTCTCGCCAACTGCCCAAGCAGATGCTCAAGCCCTAGTCCAACATTGTGTTGGATACCAGATTTTCGCAAATCAAAGTCATATGCCTCCTAACGCTTTGAGAACCATCCCTATTACTTGGCCCTTTGCGGTCTGGGGGGCTGGATATGGTCGGACCCCTTGAAGGGGGAAGCCACAAAAAAAATATTTGCTGGTCATGGTGGACAAATTCACTAAATGGATAGAAGCCAAACCAATCAGAATGGCTGAAGCAGGGCCAGTGATAGATTTTATATCCAGTGTAGTACACCGTTATGGTGTCCTGCATAGTATTATCGCAGATAATGGCTCCAACTTCACAGCCGGCGAGGTGAAAAACTGATGCGCCAAGTTAGGCATTAGACTTGATTACGCCTCCGTGTACCACCCTCAAACAAATGGTCAAGGCGAACGGGCCAATGGCTTAATAATGAGCGGCATTAAACCCCGACTGGCACACTCCCTACGAGAGTCAGATAAACACTGGGTTGATGAGCTCGACTCCGTCCTCTTGGGGCTGCGAACCACACCTAACCGGACAACCGGATATATGCCTTTTTTCATGGTGTACGGTGCAGAAACTGTTTTGCCCAGCGACATTATTCATGACTCACCTTGAGTGTGTATGTATGAAGAGCGAGAGGCCGAGCTCGATCGGTAGGACGACCTAGACGGCCTTGAAGAGGAGCGCGATATAGCGCAGGCCCGTTCACATTCTATCAACAACAAGCTAGGCGATACCCTAGCAGAGAAGTGGGGGCCAAAACATACAATGTTGGCCCACTCGTTTTGCGCTTCCCGGAGAAGAAAAAGGATAAGCTCAAACCAAGATGGGAGGGAACCTTCATTATTGATGAAGTACTACCGAAGGAGCATATCGCCTTTGAAATGCATCAGACAATCGCCTTGAGCCGAATCCATGGAACGCTGCCAGGCTCCGACGATTCTATGGATAGTTCGGTGATACGTCCATTTTGCATCATGCTTTTATATTGATGTTTATTGCATTATGGGCTGTTATTACACATTATGTCACAATACTTATGCCTTTTCTCTCTTATTTTACAAGGTTTACATGAAGAGGGAGAATGCCGACAGCTGGAATTCTGGGCTGGAAAAGGAGCAAATACTGGAGACCTATTCTGCACAACTCAAAAAGTCCTAAAACTCCACGGAAGTCAATTTTGGAATATATAAAAAATATCGAGCGAAGAAAGCACCAGAGGGGGGCCACCCACCGTCCACGAGGGTGGGGACGCGCCCTGAACGAAACATGCCCTAGAGGCAATAATAAAGATGTTATTTGTATTTCCTTATATCATGATAAATGTCTTTTATTCATGCTTGAATTGTATTAACCGGAAACTTCGTACATGTGTGAATACATAGACAAAACAGAGAGTCCCTAGTATGCCTCTACTAGACTAGCTCGTTGATCAAAGATGGTTATGTTTCCTAGCCATGGACATGAGTTGTCCTTTGATCAACGGGATCACATCATTAGGAGAATTATGTGATGGACAAGACCCATCCGTTAGCTTAGCACTATGATCGTTTAGTTTTACTGCTATTGCTTTCTTCATGACTTATACATCTTCCTATGACTATGAGATTATGCAACTCCCGTATACCGGCGGAACATCTTGTGTGCTATCAAACGTCACAATGTAACTGGGTGATTATAAAGATGCTCTACAGGTGTCTCCGAAGGTGTTCGTGGTGTTGGCATAGATCAAGAATAGGATTTGTCACTCCGAGTGTCGGAGAGGTATCTCTGGGCCCTCTCGGTAATACACATCATAATAAGCCTTGCAAGCAAATGACTAATGAGTTAGTCACGGGATGATGCATTACGGAACGAGTAAAGAGACTTGCCGGTAACGAGATTGAACTAGGTATTGGGATACCAACGATTGGATCTCAGGCAAGTAACATATCGACGACAAAAGGAACAACATATGTTGTTATGTGGTTTGACCGATAAAGATCTTGGTAGAATATGTAGGAGCCAATATGAGCATCCAGGTTCCGCTATTGGTTATTGACCGGAGATGAGTCTCGGTCATGTCTACATAGTTCTCAAACCCGTAGGGTCCGCACGCTTAACGTTCCATGACGATCAGTATTATGAGTTTTTGAGTTTTGATGTACCGAAGGTAGTTTGGAGTCCCGGATGTGATCACGGACATAATGAGGAGTCTCGAAATGTCAGAGACGTAAAGATTGATATATTGGACGACTATATTCGGACACCCAGAAGTGTTCCAGAAAGTTTCGGAATAATCCGGAGTGCCGGGGGCTTACCGGAACCCCCCGGGGAAGCTATGGGCCCTAATGGGCTTTAGTGGAAAGAGAGAGGCCCGACTAGGGCTGGGCCGCACGCCCCTCCCCCTTGGTCCGAATTGGACGCGGAAAGGAGGGGGGCGGCGCCCCTTTCCTTCTCCATCTCCCTCTCCTTCCTTCCCCCTCTCTCCCTCTTGGTGGATTCCTACTAGGAATAGGATTCGAATCCTATTCCTAGTAGGATTGCCTCTCTAGGTGCGCCATATTGGGCCGGCCAGCCTCCCCCCTTGTTCCTTTATATACGGGGGCAGGGGGGCACCTCTAGACACACAAGTTGATCATTCCTGCCGTGTGCGGTGCCCCCTTCCACGGAAACACACCTCGGTCATACCGTTGCAGTGCTTAGGCGAAGCCCTGCGACGGTAACTTCGTCATCTCCGTCAGCACGCCGTCGTGCTGACGAAACTCTCCTGCAAGGTTCTACTGGATCAAGAGCTCTTGGGACGTCATCAAGCTGAACGTGTGCTGAACGCGGTGGCTCCGTACGTTCGGTGCTTGATCGGTTGGATCGCGAAGAAGTTCAACTACATCAACCGGGTCACTAGATGCTTCCGCTTTCGGTCTACGAGGGTACGTAGACACACTCTCCCCCTCGTTGCTATGCATCTGGTAGATAAATCTTGCGTGATCATAGGATTTTTTTTGAAATACTATGTTCCCCAACAGTGGTATCTGTCAGGGATATTACTAGCAGGTATAAACCGGCCATGAAGATCTGGATTACACTGACATAGTTGTATTATCATAAGCCCAGTAGAATATGTACAAGAGGTTACAACCCATAGAGGTTTAGGGCCCATGTGCAAGGCCTACGGTTTGTAAACCGTCATATCATGTAACTTGGGAGGAAAGATAGAAAGAGTATAGACCGAGGAGGACACGTTTATGAGCCGGCCTCGGGACTCTGTAAACCGGACCGGGCGTCACTTCCTATATAAAGGGACGACCCGACGACGGTTCAGACAAGAAACAATAGCTCAAGAGACAGGCAAGCGATTCGCTCCCTGTTCATCGACGCACAAGCAATACCACACCAAACTAGACGTAGGCTTTTACCTTCATCGAAGGGGCCGAACTAGTATAAACCCTCTGTGTCCTTTGTGTGCTTTTAACCCCTTCAAGCTAACCCGTGCGATGGCCTCACACCTAAGTCCTCTAAACCGGACATCTGCCATGCTAATCCCACGACAGTTGGCGCCCACCGTGGGGCTATCGCACGATGGTTTCGAGTTCTTGAAGGGCAGCTTTGAAGGACTCAAGGGTTACGCGGTTGGCCGGATGACCAAGAGTCGCCGTGGCCGGATCTACATCGACGACGCGGGCTGGGGCCCCGAGGCCAATTCAATCGAATACGGGTACCGGGTCCCCTTCGGCGGCATCCACGTCTTCATCGGCAAGATTGGCGAACCGGGACCTGAGCCGGACATCTTCCCCAACATCGTCGAGCTGGCTCAGCGTACGAGATCGGCCCGGATTCAGCCCGCCGTGAAGTGTATTTTTGTTGGAGCAGTACATGGAGTCCAAGCCGAGGACGGATCGGATTCTGGTGGCGAGACAGTTGTCTACTCCGACGATGAATCTTCAACCGGAGAGACCGAGTCTTTGTATCTGTTGCAGGACGGCCGATATGAGGGTATGTCCGATGGCGATAGTATTCCGGACCCCTTTGATCCGCCAAACCGGGTGGCTGTTTTCATGGCCAGATCACAACCTGCGCAGCAGCCCTCGATGACCGGGGCGTTCACCTCAAAGGTAGCGGGTGCTGGGGCAGGCAACCAAACCCCATCACCCTCTGACGTCCTATCCACCTTGATCGGAGAGTTGACGACGCTTGCAACAGCAGAAGTGGCCCCTGCCGACAAGGCGCAACATGATGCGGAGATCCTTCAGCTGAAGGGCCGGATTGAACAGGCTAAATGGGATCTGGATGCAGAGAAAGCCAGGATGGCTACAAGGCAAGCAGAACTAAACTCCCAAGCTTTCCGGCTCGGGGTGGATCAGAATTCTACACATGAGGTAATGTACAGAAGGCAGCAAACTCGTCTACCACCGGTTTACCAGACGAGGAATCTCTTTGGCACACCAGGAGCGGGAGCCAGTAAGCATCCAGAGGTAAACCGGGGAGGAGCTCCGGGGACGGGCCCATCGGTGCAGCCGCCGGCTGAAGAGCGAAACCGCCAAGTTATACCAACGCCGCACGTCCACACTCCTCCCTGCCATTATTCTAACCCGTTGGACAACATTGTCGCCGCCGCTTCACGACTAGCCGCTTTACCCATTGAGGGGACATCCCCCATGGCGATGGAAGCACGCCAGGCTAAGGAATTGCTGGACACGGCGCTGACACAGTAGCAGGCGTACTCTTATAGCAGGGAGAGGATTCATTCAACCCCCCGCCCAAGCCGGAGTTACACTAGGCACTGGGATGAACCGGCTATGTCTAGCAGCGAGCGGAGACGTCACCGTCACAGGCAGGATAATCCGGCGGGGGCAGAAGCACACACCCAAGAGGCGATAAACCGGGCCAGACATACCACCCGCGAGGACACACGTCAAATGACGCCGGTTCACCCAACCACAGCATAAACGGGAGTCACGGCAAGTTCCTTTGGAGTACAGTGTCTCATCCCCGCTTTGCGAAGCGTGAAATTACCTAAATACTTCAAAGGCCCGCGCAAGTTACCCAACTACACAGTGGATCTGGCTCCAGAGGCGTGGGTTGAAAGTTATGAGATGGCTATGGAGATGCTTGATGTGGACGATGCGGCATGCGCTAACTACTTTACCATGATGCTTGAGGGTATAGCCTGGACATGGTTAAAGGGCCTACCACCTAACTCCATCGGATCATGGGGTGAGTTGTGTCGCCAGTTTATCAAAAATTTCAAAGACACGTGCAAGCAGCCAATGTCGGTGGTAGACTTAGCAGCATGTGTTCAAGGAGAGCAGGAACCCACAAGCAGCTAGGTGCGGCGAGTATCAGAAATCCTGCACTCTTCCAATGGCATCAACCCTAGTACGGCGATAGTGACATTGGAAAACAATTGCCGGTTTGAGTCTCTGAAGCTGAAGTTAGGACGGCTCAAGCGCGATTGCAATGACATGGGGACGCTCATGAGCGCTCTGGTGAAGTATGGGGATTCTGATAACACCAAGTACCCAGATGCAGATGGAGACAAGTCCGGGAAAGCAAACAAGGTTGGTAAACCGGCGCAAGCTAATCCGGTAGGAACGGGTTACAATGGTAAGCGAAAAGCGGAGGGCGGCTCTGATTTTGTGTCCAATACCAACGTTCAGGGAAACGGGCAGCGCCGCAAGGGTAAACCACCTCCGCATGGCGAGGGGGTATCTTTCAATCTAGATGAGCAGTTAAACGCGCCTTGCCCTAAACACAGTACAGAGAGAAACCCGGCGAAGCATTTATGGAAGGACTGCCGGATCATGATAGAGGCCATGAAACAAGCCAGATATAACCACGGACCCCCCGGCGGCGGCTCGAGTTCCGGTTATCAGCGTCCGGGTTACCAGGGTAATGGTTCCGGGTCAGGATATCACGGCGGTAACAATAACTACAACAACAACGGTCAGCATCAACATAACCAGCAACATGGTCAGGGTGGTTACAACAACCAAGGGAATCAGCAGCGTCAATAGGAGCAACAATCCGGATATCAGAGTAATCCGAAGGAGCTAAGTAGTGGACAGTATCCTGTTTTCACCACAAGTTTGTGCAAACGAGATCAAAAGGTTCTGAAGCGGGCAGTACACGCAGTTGAACCGGCGACGCCAAGTTTTCTACGTTGGTCTGAGCAACCCATTGTGTGGAGCAGAGAGGATCACCCGCCACGGGTTGATAATCCGGGTTAGTTGGCCCTAGTAGTGGCACCGCAGGTGGCTGGCTACAAGTTCACAAAGGTACTTATGGACGGCGGCAGCAATATCAACATCCTATAATATGAGACTTTCCAGCGTATGGGGTTGACAGATAAGAAGTTGAGACAGTCCAACACAGTATTCCATGGAGTGGTGCCAGGTAAATCGGCTTACCCAGTTGAGAAAATTGATCTGGAAGTCACCTTTGGGGACGAGCAGGATTCTAGATCAGAGGCAGTGACCTTTGAGGTCACGAAAATCAAAAGCCCGTATCATGCTCTGTTTGGAAGGCCGGTTTATGCCAAGTTCATGGTGAGACCGTGTTATGTTTATCTGCAGCTTAAAATGCCGGGTCACAAGGGAACCATCACGGTTCACGGAAGTCGTAAGATAGCATTGGAATGCGAGGAAGGAGACGCAGCTTATGCAGAAGCAGTGTGTGCTACGGAGGAGTTGAAATTCTATAAAGACAATGTTGATCCGGCGGATATGTCCCCGTTAAACAAACCAACCACAGAGCATGATCCGGCGTTGAAATTTAAATCGGCAGAGGAAACTAAGCAGATTGACTTTGTGCGAGGAGACTCGTCCAAACAGTTCACTATCAGTGCTAACCTAGAACCCAAATAGGAAAGCGAGCAAATAGGAAAGCGAGCTCATCGAGTTCATCCGTGAGAACCGGGATATCTTTGCATGGAAGCCTTCCGACATGCCAGGTATACCGATGGAACTCACTGAGCACAGCCTTAATATTGATCTGAAGTTTAAACCGGTCAAGCAGTATTTGCGCCGCTTCAATGAAGAAAGGCGCAAGGCTATAGGTGAAGAAGTGGCCAGGCTTTTGACTGCAGGATTCATAGTCGAAGTGTTTCATCCGGAGTGGTTGGCTAATCCAGTACTGGTGTTAAAGAAAAATGGAACGTGGAGGATGTGTGTGGATTACACAGACCTAAACAAGGCTTGCCCAACTGATCCTTTTGCTCTCCCCCGTATTGATCAGATTATTGATGCTACGGCAGGATGTGAGCGGCTAAGTTTTTTGGATGCATATTTAGGGTATCATCAAATCAAGATGGCAGTCAAGGACCAGGAGAAGACAACTTTGATAACTCCCTTTGGAGCCTTCTGCTATGTATCCATGCCTTTTGGGCTCAAGAGTGCCCAAGCAACTTATCAGCGTTGCGTGCAGAACTGTCTCAAAGGATAGATTGGAAAGAATGTCCATGCTTATGTTGATGACATTGTGGTGAAATCAAGGAAGGAGGAGACGCTAATAGAGGATTTAAAAGAAACCTTTGACAACCTCCGGATTTATAAGATGATGCTTAATCCGGAGAAGTGCGTCTTCGGTGTTCCAGCAGGCAAGCTCCTTGGATTCTTAGTATCAAATAGAGGAATAGAGGCTAATCTGGAGAAGATCAAGGCAATCACATCCTTGAGCAAACCGGCTTGTATCGCATAGCAGGCCGGATTACAGCATTTAGCCGATTCATCAGTCGTTTGGGAGAGAAGGCAATTCCGCTTTATCAGATGCTGAAAAAGACAGATCGGTTTGTAGGGAGCGAGGCTGCAAACGCTGCGTTTGAGGATTTAAAACGGCAATTAGCAGAGCCGCCAGTTCTTGCTGCCCCTGTTGACAATGAGCCGCTACTGTTATACGTGGCCACCAATGCCCGTGCAGTTAGCGTGGCAATTGTTGTGGAACGCAAGGAAGCAGGCAAAGAATATCCGGCTCAACGCCCAGTTTACTACATCAGTGAGGTCCTCATTGAGTCAAAGCAAAGGTATCCGCACTCGCAGAAGCTGGTATACGGCGTGTTCATGGCAAACCGGAAGCTGAAGCACTATTTCCAGGGCCACCCAATCACTGTTTTTTTTACTATATACTGCAAGGCAAAAGCCTCACAGCCCACTTTATTGAAAAAATAACAAGGTCTGAATACAACTAGAGTTAGAAATACTTACATGATAAAACTATACAAAAAAAGTCTAAGGTAGGTTAGTTAGCCAATCCATGTAGCTATCCTTGTATTTACATTTAATCCTATGAGATAAAAGGGTCATGTCATGGATGAAACTGTGTCTCCATCGCCTGAAAAGAGGATTTTCATTTCTGAAGACTTTCCCATTCCTGATAATACATATGTTCCAAGCAGCAGTGAAAACCACTTCAGTAAAGAATGGTTTGCCAAAATCAGCCCGTGCTTTGAAAGCCATTTGGTAGGTGGTCATACCAGGCCTTGGATCCCAGGAGATTCGCAAATAATTCCAAACTCTTTGGCTGAAGATGCAGGAGAAGAAAAGGTGGCTCACATCTTCATGAATATGATGAGGACAGAGAACACAGGTAAGGTCAACAACATGCCAATGCCTGCGTTGAAGCATATCTCTGGTATTCAGTCTGTCTCTAAGCAGTAGCCAGCCAAACATTTTAATCTTCATTGTGCAGGCACTTTTCCATATCCAAGGGAAGATAGGATCAGCAACTATGTGCTGATGCACCTGGGTGTAGTATGATTTGGGCCTAAAAGATCCTTTATTAAAAGGCCAAATCCAACTATCAGTGTCTTGGGAAGTATGCTGAGTATTCAGAACAGTCTGTAGCTCCTGCAGTTCATCAAAAGCTTGTGTGGAGAGAGGCAGGTGAAAACTCACCATGAGATCCTGATTCAACACTTTAGCCACAGAAAGTTCAACATCAATCACATATGAAAATAATTTGGGAAAATGATGACTCAGTGTGTCTCCATTGAGATTAGATAACCAGGGATCATTCCAGAAAAGAATGGAGGTACCATTACCAAGGCAAGGCTTGGCAAGATTCAAGTATTTGGATGATAATTTGAAAACATCACGCCACCAAAAGGACCCACAAAGGATAGTTGAGTGAGGTACAGAGTCATGGTAATAAGAATCTCAGACCAAACTAACCCAAGGTATGTCATGGTGGTTATAGAACTTGTGGAGGAATTTCATCAACAAGGCTTCATTTTGCACTTTGAGATTAAGCACACCAAGACCACCTTTATCCTTTGGCAAACAGACCAATTTCCATGCAACAAGAGACTGTCTTGGTGTGTCAGAATTTCCTCTCCAAAGGCACTGTCTCTGTATTCTTTCAATCTGTTTTAGAATACCAAGTGGAATGTCCAAAGTGCAAAGTATATGGGCAAAGAAGATAATACAGACTGTAATAGTTGTAGTCTGCAACCTTGATTGAGAAAACAGGAAGATGCAGAGAGCCTTCTTTCAATTTTGTGCACCAAAGGTAGCAGGTCTTGCACTGTGGGTTTGGTGGTACCCATGGGTAGACCTAAATAAGTAAAGGGCATTGTTCCAAGCTTACAACCTAAAACAGTTGATAATCTGTTGGCCTCTTCAATAGATAGGTTAATAGGTACCATCATTGATTTAGCAAAGTTAACTGATAATCCAGTGGATGCTGCAAAGATATCCAACATTTCCTTCAATGCAATGAGTTGTTGATCCACAGCTGGAAGAACAATTAAAGTGTCATCTGCATATTGAACAATGGGGTAATCTTGGCAGTTTGTAGGAATTGGCAGGGTTAAAATTCCTTTGCTACACATATCATTCACCATAGACTGCAGCAAATCAGCAGCTAGCACAAATAGCAAAGGAGACATGGGGTCCCCCTGTCTGACTCCTCTCTTACAATGGAAGTGACTTCCTGGTACCCCATTCAGCAGAATTGATGAAGACCCAGAAGATAAGATAGTCCTGATCCATGATATCCACTTCTCATTGAAACCCTTGTATCTGAGGATTCTTAAAATAGCTTCATGTTCAATGGTATCAAAAGCTTTAGTGAAATCAAGCTTAAGGAGCACAATAGGTCTTTTTGATGCCTGACATTGGTGTATATATTCAAAACACCAAGCCAAACAGTCTTGGATGGATCTAGACTTCAAAAACCCATACTGATTCTTGTGCAAACAAGAGAGAATAACTCTTTACAGCCTATTAGCTAACAGCTTTGTTAAAAACTTTAAGCATGTGTTGGTGAGAGAAATAGGTCTGTAGTCATTCAAAGTTTCAGAGCTTATTTACTTAGGTATCAGAGTTATCAAGGATGTGTTTATACATTCCAAGTTTAATGAGCCATCATAAAACTCTTGCACTAACAGCATGAAATCCTCTTTAATTAGGTCCCAGCATTTTTTTAAAAAGAGACCAGTAAAACCATCAGGCCCAGGAGCTCTGTCAGATGGCATTTGCTTAATAACCAGCTCAATTTCCTCCTTGGAAAAGGGCCTAGTTAAATCATCTAGACCCTCAACTCTTGGAATAATGGAAGCAAGGTCAAACCCCATTTGTCTATCATTGGAACAACCCATTCTATCTTTGAATTCTTGCAAAAATAGAGCTGACATGGTGGCATGGCCAGATATGATATCATTATCCACAATCAACTTTGAACCGGCGATCCAAATCTATGACCATCGTTAACGGAGAACTTCATCACCGCAGTGTTTCTGGGGCATTTCAGCGTTGTGTATCATCGGAAGAAGGCTGTGATATTCTTCGAGAGATACATGAAGGAGATTGTGAGCATCACGCCGGTTCAAAGTCATTGGTAGCCAAGGCCTTCCGTCATGGGTTCTACTGGTTAACGGCTCATGCTGATGCGAAGGATCTAGTCCGGAGATGCGATGCTTGTCAGAAATTTTCACGACGTGCTCATGTTCCGGCGCAGGAGCTACGGATGATTCCAATTACTTGGCCGTTTGCAACCTGGGGGCTTGATTTGGTTGGGCCCTTTAAACGATCCCAAGATCAGAAAACCCACCTGTTGGTAGCAGTGGACAAGTTTACAAAGTGGATTGAGGCAGAACCTGTCAGTAAGTGTGATGCGGCAACGGCGGTTAAATTCATCAAAAAGGTAATTTTCCGGTTTGGATTTCCACACATCATCATTACTGATAATGGCACCATCCTATCTAAAGGAGAGATGGAAGAGTTTTGCCAAAGGGAACATATTCGCCTGGATGTATCTTCAGTAGCTCACCTTCAATCCAATGGTCAAGCTGAGAGGGCCAATCAAGAGATCTTGAGAGGCATCAAGCCCCGGCTTATGGTTCCTTTGCAAAGAACACCAGGTTGTTGGGTTGAGGAGTTACCTTCTATCCTCTGGAGCATCAACACTACACCTAACAGGTCTACAGGTTATACGCCTTTCTTCATGGTATATGGTGCTGAAGCGGTTCTCCCTAGTGACATCCGGCATGACTCACCACGGGTGGCAGCCTATGTTGAAGTGGCTAATGAGCAAGCAAGACAAGACAGCTTAGACCAGCTGGATGAGGAACGGGACACAGCAGCAGCACGATCAGCAATTTATCAACAAGACCTGCGCCGATATCACAGCCGCCGGGTTAAGACCAGGACGTTCCAGGAGGGGGACCTGATGCTCTGGCTCATCCAAGAACAGACAGATATGCACAAGTTATCCCCACCTTGGGAAGGACCCTTTGTGGTCAGCAAGAACCTACACAACGGTTCATACTACCTGGTTGACGTTCGAGAGCATAAAGACTCACGTACAGCAGAGGAAGAGACGAAGCGGCCGTGGAACATTGCTCTTCTGCGACCTTACTACACTTGAGCCATTGGCTCCGCTTCATGTATCCTGTACATATTATGATTAATAAAAAAACCGGCGCCCCGGTAAACCGAGGGATCAGCCACCTTCTTCGAATAGAAGTGTCATGTGGGAATTCGCTCAGGTGATATCCATCTAAAGTTTATTTCTCTTGATATATATCATTTTCATCAAGAAAACAAATTGCTTTGATCTGTATATTTTGATATGCAGGGCAATTATTTATTAAGGGACCAAAGAAGGTTTGTCGCACAGCGCAACTCAAACATCGGTACCCGGCCTCCTAAAACCGGCGCCCTTGATACGTCAAATATGGAGCCTGGCAGCTCGTAAAAAGCCATTGACAATCATCGAGTCGATCACCTAAAGACAAGATCCCTCAGAGGACTTGAAACATTGGGTAGTATTGATGACAACGTCAATTATAGAGCTTAAAGGCCGCTCATAAAAAGCCTAGAGCTTAAAGGCCGCTCACAAAAAGCCTGGAGCCTAGCAGCTCGCAAAAAGCCAAGAGCCTAAAGGCAGCTCATAAAAAGCCTAGAGCTTAAAGGCCGCTCACAAAAAGCCTGGAGCCTGGCAGCTCGCAAAAAGCGAGAGCCTGGCAGCTCGTAAAAAGCCTCGATTTCGAGCCTGCCAGCTCATAAAAAGCCTCGAATTTGGAGCCCGGCAGCTCGTAAAAAGCCTCGACTACATGGTCTTATTTGCCAAAAAAGCTTTGTTTCTGTGATTTTACAAGTTTTGTTTTTAACCAAGTCTACTGATCCGGGATTGGGCAACTGCAAAGTTGACCATATATCTGCAAAGATAAAAGTCTGGGTCATGAACACCAGCATGAGTTAAAAGTCTGGGTCATAACACCATCATAAGTTAAACCGGCGTTCGTTATAACCCGGATCAGTCATCGGGCAAACGCCAAAAGGGCCAAGAGCCTCATAAGCATCTACGCTTTCAATTATGCCTGCCGGATTAAGGACGTCAGGCACACTTAATCAGAGGTATGAGGTATCTTTGGTATAAAACAGTTATTCCTTTGATATATATCTATTGGAACAGGGTAATAGGTCCGGTGATAAACCGCCAGGACATCTTTTTAGCATCGTTTATGCAGGCACAAATAATATAAACGGATCAACCATGGAAAAACAAAGGATTAAATTGGCAGACGCCAAGGCAAGCTGTGACATCCATATTGGGACAAAGACAATGTTTCAACTATCCTATTACAAGGCACCTACAGGCCCGAATAGATTAAAGTTTTTAAACCGGACGGTTTATGACTCCTCTTCACACTGTGACGGCTGAGGGTTGAATTGTTCCGGGTCTTCTTCATCTTCAGGTAGTGGCTCGAAATCAGGAACGCGCCAATCAATCATGGAGAGTGCACGGAAGTACATTTCCTAATTAATAAGATCTGACGGATCAATATCTGGAGCGAAAGTATGGCCACGCACTGGTGGGATCAGATTCTCGGTGTCGTAAACCGGCCGATCTACCCGCTCATTTTCTAAATCATAGGCCGGATGATACCTTGTCAAATCCGCTTCATCGGCGAGCTTACTGGCAAGTTGGCGCATGTCCTTAGTCAGAGCACGGAGATCTTCGGCGGAAAAGTCTGACCCGTCCTCTTTGTTGCTTGTATAGTCGTTCATTGCTTCAGCCGGATCAAAGTCAGGAACCCATGCTTTGGCCCGGGTCAGCGCCATAAGAGAACCAGCCCGTGCAGCAGACTTCTTCACCTCCACCATACGCACAGGCAGGACAGATAGCTTCTCTAAAGTGCATTGGATGGTAGTTGGTGCCGGTTTGTTATGGGACATCGCACTAATAACCCTTTGAGCGCCAGAATAAAGCTGCTCCACCAGGGTATAAGAATCCTTGAGCTTCTTCCGGACATCATCTCCAAGATGAGTTATGCGCCTCACTGCATATGTTTGTCGAGTTAAACCGGAGCAGCACAAAGTTTGCAATGATGAAAAACATATACAGATGGGTACTCACCGAAGATGGCAGAAGTCATGAGTTCTATTTGCTGTTTTAAACCGGTCAACTCCTGTGTAACCGGATTAAGGGCAGCCTCAGCGTCCTTTGCTCTTTTTTCAAGAGCATTCCTCTGCACTTCCCATGTGGACCGTTCCGCCTCAAAGTCCTTTTTCAGTTTCTCCATGTTGGTCAAGGTAAGCACAAGTTCTTCATTGGCTTTGGCAGAGGCAGTTTCATTAACAGCCAAGCTATTCCGGAGTTTAGTTACCTCTGAAGCCCTCTGGGTCAAGTCAGCCTACAAGGAAATCAGATGGATTAGAAAGACAGATCTATCAAGTCTCAAGCATATAACAAGTTATACACTTGACACTTGGGGGCTAATGTGCAATTGAAGTAACGAACGAGAGATTCAGACAAGTCCCAAGCGCATAAAACAAGTTATACCCCTGGCACTTGGGGGCTAATGTAAGTTCATTTTCAGATACAATGGAAGTCCCGGTTCACCTACAATGAAGCTAAACCGGCACTTGGGGGCTACTATGGCCTAAAGACAGGATTGCAAGACTACAAAGCAGAGACAAGTAAAAGGAAATAAAGTTACCTCATACTTATCCTCATCATATTAACCAATCCGGCTTCATATTTGCGGCTGGTAAAAAGCCGGTTCAGATACCCGGAATGAAGTTCCTGGGCACTCAACTGGGCATAGCTGGATAAGTCTGTGCTCCACTTGCCTTTTTCTTGTTGAAGTTTTTCTTCCTTGGCAGTATGCCTGGCCAAGATGACAGGCTCGCTGGGAGCAGTGAAGCCCAACCCAGTTATCTCAACATCCGCGGATGAAGCGGCAGTTGGCTGGAGAGGGGCAGCAGTAGGCGCTGGGCTGGCAGGAGCCGGGCTAGCCCGAGGAGGGCTAACCTGGACAGGGCTCGCCGGTTCAACCACATTCTCCATATTATCATCTCCCGGAGCAGCAACATCGTCACGATCCATAGGAATAGAGTCATCAAATTGAGCTTCAGGATTATTTTCTGGGAGGATAACCGCTTCAGGGTCACCAGCCGGTTCAGCAGTAGTGTTTTTAGCAGCCGCTTTGGTTGCTTTCGCCTTCTTGCTAGGCTTCGGATTTCTGGTAAAAATCAAAGGAATCATGAGAATCACGAAGTCAAAAGCATGAAGGTAAACCGGATGTTTGAAAAGAACTTACCCAGGCACAGTCTTCAGCACGGGGACCTGTGTAGCAGTTGACTCGACGGAAGAGGACAATGGAGTCTCCTGATAGTTAGGATCAGACGGTTTAAGCGGTTTACGTATGAGCCCGGCTTTTGGATGAAGGAGAGTTGGAGAAAGTAAAACCTCGGAGCGACGTCTGCGAGCCGGTGTAAGAGGTATTCCGGATGACTCCACCACATGGCCACTATGGCGCGTGGTCCGGCGTGCTTCATGCTGCTGCTTCTTCAAAAGAAAGTTGGGATCCAATTGAGCTTAAGGATGAGAAAAGGGATATTTTCGGGACACCCAGCGGATTTTGGGGGGCAGCGGTTCTGAGTCGGAAGAGAGAGAAATTACCTCAACTCCCGCCGCTTTACTTCCTTCCGCCAGATCCTGTGAAAAGGCACTGTTAACCTAAATTTAGACAAAGGGAGGTTCAAGCATATAAGGTTTAATTCGTACCTCCGAATCCGGATCATCCTCCTCAGGGTGTGAACCGGAGGCAGCAACAGCCTTCTTCTTCTTAATAGCGTAAGTTTTCCGGCGTGGTTGCTTGGCCGGTTTATCTTGAGATTTCCTCTTCCAGAAGGGATCGTCGGCCTGTCCAGAAGATAGGAAATAAATAGAAGACAATTGATAGGGCTGGATCAGAACAAACAGGGAAAGATCAGAAAGGACTTACTGCTGGCGGTTTATTAGTTTCGCAGAACGGAGCTAGACCGGTCCGGCTGCACTCTTCCAGAGGGATGTTCAACATTTTCTTCGTGGATTCAGTAACTTCTTTTTCAGGAAGTATTATATCAATGTGGCGCTGAGGATCATCCGGTTTACCAGTGTACTCACACATCAGGCCTGAGCGCCGGCTTAATGGAAGGATGCTCCAAGAAAGCCAGCAGCGAACAAAGTCGACTCCGGTTAAGCCGTTGGCTACGAAGGCCCTGAGCTTAGAAAGCTGAGGAGCAAACTGGACACGATCCGGGGCACTGAGGCGTTGCGGCAAGGGGTGATCCATCGGCAGGCGGTATGCATGGTAACCCGGCAGCGGGTTCTCTCCTTCAGGTGAAGTGTCCCTACAATAGAACCATGTTTGGTTCCATTCTTTGGGGTGGCTATGAAGGGCAGCATGAGGGAAACTCACATCCTTTCTCTTTTGAATACCGACGCCACCCAATTCCTGATGCAGCCCGTCAGTAAACTCCGTCCACCGGTTCAGATGAAAAAAGTCACGGAAAAGGTCCACTGATTGTTCTTCTTGAAGATATGCTTCTGAGAAGACTTGAAAATTGCAAATGTTTGACATAGAATTTGGGCCTACATCCTGGGGGTGGAGTTGAAAGGCAGCTAGTACATCCCGGAAGAATTTTGAACCGGGAGGACTGAACCCCCGGGCTAGGTGATCAAAGAAAACTACAACTTCTCCCTCCTTAGGCGCAGTAGGGCATTCTCCTTCAGGAGCTCGCTAGCGTAAAGTTTCTTTGGAGCCCAGGATACCGATTGAGGCCGCTTTAACTAAATCATCTTACGTGATCCGGGAAGGAACCCAGTTGCAAGCGATGAACTGCTTGGCTGTCATCTTGACTGAGGAAGTGCTGAGAATTACAGTGCAAAATCCGGTTTACCAATTGCTAAAACATAAGCCGGAGCATTGTATAAAGTTATGGACCTAATTGTCGGTTTAAACAAGGGACTAATGGTATTAATAATACGGAAGCAGATATGAGTGAGGCTGTTACCGGTTCATGATGACAGGAAAAGAAGAAGCTAAACCGTCAATTAAGGTATGCAGGCTTACACATAAACCGTCAGGAAAAGCATATGACGTACAGGTTATGGCTAAACCAGGGAGATGAGCTACAGATCTAAAGTATGAAGAAACAGTTTCCACAAAGAGCTGAGGTAAATATGGATCTAAGGCATAAGAAAAAGATGGAATAAACACAAGTTATATACAGGAAAGGCCGCGGAGGTTCTCCACAGATCAAATCTAGACTGATAAACTGGAAGAACTAAAGACATGGGGACGGAGCAGGTGTGCATGGATTCAGGTCGAATCTAAATAAAGTTCGAATCTACAGCAAGGCTGACCTACGGGGATGAACAGCAAAAAGCTTCAAGGTTTCATGGCGGAGTTACGGAAGAAACCCTAGATTGAGATCTACAGGGAAGAAGAAGGAGTACCAGACGAAGTAGAGGGCGGCGGTGAGGTGCTCTGGTCACGTTCAGGGTGATGCAGCGGCCGGGCTTGAGGACGACGACGAGCTCGAAGAGCGGCGGCGGAGCTTCAAGCGGCAGAGATGGAGGAAGACGAAGGCAGAAGAGGAAAAGAGGCATGCCCCAGCGGTATTTATTAGCCGAAGAGGTGAAAATGGTAAGCGTGGGAATCGAGGAGGTCAGAGGTTGGATAAAGATCATGTTGTCGCCTCGATTGTCGGTATGGCATTTAATAAAGGTAAGAGACAGAGGCGAGCATTAAATGCGGAGGTGACGTCACGACGGATTAAGGCGTTTCCAGGAGATGACGTCATGGCCGGTTTATGAAGCACATAAATTGTAGAGAGGAGATTTATGCAAGATTTAGAAGACTTACATGAACAAGTTCAAATCAATCTGGGGCCTAATGTCAGGGATATTACTAGCAGGTATAAACCGGCCATGAAGATCCGGATTACACTGACATAGTTGTATTATCATAAGCCCAGTAGAATATGTACAAGAGGTTACAGCCCATAGAGGTTTAGGGCCCATGTGTAAGGCCTAAGGTTTGTAAACCGTCATATCATGTAACTTGAGAGGAAAGATAGAAAGAGTAGAGACCGAGGCGGACACGTTTATGAGCCGGCCTCGGGACTCTGTAAACCAGACCGGACGTCACTCCCTATATAAAGGGACGACCCGACGATGGTTCAGGACAAGAAACAATAGCTCGAGAGACAGGCAAGCGATTCGCTCCCTGTTCATCGACGCACAAGCAATACCACACCAAACTAGACGTAGGGTTTTACCTTCATCGAAGGGGCCGAACTAGTATAAACCCTCCGTGTCCTTTGTGTGCTTTTAACCTCTTCAAGCTAACCCGCGCGATGGCCTCACACCTAAGTCCTCTAAACCGGACATCTCTCGTGCTAATTCCACGACAGTATCAGAGCCAGGTCTATGCGTAGATGATATGCACGAGTAGAACACAAGTGAGTTGTGGACGATAATAGTCATACTGCTTACCAGCATTTCATACTTTGGTTCGACGATATTGTGAGATGAAGCAGCCCGGACCGACATTACGCGTATGCTTATGCGAGACTGGTTTCACCGTTATGAGCACTCTTTGCTTAAAGGTGACTGGCGGGTGTCTGTCTCTCTCACTTTAGCTGGATCGAGTGTGGCTACGCCTGGTCCTTGTGAAGGTTAAAACAACACATACTTGACGAAAAATCGTTGTGGTTTTTGTATGCGTAGGTAAGAACGGTTCTTGCTAAGACCGTAGCAGCCACGTAAAACTTGCAACAACAAAGTAGAGGATGTCTAACTTGTTTTTGCAGGGCATGTTGTGATGTGATATGGTCAAGACATGATGAGTTATACGTTATTGTATGAGATGATCATGTTTTGTAAAGTTATCGGCAACTGACAGGAGCCATATGGTTGTCGCTTTATTGTATGAAATACAGTCGCCATGTAATTGTTTTACTTTATCACTAAGCGGTAGCAATAGTCGTGGAAGCAATAGTTGGCAAGACAACAACGATGCTACGATGGAGATCAAGGTGTTGCGCTGATGATGAAGGTGATCATGACGGTGCTTTGGAGATGGAGATCAAAAGCACAAGAGGATGATGGCCATATCATATCACATATTTTGATTGCATATGATGTTTATCTTATTATTCCTCTTATTTTGCTTAGTACGGCGGTAGCATTATAAGATGATCCCTTACAAAATTTCAAGGTTGAGTGTTCTCCCTGAGTATGCACCGTTGCGAAAGTTCGTCGTGCCGAGACACCACGTGATGATCGGGTGTGATAAGCTCTACGTTCACATACAACGGGTGTAAGCCAGTTTTGCACATGCAGAATACTCGGGTTAAACTTGACGAGCCTAGCATATGCAGATATGGCCTCGGAACACTGGAGACTGAAAGGTCGAGTGTGAATCATATAGTAGATATGATCAACATAAGATGTTCACCATTGAAAACTACTCCATCTCACGTGATGATCGGACATGGTTTAGTTGATTTGGATCACGTGATCATTTAGATGACCAGAGGGATGTCTATCTAAGTGGGAGTTCTTTAAGTAATATGATTAATTGAAATTTAATTTATCATGAACTTAATCCTGATAGTTTTTTGCATATCTATGTTGTTGTAGATCAATGGCCCGTGCTACCGTTCCTTTGAATTTTAATGCATTCCTAGAGAAAGCTAAGTTGAAAGATGATGTTAGAAATTACATAGACTGGGTCCGTAACTTGAGGATTATCCTCATTGCTGCACAGAAGAATTATGTCCTTGAAGCACCGCTAGGTGATAAGCCCCCTCCCGCTAATGTAGACGCTTTGAACGTCTGGCAGTTTGACTACACGATAGTTCAGTGTGCCATGCTTTACGACTTAGAACCGGGACTTCAACGACGTTTTGAACGTCATGGAGCATATGAGATGTTCCAGGAGTTGAAGTTAATATTTCAAGCAAATGCCTGGATTTAGAAATATGAGATTTCCAATAAGTTCTATAGCTGCATGATGGAGGAGAATAGTTCTATCAGTGAACACTTGCTCAGAATGTCTGGGTACTACAATCATATGACTCAACTTGGTTGCAAAGTTGACGAGGATAGTGTTATTGATAGAGTTCTTCAATCACTGCCACCAAGCTATAAAGGCTCCGTGATGAACTATAATATGCAAGGGATGCAAAATACAATTCCCGAGCTCTTCACTATGCTCAAAGCTGTGGAGGTAGAAATCAAAAAGGAGCATCAAGTGTTGATGGTTAACAAGACCACTAGTTTCAAGAAAAAGGGCAAGGGAAAGAAGGGGAACTTCAGGAAGAATAGCAAGACAGTTGCTACTCCCGTGAAGAAACCCAAGTCTGTAGCCAAGCCTGAAACTGAGTGCTTCTACTGCAAAGGGACTGGACACTGGAAGCGGAACTGCCCCAAGTATTTGGCGGATAAGAAGGATGGCAAGGTGAACAAAGGTATATGTGATATACATGTTATTGACGTGTACCTTACTAATACTCGTAGTAGTACCTGGGTATTTGATACCAGTTCGGTTGCTAATATTTGTAACTCGAAACAGGGACTGCAGATTAAACGAAAATTGGCTAAGGACGAAGTGACGATGCGCGTGGGAAATGGTTCCAAAGTCGATGTGATCGCCGTCGGCACGCTACCTCTACATCTACCTTCGGGATTAGTTTTAGACCTGAATAATTGTTATTTGGTGCTAGCGTTAAGCATGAACATTATATCTGGATCTTGTATGTTGCGAGACGATTATTCATTTAAATCTGAGAATAATGGTTGTTCTATTTTTATGAATAATATCTTTTATGGTCATGCATCCTTGAAGAGTGGTCTATTCTTGTTGGATCTTGATTGTAGTGATACACATATGCGTAATATTGAAACCAAAAGATGCAAGGTTAATAATGATAGTGCAACTTATTTGTGGCACTGCCGTTTAGGTCATATTGGTGTAAAGCGCATGAAGAAACTCCATAGTGATGGACTTTTGGAATCACTTGATTATGAATCACTTGGTGCTTGCGAACCATGCCTCATGGGTAAGATGACTCAAACTCCGTTCTCCGGAACAATGGAGCGAGCAACAGATCTGTTGGAAATCATACATACTGATGTATGTGGACCAATGAGTGTTGAAGCTCGCGGCGGGTATCGTTATTTTCTGACCTTCACTGATGATTTGAGCAGATATGGGTATATCTACTTGATGAAACACAAGTCTGAAACATTTGAAAAGTTCAAAGAATTTCAGAGTGAAGTAGAGAATCATCGTAACAATAAAATAAAGTTACTACAATCTGATTGTGGAGGTGAATATTTGAGTTACGAGTTTGGTCTTCATTTGAAACAATGTGGAATAGTTTCACAACTCACGCCACCCGGAACACCACAGCGTAATGGTGTGTCCGAACGTCGTAACCGTACTTTATTAGATATGGTGCGGTCTATGATGTCTCTTACCGATTTACCACTATCGTTTTAGGGTTATGCTTTAGAGACAGCTGCATTCACGTTAAATAGGGCACCATCTAAATCTGTTGAGACGCCGCCTTATGAACTGTGGTTTGGCAAGAAACCAAAGTTGTCATTTCTTAAAGTTTGGGGCTGCGATGCTTATGTGAAAAAGCTTCAACCTGATGAGCTCGAACCCAAGTCGTGGAAATGTGTCTTCATAGGATACCCAAAAGAGACTGTTGGGTACACCTTCTATCACAGATCCGAAGGCAAAATATTCGTTGCTAAGAATGGATCCTTTCTAGAGAAGGAGTTTCTCTCGAAAGAAGTGAGTGGGAGGAAAGTGGAACTTGATGATGTAACTGTACCTTCTCCCGAATTGGAAATTAGTACATCACAGAAACTAGTTCCAGTGATTCCTACACCGATTAGTGAGGAAGCTAATGATGATGATCATGAAACTTCAGATCAATTTTCTGCTGAACTTCGTAGATCAACCAGAGTTTCCGCACCAGAGTGATACGGCAACCCAGTTCTGGAAGTCATGTTACTAGACCATGATGAACCTACGAACTATGAGGAAGCGATGATGAGCCCAGATTCCGCAAAATGGCTTGAGGCCATGAAATCTGAGATGGGATTTGATACGTCTCCAACGTATCTATAATTTTTTATTGTTCCATGCTACTATATTATCCTTCTAGGATGTCTTATGGGCTTTTCTATACACTTTTATATTATTTTTGGGACTAACCTATTAACCCAGAGCCCAGTGCCATTTTCTATTTTTCTCCTGTTTTAGGGTTTTACAGAAAAGGAATATCAAACGGAGTCCAATTGACGTGCCAATTTTTGATGATTTTTTTGGACCAAAAGAAGCTCTTGAAGTAAAAGAGTTGGGCCAGGAGAGCCACGGGCTGCCCACGAGGGTGGGGGCACGCCCTGGGCAGGGGGCACGCCCTCCTATCTCGTGGATGGCCCGGAGGGCCCCCTGACTTGTGCCATACGCCAAAAAATCCTATAAATACTGAAACCTACAAAAATTAACCTATATCGGGAGTTCCGCCGCCGAAAGCTTCTGTAGGCACCGAAAACCAATCTACACCCGTTCTGGCACCCTGCCGGAGGGGGGAATCCCTCTCCGGTGGCTATCTTCATCATCCCGGTGCTCTCCATGAAGAGGAGGGAGTAGTCTACCCTCGGGGCTGAGGGTATGTATCTGTAGCTATGTGTTTGATCTCTCTCTCTCTCTCTCTCTCTCTCTCTCTCTCTCTCTCTCGTGTTCTTGAGATGGTATGATCTTGATGTATCGCGAGCTTTGCTATTATAGTTGGATCTTATAATGCTTCTCCCCCTCTATTCTATTGTAATGGATTGAGTTTTCCCTTTGAAGTTATCTTATCGGATTGAGTCTTTAAGGATTTGAGAACACTTGATGTATGTCTTGCACGTGTTTATCTGTGGTGACAATGGGATATCATGTGATCTACTTGATGTATGTTTTGGTGATCAACTTGCGGGTTCCGTGATCTTGGGAATCTATGCATAGGGGTTGGCACACATTTTCGTCTTGACTTTCCGGTAGAAACTTTGGGGCACTCCTTGAAGTTCTATGTGTTGGTTGAATAGATGTTTCTGAGATTGTGTGATGCATATCGTATAACCATGCCCGCGGATACTTGAGGTGACAATGGAGTATCTAGGTGACATTAGGGTTTTGGTTGATTTGTGTCTTAAGGTGTTATTCTAGTACGAACTCTATGATAGATTGAACGTTACTACGGACTCTTGAATAGATCGATCAGAAAGAATAACTTTAAGGAGGTTTCGTACCCTACCATAATCTCTTCGTTTGTTCTCCGCTATTAGTGACTTTGGAGTGACTCTTTGTTGCATGTTGAGGGCTAGTAATATGATCCAATTATGCTATCCTTGTTGAGAGAACTTGCACTAGTGAAAGTAGAAACCCTAGGCCTTATCTCCTATCATTGCCACACCATTTATGCTCACGTTTACCACTTGCTACTTTGCTGTTTTTATTTTTTTCTTACTACAAAAACCTATATCTACCATCCATATTGCACTTGTATCACCATATCTTCGCCGAACTACTGCACCTATACAATTTACCATTGTATTGGGTGTGTTGGGGACACAAGAGACTCTTTGTTATTTGGTTGCAGGGTTGTTTGAGAGAGACCATCTTCATCCTACGCCTCCCATAGATTGATAAACCTTAGGTCATCCACTTGAGGGAAATTTGCTACTGTCCTACAAACCTCTGCACTTGGAGGCCCAACAACGTCTACAAGAAGAAGGTTCTGTAGTAGACATCAAGCTCTTTCCTGGTGCCGTTGCCAGGGAGGTTAGTGCTTGAAGGTATATCTTTAGATCTTGCAATCGAATCTTTTAGTTTCTTGTTTTATCACTAGTTTCGTTTATAAAAGAAAACTACAAAAAAATGGAATTAAGGTTACCTCATATGCTTCATCTTTTTAATATCTTTCGTGAAAATGATGGAAAGGAAAATTGTGCTCAAGTACTAGAAGAAGAATTACATAGAATGCTTGGCACTAAAGACTTGAATGATGAGCATGCTTGCAATGTTTTTAGTGTGAATCCTTTGAATATCCATGGTACTAATGATGATTGCACTAGTCATGATGAAAATATCTCATATAAGCATGTTGATTTTTGATTTTTGTGGAGTGTATAGAGTTTGCAAGTACATACCAAAGAGGGAAGATAGATTTTGCAAGAGGCATAAGTATTTAGAAACTAAATGGTTGCTATAGATGCTAGATGATTGTGTTGAAAATTTAAAATATCTTAGCCGTACTTGTGAACTTTGCAATGAACGTGGTCATTTCATTACCCAGTGTGAATTGTTTCATGATCGAATCGTGTCCAAAAATTGTGATGACTTGATTTCCCTTGCACATCATAATGAACTTATCTTGCTTTTGGGTTATGAAGAAATTAAATGTAGAACTAAGTTTCTTCCAGGATTTGTCATTGATAAACTTCTTGATTTTGATATAGAGGAAATATATATGTATTGTGCGGTGAATTGCATTGAAAATACTTATATTGCCAATTACCTTAAGTCAAGAAAACAAATAGGAGATGAAGAGAATACTAATGAAAGGGAAGAGATTTCCCAATATCCTCCTATTATTTCTTCTGATGAATCAGGTAACGAGGAGGAGCCTCCTATTCTACCAATCTCAGTAGTAAGGAGCTCCAAAAAGAAGATTAAACCCACACATAATGAGAAGAAGAAAAAGAAAAGACGAAGAAGCAAAGGTAAAGAGGTATCTCTCCCAAATGATTTTTCTCCTATTACTCATTATGATGATGATAATTGCTATACTATCGGTACTATCCATACTATTAACGATGAGAGTGATTATGTTTATGATATGGAAAGGCCCAAGCTTTGGGATGCTATGTTTGATGATAATGATATATTTAAGAATTTATTTGCTGCAATTAATGTTTGTCCCAATCTTGGGGATGCTACGCTTGATGAAGATGATATTTTCAGCCTCCCAAGTCTTGATATGCAAATCTATTATGATTAAAGCATGCCTCTTATTTATGATGATTATTGTGATGACACTTATGCTATAAAAAGTAGTGATGATTATATTTATCAAACTTGTCATGATTATGATTACCCTTTTTTGAACATTACTCTTTTAATGTGGAGACAATCTATAGTATTCAAGTCTCTTATGATACTCCCACTATTCCGAATTAGAAGAAGTTTGCTTATGTGGAGAGTAATAAAACTTATATCCTTGGGGATCATGACAAAAATGCTCTATGTGCTGGTTATATTGTTGAATTCATTCATGCTGCTACTGAAAATTATTATGAGGGAGGAACATATGCTTGTAGTAATTGCAATAATATCAAGTTTCCTCTCTATGTGCTTAAAGTTTTGAAGTTATGCTTGTTTTGTCTTCCTATGCTAGTTGATTATCGTTCCCATAAGTTGTTTGCTTACAAATTCCCTATGCATAGGAAGTGGGTTAGACTTAAATGTTCTAGTCATGTTCTTCATGATGCTCCCGTTATGTTTCAATTCATATCTTTTATGCGAGCATCATTGAAATCATCGTGCCTAGCTAGGGGCATTAAACGATAGCGCTTGTTGGGAGGCAACCCAACTTTATTTTAGTTTCTTTATTTTTGCTTCTGTTTAGGAATAAATATTGCATCTAGCTTCTGTTTAGATGTGGTTTTATGTTTTAATTAATGTTTGTGTCAAGTAGAACCTTTGGGAAGACTTGTGTGAAGTTTATATGATCTTGCTGTAAAAAAACAGAAACTTTAGCGCTCATGAGTTTGGCTGTGAATTTTTACTCGAGCGTGATATTTAATTGATTCTTTTTGCAGGTGATTAATAGAAAAATTCCTCAAATTTACCAATTTAGTTTGAATTTTCTGGAGTTCCAGAAGTAGGCGAAACCTGCATATTACTACAGACTGTTCTGTTTTTGACAGATTCTGTTTTTCGTGTGTTGTTTGCTTATTTCAATGCATCTATGAGTAGTATTGGGAAGTATGAACCATAGAGAAGTTGGAATACAGTAGGTTTAACACCAAGATAAACAAAGAATGAATTCATGGCAGTACCTTTGAGTAGTGTTTTGTTTTCTTATACTAACGGAGCTCACGAGATTTTTGTCTAAGTTTTGTGTTGTGAAGTTTTCAAGTTTTGAGTATTGCTTTGATGGACTATGGAACAAAGACTAGCAAGGGCCTAAGCTTGGGAATGCCATGGCACCCCAAGGTAAAATTCAGGGACAACCAAAAGCCTAAGCTTGGGGATGCCCCGGGAAGGCATCCCCTCTTTCGTCTTCACCCATCGGTAACTATACTCGGAGCTATATTTTTATTCACCACATGATGTGTGTTTTGCTTGGAGCGTCAATTTAGTTTATTTTGTTTTGCTTGTTGTTTGAACAATATCCCAAGATCTGAAGTTCTTGAATGTTAGAGAGTCTTCACATAGTTACATAATTATTACTCATTGATCTTCACTTATATCTTTCGGAGTAGTTTGATATTGCTCTAGTGCTTCACTTATATCTTTTAGAGCACGGCGGTGGTTTTATTTTGAAGAAATAGATGAACTCTCATGCTTCACTTATATCCTTTTGAGAGTCTATTAAAACAGCATGGTAATGTGTTTAGGCTAAAGAAACTAGTCTTCACATGATAGACATCCAATGTCAGTGTAGTAAAAAAAAAATTCACACTAAGTGCATTGAATAGAATGAGATGTTGGATGCTTGATAATTGTTTTGAGATATGAGGATAGTGATATTAGAGTCATGCTAGTGGAGTTATTATGAAATTGAGAAATACTTGTGTTAAGGTTAGTGATTCCCGTAGCATGCACGTATGGTGAACCGCTATGTGATGAAGTTAGAGCATGACGTATTTGTAAAGTGTCAACCTTTGTGTGGAGGTCGGGGCGCGCGATGGTTAACTCCTACCAACCTCCCACCTAGGAGCATGCGTTGATTGCTTTGTTTTGATGACTTGTAGATTTTTGCAATATAGAGAGGGGCTAGAAAAAAAGAGGAAAGCCCCTCCAAAAAAATGAGGGAAAAGTGAGAAGGGACAATTGCTACTATCCTTTCCACACTTTTGCTTCAAAGTAGCACCATGTTCTTCATGATAGAGAGTCTCATGTTTAGTCACTTTCATATACTAGTGGGAATTTTCGTTATAGAACTTGGCTTATATATTCCAATGATGGGCTTCCTCAAATGCCCTAGGTCTTCATGAGCAAGCAAGTTGGATGCACACCCACTAGTTTCTTTTGTTGAGCTTTCATACATATTTAGCTCTAGTGCATCCGTTGCATGACAATCCCTACACACTCACATTGATATCTCTTGATGGGCATCTCCATAGCCCGTTGATACGCCTAGTCGATGTGAGACTATCTCCCTCCTTTTTGTCTTTTCCACAACTACCTCTCTATTCCACATAGTGCTATGTCCATGGCTCACGCTCATGTATTGGGTGAAAGTTGAAAGGTTTGAAAGAATAGAGTATGAAAACAAGTGCTTGGCTGAAACCGGGCTTGTGCATGATATGAATGTTTTGTGTGACGAAGAGGGAGCATAGCCAGACTATATGACTTTGTAGGGATAACTTTCTTTAGCCATAGTATTTTGAGAAGACATGATTGCTTTGTTAGTATGCTTGAAGTATTGTTATTTCTTATGTCAATATAGACTTTTATCTTGAATCTTTCAGATCTGAACATTCATGCCACAATTAAGAGAATTACATTGAAAAACTATATTGGTTAGCATTCCACATCAAAAATTCTTTCTTTATCATTTACCTACTCGAGGACGAGCAGGAATTAAGCTTGGGGATGCTTGATACGTCTCCAACGTATCTATAATTTTTTATTGTTCCATGCTTTTATATTATCCTTCTAGGATGTCTTATGGGCTTTTATATACACTTTTATGTGATTTTTGGGACTAACCTATTAACCCAGAGCGTAGTGCCAGTTTCTGTTTTTCTCCTATTTTAGGGTTTTACAGAAAAGGAATATCAAACGGAGTCCAATTGACGTGCCAATTTTTGATGATTTTTTCTGGACCAAAAGAAGCTCCCGAAGTAAAAGAGTGGGGCCAGGAGAGCCACGGGCTGCCCACGAGGGTGGGGGGCGCCCTGGGCAGGGGGCGCGCCCTCCTATCTCGTGGACGGCCCGGAGGGCCCCCTGACTTGTGCCCTACGCCAAAAAATCCTATAAATACGGAAACCTTCGGAAATTAACCTAGATCGGGTGTTCCACCGCCGAAAGCCTCTGTAGACACCGAAAACCAATCTACACCCGTTCTGGCTCCCTGTCGGAGGGGGAAATCCCTCTCCGGTGGCTATCTTCATCATCCCGGCGCTCTCCATGACAAGGAGGTAGTAGTCCACCCTCGGGGCTGAGGGTATGTATCAGTAGCTATGTGTTTGATCTCTCTCTCTCTCTCTCTCGTGGTCTTGAGATGGCACGATCTTGATGTATCGCGAGCTTTGTAATTATAGTTGGATCTTATAATGCTTCTCCCCCTCTACTCTCTTGTAATGGATTGAGTTTTCCCTTTGAAGTTATCTTATCGCATTGAGTCTTTAAGGATTTGAGAACACTTGATGTATGTCTTGCATGTGTTTATCTATGGTGACATTGGGATATCATCTGATCTACTTGATGTATGTTTTGGTGATCAACTTGCGGGTTCCGTGACCTTGGGAATCTATGCATAGCGGTTGGCACACGTTTTCGTCTTGACTTTTCGGTAGAAACTTTGGGGCACTCTTTGAAGTTCTATGTGTTGGTTGAATAGATGTTTCTGAGATTGTATGATGCATATCGTATAACCATGCCCACGGATACTTGAGGTGACAATGGAGTATCTAGGTGACATTAGGGTTTTGGTTGATTTGTGTCTTAAGGTGTTATTCGAGTACGAACTCTATGATAGATTGAACTTTACTACGGACTCTTGAATAGATCGATCAGAAAGAATAACTTTAAGGAGGTTTCGTACCCTACCATAATCTCTTCGTTTGTTCTCCGCTATTAGTGACTTTGGAGTGACTCTTTGTTGCATGTTGAGGGCTAGTAATATGATCCAATTATGCTATCCTTGTTGAGAGAACTTGCACTAGTGAAAGTACGAACCCTAGGCCTTATCTCCTATCATTGCAACACCGTTTATGCTCACATTTACCACTTGCTACCTTGTTGTTTTTATATTTTCTTACTACATTAACCTATATCTACCATCCATATTGCACTTGTATCACCATATCTTCGCCGAACTACTGCACCTATACAATTTACCATTGTATTGGGTGTGTTGGGGACACAAGAGACTCTTTGTTATTTGGTTGCAGGGTTGTTTGAGAGAGACCATCTTCATCCTACGCCTCCCACGGATTGATAAACCTTAGGTCATCCACTTGAGGGAAATTGCTACTATCCTACAAACCTCTGCACTTGGAGGCCCAACAACGTCTACAAGAAGAAGGTTGTGTAGTAGACATCAGGATCCATGTATGAGAACAAAGTATGGACTTTGGTTGACTTGCCCGATGATCGGCAAGCCATCAAAAACAAATGGATCTTCAAGAAGAAGACCGACGCTGACGGTAATGTTACTGTTTACAAATCTCGACTTGTTGCGAAAGGTTTTCGACAAGTTCAAGGAGTTGACTACGATGAGACTTTCTCACCCGTAGCGATGCTTAAGTCTGTCCGAATCATGTTAGCAATTGCCGCATTTTATGATTATGAAATATGGCAAATGGATGTCAAAACTGCATTCCGGAATGGATATCTCAAAGAAGAGTTGTATATCATGGAACTAGAAGGTTTTGTCCATCCGAAAGGTGCTAACAAAGTGTGCCAGCTCCAGCGATCCATCTATGGACTGGTGCAAGCATCTCGGAGTTGGAATTTACGCTTTGATGAGGTGATCAAAGCATATGGTTTTATACAGACTTTTGGAGAAGCCTGTATTTACAAGAAAGTGAGTGGGAGCTCTGTAGAATTTCTAATATTATATGTGGATGACATATTGTTGATTGGAAATGATATAGAATTTCTGGATAGCATAAAAGGATACTTTAATAAGAATTTTTCAATGAAAGACCTCGGTGAAGCTGCTTACATATTAGGCATCAAGATCTATAGAGATAGATTAAGACGCTTAATTGGACTTTCACAGAGCACATACCTTGATAAAATTTTGAAGAAGTTCAAAATGGACCAGTCAAAGAAAGGGTTCTTGCCTGTGTTACAAGGTATGAAGTTGAGTAAGACTCAATGTCCGACCACTGCAGAAGATAGAGAGAAAATGAAAGTCATTCCCTATGACTCAGCCATAGGATCTAACATGTATGCAATGTTGTGTACCAGACCAAATGTGTGCCTTGCTATAAGTCTAGCAGGGAGGTACCAAAGTAATCCAGGAGTGGATCACTAGACAGTAGTCAAGAACATCCTGAAGTACCTAAAAAGGACAAAGTATATGTTTCTCGTGTATGGAGGTGACAAAGAGCTCATCGTAAACGGTTACATCGATTCAAACTTTGACACTAATCCGGATGACTCTAAGTCACAAATCGAATATGTATTTTTATTAAACGGTCGAGCTGTCAGTTGGTGCAGTTCCAAGCAGAGCGTCGTGGCGGGATCTACGTGTGAAGCGGAATACATAGCTGCTTTGGAAGCAGCAAATGAAGTAGTCTGGATGAAAGAGTTCATATCCGATCTAGGTGTAATACCTAGTGCATCTGGTCCAATGAAAATCTTTTGTGACAACACTGGAGCAATAGCCTTGGCGAAGGAATCCAGGTTTCACAAGAGAACAAAGCACATCAAAAGGCGCTTCAATTCCATCCGCGATCTAGTCAAGGAGGGAGACATAGAGATTTGCAAGATACATACGGATCTGAATGTTGCAGACCCGTTGACTAAGCCTCTTCCACGGGCAAAATATGATCAGCACCAAGACTCCATGGGTGTTAGGATCATTACTTTGTAATCTAGATTATTGACTCTAGTTCAAGTGGGAGACTGAAGGAAATATGCCCTAGAGGCAATAATAAATATGTTATTTGTATTTCCTTATATCATGATAAATGTCTTTTATTCATGCTAGAATTGTATTAAAAGGAAACTTAGTACATGTGTGAATACATAGACAAAACAGAGTGTCCCTAGTATGCCTCTACTAGACTTGCTCATTGATCAAAGATGGTTATGTTTCCTAGCCATAGACATGAGTTGTCATTTTATCAAAGGGATCACATCAATAGGAGAATGATGTGATGGACAAGACCCATCCGTTAGCTTAGCACTATGATCGTTTAGTTTTACTGCTATTGCTTTCTTCATGACTTATCCATGTTCCTATGACTATGAGATTATGCAACTCCCGTATACAGGAGGAACACCTTGTGTGCTATCAAACGTCACAACGTAACTGGGTGATTATAAATATGCCCTACAGGTGTCTCCGAAGGTGTTCATGGTGTTGACATAGATCAAGAATAGGATTTGTCACTCCGAGTGTCGGAGAGGTATCTCTGGGCCCTCTCGATAATACACATCATAATAAGACTTGCAAGCAAATGACTAATGAGTTAGTCACGGGATGATGCATTTCAGAACGAGTAAAGAGACTTGCTGGTAACAAATTGAACAAGGTATTGAGATACCGACGATCGAATCTCGGGACAGTAACATACCGATGACAAAAGGAACAACGTATGTTGTTATGCGGTTTGACCGATAAAGATCTGCGTAGAATATGTAGGAGCCAATATGAGCATCCAGGTTCTGCTATTGGTTATTGATCGGAGATGAGTCTCGATCATGTCTACATAGTTCTCGAACCCGTAGTGTAATGCCCAGTATGCGGCTATGTCCCCCACGTGTCGAGGCACGACTTAAGGACATAAATGCATACTAGAATGATCTCAAGTATGGTATCTTTGCACAACTCATGTAAAATTCAGGGATGAAATTGTAGAAGATAGTTGGCTTACACTCGCCACGTCACACAATGAATACAATAGCATACATCATCCAATAACACACGCTCCGACTACGGACGAAAATCCAAATGCGAAAGATACCATAAACACAAGCCCGGATCGCCCCTAGTAGGAACCACTACTGATCATCGAAACACGTCACATACATACGGCCACGCTCTTCGTCGAACTCCCAGCGAAGTTCTTGTCCATCTCCTGCATTAGTCTCAGCGGTACCTGCATCTGGTGTGGTGTTGAATATGTCAGCCACAGAGGGCTCAGCAATCCCGTTCCCGGGTATCAAAACTAACAAAGCCTTTAGGTGAGGAAAGGCTATAAAAGTGTCTGCAGCAAGCACTAAGCATCTAACTTACGAGTTTAGAGCGAGAAGAGAACAAATGCCAGCGATCGCCATGTTGATCAAGAAGTGATCCTAGCTACTCACGATCAAACATAACACCACCATGTTCACTTCCCGAAGCCCTTCGGAAAGAGACCGTCACGGTTACTCACACGGTAGTGTATTCTTATAAATATGGTGTCAAGTTATCTACAACTGGATATTAACAAATTCCCATCTGCCACATAACCGCGGGCACGGCTTTCGAAAGATCAAACCCTATAGGAGTGTCCCAACTTAGCCCATCACAAGCTCATGATCTGCGGAGTCGCAACTCCATGTTGGGAAGACCCGAGTATTCTCAGAATCCCGTGCTCAAGATATTTCGACAAAGGTAAAACTAATCCAGCAAGACCTCCCGGCGTGCCGACACCCTGATAGTAGCCGCGCATATCTCGTCTCAGGCCATGACCGGATGGGACAACCTACAGGAAAATACCAATCCTCGAGTTTCCCCGCGGTGGCCCTGCAGTCTGCCCGTTTGGGACCAACACCATCAGCACTGGCCCCCCTGTTATGTAGAATTAAGAACCCGGGGACATGACCCCATATGGAATTAATTAATTAAGTTTTTATTATGTTGCAAATTAAAACCAAAGTTGGGCCTTGCTGGAAAAGCTTTAAGCAGTGCGAATTATCGAGGGGAGCCATAAACCCCAACCGTGTTAGGAACGCAAAAATCAAGGAACAGAACACCGGTTTATCGGTTCCTAAGGTGGCATGAGTGGAACAAAACACCGAGCAAAAGGCCAAGCCTTCCACCCATTGCCAAATATATAGGTGTGTTAATATATTTAAGAGATATTGTGATATTCAAAAAACAAGTTCCAACATGGAGCAATCTTCATCTTCACCTGCAACTAACAACGCTATAAGAGGGGTTGAGCAAGTGGGTAACATAGCCAAACAACAGTTTGCTGGGAAGGTGTCAAAGTTTAGAGGTTTCATGGCAACAATAGGAGGCTAACAACCAGGAATAGGCATCGAGGCATATCTAAAGAGCGAGACAACTAGCATAGGCAAAGATAGAGGTGATATCGGGGAAAGATCATCTTGCCTGGGATTCCGCAAGGAAGAAGAACGAGTCCAAGAAGTAGTCGAACAAATCCTCACAACTCCGAAACAAACCCGAAGCTAACGAGAGAAGCAACCCGGAAAGAAGCAAACAACATAGTAAACACACATATCATAACCATGGCATGATGCACAAACAAGTATGATGCATGTCCGGTTTAAATATGCATGGCATGGCAAAGTGCACAAACAAGTACTACAAGTTAAGTGGAGCTCAATATGCAACGAGTTGCATATTGACAAAACACGATATTTTATTTATTTAATTGACTCTCGTTTATTTACAAGACAAGATTAAATGTTTTGTTAACGTGGCAAGAGGTGAAGCAAGTGTAATCTAGCTATTTAGGCATTTTAAATGAGGCCGGAAATAACAACAACAATTCCGGAAAACCCCACATGTCATTTAGCAATTTTAGTGCAACCAACAATTTTAAACATTTTAATGTTGTTATTATGATGCGGATGACATAAGCAAGTTTTATGCAATTTTTAGTTAAAAGTTAACATGAACATGGTATGATGCATTTGTCGCCATGACGGAAAGAAAAGGGTGTCATGGCGGCGAGAATGGAAACGGTGCCACGGCAATTTTCCGATGATCTGACAGCTCATCGAGATGCCGGTGCAAAAGAAGGGCGGCGTGAGCGTGTCAAACAAGATGAAAGGTGGGGTGATCCCGTTGACGGGTTCCCACGGTTCGGCGACATGGCAACAAGGAGGAACGTGCAAGGATAACTCGGACACGGTGCAACAAATGGAACATCTCATACAACATGCATTCATTCTCGGAAGGTCATCTCGGCGGTTATACCTTCGAAGCGTGGGTTTCGAAGCGGTTCAAGTTCAGAGTGGAAGTAGTCGTTCACGGGTCGTCATCGGAAGTAGTTGTACACGTCGGCGGTAGTAGTGGTACTCGCGGTGGTATTGGTACACGTTTCGTAGCCGTTCACATTTCATAGATGTTCGGGGTCGTCGGTAGAGGTACTTGTCGCATCCACCAAGTGTAGTCGTACTCGTTTCGAAGATGAACTTGATCCGAAGTCTTCGGGCGTCATGGTACTTGGCAAATTGCACATTGACCGTAGTTGTACATGTATCGACAAGGTACTTTTTGGATCCTTGGTCCTTCGGATTCGGTCTTGGCAATTGTAGATGGTAGAAGAGGTACATGACGCATCCAGGGAAGGGTCTTGGCGTCCAACAGAAGCAACAAAGCCATGGGTTGCCTCCATGGAGGCCATGGTCAACGCCCGAGCAGATCGAGCGCTCGTTCGATGCAGGCGGGGCCTCGAAGCAGAGGAGCATTTCGCAATGCGGCTGGGAGTGGAGACGAGACGGGCAGCGACGCGGGACTAGGACGACACGAGGACGACGAGGAAGCACGGCACTGGTCGCGGACGGACGGCGAGACAGAGGCGAGGAAGATGGCGGCTTTGACGCCCTACGCGGAGGTGTCTCGATCCGGCCGGACCCGAGGCTTCGAGCTTGTAACGACGGCGCCAAGCCAGGGCGTCCGAGGCGGCAGAGCAGAGCCCAGCGAGCGGCGCGAAGGGCGGCAAGGCGAGGGTCGGTAGCGGGATGCGGTGGATGGGCGGAGCAGACCCAGCCGGGCCCGGCAGCGTTGCTCGTCGGTGGGGAGCTGCGGCCGGCGGGGCAGGGAGCTTGTGGCGCCGGCGGCGGAGAGGCAGGTGGAGGCGCGAGAGATGAAGGCGGCGGTCGTGGGGAGGAAGGGGCCGACGCGGCGGCCTGGTGCGGCTGGTCCGGTGGGGCCAAAGGCGAGGCGGAAGGACGCGGGATCGGGGGAAGGGAGAGATCGAGGGAGAGAGGAAGGGATCAAGGGGGAGGCGGCTGAGGCCTGGCGGCGCGAGTGAGGGAAGAGGAGGACGAGCGAGAGGGTCGATCGGTCGGGCTAGGGTAGGTTTAGGTGGCCTGGGCCGGATGCAGATGAGCCTTAGGGAGGCCGCAGTGGCCTAGGGTGCTGGACTGAGGGCTTGGGCCAGAAGGGCCAGAAGGGCTGGGTCCTCTCTTAATATTAAGAGTGAAAAGAAAATAAAAGAAAAGAAAAAACAGAGAATTAAAAGAAAAGAAAGAGGGGGGTTAGGAGTAGAGTTTGGGCATGAGGGCAATTTTCTTGGACTCGCAAAAAATGAGGGTGACCTAAGAAAAATAAAGTGATCATGATTGAAAAATTAAATTCAAAATCCTTTGATTTTAATTCAAAAAACAAAGACTCGGATTTCGATGTGCCCATAAATGTTGAGAATTTTGGTGGAGCTCGAGGAAAAGACGAAATAATTTATGGACAAAGTTTGGGGACCAAACTTGAAGCGGAAAGGCACGGAATTATTTTGCAAGTGTGTATATGGGTGATTCCGAAAAATGGAATATTTTATAATAGCTCCCTACTATCGGGAGGATATGTTATAAAGAGAAGTCGCGAGTGAATTCCCTCGGTTTAAATGGACCCAAGATCCATACAATTTATTTAGTTGAGTTGCAAAACAAAGATATGATGCATGAAGACATGATGCATAGCAAAAGAAAATAAAACACACGGCGAAACCCAGAATAGCTGGCAGTCTTCTGGAGCGTCGGTCTCGGGGCATCACAACTCTCCCACACTAACAGAGGATCTCGACCCGAGATCCTGAAGAAGGCACCGGATAAAACGGAAAATGATGAGGTAAGCAAAGTTGCTTCTTTGACAAACGAGTGAAACCACGAACTTGAGAGGTTGGCCAAATTGAAAGAAGAATACAACGGAGATGAAAACAATCCGTTAGAAAAGAGGAACAAGGAACATTACTAGAACCTTGTAGGTTGAAAGGCATGAAACACGAGCTTACGAACCAAAAGAATATGAAACTACAATGGTATAGCCAAGGAATAAGAATGACAGAATTTGGACAGCACTCCGTCTGAAAATCGAAGTAATTAACATGAGCTTGAGAACATCACATTGCCTCCGAAACAATTGAAAGAATGGCACAAGGGGTAAGAAAGATTTTACAACACACCGGTTAACAGAGAGTCAGAACTTGATAAGATGAGGGAACTTGAAGAAGGACACAACACTCCAGTTAAATGGACAAACAAAGGAAAGAACATGATCTTGATATGACAAGATGATGGTTCGAAGAGAGCAATATCCCAAAGCCTCCGGAATGAAAGAATAGATGCTAGATCGTTGGAAAGAAAAGAACGGAGAAGAAAAAGACAACTTCTACCACAAATGAATTTGAAAGAGCATCCTTACCACGATGGATTGGACAAAGTTGTTGGAAGAATCAACAAGCAAAAGATAGGCTTGATGTGGGCTTATGGAGAACATATCAAAACTTGAGGTGAAATTCTACCACTAACGGAAACAATTGATTGGATTGATATCAACAAGGAGACAGAAAACTTATTTCACCGGGAGGATAAATGAAGAACTTGGGTCATTTATAAGCACCATAAATAGCAACAATCCTCAGGGAAAGCTTTTAGGTGAAATACAACCCAAGATAACTCCAACGAAGAAAATGAGGGGTTGAAATGATCTCCTGAAAGAAGAAAATGATGGGTTACATATTTCATTCTTGATAACTTGTGAATCATGAACACGAAAGGAAATCGTCAAGAATGACATAACACCATCTCAAACGATAAGGTAGAAAGAATTACACTTTGAAATGCAAGAAGAAGAATGCTTGAGCTCCAACAAGAATCTTGAAGAACACTTCGATTATGAATTAAATCATGATGAACCACCAAGAAGAACTCCGGTAACAAAAGGATGAGAAGTGAAGGATGAAAGAATAAGATTGAAGCCTGCGATGATTCAGATATAGCTTTGTGACAAGATAATTGAGAGAGTTTGGAACTCCGGAAAGAAAAGATGAACAACCAATAATTTGATATCATGAACGAACTCCAGACAAAGGAATTAAATCACCTTGAAGGAATAAGAATAAGAATTATGTCATGCTTATCCTTCACCAATTTAAATTGATGACAACCAATGGATTTGTCATACTACTTATTCTTGTTGTAAAGAATTAAAGAGAGATCTCGCACAAACTTGCGAAAGTATTTGACGAATCACCGATAGGATTATGAAAAGAACAAATGAATTGATACGATAACAACGAAAGAGTAATCTTGAATGAACCACCGTAAAAATATGGAGACGAACGAAGAGGCATCAATTAAGAATAGTGGGAGGACGAAGTTGAAAATTGAGAACGAAGAATCTTCTGAAATGATGGCCTTCGGAGGATCACAATGGGAAGAATTCATGAAATGCTTCGGATGGGTATAAAAAGAATTCTCACAATCGAAAACAATTATGAGGATGGTATGAAACTAGAACCATGAATCTTTGGAAGGACGGGTAAGGATTCAAGAGGAACTCTTCTTCGGTCTTCAAATCTGAGAAGACGATGAGATACACCCCGATGAATTGTTGAGGCACTCCGGAATGAAGAATTAAAAGGTTGAACCAACGATGGAAAGAATTTGAAAGTAAACTTGGAGAAGGCATATGACTGATGGAAATCATTCTTACGTCACACTTTGAAAAGAATTTCAGAATACTCCGGAAAAAGAAGAGTCAGGTAAGATCCTGGAAAAAGACCTGTGGGTTAGGGCCCACTCAAAAGAAATCACCGTTGAAAAAGATTGCTTAAGAGATATTGCACCGGTTGGATTGAATGGTTTGAATAAGATAACAACCTCAAAATAGCTTGAACGGATTAAGAATGGAAATGCGAATCTTCCGAGATATCTTGAACACTGGAGAAGAATTAGAGAGAGTTGAATAAACAATAGAGACTTTGGATAAGAAAATCCAACATGTCAAATAAGAGGAAGGTTATAATCAACACCAAAGCTTGAATTAAATCCACGGGAGAAGAAACGAGAATAGAGAATGATAAACTTGAAGTTTCCTGAGCATCTTCACGAGAAAACACCGGATAATGAAATTGAACGAAAAGAATGAAGAAACATCACATTAATAAAATGAATATTTCATTTTAGAATTTCTGACTCCGAGAATAAGAAGGGAGGGAGGGCGCGGAAAACAAGACAATTTGAGATGAATGAAATAGACACCGTTGAGAAAAAACCAAGACTTGGTCTTGCACATATTGAAAGAATTAGGTAACTTGAAGAGGAGCACGCCGGTTGAAAAAGAATTTAACATTACAATCTTGATGATCAAGAAGGACTAGCACTCTCATAGAAATATGAGAACACCGATTAGGAAAGGTATGGAATCAACACTTGACGTCGAAGCAACTCGAATACCAGAATCAAGACAAAAATAACGGATAGACATGTTGCAACATAAACTTCACAATATCATTCAAACAGAGAATTGAACGAATGAATTCCATAGCTTAATGGTACATCAACTTGATGAGAAGCCACTTGGAGAACCAAATGATAAAATAAAACAACAAGGTACAGATGGAACAAATCCATAATAGAAGTTTCGTCCCACATGTTCGTGTTGCTGCCCCATGGAACGTGTTACAAAGGGCCTTGCAATCCCCGGATTAGCATAGCCAAGGATCCTTTAAGATGCAACCCCCAATTGGAACAACGCCCATAAAACCACTTCACTCAATGTTGAACCCCGAACTCCATATCATGCACTCGTTGGAAGAATGCCTACGAGCTACTAGAAGAAGCCACCTATTAATTTCCGAAAGTTTCCAGTTATGCAATTGGGTGCTGGGGATACAGGGGAAGCACCGCGCACTCAACTCTAATCCTACATCCAGCTGTATCCATCCTTTAACACATAACCAGTTATTTCCGGAAACCGTTTACCTCGGACCTTCGAAATGCATCTGCTATACAAGCTATGGAATACTCCCGAACTACCTCCCCAGTACTAGGTGATGTCGGGGTTATCTTGCCACTAACCGCATAGAAGAGTTATCGATGTCGGCCATCTTAAGTATTCCAGAACTGCTGCAATAGATTTGTGATGACAACACCTCGGAGCTCAACTCCCCGGGACACTGCCACAACCCCTAAATGACAGGAGGCATCGAGAACAATGTTCTCGTCACAAAGACATCGGAACAATCCAAACAATACTCGTGTGATCCTAAAAAACAATTTAGTGATTTTTTGAGAGTAGAGGAGATAGAACAGCGTCAGGAGTCCTCCCCAGAGCGATGAAGGGGATGAGGAGTAAAAAGAAATCCTACTCTCCGATATATATAGGACTCAAAACATTTTTGTGTGTGTGCATAGACTCAACCGTCGACGATTCGATCAATCAGGGGGGCTCCTAGGTCGGAGAAGGCTCTGAATACCAACTTGTAATGCCCAGTATGCGGCTATGTCCCCCACGTGTCGAGGCACGACTTAAGGACATAAACGCACACTAGAATGATCTCAAGTATGGTATCTTTGCACAACTCATGTAAAATTCAGGGATGAAATTGTAAAAGATAGTTGGCTTACACTCGCCACGTCACACAATGAATACAATAGCATACATCATCCATTAACACAGGGTCCGACTACGGACGAAAATCCAAAAGCGAAAGATACCATAAACACAAGCCCGGATCGCCCCTAGTAGGAACCACTACTGATCATCGAAACACATCACATACATACAGCCACGCTCTTCGTCGAACTCCCAGCGAAGTTCTTGTCCATCTCCTGCATTAGTCTCAGCGGTACCTGCATCTGGTGTGGTGTTAAATCTGTGAGCCACAGAGGGCTCAGCAACCCCGTTCCCGGGTATCAAAACTAACAAAGCCTTTAGGTGACGAAAGGCTATCAAAGTGTCTGCAACAAGCACTAAGCATCTAGCTTACGAGTTTAGAGCGAGAAGAGAACAAGTGCCAGCGATCGCCATGTTGATCAAGAAGTGATCCTAGCTACTCACGATCAAACATAACCCCACCGTGTTCACTTCCCGAAGCCCTTCGGAAAGAGACCGTCACGGTTACTCACACGGTAGTGTATTCTTATGAATATGGTGTCAAGTTATCTACAACCGGATATTAACAAATTCCCATCTGCCACATAACCGCGGGCACGGCTTTCGAAAGATCAAACCCTGCAGGGGTGTCCCAACTTAGCCCATCACAAGCTGACGATATGCAGAGTCGCAACTCCATGTTGGGAAGACCCGACTATTCTCGGAATCTCGTGCTCAAGATATTTCGACAAAGGTAAAACTAATCCAGCAAAACCTCCCGGTGTGCCGACACCCTGATAGTAGCCATGCGTATCTCGTCTCAGGCCACGACCGGATGGGACAGCCTATAGGAAAATACCAACCCTCGAGTTTCCCCGCGGTGGCCCTGCAGTCTGCCCGTTTGGGACCAACACCATCAGCATTGGCCCCCCTGTTATGTAGAATTAAGAACCTAGGGACATGACCCCCTATGCAATTAATTAATTAAGTTTTTATTATGGTGCAAATTAAAACCAAAGTTGGGCCTTGCTGGAAAAGCTTTAAGCAGTGCGAATTATCGAGGGGGGCCCATAAACCCCAACCGTGTTAGGAACGCAAAAATCAAGGAACATAACACCGGTTTATCGGTTCCTAAGGTGGAATGAGTGGAACAAAACACCGAGCAAAAGGCCAAGCCTTCCACCCATTGCCAAGTATATAGGTGTGTGAATATATTTAAGAGATATTGTGATATTCCAACAACAAGTTCCAACATGGAGCAATCTTCATCTTCACCTACAACTAACAACGCTATAAGAGGGGCTGAGCAAGCGGTTAATATAGCCAAACAACAGTTTGCTGGGAAGGTGTCAAAGTTTAGAGGTTTCATGGCAACAATAGGAGGCTGACAACCAGGAATAGGCATCGAGGCATATCTAAAGAGCGATACAGCTAGCATAGGCAAAGACAGAGGTGATATCAGGGAAAGGTCATCTTGCCTGGGATTCCGCAAGGAAGAAGAACGAGTCCAAGAAGTAGTCGAACAAATCCTCACAACTCCGGAACGAACCCGAAGCTAACGAGAGAAGCAACCCGGAAAGAAGCAAACAACATAGTAAACACACATATCATAACCATGGCATGATGCACAAACAAGTATGATGCATGTCCGGTTTAAATATGCATGGCATGGCAAAGTGCACAAACAAGTACTACAAGTTAAGTGGAGCTCAATATGCAACGAGTTGCGTATTGACTAAACACCACATTTTATTTATTTAATTGACTCTTGTTTATTTACAAGACAAGATTAAATGTTTTGTTAACATGGCAAGAGGTGAAGCAAGTGTAAACTTGCTATCTAAGCATTTTAAATGAGGCCGGAAATAACAACAACAATTCCGGAAAACCCCACATGTCATTTAGCAATTTTAGTGCAACCAACAATTTTAAACATTTTAATGTTGTTATTATGATGCGGATGACATAAGCAAGTTTTATGCAATTTTTAGTTAAAAGTTAACATGAACATGGTATGAAGCATTTGTCGCCACGACGGAAGGAAAAGGGTGTCGTGGCGGCGAGAATGGAAATGGTGCCACGGCAACATTCAGATGATCCGACAGCTCGTCGAGATGCCGGTGCAAAAGAAGGGCGGCGTGAGCGTGTCAAACAAGATGAAAGGTGGGGTGATCCCGTTGACGGGTTCCCACGGTTCAGCGACATGGCAACGAGGAGGAACGTGCAAGGACAACTAGGACATGGTGCAACAAGTGGAACATCTCATACAAGATGCATTCGTTCTCGGAAGGTCGTCTCGGTGGTTATACCTTCGAAGCGTGGATTTCGAAGCGGTTCGAGTTCAGAGTGGAAGTAGTCGTTCACGGTTCTTCATCGCAAGTAGTTGTACACGTCGGCGGTAGTAGTGGTACTCGCGGTGGTAGTGGTACACGTTTCGTAGCCGTTCACGTTTCGTAGTTGTTCGGGGTCGTCGGTAGAGGTACTTGTCGCATCCACCAAGTGTAGTCGTACTTGTTTCGAAGATGAACTTGATCTGAAGTCTTCGGGTGTCATGGTACTTGGTGAATTGCACGTCGACCGTAGTTGTACATGTATCGACGAGGTACTTGTTGGATCCTTGGTCCTTTGGATTCGGTCTTGGCAATTCGTAGATGGTAGAAGAGGTACATGACGCATCCAAGGAAGGGTCTTGGCGTCCAACAGCAGCAACAAAGCCATGGGTTGCCTCCATGGCGGCCATGGTCAACGCCCGAGTAGATCGAGCGCTCGTTCGATGCAGGAGGGAACTCGAAGCAGAGGAGCATTTCGCGATGCGGCTGGGAGTGGAGGCGAGACGGGCAGCGACCCGGGACTAGGACGACACGAGGATGGCAAGGAAGCGCGGCGCTGGTCGCGGACGAATGGCGAGACAGAGGCGAGGAAGACGGCGGCTTCGACGCCCTACGCGGAGGCGGCTCGATCCGGTCGGACCCGGGACTTCGAGCTTGTAACGGCGGTGCCACGCCAGGGCGTCCGAGGCGGTAGAGCAGAGCTCGGCGAGCGGCGCGAAGGGCAGCAAGGCGAGGGTCGGCAGCGCGGCCACGGGATGCGGTGGAGGGGCGGAGGAGACCCGGCCGGGCCAGGCGGCGTTGCTCGTCGGTGGGGAGCTGCGCCCGGCGGGGCAGGGAGCTTGGGGCGCCGGCGGCGGAGAGGCAGGTGGAGGCACGGGAGATGAAGGCAGCCGTCGTGGGGAGGAAGGGGCCGGCTCGGCGGCTGGTGCGGTCGGTCCGGCGCGGCCAGAGGCGAAGCGGAGGGACGCGGGATCGGTGGAAGGGAGAGATCGAGGGAGAGAGAAAGGAACGAGGGGGAGGCGGCTGAGGCCTGGCGGCGCGAGCGAGGGAAGAGGAGGACGAGCGAGGGGGTCGATCGGTCGGGCTAGGGTAGGTTTAGGTGGCCTGGGCTGGCTGTAGATGGGCCTTAGGGAGGCCGCGGTGGCCTGGGGTGCTGGACGGAGGGCTTGGGCCAGAAGGGTTGGGTCCTCTCTTAATATTAAGAGTGAAAAGAAAAGAAAAAAACAGATAATTAAAAGAAAAGAAAGAGGAGGGTTTAGGAGTAGAGTTTGGGCATGAGGGCAATTTTCTTGGACTCGCAAAAAATGAGGGTGACCCAAGAAAAATAAAGTGATCATGATTGAAAAATTAAATTCAAAATCCTTTGAATTTAATTCAAAAAGGTTTGAACAAAGACTCGGATTTCGAAGTGCCCATAAATGTTGAGAATTTTGGTGGAGCTCGAGGAAAAGACGAAAGAATTAATGGACAAATTTTGGGGACCAAACTTGAAGCGAAAAGGCACGGAATTATTTTGCAAGTGTGTATATCGGTGATTCCGAAAAATGGAATATTTTATAATAGCTCCCTACTATCGGGAGGATATGTTATAAAGAGAAGTCGCCAGTGAATTCCCTCGGTTTAAATGGACCGAAGATCCTTACAATTTATTTAGTTGAGTTGCAAAACAAAGAATGATGCATGAAGACATGATGCATAGCAAAAGCAAATAAAACACACAGAAAAACCCGGAATAGCTGGCAGTCTTCTGGAGCGTCGGTCTCGGGGCGTCACACGTAGGGTCCGCACGCTTAACGTTTGATGACGATCGGTATTATGAGTTTATGAGTTTTGATGTACCGAAGGTAGTTCGGAGTCCCGGATGAGATCATGGACATAACGAGGAGTCTCGAAATGTATGAGACGTAAAGATTGATATATTGGACGACTATATTCGGACACCGAAAGTGTTCCGGAAAGTTTCGGAATAAACCGGAGTGCCGGGGGGTTACCAGAACCCCCCGAGGAAGCTATGTGCCCTAATGGGCTTTAGTGGAAAGAGAGAGGGCCGACCAGGGCTGGGCCGCGCGCCCCTCCCCCTTGGTATGAATTGGCAAGGAAAGGAGGGGGCGGCGCCCCTTTCCTTCTCCCTCTCCCTCTCCTTCCTTCGCCCTCTCGCCCGCTTGGTGGATTCCTACTAGGAATAGGATTGGAATCCTATTCCTAGTAGGATTGCCTCTCTAGGCACGCCATAGGGGGCCGGCCGGCCTTCCCCCTTGCTCCTTTATATACGGGGGCAGGGGGCACCTCTAAACACACAAGTAGATCTTTCCAGCCATGTGAAGTGCCCCCCTCCACAGAAACACACCTCGGTCATACCGTTGCAGTGCTTAGGCAAAGCCCTGCGACGGTAACTTCATCATCTCCGTCACCACACTGTCATGCTGACGAAACTCTCCCGCAAGGTTCTACTGGATCAAGAGCCCGTGGGACGTCATCAAGCTGAACGTGTGCTGAACGCGGAGGCTCCGTACGTTCGGTGCTTGATCGGTTGGATCGCGAAGAAGTTCGACTACATCAACCGCGTCACTAGACGCTTCCGCTTTCGGTCTACGAGGGTACGTAGACACACACTCTCCCCCTTGTTGCTATGCATCTGGTAGATAGATCTTGTGTGATCGTAGGAATTTTTTTGAAATACTACGTTCCCCAACACGCCCTACCCCCCTGGGCGCGCCCCCTGCCTCGTGGGCCACTTGGCAGCCCCCCGATGCCCATCTTCTGGTATAAGGTGTCTTATGCCCTGGAAAAAATCAGAAGGAAGCTTTCGGGGCGAAGCGCCGCCGTCTCAAGGCGGAACCTTGGCGCAACCAATCTTGGGCTCCGGCGGAGCTGTTCTGCTAGGGAAACATCCCTCCGGGAGGGAGAAATCGTTGCCGTCGTCATCACCATCGACCCTCTCATCGGGAGGGGGTCAATCTCCATCAACATCTTCACCAGCACCATCTCCTCTCAAACCCTAGTTCATCTCTTGTATCCAATCTTTGTCCCAAAACATCAGATTGGTACATGTGGGTTGCTAGTAGTGTTGATAACTCCTTGTGGTTGATGCTAGTTGGTTTATCCGGTGGAAGGTCATATGTTCAGATCCTTTATGCATATTAATATACCGCTAATTATGAACATGAATTTGATTTGTGAGTAGTTACGTTTGTTCCTAAGGACATGGGAGAAGTCTTGCTATAAGTAGTCATGTGAATTTGGTATTCGTTCGATATTTGGATGAGATGTATGTTGTCTGTCCTCTAGTGGTGTTATGTGAACGTCGAATACATGACACTTCACCATTGTTTGGGCCTAGAGGAACGCATTGGGAAGTAATTGCCGGGGCCCAGATCCTAAGTCACACCGGTCTAGCATGTAACACACCATATCATCTTGCGGCCTCACGCACGGTATCCCCACAGGTGCCACCTTACCTGGCCTGGGACTGTTTGCGCATTTTGGCTCACGTATATGATAGTGTCGCTAGCATCCATATGACAGAGAACCCGGGCCGACATGACCAGTTATAAACCAAAAGTGGCACTACATTACAGAGACAGGCATACATGACCCAGCAACGAATGTGTCGGTCATCAACGTATGAACCCAAGTCGTAGCAAGCTACAAGGACTTAAAGGAACAACGCGTGACATTTCCCCTAAGGGACAGACACAGGAACGAAGAAGGACACATGCCGGTCAGCCTAAGTGTTCCGGAGCAGTAGCAAGCTACCAAGGCTTAGTGGAAGCACTAGGAGACATTTCCCTGTAAGATAGGCTACCAAGGGTAAACAACTAGGTGTCGGATCCCACACATACCAAGCATTTCAATAACATACACACAATATGCTCGATATGTGCAAATACAACATGGCATCACAACAAGACTCTAAGAAACAAAGTATTTATTCATTAGGCTCCGAGGAGCCAGATATTACAAACATGGGTCTCATGACCCAACATTCAGAGCATACAAGCAACAAGCGGAAGCACAACATGTCTGAGTACAGACATCTACAAATGAAAAAGGCTGGAGAGCCTGACTATCTACAACACTCGTCCAAGAACGTAGCTGAGGTAACAAGCTACTTGTCGAAGTCCAAGCGGATCTACTAGTGAGACAGCAGTCTCATCTGCAAAACATAAATTAAGCAAACATGAGTACAAAGGTACTCAGCAAGACTTACATCAGATCCTATCATACATGCACTTGTATCAAGAAGGCAAAGTGGGGTTTAGTTGCAGCAAGCCAGCTTTGACTCAGTGGCTATCCTATTCTACGATTGCTGGTAACTCTTTTGAGGTGGCGCACACGAGTCCACTAAGCACCACACAATACACCACTATGGATTCATCCCCTTCTCCCTACGAGAAGGCCATCCATAGCACTCACACTTGTCTTGAGTATTTTAGAGTATCCACTTCAAGTTGTCTATGTACCATGTAAGCATCCAAGAAGTCCAGAACCATGGATCGGGCTATTCGAATAGATCATGTTAACCCTGCAGGGGTGTACTTCTTCACGGACGCTCTCGCCACTTACCGCCATGTACATCTCGTGTATCTCGGCAACCTTCAAGCGGAAGCCTGGCGAGGGTGTCGGCCACGACCTGACTAACCACACAAGACTCTAGTCCAGGTTTATCGCCTATTCGGGTTCCATCCGTAAGGAGATCCGGCCATGGTGTCGCTCACGGCCCCAAATGATGTGCGCAGGGTTCCCAAGCCCACCTCGCCGGATGGATCTACGCTTGGTACACCGTGCCACGGTGCCTAGTCTATCCCAAGCCCACCTGGCCGAGTGCCACTTGGTAGACTACTAACACTACCTACAAACACCAGAAACTAGTTGCAACTCCTGGACAGAGACCAAGTCGGTTAATAAGTCGAGAGGGGCACTTAAGCATTCCAATGCGTGGTAGTAGCTGGTCATTGGACAACATACACAGAACTCAGTTCTTAGGGACGGTTCCAGTGAGACAACCCACCATGTACTCCTACATGGCCTCTCACCGCTACCTTTACCAAATCGTGTTCACACACTTAACTCTCAGCATCAGAACATTTCACTGCACTCCAATTCATTCCCGATGAATCAGACCTGACACACTCTAAGCAATAGCAAGCATGGCATGGTAAGATCACAACATGGCTTCAATCAACTCCTACACATGCTAGTGGGTTTCAACTATTTACTGTGGCAATGACAGGTCATGCAGAGGAATGGGTTCAACTACCGCAGCATAAAGTAGCAGTTGAAGTCGTTGTTGTCCTAATGCAATAACAGAGAGCAGGAGCGAGAGAGGGGTTGTATCGGAATGAACAAGGGGGTTTGCTTGCCTGGTATAACAACGTGCAGAGCACTGCTCCTCTGACAGGTACTCTGGAACGGTCTCCGGAGCTGGACCTATCGAGAAGAACGGTGCCGACAATCAAACACAAGCATATGCAACAATATGATGCATGAACATGGCATGAAGATGTGATGTTATTTGACCTAATGCAACTAGCATTCCATTTGAAAGAAGTCCATTTGAACCAAGGGTTCAAATGCAATTCCAAATTTAACATTTAAAAGTGACATCTATGTGTTTTCACCTATACAGCAAGTATAAGTTTGTTTATCATGCATGAAACTGGTACAGATGGATAGATTGAATTTTTCTAATAAATTTTCATATATAAATTATTTCATTCTGAGCTACGGTTGAATTTTTGTGATTTTTTGAAATTTAGACAATTTTCTGGATTTTTCTAAACAAAAACAATTCCAGAAAATTGTTTATTGCGTCAGCACTGCGTCATGCTTGCGTCAGCAAGTCAGCAGCGCTGACTCAGGTCAAACCTGACGTGTGGGGTCCACACATTAGTGACACAGCGTTAAACAAAAGATTAAACTGAATTAATTAAAGGGTTAGTGGTGTTGGGGCCCACTGGTCAGTGTCAGGGAGGGCTAATTAGTTGGTGATTAGCCTTAAGCTAATCACCTGGGTCAGGCCGGGCCCACGCGTCAGTGAGCCAGGGGAGGTCAAACCCCTGGTCAGACGGGGTTGACCGCCGGTGGCTCGACGCCGGCGTCCACAGACGCGGCGGAGGAGCTCGGGATCGCCGTTCCGACGATCATTTGGGCAGCGGAGACCACAGGCGAGGAGCTGGAGCTCATCCGCGTCGGTTGGAGCAAGCGGGAGGGCACGGGGCGGTCGGAGCTCGCGGCGGTGGCCGGAGCTCGGGTGAGCTCGGGATCTAGGCCACAGCGTGCAAAAGGGCGGGTTCTTGCGCTAGGGGGCCGTTACGCGAGGCGGGAACATGTTAGGCACGCCGGAGTGACCAATTGGTCATCGGAGCACCATCGGCAACGAGCGCGGGCGGCGGCGCGTGCGGGTGAACGCAGTGCGGCAGCTACGGTGTGCGAGAGAGGGAGCGGAGAGGGGGAGCAGGGGTAGGAGCTCACGGTGGTTGCAACGAGGCGAACGGCGAGCTCGGGGAGGTTCTGGAGCGGTCGGGGCGGCGAGGGGGATCCACGACGGCCGATGGTGAAGACGATGACGTTGGCGACGATGGAGGCCGTCTGGAGGTGCGTGGCTTGACGAGGAGGTAGCCGGCGACGTGGCGGAGGTTCTGGGCACGGGGAGAGATCGAGGGGGAGGCGGTGGCTACGGCAACGGCGATCGGCGGCGACGGCAGCGCTCGAGTCCGAGCGGAAGAGCGAGGGAGAGAGTAGAGGAGAGGACTGGGGAGAGTGAGAGAGAGTCCGGGGGGTGCGTGGCTCGTCCAGACGCAGCGGTGGAAGAACAGGCAGGCAGGGAGGGAGGAGGTGGCGCGGCGCGGCGGTGCACGCGTCGGGCACGCGCCCGTCCTCCTGGCGGGAGGATGACGACAGGGAAGGGGGGCAAGTGGGCTGGGCTGGCCAACTGGGCCGGCCAGGCCGCATAGTGCTGGGCCAGCACGGGAGCTGGCCCGGGTGGACTAACGAGCTGCTTGGCTCGTTAAGCTCGTACTCGTTAAGCTCGTGCTCGTTAAGGCTCGGCTCGTTAAGCTCGTTAAGATTAACGAGCAGAAAACCCTGCTCGGCTCGGTTCGTTTGAAGCTCGTTAAGCTCGTGAGCGCTCGCGAGCACTCGTTAACAGATTATAATGTGTTACAATCTACATTGTGAGTGCATATGTGTGGTTTTTAAGATGAATAATGGTGGCTATGAAAATAAATACACTAGTTTGTTGCCTGCTATGTTGATTAGATTGAATAGGAGAGCTAAGGTGCTACAAAAGTTTGCCACATAAGATGAAATATGTGTTGTGTTGTTACTAACGAGCTTAACGAGCTACTCGTGAAACTCATTAGCTCGCTCATTAAGCTCATTAAGCTTAACGAGCTAAAATAAATGATTGGCTCTGTTCATTAAGAAGCGAGCTACGAGCTTAACGAGCCGAACTATCGAGCGCTCACTAAGCTCACGAGCTACGAGCTTTTGGTCCAGCCCTAGCTGGCCGCAGGTAAGCCCAGGTAAGAGTTTTTCCCTTTTTTGTTTCTTTTCTATTTTCTGACATTTGTTTTGATTTAAAATAAATCATTTAAAAACTTCTGACAATTTTTGTAGGGACTGGAAGGAGTATTCCAAAGCCCCTCACAAAATCTAGAATTATTGGACATATGTTAAATATATAAAAAATTATCCAATGCAAATAATTATTGCATTAATTCCAAATGCCCCAAATAAATATTTATGAGCTCCTAAAAATATTGGTTTGATTTTTATCTCTAGACAATATTTTCAGAGAGCAACATGAACATTTTCTTGGACTTTTTTTGGAGCAATTTTTATCTAGGTCATTTTCAAAAAGATCACTGAGGCTTTCACATGTCCCCATTTCAAATTCATTTGGAAAAAATAAACATGATGCAAACACCAAGCTAGCCTAGTGCATACCAGAACTAGGGTTGTGACAACTCGCCCCCACTCGAAAGAATCTCGTCCCGAGATTCAGGAGTCGGCGGAAAGAAAGTGGGGTACTCCAGTCGGAGACGATCTTCTCGCTCCCATGTAGCTTCTCTCTCGGAATGATGAGACCACTGAACCTTGAGAAATTTGATGTTATGACGTCGGGTGACACGCTCTGCTTGATCCAGAATGCGAACGGGGTACTCTCGATATGTGAGGTTATCTTGGAGATCAAGCGTTTCGTGGTCCACTCCGCGGATGGGATCCGAGAAGCAATGCCTGAGTTGAGAGACGTGGAAGACATCATGAACTCGAGAAAGATGTGGGGGTAGTTCCAACTGGTAGGCAACCTCTCCTCATTTAGCGAGAATGCGAAAAGGACCAATGTAACGAGGAGCCAACTTGCCCTTAATACCGAAACGATGGGTACCCTTCAAAGGAGTAACCCGAAGGTAAGCTTTGTCGCCGACTTCATAAGCCACTTCCTTATGATGACGATCATACTGGCTCTTTTGACGAGACTGGGCTGTTTTCAAATTCTCACGAATGATGCGAACTTGCTCTTCTGCTTCCTGGATCATATTCGGTCCAAAGAATTGTCTTTCACCGGTTTCTGACCAGTTCAAAGGTGTTCGACATCTTCGTCCATAGAGAATCTCAAAAGGAGCTTTCTTGAGACTGGATTGATAGCTATTGTTATAAGCAAACTCGGCGAAAGGAAGAAATTTCTCCCAATCCATACCAAATGAGATAACACAGGCTCTAAGCATGTCTTCGAGAATTTGGTTAACCCGTTACACCTGACCACTTGACTGAGGGTGGAAAGCGGTACTGAAGGAAAGATGGGTGCCCATGGCAGTCTGGAAACTCTCCCAGAAATGAGAAGTGAAAAGACTACCACGGTCTGAATTGATCTCTAGTGGAACACCATGAAGTGACACTATTTGAGAAATATACAAGTCAGCAAGCTGACTAGCAGTGATACTCTCTCGAACAGGTAGAAAGTGAGCCACTTTGGAGAGACGATCAATGACTACGAAGATAGCATTATTCCCTCTCTTGGTCCTGGGAAAGCCGGTGATGAAGTACATACCAACTTTATCCCATTTCCACTCAGGAATAGCTAGAGGCTGAAGGGTGCCAGCAGGTCTTTGATGCTCTACTTTAACGCGACGACAAACGTCACAGTTAGCAATGAACTGAGCGATTTCTCTCTTCATCCTAGTCCACCAGAACCTCTGGCGTAGGTCCTGATACATCTTAGTACTACCGGGATGAATCGTGAGAGGAGATTCATGAGCCTCCTTAAGGATCAATTGTCGCAGATGTTGATTCTTGGGAACCACCAAGCGATTCTCAAAGAAAACAACACCTCGATCATCCATATAGAAACATCCACCAACTCCCTTCTTAATGTTTCTCTTGATGCGGATAACACCCCTATCAAACTTCTTGTCAGAAATGATCTGATCCTCTAGGGTAGGTTTCGCCACCAAGGTAGAAAGAAATCCATGAGGAGCAATGTGAAGGTTAAGCTTACATAATTCCTCATGGAGAAGTGGTTGGCCCTGCTGCAACATGAGATTGTTGCAATAGGACTTATGACTTAGCGCATCAGCCATGAAATTTCCCTTGCCTGGGGTGTAGGTAATCCCTAAGTCCTAATCTGAGATCAACTCCAACCAACGTCTTTGCCTAAGGTTCAAATCTGGTTGGGTGAATATATACTTGAGGCTCTGGTGATCGGTGTAGATCTCACAACGGTTACCAAGGAGGTAATGTCGTCAGGTCTTAAGTGCGTAGACTACGGCTGCAAGCTCTAGATCATGTGTAGGATAATTCTCCTCATGTGGATGCAACTGTCGAGATGCATAGGCAATCACATGATGATCCTGCATAAGAATGCAACCTAGTCCCTGTCGTGAGGCATCACAGAAGATAACAAAGTCCTTAGTGAAATCCGGTGACACAAGTATGGGAGCAGAAGTTAACAACGTGCAGAGCACTGCTCCTTTGACACGTACTCTGGAACGGCCTCCGGAGCTGGACCTATCAAGAAGAACGGTGCCGACAATCAAACACAAGCATATGCAACAATATGATGCATGAACATGGCATGAAGATGTGATGTTATTTGAGCTAATACAACTAGCATTCCATTTGAACCAAGGGTTCAAATGCAATTCCAAATTTAACATTTAAAAGTGACACTTATGTGTTTTCACCTATACAGCAAGTATAAGTTGGTTTATCATGCATGAAACTGGTACAGATGGATATATTAATTTTTTTGATAAATTTTCATATATAAATTATTTCATTCTGAGCTACGGTTGAATTTCTGTGATTTTTTGAAGTTTAAACAATTTTCTGGATTTTTCTAAACAAAAACAATTCCAGAAAATTGTTTATTGCGTCAGCACTTCGTCATGCTTGCGTCAGCAAGTCAGCGGCGCTGACTCAGGTCAAACCTGACGTGTGGGGTCCACATGTCGGTGACACAGGGTTAAACAAAAGATTAAACTGAATTAATTAAAGGGTTAGTGGCGTTGGGGCCCACTGGTCAGTGTCAGGGAGGGTTAATTAGCTGGTGATTAGCCTTAAGCTAATCACCTGGCAGGCCGGGCCCACGTGTCAGTGAGCCAGGGGAGGTCAAACCCCTGGTCAGACGGGGTTGACCCGCCGGCGGCTCGACGCCGGCGTCCACAGACGCGTCGGAGGGGCTCGTGATCGTCGTTCCGTCGATCATTTGGGTAGCGGAGACCACGGGCGAGGAGCTGGAGCTCGTCCGCGTCGGTTGGAGCAAGCGGGAGGGCACGGGCCGGCCGGAGCTCGTCGGAGCGGAGCTCGCGGTGGCGGCCGGAGCTCGGGTGAGCTCGGGATCTAGGCCACAGCGTGCAAAAGGGCGGGTTCTTGCGCTACGGGGCCGTTACGCGAGGCGGGGAACATGTTAGGCACGCCGGAGTGACCAATTGGTCACCGGAGCACCACCGGCGACGAGCGTGGGCGGCGGTGCGTGCGGGTGAATGCGGTGCGGCAACTACGGCGTGCTAGAGAGGGAGCGGAGAGGGGGAGCAGGGGCAGGAGCTCACGGCGGTTGCAACGAGGCGAACGGTGAGCTCGGGGAGGTTCTGGAGCGGTCGGGCGGCGAGGGGGATCCACGGCGACCGGCGGTGAAGACGATGACGTTGGCGACGATGGAGGCCGTCCGGAGGTGCGTGGCTTGACGAGGAGGTAGCCGGCGATGTGGCGGAGGTTATGGGCACGGGGAGAGATCGAGGGGGAGGCGGTGGCTACGGCAACGGCGATCGGCAGCGACGGCAGCGCTCGGGTCCGAGCGGAAGAGCGAGGGAGAGAGCAGAGGAGAGGACTGGGGAGAGTGAGAGAGAGTCCGGGGGTGCGTGGCTCATCCAGACGCAGCGGTGGAAGAACAGGCAGGCAGGGAGGGAGGAGGTGGCGCGGCGCGGTAGTGCACGCGTCGGGCATGCGCCCGTCCTCCTGGCGGGAGGAAGACGACAGGGGAGGGGGCAAGTGGGCTGGGCTGGCCAACTGGGCCGGCCAAGCCGCATAGTGCTGGGCCAGCACGGGAGCTGGACCAGGTAAGCCCAGGTAAGAGTTTTTCCCTTTTTTTCTTTTCTTTTCTATTTTCTGACATTTGTTTTGATTTAAAATAAATCATTTAGAAACTTCTGACAATTTTTGTAGGGACTAGAAGGAGTATTCCAAAGCCCCTCACAAAATCCGGAATTATTGGACATATGTTAAATATATAAAAAAATCCAATGCAAATATTTATTGAATTAATTCCAAATGCCCCAAATAAATATTTATGAGCTCCTAAAAATATTGGTTTGATTTTTATCTCTAGCCAATATTTTCAGAGAGCAACATGAACATTTTGTTGGACTTTTTTTGGAGCAATTTTTATCTAGGTCATTTTCAAAAAGATCCCTGAGGCTTTCACATGTCCCCATTTCAAATTCATTTGGAAAAAATAAACATGATGCAAACACCAAGCTAGCTTAGTGCATACCAGAACTAGGGTTGTGACAGTAATAAGTAGATGGTGGGTTGCTAGAGTGGCAGAAGATTAAACCCTAGTTTATGTGTTGCTTCGTAAGGGGCTGATTTGGATCTATATGTTCCATGCTATGGTTAGGTTTACCTTAATACTTCTTTTGTAGTTGCGGATGCTTGCAATAGAGGTTAATCATAAGTGGGACGCTTTTCCAAGAAAAGGAAGTACCCAAGAACCGGTCCACCCACATACCAAATTATCAATGTAACTAACGCGAATCATATGAACATGATGAAAACTAGCTTGACGATAATTCCCATGTGTCCTCGGGAGCGCTTTCCTTTATATAAGAGTTTGTCCAGGCTTGTCCTTTGCTTCAAAAAGGATTGGGCCATATTGATGCACCTTATTTATTTTTATTACTTGTAACTCGTTACAAATTACCTTATCACAAAACTATGTGTTACCGATAATTTCAGTGCTTGCAGAGAATACCTTACTGAAAACTGCCTATAATTTCCTTCTGCTCCTCGTTGGGTTCGACACTCTTACTTATTGAAAGGACTACGATAGACCCCCTACACTTGTGGGCCATCAAGACTCTTTTCTGGCACCGTTGCCGGGGAGTGAAGCGCCTTTGGTAAGGAAAAATTTATATAGTGTCCTGAAATTTACTATCACTTGTTACTATGGAACACAATCCTTTGAGGGGCTTGTTCGGGGTATCTTTAACCCGACCAGTAGAGCAAAGAGTTGCTCCTCAACCTACTCAAGCTACTGAAAATGTCTACTTTTAAATTCTTTCGGGTATGATAGAGAAACTGCTAGCTAATCCCTTTACATGAGATGGAACATTGCATCCCGACTTGCACCTAATCTATGTGGATTATTTAAGCTTGCAGGTATGCCCGAGGATGTTATCAAGAATAAGGTCTTCCCTTTATCTTTTAAGGGAAAGGCATTGACATGGTTTAGGCTATGCGATGATATTGGATCCTGGAACTACAACCGGTTGAAATTGAAATTTCATCAAAAGTTATATCCTATGCATAAGGTTCATCGTGATCGTAATGATATATATATATAATTTTTGTCCTCGTGAAGGAGAAAGTATTGCTAAAGCTTGGGGGAGGCTTAAGTCAATGTTATATTCATGCCCCAATCGTGAGCTCCCAAAAGAAATTATTATTCAAAAAATGTATGCTCGGCTTTCTCTCGATAATCACTCCATGCTCGATACTTCTTGCACTGGCTCTTTTATGATGAAGACTATTGAATTCAAATGGGATTTATTGGAAAGAATTAAATGCAACTCTGAAGATTGGGATCTCGACGAAGGTAAGGAGTCAGGTATAACACCTAAGTTCGATTGTTTTAAATCTTTTATGGATATCGATGTTTTCCGTGAATTTAGCACTAAATATGGACTTGACTATGAGATAGTAGCTTCTTTCTGTGAATTATTTGCTACTCGTGTTGATCTCGCTAAGGAGAAGTGGTTTAAATATCATCCTCCCATTGAAGTAAAAGTAGTTGAACCTGTTAAAGTTCAAGAAAAGACTATTACTTATAATGTTCATCCTATTGTTCCTACTACTTATATTGAGAAACCTCCCTTCCCTGCTAGAATAAAGGATCATGCTAAAGCTTCAGCCATGGTTCATAAGAGTAACACTAGAACACCTACACCCTCTGAGAAAATTAAAGTTGAACCTAGTGTTGCTATGGTTAAGGATCTCTTGATCGATAATATTGATGGGCATGTTATTTACCTCTGTGATGAAGCTGCTAGAATTGCCTAGACCCGATACTAAAAATAAACATAGACCTGTTGTAGGCATGCCTGTTATTTCTGTCAAAATAGGAGATCATTGCTATCATGGCTTATGTGACATGGGTGCTAGTGCTAGTGCAATACCTCATTCCTTATACGAAAAAATTATGCATGATATTGCACCTGTTGAGCTAGAAGGTATTGATGTTACAATTAAGCTTGCCAATAGAGATACTATTTCACCAATGGGGATTGTTAGATATGTTGAAGTCTTGTGTGGGAAAGTTAAATACCCTACTGACTTTCTTGTTCTTGGTTCCCCACAAGATGACTTTTGCCCTATTATATTTGGTAGACCCTTCTTGAATACTGTTAATGCTAAGATAGACTGCAAAAAGGATGTTGTTACTATTGGTTTAGGGGATATGTCTCATGATTTGAACTTTGCTAAATTCCGTAGACAACCCCATGATAAAGAATTCCCTAGTAAGGATGAAATTATTGGTCTTGCTTCTATTGTCGTGCCTCCTAACAACCCTTTAGAACAATATTTGCTAGACCATGAAAATGATATGTATATCAATGTGAGAAGGGAAATAGATGAAATATTCTTTAAACAGGGACCTTTATTGAAACACAACTTGCCTCTTGAAATTCTAGGGGATTCTCCTCCACCTAAGGGTGATCCCTTGTTTGAGCTCAAACCATTACCTGATACTCTTAAGTATGCTTATCTTGATGAAAAGAAGATATATCCTGTTATTATTAGTGCTAACCTTTCAGAGCATGAACAAGAGAAATTATTGAAAACTCTGAAGAAGCACCGTGCTGCCATTGGATATACTCTTGATGATTGTATGGGCATTAGTCCCACTCTATGCCAACACAAAATAAAATTGGAGAAAGATGCTAAACCGGTTGTTGATCATCAACGACGGTTAAATCCTAGGATGAAAGAAGTGGTAAGGAAAGAAATACTAAAGCTTCTAGAGGCAGGTATAATTTATCCAGTTGCTAATAGTCAGTGGGTAAGTCCTGTCCATTGTGTCCCTAAGAAGGGAGGTATTACTGTTGTTCCTAATGATAAAGATGAATTGATCCCACAAAGAATTCTTACAAGCTATAGAATGGTAATTGATTTCCACAAATTAAATGAAGCTACTAAAAAGGATCATTACCCTCTGCCTTTTATTGATCAAATGCTAGAAAGATTATCCAAACATACTCATTTTTGCTTTCTAGATGGCTATTCTGGTTTCTCTCAAATACCTGTGTCAAAAGAGGATCAAGAAAAGACCACTTTTACTTGCCCTTTTGGTACCTTTGCTTATAGGCGTATTCCTTTTGATTTATGTAATGCACCTGCTACCTTTCAAAGACGCATGATGGCTATATTCTCTGATTTTTGTGAAAAGATTGTAGAGGTTTTCATGGATGATTTTTCCAATTATGGAACTTCTTTTGATGATTGCTTAAGCAACATTGATCGAGTTTTGCAGAGATGTGAAGAAACTAATCTTGTCTTGAATTGGGAAAAGTGCCACTTTATGGTTAATGAAGGTATTGTCTTGGGGCATAAAATTTCTGAAAAAGGTATTGAAGTTGATAAAACTAAAGTTGATGCTATTGAAAAGATGTCGTATCCCAAGGATATCAAAGGTATAAGAAGTTTTCTTGGTCATGCCGGTTTTTATAGGAGGTTCATTAAGGACTTCTCAAAAATCTCTAGGCCTCTGACTAACCACTTAGAAAAAGATGTTCCTTTTGTCTTTGATGATGATTGTGTAGAAGCATTTGAAATACTAAAGAAAGCCTTGATCTCTGCACCTATTGTCCAGCTACCTGACTGGAATTTACCCTTTGAAATTATGTGCGATGCTAGTAATTATGGTGTAGGTGCTGTTCTAGGACAAAGAGTTGATAAGAAATTGGATGTTATCCAATATGCTAGTAAAACTCTAGATAGTGCCCAGAGAAATTATGCTACTATTGAAAAAGAATTTTTGGCAGTTGTATTTGCTTGTGATAAGTTCAGGCCTTATATTGTTGATTCTAAAGTAACTATTCACACTGATCATGCTACTATTAAATATCTTATGGAAAAGAAAGATGCTAAACCTAGACTTATTAGATCGGTTCTCTTGCTACAAGAATTCTATTTGCATATTACTGATAGAAAGGGAGCTGAGAGCCCCGTTGCAGACAACTTGTCTAGGTTAGAGTATATTCTTGATGACCCACTACCTATTGATGATAGCTTTCCTGATGAACAATTACCTATCATAAATGCTTCTCGTACTGCTCCATGGTATGCTGATTATGCTAACTACATTGTTGCTAAATTTATACCACCTAGTTTCACATACCAACAAAAGAAAAAGTTTTTCTACGATTTAAGACATTACTTCTGGGATGACCCACACCTTTATAAGAAGGAGTAGATGGTATTATTAGACGTTGTGTACCTGAGCATGAACAGCAACAGATCCTACGCAAGTGTCACTCCGAGGCTTATGGAGGATACCATGTTGGAGATAGAACGGCACATAAGGTACTGCAATCTGGTTTCTATTGGCCTACTCTCTTCAAGGATGCCCGTAAGTTTGTCTTGTCTTGTGAAGAATGTCAAATAATTGGTAACATCAGTAGACGTCAAGAAATGCCTATGAATTATTCACTTATTATTGAACCATTTGATGTCCGGGGCTTTGATTATATGGGACCGTTTCCTTCCTCTAATGGGTATACACATATTTTAGTTCATGTTGATTACGTTACTAAGTGGGTAGAAGCTATTCCAACTAGTAGTGCTGATCATAACACCTCTATTAAGATGCTTAAAGAAGTTATTTTTCCGAGGTTTGGAGTCCCTAGATACTTGATGACTGATGGTGGTTCACATTTTATTCATGGTGCTTTCCGTAAAATGCTTGCTAAGTATGATGTTAATCATAGAATTGCATCCCCATACCACCCACAGTCTAGTGGTCAAGTAGAACTGAGTAACTGAGAGTTGAAATTAATTTTGCAAAAGACTGTTAATAGATCTAGAAAGAATTGGTCCAAGAAACTTGATGATGCATTATGGGCTTATAGAACTACATATAAAAATCCTATGGGTATGTCTCCTGGTTTAGTGAAAAGCATGTCACTTACCTCTCGAACTAGAACATAAGGCATATTGGGCCATTAAAGAGCTCAATTATGATTTCAAACTTGCCGGTGAGAAGAGGTTATTTGACATTAGCTCACTTGATGAATGGAGAACCCAGGCCTATGAAAATGCCAAATTGTTTAAAAAAGTTAAAAGATGGCATTAAAAAAAGATACAAAAGCATGAGTTTAACGTAGGTGATTATGTTTTGCTATACAACTCTCGTTTAAGATTTTTTGCAGGAAAACTTCTCTCTAAATGGGAAGGTCCTTACGTTATCGAGGAGGTCTATCGTTCCGGTGCCATAAAAATCAACAACTTCGAAGGCACGAATCCAAAGGTGGTGAACGGCCAAAGAATCAAACATTATATCTCAGGTAATCCCATAAATGTTGAAGCTAATGTCATTGAAACCATAACCCCGAAGGAATACATAAGGGACACTTTCCAGAACGATTCAGACTCCGAAAAGGAAGAGGTATGTGGTACGGTAAGTAAACCGACTCCAAAACGGTTCTAATGGCATTTTTTCTCCATTTTGGAATATTTAAGAAAATAGGAAAATAAGAAGTAGTCCGAAAGGGACACGAGGCACCCACGAGGGTGGAGGGCTCGCCCTACCCCCTGGGCGCACCCCCTGCCTCGTGTGCCCTCCGGACTCCGTTTTCTTGCACGATACTTCTTTTGGTTGGTAAAAATTCATTATATAATCCCCTGGAGGTTTTGACCACGGTACCATGACAAAATCCTTTGTTTTTGTTTCGAGTTGTTTCTGTTGCATATTAGAGCTAGATGTCTTCTCAGGAGTCAGTTGGGGAGAGTCGGGTGTCTCATCCGAGACTGGGACCAGGATCAAAGAGCGATGCTGACCACTTTGGGCCATCAACGGAGGAAGAGATGGAAGCTGACTTGAAAAGGATAGACGCCATGGAGGAAGATCAAGAAGTTACTTCTCGGTTTCGATCCAGATTCACGATGGGGGAACTACAGAGCTCAGCTATTCCAAACTCGGTCATCCCTTCCAATGTCAGGGTTTTTCTAATGAAAATATGAAAAAGAGTGTTACTTGTTCTCCCGCAGCTATGCAACATCCTTGGGTGAAAGGATCTTTAGCCGTCACGGGCAACCTCCGCAAGGAAATAATGGACCTCAAGCAGCAAGTTAACAAGCTCGAGGAGGAGAATCGTATCCTGAGGGGTATCATTGCCAAGAATATCACATCACCACCTCCGAAGAGAGAGGCATAAACACATGGGTATGGGCACTCCCCTTGGCAAATGCCAAGCTTGAGGGAGGTGCCCCGGTATCGTATCACCATAACACTTCTATCTTTACCATTTTTCTTAGTTCGATCCTTTTGGTAATATCTTGATCTAGTAGAATAAAGTTTAGTATGATCTAGTTGTGAGCTTTGCTTTATGATCCTTATCTATGTAATCGAGTCCGTGAGCTATATATATAATAAATATTAGTTTTGAGTCAAGGGCTTGCTTATCTCACTTTGATCATGAGAGAATAAAAGAAAGAATAAAAAGAATCAAAGAGATCATATTGATCTTATGGAGAGTAATGACTTCACATATAAAGAGTATGATGAATAAAAGTTGCTGAGAGTTGACAAACATAGTTTTGGTCATCATTGTAATTAATAGGAAGTAATAAAGAAAGAGAGGTTTTCACATATAAATATACTATCTTGGACATCTTTTATGATTGTGAGCACTCGTTAAAATATGACATGCTAAAAAGTTGATGTTGGACAAGGAAGACAACGTAATGGGTTATGTTTTCTTGTATCCGAAATAAAGTATATAGTCATGGATCATCCAACATGTTGAGCTTGCCTTTCCCCCTCATGCTAGCTAAACTCCTTGCACCAAGTAGAGACACTACTTGTGCTTCCAAATATCCTTAAACCCAGTTTTGCCATGAGAGTCCACCATATCTACCTATGGATTGAGTAAGATCCTTCAAGTAAGTTGTCATTGTTGCAACTCTCTAAATATGTATGATCTATTAGTGTGGAGAAAATAAGCTTTATACGATCTTTTGATATGGAAGCAATAAAAGCGACGGACTGCATAATAAAGGTCCTCATCGCAAGTGGCGATATAAAGTGACGTTCTTTTGCACTAAGATTTTGTACATCCAACCATAAAAGCACATGACAACCTCTGCTTCCCTCTGCGAAGGGCCTATCTATTGTTCTTACCTTATACAAGAATCACGGTGATCTTCACCTTTCCCTTTTACATTTTATCCTTTGGCAAGCACATTGTGTTGGAAAGATCCTGACATATATACCCAATTGGATGTAAGTTGTCATAAACTATTATTGTTGACATTACCCTTGTGGTAAAAGGTTGGGAGGCAACACTATAAGCCCCTATATTTCTCTGTGTCCTATTAAAACTCCATACCCATAAGTATTGCGTGAGTGTTAGCAATTGTGAAATACTAAACGATAGTTGAGTATGTGGACTTGCTGAAAAGCTCTTATATTGACTCTTTTCGATGTTATGATAAATTGCAATTGCTTCAATGGCCGAGATCATAGTTCGTTAGTATTCAATGAAGTTTCTGATTCATACTTGACATTGTGAATAGATTGTTACTTTAGCATAAGAAATCATATGACAATATATATATATATATATATATGTGTGTGTGTGTGTGTGTGT
>LR738711.1:665174260-665322351 GCA_902687465.1 Secale cereale
GTGTGTGTGTGTTGCTATTATAAGAATGATCATGATGCCCTCATGTCCGTTTTTTATTTTATCGACACATCTATCTTTTAAACATGTGGACATATTTTTCGATATCGGCTTCCGCTTGAGGACAAGTGAGGCCTAAGCTTGGGGGAGTTGATACGTCCATTTTGCATCATGCTTTTATATTGATGTTTATTGCATTATGGGTTGTTATTACACATTATGTCACAATACTTATGCCTTTTCTCTCTTATTTTACAAGGTTTACATGAAGAGGGAGAATGCCGACAACTGGAATTCTGGGCTGGAAAAAGAGCAAATATTGGAGACCTATTATGCACAACTCAAAAAGTCCTGAAACTCCACGAAAGGCAGTTTTGGAATATATAAAAAATATCGGGCGAAGAAAGCATCAGAGGGGGGGCACCCACCGTCCACGAGGGTGGGGGCGCGCCCTACCCCCCTGGGTGCGCGCCCCTGCCTCGTGGGCCACCTGGCAGCCCCCCGATGCCCATATTCTGGTATAAGGTGTCTTATGCCCTGGAAAAAATCAGAAGGAAGCTTTCGGGACGAAGCGCCGCCGTCTCGAGACGAAACCTTGGCGAAACCAATCTAGGGCTCTCGCGGAGCTGTTCTGCTGGGGAAGCATCCCTCCGAGAGGGGGAAATAGTCACGGTCGTCTTCACCATCGATCCTCTCATTGGGAGGGGGTCAATCTCCATCAACATCTTCACCAACACCATCTCCTCTCAAACCCTAGTTCATCTCTTGTATCCAATCTTTGTCCCAAAACCTCAGATTGGTACCTGTGGGTTGCTAGTAGTGTTGATTACTCCGTGTAGTTGATGCTAGTTGGTTTATCCGGTGGAAGATCATATGTTCAGATCCTTTATGCATATTAATATACCTCTGATTATGAACATGAATATGATTTGTGAGTAGTTATGTTTGTTCCTGGGGACATGGGAGAAGTCTTGCTATAAGTAGTCATGTGAATTTGGTATCCGTTCGATATTTTGATGAGATGTATGTTGTCTTTCCTCTAGTGGTGTTATGTGAACGTCGACTACATGACACTTCACCATTGTTTGGGCCTAGAGGAAGGCATTGGGAAGTAATAAGTAGATGATGGGTTGCTAGAGTGACAGAAGCTTAAACCCTAGTTTATGTGTTGCTTCGTAAGGGGCTGATTTGGATCCATATGTTTCATGCTATGGTTAGGTCTACCTTAATACTTCTTTTGTAGTTGCGGATGCTTGCAATAGATGTTAATCATAAGTGGGATGCTTGTCCAAGAAAGGGCAGTACCCAAGCACCGGTACACCCACATACCAAATTATCAAAGTAACGAACGCGAATCATATAAACGTGATGAAAACTAGCTTGACGATAATTCCCATGTGTCCTCGGGAGCGCTTTCCTTTATATAAGAGTTTTTCCAGGCTTGTCCTTTGCTAAAAAAAAGAATTGGTCCATATTCTGCACCTTAATTATTTTTATTACTTGTTACTCATTACAAATTACCTTATCACAAAACTATCTGTTACCCATAATTTCAGTGCTTGCAGAGAATACCTTACTGAAAACTGCATATCATTTCCTTTTGCTCCTCATTGGGTTCGACACTCTTCCTTGTCGAAAGGACTACGATAGATCCCCTACACGTGTGGGTCATCATTCGGTAGCACCTTTTATTTCTCTTTCTGGTTAGGTCTCTTCCCTTGTTTTTTCTTTTTTCCTCTTCATTTTTTGTTCTTTCCTTCCTGAAAAGTGTTCGGCTAAACCGAACTGTTAGGGATGAACATTTTTAAATGTATATACCTCAAAATACCTGGGGGCTTCTATAACGAAGCTTATTATTCCATGCTTATTGCTTATAGTACTCATGTCGTCTATTTCATACAGCCTCTTCGCCATTACATGCACCTTTATGACTTAAGTTTTTGCCAAGCTGGGTTGCCTGGCTCCTGTGTTTATACCCTATGTTCCCGATTGTTCGGCTAGGATGTAAAGGGAGCACCTCTGCGATTGTTACAACCGGGTAATCCGGACCTGTGCCTAAGACGGGTGAAGCCAAAAGCTATCATTCTTAAGGGAACCATTGGTCGACGGACAAACGACGAATTGCTTTTTGGCACATAATTTGTCAATCTTAAAGGATAGGCTTCATGTAATCCTATTTTTTAGGATCAAAGCCTAAGCACGCATACATACGCATGTTGACCCAGGGAAAGGAACCCTTAACTGAACTATTCTCTCTGGAAGATGCTTCTTACGTTAAATAGTAATATAACATAACTCCCTGAACGAAACTTGTCTGTTCAAGAAAAATGACCGGATTGCCTGGTTTTCGAACATACTAAGTGTTTACCACAAGTGTAGTATCCAGAAACGCTCCAACCCTTGGGTTTAGGAGGTGGAACCCGAAGGTCTGCCATGACAAACCTTTTAATAAGTTCGGTTGGAGATAAGTTTGATGATAAAGTACATTATTACATGAAATCAAATGCATATTCTTCATTTATGCCATCTATAAGACTGTTTAACTTGCAGTCTTCTTGCGAAAATTTTGTGGCTATCATTACTTGATAATACACCAAGCTAACGGGAATTTCTTGTCCGTCTGGTCCCCGAGGTCCAACCCGGGCCATATGATTCGGATCAAGCCCGGTATACCGTGTTTTCACCATTGCCCAGGCCTCTCGTGCACCTTCTCGGCATGTAGATGCCTTCCATAGTTCAAAACGACGCTGAGCTCCTTTGAATAAGTTTGCCAGCTCCTCTATAATTTCTGGAGGAGAATCAGAATGTCATAAGAATTTAGTCATGCTTTTCATGGCTTTCCGAACTCGCTCATGCACTCTGGAGAGCTCTTGTAGCACGTCACCTTGAAATCCGGATACTTCTCCTTCGGGCCTACCAGTTAACAAATCTGTAAGAATAGCATTATAAAGCTATGAATCATGAATAAATATGAAGGCTAGGTTAAAGGTCATACTGAATATGCCACCTTTTAACTTTTTATTCTCCTTCAAAGCATCCGACAGTTGGGCCCGTAGATCCTTTAGCTCTTCGGCTTGCTTGATATTCCCATCCAGCAGTTTGTTCTTTTCATTAATGGTCCATGTTAGTACACGTTGACCAGCGGCTTCTTGCCCTTCGGCATGTCTTTTGTCCGCCTGAGCAGCCCTTAACTTCTCCTCCAGTTGATCTATTGAATCCGCCGCCATACCTGAAACAATGAATGCTTTAACATCATTGACGACGAAAATTGGTATTTTCTGGACACTATTCATCCTTACCATCAGATCCCTTCATGGAGTTATTCAAATCTTCTAGCTCGGTGGTGACAGCATTTAGCTTAATCCGGTTTGATTCAAGCTCATTGGACAATGTGTCATCGCTTTCCTTGAGAACTTGCGGGCATAAACGGTCATTAAATCAGTTGGCCCAACTGCTTCAAGTCTCGGGGGCTACTGGCATATGCTTATTAAATTTACAAAAGTCCTTACCCGCATATCCTTTGAAATCACGTGAGTGCCTCTAGCAAGTCCATCCCGAGCAGCTCGGATATACGCATCCGCAGAGCTAAGGGCATTGAACGCCTCCTCAGTAAAAACCGGATTGTGCATGGCATCTTTTCATCGCCGGTGGTTATCGCGCTCTCTACTTCAGAGTTTGTAACTGATACATTATCCAAATCCTCCTGGAGAGGAAAATACGACATTACGCTCGTATCAGCCCTTGTCCTTGTGGATGGGCCCGGGGCCGGATTGGTTGGTGTTTGGCCAGCAGGGTCCTCGGACATAGTTTGGCGTACACTCCTCCTGAAATGAGACGAAGGGAATATATAACAATCCGGCATTACTACCAAGCGCATGTTGAAAACTATACCTCTTTGATGAAGGAGGGGGCTCAACGGTAACTCCCGTTTCCATTCGCTTCGAAGACTCGCCCTACGCATGCTTCTTCTTCTTAAGAGATGCCCTTGAAGCAGTACGGCGAGATAAGCATCGCCCCTTTGGAGCATGAGACAGTGCGGTGGGTGAGGCGCGAAGGGGAGGCTCTCTTTGAGGGGATGTCTCCTGGGTACTTACATGGGAGGAGGGAAGAAGGTCAGGATAATTGGCTACAATGGCCACTTATGTGCCATCGTGGCTCGCCTGATGAAAGACTCCGTCAGTAAGCTCTATGAATATGTCTGGATCTTCTTCAAATCCAGGATCTTCATTGCAAGCATGGTCCTCTAGCTGTGGAGCGGGGCAGTAAACCCCCTCGATCACCTTCCTCCATTACTATTGAAAATAGCCGGATTTAGTTCAGTTGACATATTTCGGAATAGAGATTTTATAAAGCTAAACAACCAAAAATACTCACCCGGACGATGGGGTGTACATGGAAAAACCTTCCCGATATTTCAGGCAGACGAAGTCTTCCTTTCCCCCTTATAGAGATTGGCCAGGATGGAGGCCAAGGTGGCAGGGGTATCCGGACCCTTGCATAGGCAACGGGTGGCATCGTCTTGCCCGTTATTATGCCACATGGGAACCCTCTGGACTGAAGTGGCTGGATGCATCACGTTATTGTAATAGCTGTTACTTCAACTATTGAGAGTCCAGAGTGGGCAAGTACTCCAATCTTAATCACTAGCCTCTTAATATTCGCACTGTCCTCTTCCTTGAGACGTCGAGGATGCTAGTTGAAGCGTTTCTTCAGAGGAGCGCTGGAGAATTCGGGAAGACCTTGCCGGATTGGGTATGGAAGAACAATGTCTTCGATATAAAACCACTCCGAGGGCCACTCTTCGGATGCCTACGTAGGAGTACCGGACAGGTAACATGTCCCTGCTATGTGCCACACTTTGGTGCCGCCCACCTCGAATATGGATCCCTTTTGGGAGCGGGGAACGAGGCTCACAGCCCAAAAATAGCTCGCAAAGAGCTACGAAGCCCGCAATATGCAGGATGGAGCTTGGCGTGAGATTGTGCGGTTGGAGCCCATAAAACTGCGGAAAACCTCTGAGGAAAGGATGGATTGGAAATCCTACGCCTCTCAAAAGGAAGGGGACGAAACACACCCGCTCCTCTTTAGTGGGGTTAGGGAAGTTTTCTGCCAAGGCTTCGCCGTCGATTGAGGTCAATCCAGCCTGAACAGAGACTAGATCAGTGGGAGGGAGATACCTCCGTATGAAGTCCGTTCAGATGGGCATGAGATACCGAGCAGCTTTCCTAGTTGCCCACTTGAGGGCCGTGGGGGCGTGAGGAGGAGCCAAGAACGCTGGCCATGTTGGGAGTATTTTCCGTAGCTGGCTCTAAGGGTTTCTGCATGGTGTGGAATGGCATCCGAGATCCAATCTCTTTAAATATACACCATCCCCACGCGGCCAAGGGGTTATTTGTAAAAATTACATGGGCTGTTCGCATTCGTCTGACACATGGAAGCCGAGGCGACGTCGGGATGGAATCAACAGGACGCAGTCAAGAATCGAATTGTCGCTTGTTCCGAAGAAGAACCTGCCTTGCAAGACCGAAGACATGGAGCCGGATACAACCTCGTCATTGAAGGCAAGTTTGGGGGCTACCGAGGGAGTCCTGGATTTAGGGGTCCTCGGGTGTCCGGGCTACTGAAGCTGGGCTGGACTGATGGGCCGTGAAGATAAAAGCAGAAGGTCAACCCCCATGTCGGGATAGGACTCCTATGTATGTAGAAAGGAAAAATAGATGCCCGGATGTAATGATTTCTTCCTCACCAAGTCATCTTTATGTAACCCTAGGCCTCCTCCGGCGTGTATATAAGCCGGAGGGTTTAGTTCGTAAGAGCTAGCAGAATCACAATTACATAGGCTAGACTTCTAGGGTTTAGCCATTACGATCTCAAGGTAGATCAACTCTTGTAACCCTATATTCATCAAGATCAATCAAGCAGGAAGTAGGGTATTACCTCAATAGAGAGGGCCCAAACCTGGGTAAACATCGTGTTCCCAGTCCCTTGTTGCCATCAATCCTTAGACGCACAGCTTGGGCACCCCTACCCGAGATCTGCCGGTTTTGACACTGACAGTCGTCGCTGCCAGCAGTCGTGCGGGTGCGCTCCCCAAAAACCTGATTGCCCCTCTCCCGTACAGGATCACGAGAGGCGGGGTTCTGGAGGCCTACTGTCCCTTCTCGCGGTGCACGCCGGAAAGAGGGGTGGAGAAGACTTGCGTGGCGATGCAATGCTCTGGAACGGTGGTGCGAAACCATACGATGTTGCAGCTAGGGTAGACGCCTGCCTTACGATATAATGCGGACCAGTTAGGTCATGAGAAAATGCCACGCCCAAGTAACAGCCCCACGATCCAAAAGGATTGGAGACGGTTGAGTAATTAATTCGTCCATTAATTGTTCTCGAGCAGCAAACATATAGACAACATGCATAGCTCTGCCCTCGGCTTGGCTCATTCCCGCAACCCGCGACGCGTCGCGACGAGGCGTAGCGAGCGAGGAGGAGTGCGCGTGTAGTTATCCTCTTCTCATGCTCATACAAGTGGTAGAAGAGCTCACCTTATAAAGAGGTGCAACTCTCTCTCAACTTCCGGGGTGGGACTAAACTTTAGTCTCACTCACACCACTCACATGTGTGCATGAATGGGCCAAGAGAATTTCAGAATTTTAGTTGGGCTTTGGGCCAAAGGCCTACTAGCAAAATTCCAACAATCCCCCACAAAGTTTCATTGTCACATCTCATAATTTAGTTCCAAAACATTATCTATATACCGGTGCTCAGTGGAGAATGTAAAGTTGAACTTCCACTCAGAAGTTTATGCTACACTAGATCACAACTTGGATAGTGGACTATGCCTTGAACTACAAGTTTTCTGCGAGACTAGTTTCACACAAATTCTTGACCGATACTAGGCTGCCATTAGGCTTCCCCGCGGGTGGAGCGTATACGTCATACTCCAGTGCTTTTCATGAATTTATTAGAGAACACCAATTCTCATGGACTGTGACGTTAACATGGCAACATCTCTGCTTACCCGGATAAGCCACTCGAAACACATTAAGATAAGTATCAACCTGCTATGCAGATCAGGAGAGTATTGCATCTTTACTGAGTGGGATAATTAATATAGGGATACTCGCCTCCCAGCTGATCAACAACTTGTCTCCCACTTCTACTTCACGGGATCTCCGATCACATAGGGTGGGTTACAACTGTGGACAACTCATGCGGTGGGTCTCAAACCCATCGCCATCGATGCATTATCTATCACATTACGTGATAAACCCTTTGTGAATGGACCTGCCAAGTTTTTCGACGTTTGGATATAATCTAACGTAATAATTCTGGAGTTTCTCAATTTTCTAACGGATTTTAGTCTCATCTTCACATGCCTTGAGGACTTCATATTATCCTTACAACTGTTTATCTTGACGATCACAATTTGATTATCACAGTTCATCAGGATAGGGGGTATTGGGTTTTTCAACCATAGGTAAGTCCATCAAGTGCTCACGAAGCCACTCTGCTTCAACAGTGGCAGTGTCTAATGATGTGAGTTCTACTTCCATAGTTGACCTTGTTAATATGGTCTGCTTGCAAGACTTCCAGGAAACAGTGCCACCACCAAGTGTAAAAACATAACCACTTGTGGCCTTGATCTCATCAGCATGAGATATCCAGTTTGAGTCACTATAACCCTCCAGTACCCTCGAATACCCAGTGTAGTGAATCCCATAGCTCGCAGTGCCTCCCAAGTAGCGCATAACTCTCTCAAGTGCACGCCAATGATCATCTCCCGGTTTTGACACAAACCGACTCAGTTTGCTCACAGCAAAAGAGATGTCAAGCCTCGTGGCACTCGCCAAATACATAAGCGAGCCAATAATCTGAGAATATCTCAGTTGATCTCTAGCAATCCGTCGATTCTTCCGAAGCAACACACTAGCATCATAAGGAGTTGGAGAAGGCGTGCAGTTGCTATACCCAAAACGACTCAAGATCTTTTCCACATAGTGAGACTGAAGCAGTGTAATCCCACCATTTTCATCTCTCAACAGCTTGATGTTTAAAATAATATCAACTACTCCTAGATACTTCATATCAGAACAGCGAGATAAGAAATCCTTAACCTCCTTGATTAGATCAAGTTTGGTTCCAAAGATCAGTATGTCGTCAACAAATAGACAAAGAATAACTGCTTCGCCGCCACCATGGCGATAGTACACACACTTGTCACCATCGTTTACTACAAAGCCTGCAGCAGTTAATGTTCTTTCGAACTTCTCATGCCACTCCTTAGAAGCTTGTTTAAGGCCATATAAAGACTTTAATAACTTGCACACCTTTCCATCCTGACCAGGTAGTACAAAACCATTGGGCTGATCCATGTAAATTTCCTCCTTCAACTCTCCATTGAGGAAAGCCATCTTAACGTCCATTTGATGAACGAGAAGACCGTGTGAGGTAGCCAGTGATAGTAGCACCCGAATAGTGGTCAGTCTAGCCACAGGTGAGTAAGTATCAAAATAGTCTTCACCTTCTTTCTGGGTATAATCCTTAGCCAAAAGCCATGCCTTGTACTTTTCAATCGTACCATCATGTCTAAGCTTTTTCTTGAACACCCACTTACATCCTCCAGGTTTGCACCCATAAGGACGATGAGTGATTTCCTAGGTTCCATTAGCTAACATGGAATCCATCTTGCTGCAGACAGCTTCCTTCCAGTAGTCAGCATCAGAAGATGCATAGGCTTCTGAAATAGTCCTTGGTGTGTCATTCACGAGGTACACAATGAAATCATCACCAAAGGACTTTGCGGTCCTCTATCTCTTACTCCTTACAGGAGTTTCATTGTCATCCTCAACAGGATTGTCAACGTGTTCCATCGCAATGGCGGGTTCAGGAATTACAGCAAATTCCTCATTAGATGGAGTAGGTATCTCCTGATTTGATGAACTCAACATACCCTTCATTGGAAATATGTCCTCAAAGAAGGTTGCATCATTCGACTCCATAATTGTACCAACATGCATGTCGGATACCTCAGATTTTATTATCAAAAATCTATAGCCAATGCTATGAAAATTATAGCCCATAAGAACACAATCCACGGCTTTTGGTCCAAGCTTGCGCTTCTTGGAAATTGGTATATTGACTTTCGCCAAACAACTCCAAGTACGTAGGTAGGAGAGTTTCAATCTTTTCCTTTCCCATTCCTCAAATGGAGTCATGGTCTTATGCTTTGTAGGAACTCGGTTTAGGACATGACATGCAGTCATTAGCGCCCCCACCATGCCTGGGAGAGACCCGATGTGTCTAACATGGCATTAACCAAATCTGTTAGAGTTCGGTTCTCTCTTTCGGCCACCCCATTTGACTGAGGTGAGTAGGGAGGCGTCCTCTCATGGATTATACCATGTTCCGCACAAAACAAATCAAACTCATTGAAAATATATTCTCCACCATGATCAGACCTAAGACATTTAATTTTTCGATCAAGTTGGTTCTCTGCTTCAGCTTTATATTTTTTGAAGAAATTTAGAACCTCATCTTTTGATTTCAAAAGATACACATGGCAATATCTAGTGGGGTCATCAATCAACGTCGTGAAGTATTTCTTTCCACCTTTTGTCAACATGCCATTCATCTCACAAAGATCAGAATGCATGAGCTCTAGTGGCGCCAATTCTCTAGCTTATGCAGTCTTATGAGACTTGCGAGGTTGCTTAGCTTGCACACACACTTGGCACTTGGAGCCCTTGACATTAGTGAATTTCAGAATTAAACTCATATTGGCTAGCCACGTCATGCAACCAAAGTTAATATGACAAAGTCGTGAATGCCAAATATCAGACTCATTATTGTGGCAAACATTATTAATAACTTTAGTACAAATATCTGACAAAGATAGGTGAAACAAGCCTCCGCACTCGTAGCCTTTTCCAACAAATTGTCTACACTTAGAAATTACAATTTTACTGGACTCAAAAACCAACTTAAAACCATCTCAACATAAACGGGAACTGCTGATGAGATTCTTATTGATGGACGGCACATGATGAACGTTCTTCAGACGCACGGTCTTCCCCGAAGTAAACTTCAAATCGACCGTACCAATCCCTCGAACAATAACATGTGACCCGTTCCCCATCAGCACAGGAGAAGTCCCTGTGACTTGGTAAGAAGAAAACATGGAGGCATCAGCACAAACATGTACATTGGCACCGGTGTCAATTAGCCAATCAGGAGATTGAAATACTGAAAGGATGGTAGGAAGAATACCGTACCCAGATTCCTTCATATCAGTATCACCGATGACAACATTAGCGGACTTGACGCTCTTCTCATGTTCGCGCTCCTCAAAGCAGTTAGGACACTTCGGAGCCCAGTGATTAGGATCACCGCAGACATGGCAAAAGTCCCTTCCCCTTCTTATGAGAATTCTTCTTGAAGTTCGTAGAATGTGACGGCTTGTTCTTTGCATCAAACTTGCCTTTGCCCTTAGGTTTGTTCTTCTTGTTTTTGAACTTGTTGGGCTGGAAGTTCTTCTTTTGTACCATATGGGTACTAGAAGCTCCCTCAGCAACTCGATCACGTGTCTCTTTTGCTCTCGCTTTCTCTTCAACATCAAGAGTACCAATGAGGTCCGAAGCGGAAAAATCATGTCTCTTGTGTTTCACGAAAAGGGAAAGAAGCACATTGTGCTTCTATGAGGAGCACAACTATGTTCCCAAAGGGAAATCATAGCCTATGCTTCTATGAGAAGCACACCTATGCTTCTCGAAAAGAAAAAGAAAAGGCACTGTGTGTACTCCATGACAAGTATAACTTACTACCTGAAAAGAAAGAAGCACAACTGTGTTTTACAAGAAAAAGGTGAAAACCATAAGGTAAACGCTTCCAGACGGAGCGCCGGCTGAAACGTTCCGCCGGTCTCACGCACGCGCGCCACGCGCCAGGGCCCATGCATCTAGAAACAGCTTCCTCTTTCTTATCTTATTTATCCACCGCCCGCATCTCATCTCCATTCTCGCTACTCTCTCCTCTTTTCTGTGCCATGCTTCTTCCTCCTCCCCACAGCAAACCATGGCAAGGACCGCCCAAAATAGATCACCGTGCGGTGGTGCCTTGTTGCTGCGTTAATGGGGAGGTTTCCTGGGGGCGCCTCCTTCAAAAGCTACATTCGGCCATGGAGGTGCTGGAGCCGACCTCACTCTTTTGCAAGATAACGCTCCTCGTAGGTGATGGAACGCCCACCATTAGCTACCTTCCCGCCCCCGTCGATGCTAGAATCGTCAAATTGTGGTGCTGGAACCGGCCACCACGGCTGCTACAACCCGCGTCACGAATGCTAGAACCGCCCATCGTGGGTGCTACAAGCTGTCGGCATCATTGCTGGAATTTGCAACATGAGGATCTACAACTGGCAAAATTGTTTGCTGCCAACGGCATCACCATATGCTACAATCAGCACGAGGCACTGCTACGACGGCGAACTGCGACGCAGAGTTTGATGCAACCAGCAAACTAGAAGCTGGAACTAATGAACTTTTTTACTCCATCAGTGGAGTGGTGTTAGGGCAACGACGGGGGATGGCGCCGCGATTGCTGCAACCGGCAACCGTAAAAGTCTCAACCGGCATAGAAAAATCGTCAACCATGGAAGAAAGCTACAATCGGCGTAGAGGAAAATCATCAAACATGGAGAAAAGATTCAACCAGCCTCGAGAGAAGCTTCAACTAGCCTCGAGAAAAGCTTCAACCCGTGTGAAAAGAAGTATCGATCATAATTGGAAAAGGATTCAACCATACAGAAAAAAGCTTCAACCGATGTAAAAAAAACTTACATCGTGAATCTTCAAAAACCAGGGTTGTCTGCTGACGATGGCATGAGCGGCAACGCCGGGAGCTACGGCCGGCGGCATGGTGGTGCTGTGATGGGTGTGTTACAATGGCGGCAACTAGTTGCCGCAAGGACGGAGGCATCAGGCGTCCTACAAATGGCGGACGTTGCTACGAGGCTCACGACTCGATGTTGCGACGGCGCCCTGCTGGAACCAATGGGGAAGGCGAGTGGCGGTGACCCGGCGGAAAAGGCGTGTGGCGGGGACCCGGCGGCGCTTCAAGATGGGGGCGCTCTCATATCCACGGCGAGCAAGGTTGTTGTAGATACATCAATGGCAGAAGGGGGCTTTTTTTTCTCTCTCTCGTTGAAAGAGTAAGAGGAAGACGACGATTCGTTTTTTAAGTCAAACGTACGGTGCGAACCGTTTTAATCATGCGGCTGCTAGGGGACCGGCCAAAACTTTCGGCCGACGCGCCGACACGTAATACTCGCCAAACCATAATTGTGCTTTCGAGTTTCATTTTTCTGGTTTCATTTTTTATCGGTCCTTTTTCGTTTCTGTTTTTTTTTCAATTTTTTTATTTCTTCTTTTTACCTTCCCGTGAATTTTTTTCTTTGAAACATATTAATGGGAATCTAATTATAAAGATCTTGACAAGAGAAATCCAACAGCGAAGATGGTTTGTGATTTGGATGCACTGTTCGGGAGATAAAACGCATTTAAAAAATGAATCTATGAAAGAAAAATACCGCTCATATTGCAACAAGTGGCGCACATGTTACCACTAGAAAATAGGAGAGCGAACTTTGCAAGTGATACCGCTTTATTAGTGACTTCATTATTTAGCGCCTTAAGAGCCACTTACTATTGTTCTTGCAACTTGGCGCACACCCCTCCCTTGGACCTTGGTCTCTGCCCATTTGCCTCTTTTCTTCTTTTCTTGTTTGCACAATGGGTTCATCGTACGCAGGGCGCGCGTGCGCCAGGTTGGCATCCTCTACACGCCGATCCATGTAGCATTTTTTTCTCATCGGTTTGGGAACAATCTAGAAGGTCCCGTCGGTCTTTTCTCAAGCGGGTTTCCCTTGCGTGTTTCAGGATGAGTTTTGTTCAGTTTCTTCATTATTATTTTCCCTTTTCACTTTTATTTTTCCATTTTTCTTACTTTTTTCAGATTCACCAACTTTTTTGTGATAGTGAATTTTTTAAAAATTTGTGAGCATTTTTTTAATTCGTCCACTTGTTTCTAATAAGCGAACACTTCCACTTTTTGAAAAAATTGGTTGATTATAAAATTTATGAACACTTTAAAAATCCTGAACTTTTACAAACTCATGGGCATTTTTCAAATTTGCGACCTTCTTTTTCAAATTCCATGAATGTTTTCCAAATTCACGAGCTTTTTTCAATCATGTGAACTTTTTTTAAAGAAAGTTAATGTCCAGCCATTCGATCGGCCAACCGAGCGAATGAAGAGCGGGCGGGCGCTTGAGTGCTTGTTTGGTAGCCTGGCACTGGAAGGGTTTTTTTTTTGAGAAATCTCGCTTGCTTTATTCATTCAAGGGAATTGTCATAGGTACAAGGTTCGGGTCATGGGGGTAGCCCAACCAAACATGTCTACCTACGTCTAAATTACAAGCGAACTTGGCAAGGTTATGAGCCTCGAAATTAAAACACCTACGCTCAAACACAAAAGAGCTCAAAATAAAACTATTGCAATGGTTCATTATTTCATGTGCTACTGCCGCGTTAGGGCCTCCAGTTCCTCTGTTGATGTTGTTTATCGCCTCTTTACAGTCCGAGGCGATACACACCTTCCTCTCACCCAAATCATCAGCAAGCGTGAGTGCTTCCCGGCAAGCATACGTCTCCAATACCAACGGATCAGTGATTCCGTTGAACACCAAAGCTGACGAACCAAGGTAGTTACCATCCTGGTCGCGACATATCGCTGCTGCCGCTCCTCCTCTCCGTGATCTTCCTACAGCCCCATCTGCGTTGATCTTCACAGTGCCATTTGGAGGAGGTAACCATCTTTTCTGTAGTGGTGATGGGGCAGGTCTGGTGGGTGCGCTATCTGTCCCTTCGTTCAAATTTCCCAGTTCAGAAATATAATTGTTGATGAAGGACGCCGTTTGTTGCGGGCTTTGGAAAATTGATTCATAAATTGCCTTCCTCCTGGCGAACCAAATCGACCAAAGAGTGATGACCAACCTCGTGAAGTTATCCTGATTCAAACTTTCATTCAACTCAAAGAGCCAAAACCTCGCATTGGCCTCTAGATTGCCTGACATATGTGAAACCAAAGTTTCATCAGACAGCGCCCACACACAGCGGAACATCGTGCAGTCAACCAGAGCGTGACGCCAAGAATCCACACACCCACACAGCGGACACGCATCTTGTACTGACATATTCCGCCTTTTCAACAAATCAGTTGTCGGAAGAGAATGATGAGCGAGTCTCCAGAGGAAGATTCTCACCTTCGAGGGTATCTTTAATTTCCACAGCGAGCTCCATGCTTTCTCGTCTTGCATAGCATTAGATGTCCCGTTTCCTCCGTTTAACCACTCCTCCCTCTGCAACTTGGTTTTGAGCAAGAATTTATATGCTGAACTCACGCTAAACTGTCCCTTCTTTTCAGGGTTCCATGCCCAAAAATCTTCTATGTCACGTGTACATACATGGATCTTCAGAATAGCCTCAGCATCAATAGGGAGAAAAACAGCCCGGACCAGCGACTCATTCCATGAGGCCGTGGCAGGGGAGAGCAACTCTGAGACGAGTCTAGGGGGATCCGCCACCAGAGAAGTTATAGGACGTGGTGTCATATCTTTGGGAATCCAGTTATCATTCCAGATATCAGTTGTTCGACCATTACCAATTCGCCGGATGATGCCCTGCTTGACCAAGTCCCTTCCTTCCAAGATAGCTCGCCAAATCTGGGAGGGCCTCGATCCCAACTCCGCAGTGAGAATATTTTTGTCCGGGTAGTATGCAGCCTTCAGTATCCTCGCACTCAAACTAGAAGGTTCATTCAAGAGTCTCCATGCTTGCCTTGCCAAAAGGGCCAGGTTAAAGATCTCCAGATCTCTAAAACCAAGCCCTCCCAAATGTTTTGGACGTGTCATCACGTCCCATGAAACCCATGCTGGCTTGCGTTCTCCTTGTCTGCACCCCCACCAAAACTTTCTGATTGTTGATTTGATATGATCACAAAGACCCCTCGGTAATTTAAAACAAGACATTGAGAACACCGGGATAGCTTGAGCCACTGATTTAATAAGCACATCTTTGCCCCCTGCTGACAGGCATTTGCTCATCCACCCCTTTACCTTATCCCAGACCCTGTCACTCAGGTATTTGAATGTTCCTTTCTTTGATTGTCCCACATCAGTAGGCATTCCCAAGTATCTATCGCTCAAAGATTCATTCGGGACTTGCAAGTGACCTTTGACAGCATCCCGAACTAAGTCTGGACAACCTTTACTAAAGAAAATTGATGATTTATCTCTGTTAATCCTCTGGCCCGATGCCCTGCAATAAGAATCCAATAGGTTTGATACTTCTTCTGCTCCATTGACACTCGCCCTGAAAAACAGCAGGCTATCATCCGCGAATAAAAGATGGTTCACCGCCGGTGCCGACGATGCCACCTTAATGCCGCTGAGCTGGGATGATTGATTCTGGGATTTTAAGAGGCACGAAAGGCCCTCCGCTGCTAACAAGAAAAGGTATGGAGAGATTGGATCTCCCTGTCGAATTCCCCTTGAAGGGATAAAAGTTTCCGGCCTAACACCATTGAACATAATCGAGAAGGTAACAGAGCTCACCATATTCATTACCACTGAAACCATGGTGCCGCAAAACCCAACTTTTCCATGATTGATTTCAAATATGACCATTCCACACGGTCATACGCCTTCATCATATCAAGTTTCAAAGCTGCAAATCTGTTACTCTTTGATCTATTCCTCTTCATAAAGTGCAAACATTCATAGGCTGAAATTATGTTATCAGTTATAAGCCTCCCCGGAACGAACGCCGACTGCTCTTCAGATATAATCTCAGGAAGAATCAGTTTTAGCCTGTTTGCTAGGACCTTGGAGGCAATCTTGTAGAACACATTGCATAGACTAATTGGGCGAAACTGAGAGAGTAAGGTTGGGTTTGTTACCTTTGGGATAAGAACCAGCAAAGTTTCATTCAAACATGCAGGGCTCTCCTCACCTTTGACAATGGCCAGCACTGCTCTGGTGACCGTGTCTCCACAGATATCCCAATGTTTCTGAAAAAAGTGAGCTGGAAATCCATCGGGACCCGGGGCTTTTGTGGGAAACATTTGAAACAGTGCGGTCTTAACCTCCTTCGCTTCATACGGAGCTAACAGCAAATCATTCATCTCCGGCGTGACCTTCACGGGTACATGCTGAAGGACCTCCTCCACCCCCTGCACTCCTTTAGACTTATAGAGTTGTTTGTAATATCCAAGAGCCATCTGTTGCATTTCAGTTAACTCCGTGGTTAGTTGCCCATCCGGCCTTTCTAGAGCCTTGATTAAATTCTTTCTCCTCCGCATAGACGCCCGCATATGAAAATAATGAGAATTCCGGTCCCCTGCTGAGAGCCATTCAACCCGTGAACGTTGTCTCCACATTAGTTCCTCTCGTAAATATAGTTCAATCAAGCGGTCATTGATTTTTATTTCTGCATGAGACGGGCTCACCCGCCTAGTATCACTCCGTAACCGTTCAAGCTCCTTCTTCAAGGACCGGATTTCTCCTCTGACGCTGCCGAAAGTAGTCCGTGCCCACTCGCCCAGATTGTTTGCCAGCGCCTCAAGATTCGCGCGTACTTCACCAGCCGACAGATTGTGACTGTTGGAGTCCCATGCAGCTTGAATTGTTGTTTTCAAATCAGTGTGAGTATCCCACATCACCTCGTACCTGAATTGTTTAGCTTTTCTGCCACCGCCCTGTGTTTGTGACAGCCTTAGAAGGATGGCTGAATGGTCTGAGGTTGCTGTGGTTATGTGCTCCACCGCTGCCGAGGGAAACAAACCGCACCAGTCAACCGAGCCTAGGGCCCTGTCCAGTCTCACACGAGTGTATGATCCTCCCGTAACTTTCTTTTCATATGTCCACCTAGTCCCCTTGAAGCCAAGATCAAGCAAGCCACATACATCAACCGCATCTCTGAAGCCCTAGATTTGTGATTGACTCCTCGAACCAATCCCATCGTGCTCATCGTGTTTCAAAACCTCGTTAAAATCACCTATACACACCCATGGCAAATCATGGAGCGTGGACAGGTTCTTCATGGTAGTCCATGTATTATGACGAAGGTGGGTTTGAGCTTCCCCATAGAAGCATGAGAGCCTCCACGGTTGACCACCTTCATCAGTAAGCTTGCAGTCAATATGATACTTCGAATAGCCCAAAATCTCATTCTTTATCTCATTATTCCAGAAAATAACTAAACCTCCACTCCTACCGGAGGCTTCAACAGCAAACGCATTATCATAACCTAAAGTACTCTTTAAATTTTCCGCCCTCTCCCTGCTAATCTGGGTTTCTACTATACAAAGTACTTTAGGGGCAAACTTATTCGCGAGTTCGCGAAGCTCTTGAACTGTCGGGGTGTTGCCAATCCCCCGGCAGTTCCAGCTTATTATACTCATTGCGCCCGGCGGTACTCCGCCGTGGAGCCCGCCGATAATGCTTCAGTACTGTTCTGGTTGTCCTCGCCTTCACCTGCTTCCTGGCTGATCGATAAACACTTGGTCCTCTTTATATTCTTCCTTGGTGATACATAGACCGGGGGCAAAGGAGGAATGCCCGGCGGTGTCTTGTACAACACTACAGCACCATCTGTCACACCTGAGCCTGGCCGTTGTTTTCCAGTAGTCGCCGAGGGTGGCTGCAAATTCTCCTGTGAACCCCTCTTCGTTCCTGTTCTAGATGCCACAGCTTCGGGCTGCTGCAGACGCCCTCCCTCCAAAGAAGAACTTGAAGGCATAGGATCACTTGAGGCTACCTTTGAGGTCAGAACCTCCCCTTCTTCTGGAGTTCCATCATCCATTGCAGCGGATCCGTTTTTAGTTTGCTCCCTTGGTTCCGCAGCATGTTCGGGACGACGAGCATCATTACCCCAGCCCCCCTTGGGGAAAAAACCTCTACCATTAGCTCCTCCTCGTCCACGCGATCTTCCAAACCCTCCTCTGCCTGCAGCTGGTTGGGAGAACGAACCAGTCCTCCTCTGAGCTATCATCCACCGACCCCACTTCTTGTCCTCCTCCTTCCAAATGCCACTCCCGCATTCCTCATGGTTATGGCCCATCATCCCACAGATTTGGCAGAAAAAGGGGATTTTTTCATATTTCACAATAAGCATGCGTCGCCCCTCTCCTTCCACAGCAAGAGAAGTGAATCGGGTCAAAGGTTTGGCTGTAAGAACCCTCGCCCGAACCCTTACATAATCACCTTCAAAATATAAGTTTGGCCTGAGCTGGACCTCTTTCACCCTACCAATCCGAGTCGCCAGCTGATCGACGATTTCAACATGGCGGTACATATCAGGCACGTTGTGGATTTGCGCCCAGACATAGAGCCCATCAAGAACCACCTCCGCCGGATCCGTTTTACCATCATAATCTTTGATGATCACACCAAAACCTCTGAACAACCACGGCCCACCATGGACTACCTTCTTCCAGTCGCCAAGGCAATGCATCTTGAATATGAACAGATTTTCTCCGGCCTCACGGAATTCGGGGGTATGAGCCAGACCCCAGATAAAGTTCATGTTTTCTGAGAAAGAGGAAGCGCTGAACGGGCGATCAGTGTTCACCCTGGCGATCGCCAGCCATCTAGCTTCAGCTTCAAACTTCTTTGCCTGCTCCTTGCCGATCACCACGTCGTCCAGCTCCTCGTCCATAAGCTCCATATTCTTCAGCATTGATTCCAGATCGACCGCACTCTCCCCCCTAACCCTAGTTGAGGAGCCACTGTCCTCCGCCATCGGGAAGAAGCCGTCTGCCACGGCAAGGCCCTCTATCCCCCCCGGTCTCCCGAAGAGTAGATCGAGGGTTTTCGTGGCGTGGTAGAAAAAATCTCTCGCCGGACGATCAAAATCGCCGGCGGAGCAAGGGAAACCCTAAACGTAGAGGGTATTGTTTTTTTTGTGAACTGGCGCTGGAAGGGTGGTTCCTCGACGCACGCGGGAGCAGCGGCGCGCGATGGGCCGGCCCACTTCGTGAGTTAATGCAGCGCCTGGCAAACAGGTTTTGGAAACCTTCTAGAAGGTTCCTTAAACCGGTCTTTCTTTTTTTCTCTTTGCCGGTTTTCTGATTTTTCTTTTTCTTTATTATTTTTCCAGTTTTTTTATGTTTCTGTTTCTTTTCATTTTTTTCCTTCTCTTCTCATTTTATCCTTTTTCGTTTTTGTTTCATCCTTTGTTTTCAATTTTTTTTGAAATTCTGTATTTTCTTCATGATTTCAGAAAAAAAATCACAGTTTTTAAATTTTGTTCACAATTCAAAATTTGTTCATAGTACATTACATAAATGTTCAACATATATTTTAAATTTTGTTCGACATATATAACAAAAATGTTCAGTGTGTATTTAAAATTGTTCAGCGTATAATGCAAAAATGTTCAATGTATATTTTTAAAAAAATTCATCTTTTTGAACTTTCGAATTTTTTGCTCAACTTTTAAATAATTGTTCATGTTTGAATTGTTTCTTTGAATTTCAAAAATTGTTCATGGTTTTAAAAGGGGTTTCACGTTTGTCAAAATTTGTTCAGAATATCCTAATTTTTGTTCTTGATTTTCTTGAATTGTTTGAAATTTTTCGAAAGTTGTGGTGTACTTTAAGCTCTTGTGTTGCTTGCAAATGAGTAGGACTTGTCAGCTCGATTGGTTAGGTTATAAAATTCCCGAGTGGGAGGTCGCAGGTTTGATCTCTCGCTAGCGCGTGGTATATTTTGTGTTTTTTTACACCCTTGAGCTCCTGTCCTTTAAATGGGCCGGCCCATCGGCATCTACCTTTAGCGAAAGCTCCTCTGCTTGACGCTAACGAGTGTTAGACAGGAGCTCTCCACTGGAAACGCTGACAAGGAGGTTGTAGCAGATGGAAAACCCTATTTGCCGCTCTTTACGGCAAACAGTCGGGCTACCGCACAGGTATCGACCGAGCATTCAGGGGTGGGCCGGCCTATTAGCGTTCCAACCATACTAGGTTTGGGAACCTTCTATGGATGTTCCCAGCCGATTTTTTCCGGTTTGGGGAATTTTCTAGAAGGTTCCTGAACCATTTTTTTTACTTTCGATTAATTTTTCCTTTTTCGTCCTTCTCTATCTTTTTCTCTGTTTCTTTTTTTCTGTCTGTTTTTTATTTTCTATATTCTAGCTCTTTTATTTTTGATTTTTTTTTTCTATTTTTAACGAATGTTTCAGAAATTTAGAAAAAATATGAAATTTCAGAAAAATGGATTTTTCAGAAAATGTTCCTGCTATCGACAAAGTTTGGAGTTTCAAAAATTGTTCTCTTATTTTCAAAAAATATTCCAAATTTCAAAAAGTGTTTGTCGTTTTAATTTTTTGCTCACAAACTAAAAAATGTTTGGCTTAAGAAATATGTTTCTATCTTCCATATTTGTTTCAAAATTTAGGAAATATTCACGATTTATAATTAGTTCATAAATTGATTTTTTTCGCATTTTTAAATTTTGTTCATGAATTAGAAAATATTCCTGTTTTCGAAATTGTGACCGTTTTAAAAAATTGTTCACAAAATCCAAAAAATATTCCCGTTTTCAAAATTTGTTCCCAAATTTAGAAAACTTTCACAATTTTCAATAGTGTTCACATAATAAAAAAATTATAAATTTACAAAAATGTTCCTTTTTCCCATATGTTTTTAAAAATTCAATTTTTGATTTTTTTTCACAAATTAAGATCTGTTTGGGAATTTCAGAAAATGTTCCAGTTTTCAAAATTTGTTCAAAAATTTAGAAAATGTTCTGGTTTTCAAAAATTTTATGTTTGTAAATAATTATTTTACAAAGTTTAAAAGTGTTTGTGTTACATAAAACACTCAGGATTTTTTTCCAAAAAAAAAATCTATATGTGCAAAAAATGTTCTTGTTTCAAATTTTGGTTTGGACTTTCATAGAAATGTTCCAGTTCTGAAGAAAAAAAAGTGTTCATGTTTTCAAATTTTACTCTAGATATTCAAAAAATGTTTGTGTTAGAAGTTTTATGGAATTTTTTTAAAAAATCGAATTTTGAATTTGTTTCGAGAGTTTAGGAAAATTGTGTTTAAAAAAATTGTTCATTATTTTCGAAAAACTTCCTTTTTTTAAATGTCTGGTTTTTCTATAAAAATCTTCACAAATTTGGAATGCGTTTGTGTTTCGTAAACATTCCCATTTTTTCAAATAAAATTGTTTTGCTTTTGAAATTTCGAAAAAAAAATAGTATCGGCGCTAGTTTTTCCTTTTTTTGAGAAGGGTATCACGCTAGTTACAGTTCGTAAGTATTTCGCGCAGCCAAATATGCAACAATGTACCCTGGTTCAACTGGTAGTGGCACCTCTTCGCCAGCATGAGATCCAGGCTTCGATTCTTACAAAACCTTGAAATATTTTTTAGTTCTTCTGCTGTTCGCTAGCCTGGGCTAGCCCAGTCACGTCGGCGCCCTGTTTCGTCTGCTGTTCGCTAATTTGGGCTGGCCCAGTCGGGTCGCTCCCTGTGTGTCGGCGCCCTGTTGGACGCAGCGAGCATCCAGTAGGAGCTCCCGTAGGCCGTAGCAGATCGGCCATCACAATGTGGCCGCTCCTATTTCTAGGTGGATCCATTTGCCCCCAGGCGAAATGACGTGGGCCTGCCCAGTTTGTTTCATACGTGTGTTTTTGTTCGCTGACTAGTACCTTCGCTGACTAGTACCCAGCTCAGTGATACCATGGTGAAGAAAGTGAAACATGGGATTGCAAAGGGCACTCCAAAATATAAGTGCTTCCGTGTTGATGAGAGAGATACCTTGTTCTTCGAGGACAGACTCGTTGTTCCCAAAGGTGATCTCAGGAAGCTCATAATGGAAGAAGCTCATGATTCTCTCCTTTCCATTCATCCTGGCAGTTCCAAGATGTATCAAGACCTCAAGCAATCTTACTGGTGGACACGCATGAAAAGAGAAATTGCCCAATTCGTGAATGAATGTGATGTATGCAGAAGAGTGAAAGCAGAACATCAACGTCCAGCCGGTCTTCTCCAACCTCTTCCTATTCCCGAGTGGAAGTTCGACCACATTGAAATGGACTTCGTCACTGGCTTTCATAAATCCAAGCGAGGAAATGATGCTATCTTTGTGGTGATTGACAAGCTTACCAAAGTCGCTCACTTTCTTCCAGTCAAGGAATCAATCAATGCAGCTCAACTTGCAGAGCTGTACACTTCCAGAATTGTGTCCCTACATGGCATTCCTCAAGTGATATCCTCAGACCGTGGAAGCTTGTTCACATCAAGGTTCTGGGACTCCTTTCAGTCCGCCATGGGAACTAAGATCAGATTCAGCACTGCTTTTCACCCTCAGACTAGTGGTCAAGTCGAGCGTGTGAATCAGATCCTAGAAGATATGCTCAGAGCCTGTGTCATCTCCTTTGGCATGAAATGGGAAGACTGCCTTCCATTTGCCGAGTTCTCTTACAACAACAGCTTTCAAGCAAGTGCAGGCAAAGCACCATTTGAAATTCTCTATGGCAGAAAGTGCCGTACCCCTCTCAACTGGTCTGAAACAGGCGAACGTCAACTTCTTGGCAATGACTTGATCTCAGAAGCCGAAGAAATATGCAAAGTCATACGTGAGAATCTCAAGGCCGCTCAGTCGCGTCAGAAGAGCTACTATGATGGAAAGCATCGTGATTTGGCTTTCGACATCGGTGATCATGTCTATCTCCGAGTTTCTCCGATGAAAGGAACCCAAAGATTCGGTATCAAAGGAAAACTTGCTCCTAGATACGTCGGGCCTTTCAAGATTCTTGGCAAAAGAGGCGATCTAGCCTATCAGCTCGAGCTCCCTTCCAACTTTGCAAATGTTCATGATGTCTTCCATGTGTCTCAACTGCGCAAATGCTTCAAGGCACCTGAGCGCATGATTCCGTTTGAAGAGATTGATCTTCAACAAGACCTGTCCTACCGAGAGCATCCAGTTGCAATTCTCGAAGAAACCGAACGCAAGACCCGCAACAAGTCCATCAAATTTCTCAAAGTCAAGTGGTCACATCACACGACCGAGAAGCTACCTGGGAACGAGAAGATCATCTTCGTTCCGAGTACCCTTCCTTTTTCCAGTCCTAGATCTCGGGACGAGATCTTTTTGTAGTAGAGGAGAGTTTGTAATGCCTCGGATGTAATACTTTCCCTTTTGGGCTTATAATATAAATCTCCGGCTTCATCTATTTCCATTCCGGGTTCTTGTCTTTCGGGTTTTCGTCGTTTTGTTGTGTGAGTGTGTGGCATTCATTCATATCATGTAGACATGTGCATTGCATTGCATTTGTGTTGTCGGTTGCTTCCGGTTCGTCGTGTTTCTTCCCGTTGTCCGTTCCGCGTTCCGGAGCTCCCTCACGTGTCCGTGACGCCCCGTAGGTCTACTTTGTTGTTCGGGCGTTTAACGTTACCGGTGTGCCGCGAGGTTGTTGTCTGTGTTGTTGTTTTGTTGTGTGCAACCCGCCTCTCAAATCTCGTCTTGTTTGGACTCCGTTGACTATCCCATCCGTTGTTCATGTGGGTCCGATGTGCCTTCACTTCGTGTCCCGGAAACACCCCTACTGCATTATTTTATCTCTGCCTAGGCCCTTCAGATCTATCCCCGCGATCGGATCCGTCGGATCGCGATCGGAGGGCTCCTAACGCCCCTAAATCCCCCTAAACCTAGAAAAACTGCTATTTATAGCCCCCTCTAGGTCTATTTTGGCATCCCTATCCCCTTCTTCTTCCTCCTCTAGATCCCCTTCCTTTTTTTTCTTTCTTTCCCCAGATCCCCAAAAATACTCCCGCAGCCATCGAGGCAGCAGCCGCCGACTGGGACGAGGGCGCCGATCCCCTCGCCCGATCGAGCGAAGTCAACGCCCGCTCGCACCGCAGCGCCGACCGGCCTTCTCCCCGTCGCCAGCTGGGTCTCCAGGACCACATCGCTCCCTTCGGCCCGAGCCGGCTGGGCCGATCCAGGCGCCGGCCCGTACGCCGCCTCCACTCCGCGCCCAGGTCCCCACTTTGACGCCCTCAGCGCCAGCGCGCCGGACCCCCTCCCCCTTCGCGCCCCGGGCCCGAGGCCCGTACACCGCCAGCAGGCCGCATCGCCAGTTCCCTCGCCACCGCGCGCGACCGCCTTGCCGGGCCGCCCCGCGACCGCCTCGCCAGGCCCGCACCGCCTCCCTTCCTCCAGCCGGGCCCGAGGCCAGCCGGGCCTCTCCAGCGCCGAGGCCGCGCCGGCCCGAGCCGCCGGCCCTCTCCCTCCGCAGCTGGGCCGGATCCGCCGCCGCCGGCCCGTCTTCTCCTTTTTTTCCTCAGATCCAGATCTGATTGAGGTTGAACCCTAATTTCACTAAGTCCCTGTTACTTGTTCTGAAATGCAATGTTTGACCTGCTGTAACTTTTAGTGTGATGCTCCGTTTTGCGCGTGTGATATGTCCAGACGTTCGTGGAGTTGTGCTCTACATTTTACCTGTTGTTGTCATGCATGTTAGAGATCATCCAGGTGCTTGTTTTGCTGTTGCAAGAGTGCATCATGATATAAACTTCTGCTATGTGTTATTTTCATGCCACCTTTGCCATGTGATATCTTTTAGCTTGTTGGTCCGTTTGATGCAAATGACATGTCCACGTGTTCGTCTTGCCACGAACTACGTGTTGTATGTGATAGGTTGCATGGTAGATTTATTATTGCCTTGTTATCATCATCGCAAAGTGCCATGTTCATATGATGTGTTTTCACTTGTTATGAAATGCCATCTTGTTGAACTCGTTGCAATCGTTGTGTTCACCTCTATGATGCATGCTTGTGTGTTTCGGGATCACCTTCATGTGCACTTTGATGAGGTGCTTAACCTTTGCCATGTTTAGTTTCGAGGTGACTTAAACATGCTCTTTTATATGCTATGATGATATTGCTGTTTTAGGACTTAGTGGTTTTTTCACTAAGTCTGAAATCTGTAACGTTCCGATGCCATGTTCGTGTGATGTTCTAGGACAAAGCATGTTAGTTTTGGGGTGGATTTTGATTGTTCCTTGTAGTATATATTGTTGTCTTTCCATCCATGTCCTCACATGTCCATTTAAGTGGCTGTAGCATGTTTATCTTTTGCTCTAAAGTTTCAATAAAATTCTGCTGCCAGAATTTTATTGTCAAGTTCAATATGTCCAAGATCATTGCTATTGATCCGTGGCTCCGTTGGGGTGCACCTTTGGACTTAGTTGCTGTACTATATGTCTAGTTTGTGTTCAAGTCCTTTGCCATGCTTTTTGGGTGCTGTAGCTTAATTATTTTGAGCTCCGAAGTTGCTATGTTGCTGTAATTTTCAGCTTTCGCTCAAATCTTGTTTCGGGCATAACTTTTAGCCCGTAACTCCGATTTCAGCGAATCTTATATCAAACTTGATTGTTTTTCCGTGTAGATTAATAATATCAGATTGTTATCTTGTTTTGAGGTGTTTTGCTTGAGTGATATTTTCCGTGCTCCGTGTGCATTCTTAGTGCATCCATCATGCATTCATGTTTTTCGAGTGCGCATTGCATCTTGTTGATTGGTGCTTGGTGTGATTGTTTTGTTTAGAGCCGGAAGCTGAGACCGAGTACGAAGTTGAGCACGAGGTTTCCAACGAGGCTGAGCACGAGGACCCTTCTTACGATCCGAACGACTTCTCTTCAGGCAAGATGACCGAACCCTGATAACATTACTATCTTTGCCTATTGCTAGTAGTCTCGATCTATAGTTTTGCCTCGATGCCCATGTTCTTCTTGTCAGCCTCCTACTTGTAACCAATTGCCATGTTTAACCAACCTACCTATGCAAACCGTTGCTTGGCTAAGTACGCTTCGCTCAGCCCTTCTTATAGCGTTGCTAGTTGCAGGTGAAGATCGAAGATGCTTGCTTCATGTTGAAGTTTGGTTGGGTTATATCACACTATATAAATGCTTAAATGAAATCATCTATACATTGGCAAGGGTGGAAGGCTAAGCCTTTTGCTTGGTGATTTGTTCCACTCATGCCGTTAGGAACCGTATAAACCGGTGTTATGTTCCTTGATTATGCGTTCCTAACACGGTTGGGGTGTATGGGACCCCCTCGATAAACCGCTAAGTGCTAAGTCTTTTCCAGCAAGTCCCAACCTTGGTACTATTTGCCTAAACAACTAAAAACTTTCCGAGGGAGTAATTAACCCGAGGCTTAATTAATTCAACCCCCTGGGCCAGTGCTCGACTTGAGTGTTGGTCCAAACCAGAGTCACTTGCGGATACTACCCAGTTCGCTGGGGTCTTCGGTATCTGTACGTAGCGCTCATCCGGACGTGTCCTGAGACCTAGATACGCGCGGCTACTATCAGGGTGTCGACACGCCGGGAGGATTTGCTGGATTAGCCTTACCTTAGTTCGGTATATCTTGAGCACGGGATTCCGAGGATACTCGGGTCTTCCCACTTTGGAGTTGCGACTCCGTGGATCGTGGGCTTGTAATGGGTCAAGTTGGAACACCCCTGCAGGGTTTGAACTTTCGAAAGCCGTGCCCGCGGTTATGTGGCAGATGGGAGCTTGTTAATTCCAGTTGTAGATAACTTGACACAATGTTTCTAATACACTACCAGTGTGTGTTCCGTGACTGTCAATTTCCGAATAGGGATTCGGGAGTTGAACACGGAGGGGTTATGATTGTGGAGCTTGTAGCTAGGATCACTTCGTGATCACTTCTCGCCGAGGCCTTCTCTTCTCGCTCTCACTTACGTAAGCTAGATGCTAGTTGCTGCTGCAGACTTATTCTTTTGTTCAGCCTTATCCTCACCCAAAGGCTTTGATAGTCTTGTTACCCGGAGACGGGATTGCTGAGTCCTCTGTGGCTCACAGTTACTTCACACACCAGATGCAGGTCCAGCTGTGAGCTATCCAGGTGATGGCACCGAGCTGGATTGGGAGTACGACGAGGAGCGTAGTCGGTACTACGTGCGCTACCCGGACGATCAGTAGTGGAGACTCTTACTAGGATTCGATCCGCCTGTGGTTTATTTATCTAAGTTTGGTACTTTGACTTTTGGCTTTTGCCCTTAGAGGGTTGTGATGTTCTTAATGTATGATGTTTGAGACTTGTACTGTAATTCTGTGACGTGGCGAGTGTAAGCCAACTATTTTCAGTTTACTATCCCTCTTTTACATGAGTTGTGCAAAGATTACCAAACTTGAGATCATTCTAGGATGGATTTATGCCTTTAAGTCGTGCCTCGACACGTAGGAGGTATAACTCCATCCTGGGCATTACAAGTTGGTATTCAGAGCCTTCTCCGACCTAGGAGCCCCCACTGTTTGATCGAATCGTTGACGGTCGAGTCTAGGCACACACTGAAAACTTTTTGAGTCCTATATTATATCGGAGAGTAGGATTTCTTTGCTTCTTATCCCCTTTCTCTCTGGTGAGGACTCCTGACGTCTACTCTTGTCTCTCCTATCTTCAAAATTTGCACAATTTTTTTTTTAGGAATCCCGCGAGTATTCTGGGATTGTTTCGATGTTCTTGTGACAAGGATATTGTTCCCGATGCCTCCTGTTACCGAGGAGTTGAGCTTCGGGGTATCATTGTAACAAGCATATCGCGACAGTACTAAATACTTAAGACGGCCGACATCGAAAATCTCCCCTATACGGCCAGTGGCAAGATAACCCCGACATCACCCAGTACTGGGGAGGTAGTTCGGGAGTATTGCCATAGCTTGTTATAGTGGATGCTTTTCGAAGGTCCGAGGTACACAGTTTTCGAGAAAGACTGGTTATGTGTTGAAGGATGGATACACCTGGATGTAGGTTAGAGTTGATTGCGCGGTGCTTCCCGTGTATCCCCAACACCTGATTGCATAACTGGAATCTTTCGGAAATCTATAGGTGGGTTTTATCCAGTAGATCGTAGGCATTCTTCCAACGAATGTAGGTTAGTGAGTTCGGGGTTCGACATTGAGTGAAGGGGTTATATGACCGATGTTACTATCAGGAGTTGCATCTTAAAGGGTCCTTGGCTATGCTGATCCGGGGATTGCAAAACCTTTTCGTAACGCGTTCATATGCTTTCAGCACAAAGATGTTAGAACGAAACTCCTCTCTTGTGTTTGTTCCTGTCCGTAACTTGTTGCTTTTTCTTATTTTCATTTTGATCCCTATGTGGCTTCTCGTGAAGACTGATGTTATCATTTAACTGAGGATATCATTCGTTCCTCTTGTTCGGATGACTTCATTCGTTCTTATTGTTCGAATGATTATTGTGAAGACTTGTTGCAATTCATTCCATTGATTCAGCTTATTCCTTTTGTCAATCAATTGCTGATTCGTGGTCATCTCTTACAGGATGGCTCCGAAAAGGGTTCCCAACGCCAACCCAGAGGGTGAAGAGGTTCCAGATCGTCCTCCTTCCCCTCCTCCTCCGCCTGAGGCTTGGAGAGCAATTATGCAGACTACAGCTCAGAACACTTAGTTGATGATGCAGATGATGCAGCAAATGCAAGCTATGCAAGCTAATCAAGCTAATCAGGGTGTTCCAGGGAACCAAGGCAACTTCTTCCAGCAGCACCATGCTACCCTCAACCAGTTCTTGGCTAACAATCCTAAAGCTTTCAGTTACTGTGTCGACCCTCTTGATGCTGAGGATTGGCTAACCGATATCAAGAAGCATTTTGAGTGCAGTAACGTGAAAGAAGATGACTATGTGAAGTTTGCAGCCTTCCAACTGAAAGATCAAGCAGCTGACTGGTGGCAGCAGTACAAAGACTCCAGGCCGGGTCAAGTGATCTCTTGGGAGAATTTCTGCAAGGATTTCCGCTCGCACCACATTCCTACAAGTGTCATCGAGGGTATGCGTGAGAAATTCCGCAACCTCAAGCAGGGCTCCATGATAGTCTATCAGTATAATGTCAAGTTTCAAAACCTCGCTCGCTATGCAAAGCAAGACATTCCTGATGCCAAGAGCAAAATCTATCAGTTCCGTGGAGGTCTCAAAGATGAACTTCAGCTTGCTCTCACTTTGTTCGAGCCAGATGAATTCGACAAGTTCTATAACATGGCTTTGAAACAAGAAGCAGCTCAGCTTAAGATGGAGGCTTCTAAGAAGAGAATTCGAGATGCTGTTCACTCTTCCTCATCGTCTCAGATGGTCTCGAAACAACAGAAATTCTGGCTTCCTCCTCCTCCAGTGATTCGAGCTCCATACAACAACTCCAACAACTTCATCAACTCCAACAACAAGAACTCTAGTGGTCGTGGTTTCTCCCACCCACCCAACCCGAGCAACCAGTCGAAGAAGCAGTTTCAGTCTCAAGGCTCCAAGTCAAGTGGCTCTCATTTCCGTCCTCTCTCTGAAGTGGTGTGCAACAAGTGTGGCCAGAAGGGTCATTATGCCAACAGATGTCCGAATCCGAAGCGTCTTCCTCCTCCTCCACCTGTGAGTTCAGCTATTGTCAGGCATGATCCAAAGGCAGCAAGGGTTAATCTGATGAATGCAGCACAAGCGGAGGCTTCTTCTGATGTCATTTTGGGTAACCTCTCAGTTAACTCTTTTCCAGCTAAAGTATTGTTTGATTCGGGTGCATCTTTGTCCTTCATTTCAAGACCTTTTGTTGCTAAGCATGAATTGGTTTCGGAGAGGATTCCTAGACCTTTGAAGATTATTTCTCCGGGTTTGCAAATGACTTCTAACACAGTTGCTCCGAATATTTCTATTCGCATGGGTGATTATCGATTTCTGGCTAATCCGGTGGTTCTTGGTAATTCTGACATCGACCTCATCCTCGGAATGGATTGGCTTTCTCAGCACGATGCTCACATTGATTGTGCTCAAAAGGAAGTCAAGTTGACTCATTCTGATGAAGATGTGATTATCTTTGCTTCAAGGGATAATACTATTCGGCTTTTCTCTCTTAATGATAAGGGCGAAATTAATGCCATAAATCAAATTCCAGTGGTGAACGAATATCAAGACGTCTTTCCAGAAGAACTTCCAGGCATGCCTCCACACCGTCAGGTGGAGTTTGTCATTGAACTCGAGCCGGGCACTGAGCCTGCTTGCCGGCGTCCGTACAAGCTCTCTCCGGATGAATTGAAGGAATTGAAGAAGCAGCTTGATAAGCAGGAGACTATGGGTCTCATCAGACCGAGTACATCTCCGTGGGGCTGTGGCGTCTTATTTGTCAAGAAGAAAGATGGCACGGAGCGTCTCTGTGTTGACTACCGGCCATTGAACAAGAAGACGATTAAGAACAAGTATCTGCTCCCCAACATCAACGAACTCTTTGAGCAGCTCAAAGGATCTAAAGTGTTCTCTAAGCTTGACCTCCGAATGGGCTATCACCAAATTCGCATTCGCGAGGAAGACATTCCCAAGACGGCCTTCAGAACGAGCTACGGTTCATACGAGTATACCGTCATGTCCTTCGGTCTCGCCAATGCTCCTCCTACCTTTTCAAGGATGACGCATTACATCTTCAACCCCTATACTGGAGAGTTCGTGCTTGTGTATCTGGATGATATTCTGGTGTTTTCCAAGAATGAAGAAGATCACGAAAAGCACTTGCGTCTGGTTCTTGATCGACTCCGAGAGCATAAATTCTATGCCAAGTTCTCCAAGTGCGAGTTTTGGCTCGATAAGGTTTTGTACCTGGGCCACATCATCTCAGCTGACGGTATTGCGGTTAATCCCGAGAAAGTTGAAGCAATTGTCAACTGGGAAGCTCCTCAGAACGTCAAGCAGCTCCGCAGTTTTCTAGGTCTTGCCAGCTATTGCAGAAGGTTTGTTGAAAACTTCTCCAAGATTGCCAAGCCTCTTTCCAACCTGCTTCAGAAGAATGTCAAATACTTTTGGTCTCCAGAGTGTGAAGTGGCATTCAAAACCCTCAAAGAGAAGCTTGTTTCTGCTCCAGTTCTGACTCCTCCGGATGAAACCAAGCCCTATGAAGTATTCTGCGATGCTTCTCTTCAAGGTCTTGGTGGTGTGCTTATGCAAGATAAGAGAATTGTGGCATACACTTCTCGTCAGCTAAAGCCAAGTGAGAAGAACTATCCCACACATGATCTCGAGCTAGCAGCTGTGGTACATGCTCTGATCACGTGGAGACATCTGTTGTTGGGCAGAAAGGTCGACATCTTCACTGATCACAAGAGCTTGAAGTACATCTTCACACAGCCGCATCTGAACCTCCGCCAGACTCGTTGGGTTGAAATGATCCAAGAGTACAATCCCAGCATCGAAGACACTCCAGGCAAGGCGAATGTGATTGCAGATGCTTTGAGCAGAAAGGCATATTGCAACAGCCTTCTTATCAAGCCGTACCAGCCTGAGCTTTGTGAAGCATTCAGGAAGCTCAACCTCCAAGTTGTTCCGCAGGGTTTTCTTGCAAATCTCCAAATTGCTCCTACCTTGGAAGATCAAGTCCGTGAGGCCCAGCTCAGTGATACCATGGTGAAGAAAGTGAAACATGGGATTGCAAAGGGCACTCCAAAATATAAGTGCTTCTGTGTTGATGAGAGAGATACCTTGTTCTTCGAGGACAGACTCGTTGTTCCCAAAGGTGATCTCAGGAAGCTCATAATGGAAGAAGCTCATGATTCTCTCCTTTCCATTCATCCTGGCAGTTCCAAGATGTATCAAGACCTCAAGCAATCTTACTGGTGGACACGCATGAAAAGGGAAATTGCCCAATTCGTGAATGAATGTGATGTATGCAGAAGAGTGAAAGCAGAACATCAACGTCCAGCCGGTCTTCTCCAACCTCTTCCTATTCCCGAGTGGAAGTTCGACCACATTGAAATGGACTTCGTCACTGGCTTTCATAAATCCAAGCGAGGAAATGATGCTATCTTTGTGGTGATTGACAAGCTTACCAAAGTCGCTCACTTTCTTCCAGTCAAAGAATCAATCAATGCAGCTCAACTTGCAGAGCTGTACACTTCCAGAATTGTGTCCCTACATGGCATTCCTCAAGTGATATCCTCAGACCATGGAAGCTTGTTCACATCAAGGTTCTGGGACTCCTTTCAGTCCGCCATGGGAACTAAGATCAGATTCAGCACTGCTTTTCACCCTCAGACTAGTGGTCAAGTCGAGCGTGTGAATCAGATCCTAGAAGATATGCTCAGAGCCTGTGTCATCTCCTTCGGCATGAAATGGGAAGACTGCCTTCCATTTGCCGAGTTCTCTTACAACAACAGCTTTCAAGCAAGTGCAGGCAAAGCACCATTTGAAATTCTCTATGGCAGAAAGTGCCGTACCCCTCTCAACTGGTCTGAAACAGGCGAACGTCAACTTCTTGGCAATGACTTGATCTCAGAAGCCGAAGAAATGTGCAAAGTCATACGTGAGAATCTCAAGGCCGCTCAGTCGCGTCAGAAGAGCTACTATGATGGAAAGCATCGTGATTTGGCTTTCGACATCGGTGATCATGTCTATCTCCGAGTTTCTCCGATGAAAGGAACCCAAAGATTCGGTATCAAAGGAAAACTTGCTCCTAGATACGTCGGGCCTTTCAAGATTCTTGGCAAAAGAGGCGATCTAGCCTATCAGCTCGAGCTCCCTTCCAACTTTGCAAATGTTCATGATGTCTTCCATGTGTCTCAACCACGCAAATGCTTCAAGGCACCTGAGCGCATGATTCCGTTTGAAGAGATTGATCTTCAACAAGACCTGTCCTACCGAGAGCATCCAGTTGCAATTCTCGAAGAAACCGAGCGCAAGACCCGCAACAAGTCCATCAAATTTCTCAAAGTCAAGTGGTCACATCACACCGACCGAGAAGCAACCTGGGAACGAGAAGATCATCTTCGTTCCGAGTACCCTTCCTTTTTCCAGTCCTAGATCTCGGGACGAGATCTTTTTGTAGTAGAGGAGAGTTTGTAATGCCCCGGATGTAATACTTTCCCTTTTGGGCTTATAATATAAATCTCCGGCTTCATCTATTTCCATTCCGGGTTCTTGTCTTTCGGGTTTTCGTCGTTTTGTTGTGTGAGTGTGTGGCATTCATTCATATCATGTAGACATGTGCATTGCATTGCATTTGTGTTGTTGGTTGCTTCCGGTTCGTCGTGTTTCTTCCCGTTGTCCGTTCCGCGTTCCGGAGCTCCCTCACGTGTCCGTGACGCCCCGTAGGTCTACTTTGTTGTTCGGGCGTTTAACGTTACCGGTGTGCCGCGAGGTTGTTGTCTGTGTTGTTGTTTTGTTGTGTGCAACCCGCCTCTCAAATCTCGTCTTGTTTGGACTCCGTTGACTATCCCATCCGTTGTTCATGTGGGTCCGATGTGCCTTCACTTCGTGTCCCGGAAACACCCCTACTGCATTCTTTTATCTCTGCCTAGGCCCTTCAGATCTATCCCCGCGATCGGATCCGTCGGATCGCGATCGGAGGGCTCCTAACGCCCCTAAATCCCCCTAAACCTAGAAAAACTGCTATTTATAGCCCCCTCTAGGTCTATTTTGGCATCCCTATCCCCTTCTTCTTCCTCCTCTAGATCCCCTTCCTTTTTTTTCTTTCTTTCCCCAGATCCCCAAAAATACTCCCGCAGCCATCGAGGCAGCAGCCGCCGACCGGGACGAGGGCGCCGATCCCCTCGCCCGATCGAGCGAAGTCAACGCCCGTTCGCACCGCAGCGCCGACCGGCCTTCTCCCCGTCGCCAGCTGGGTCTCCAGGACCACATCGCTCCCTTCGGCCCGAGCCGGATGGGCCGATCGAGGCGCCGGCCCGTACGCCGCCTCCACTCCGCGCCCAGGTCCCCACTTCGACGCCCTCAGCGCCAGCGCGCCGGACCCCCCCCCCCTTCGCGCCCCGGGCCCGAGGCCCGTACACCGCCAGCAGGCCGCATCGCCAGTTCCCTCGCCACCGCGCGCGACCGCCTTGCCGGGCCGCCCCGCGACCGCCTCGCCAGGCCCGCACCGCCTCCCTTCCTCCAGCCGGGCCTCTCCAGCGCCGAGGCCGCGCCGGCCCGAGCCGCCGGCCCTCTCCCTCCGCAGCTGGGCCGGATCCGCCGCCGCCGGCCCGTCTTCTCCTTTTTTTCCTCAGATCCAGATCTGATTGAGGTTGAACCCTAATTTCACTAAGTCCCTGTTACTTGTTCTGAAATGCAATGTTTGACCTGTTGTAACTTTTAGTGTGATGCTCCGTTTTGTGCGTGTGATATGTCCAGACGTTCGTGGAGTTGTGCTCTACGTTTTACCTGTTGTTGTCATGCATGTTAGAGATCATCTAGGTGCTTGTTTTGCTGTTGCAAGAGTGCATCATGATATAAACTGCTACTATGTGTTATTTTCATGCCACCTTTGCCATGTGATATCTTTTAGCTCGTTGGTCCGTTTGATGCAAATGACATGTCCACGTGTTCGTCTTGCCACGAACTACGTGTTGTATGTGATAGGTTGCATGGTAGATTTATTATTGCCTTGTTATCATCATCGCAAAGTGCCATGTTCATATGATGTGTTTTCACTTGTTATGAAATGCCATCTTGTTGAACTCGTTGCAATCGTTGTGTTCACCTCTATGATGCATGCTTGTGTGTTTCGGGATCACCTTCATGTGCACTTTGATGAGGTGCTTACCCTTTGCCATGTTTAGTTTCGAGGTGACTTAAACATGCTCTTTTATATGCTATGATGATATTGCTGTTTTAGGACTTAGTGGTTTTTTCACTAAGTCTGAAATCTGTAACGTTCCGATGCCATGTTCGTGTGATGTTCTAGGACAAAGCATGTTAGTTTTGGGGTGGATTTTGATTGTTCCTTGTAGTATATATTGTTGTCTTTCCATCCATGTCCTCACATGTCCATTTAAGTGGCTGTAGCATGTTTATCTTTTGCTCTAAAGTTTCAATAAAATTCTGCTGCCAGAATTTTATTGTCAAGTTCAATATGTCCAAGATCATTGCTATTGATCCGTGGCTCCGTTGGGGTGCACCTTTGGACTTAGTTGCTGTACTATATGTCTAGTTTGTGTTCAAGTCCTTTGCCATGCTTTTTGGGTGCTGTAGCTTAATTATTTTGAGCTCCGAAGTTGCTATATTGCTGTAATTTTCAGCTTTCGCTCAAATCTTGTTTCGGGCATAACTTTTAGCCCGTAACTCCGATTTCAGCGAATCTTATATCAAACTTGATTGTTTTTCCGTGTAGATTAATAATATCAGATTGTTATCTTGTTTTGAGGTGTTTTGCTTGAGTGATATTTTCCGTGCTCCGTGTGCATTCTTAGTGCATCCATCATGCATTCATGTTTTTCGAGTGTGCATTGCATCTTGTTGATTGGTGCTTTGTGTGATTGTTTTGTTTAGAGCCGGAAGCTGAGACCGAGTACGAAGTTGAGCACGAGGTTTCCAACGAGGCTGAGCACGAGGACCCTTCTTACGATCCGAACGACTTCTCTTCAGGCAAGATGACCGAACCCCGATAACATTACTATCTTTGCCTATTGCTAGTAGTCTCGATCTATAATTTTGCCTCGATGCCCATGTTCTTCTTGTCAGCCTCCTACTTGTAACCAATTGCCATGTTTAACCAACCTACCTATGCAAACCGTTGCTTGGCTAAGTACGCTTCGCTCAGCCCTTCTTATAGCGTTGCTAGTTGCAGGTGAAGATCGAAGATGCTTGCTTCATGTTGAAGTTTGGTTGGGTTATATCACACTATATAAATGCTTAAATGAAATCATCTATACATTGGCAAGGGTGGAAGGCTAAGCCTTTTGCTTGGTGATTTGTTCCACTCATGCCGTTAGGAACCGTATAAACCGGTGTTATGTTCCTTGATTATGCGTTCCTAACACGGTTGGGGTGTATGGGACCCCCTCGATAAACCGCTAAGTGCTAAGTCTTTTCCAGCAAGTCCCAACCTTGGTACTATTTGCCTAAACAACTAAAAACTTTCCGAGGGAGTAATTAACCCGAGGCTTAATTAATTCAACCCCCTGGGCCAGTGCTCGACTTGAGTGTTGGTCCAAACCAGAGTCACTTGCGGATACTACCCAGTTCGCTGGGGTCTTCGGTATCTGTACGTAGCGCTCATCCGGACGTGTCCTGAGACCTAGATACGCGCGGCTACTATCAGGGTGTCGACACGCCGGGAGGATTTGCTGGATTAGCCTTACCTTAGTTCGGTATATCTTGAGCACGGGATTCCGAGGATACTCGGGTCTTCCCACTTTGGAGTTGCGACTCCGCGGATCGTGGGCTTGTAATGGGTCAAGTTGGAACACCCCTGCAGGGTTTGAACTTTCGAAAGCCGTGCCCACGGTTATGTGGCAGATGGGAGCTTGTTAATTCCGGTTGTAGATAACTTGACACGATGTTTCTAATACACTACCAGTGTGTGTTCCGTGACTGTCAATTTCCGAATAGGGATTCGGGAGTTGAACACGGAGGGGTTATGATTGTGGAGCTTGTAGCTAGGATCACTTCGTGATCACTTCTCGCCGAGGCCTTCTCTTCTCGCTCTCACTTACGTAAGCTAGATGCTAGTTGCTGCTGCAGACTTATTCTTTTCTTCAGCCTTATCCTCACCCAAAGGCTTTGATAGTCTTGTTACCCGGAGACGGGATTGCTGAGTCCTCTGTGGCTCACAGTTACTTCACACACCAGATGCAGGTCCAGCTGTGAGCTATCCAGGTGATGGCACCGAGCTGGATTGGGAGTACGACGAGGAGCGTAGTCGGTACTACGTGCGCTACCCGGACGATCAGTAGTGGAGACTCTTACTAGGATTCGATCCGCCTGTGGTTTATTTATCTAAGTTTGGTACTTTGACTTTTGGCTTTTGCCCTTAGAGGGTTGTGATGTTCTTAATGTATGATGTTTGAGACTTGTACTGTAATTCTGTGACGTGGCGAGTGTAAGCCAACTATTTTCAGTTTACTATCCCTCTTTTACATGAGTTGTGCAAAGATTACCAAACTTGAGATCATTCTAGGATGGATTTATGCCTTTAAGTCGTGCCTCGACACGTAGGAGGTATAACTCCATCCTGGGCATTACAAGCTGGATCTTATGATGTTTCTCCCCCTCTACCTTCTTGTAATGGATTGAGTTTTCCCATTTGAAGTTATCTTATCGGATTGAGTCTGTAAGGATCTGAGAACACTTGATGTATGTCTTGCATGTGCTTATCTGTGGTGACAATGGGATATTCACGTGATCCACTTGATGTATGTTTTGGTGATCAACTTGCGGGTTCAGTGACCTTGTGAACTTATGCATAGGGGTTGGCACACGTTTTCATCTTGACTCTCCGGTAGAAACTTTAGGAACTCTTTGAAGTTCTTTGTGTTGGTTTGAATAGATGAATCTGAGATTGTGTGACGCATGTCATATAATCAAACCCGCGGATACTTGTGGTGACAATGGAGTATCTAGGTGACATTAGGGATTTAGTTGATGTGTGTCTTAAGGTGTTATTTTAGTACGAACTCTGAGCTATTTGTGACACTTATAGGAATAGCCTAATAGATCGATCAGAAAGAATAACTTTGAGGTGGTTTCGTACCCTACAATAATCTACTCGTTTGTTCTCCACTATTAGTGACTTTGGAGTGACTCTTTGTTGCATGTTGAGGGATTGTTATATGATCTAATTATGTTATCAGCGTTGAGAAAACTTGCACTAGTGAAAGTATGAACCCTAGACCTTGTTTCTAAGCATTGCAATACCGTTTGTGCTCACTTTTATCATTAATTACCTTGGTGTTTTTATATTTTCAGATTAACAAAACCTATATCTACCATCCATATTACACTTGTATCACCATCTCTTCGCCGAACTAGTGCACCTATACAATTTACCATTGTATTGGGTGTGTTGGGGACACAAGAGACTTTTTATTATTTGGTTGCAGGGTTGTTTGAGAGAGACCATCTTCATCCTACGCCTCCCACAGATTGATAAACATTAGGTCATCCACTTGAGGGGAAATTGCTACTGTCCTACAAAACTCTACGCTTGGAGGCCCAACACGAGTCTACAAGAAGAAGGTTGTGTAGTAGACATCAAGCTCTTTTCTGGCGCCGTTGCCGGGGAGGCGAGTGCTTGAAGGTATATCTTCAGATCTTTTAATTGAATCTTTTAGTTTCTTGTTTTATCACTAGTTTGTTTTATAAAAAGAAAACTACAAAAAATGGAATTGAGGTTACCTCATATGCTTCACCTTTTTAGTATCTTTCGTGAAGATGATGGAAATGAAAATTATGTTCAATTGATAGAAGAATAAGTCAATAAAATGTTTGGCACTAAAAGTTTGAATGATGAGCATGATTGCGATGTTGTTAGTATGAATTCTTTGAATATCCATGATGCTAATGATATGCAAAGTCACAAGCTTGGGTATGCTATGTTTGATGAAGATGATATTTTTAGTCCCCCAAGTTTTGATGAGCAAATTTATTATGATGAAAGCATGCCTACTATTTCTCATGATTATGATGATGACATGTATGCTATAGAGAATAATGATTACCATGAAACTTTTCATCATGATTTTAATGCTCAAATTGATTATGACAATCAAGTGTCGCATGATAGTTATTTTTGTTGAATTTGCTCCTCCCACTATTATGAATGAGAAGAATTTTGCTTATGTGGAGAGTAATAAAATTTGTATGCTTATGGATCATGAAAAGAATACTTTATGTGATGGATATAATGTTGAATACATTCATGATGCTACTGAGAATTATTATGAGAGAGGAACATTTGCTTGTAGGAATTGCAATAATATCAAGTTTACTCTCTATGTGTTGAAAATCTCGAAGTTGTGCTTGTTTTGCCTTTCTATGCTAGTTGATTCTTGTTCCCATAAATTGTTTGCTCACAAAATTCGTATGCATAGGAAGTGGGTTAGACTTAAATGTTCTTGCCATATGATTCATGACGCTCTTTTTTGCATTTCAATTCTTTACTTCTATGTGAGCATCATTGAAATCATCATGCCTAGCTAAAAAGGCGTTAAAGAAAAGCGCTTGTTGGGAGACAACCCAATACTTTTAACTACTGTTTTTGTGTGTTCACATGATTAATCTATGTAGTAATCATGTTTTATAGCTTTTGCTTCAATAAAGTGCCAAGTAAAGCCTTTGGCATAGTGTGATTGATAGTTGACTTGATTCTGTGCAAAAATAGAAAGTTTTGCGTCCAGTGCAGAAAATCCAATAAATCACTAGAACGTGATAATTAGTTGAAATTTTTGCACATGATTGATATACAAATTGCCTACGTTTTCCTAATTTTCAGAATTTTTAGAGTTCCATAAGTATGGTGATTGTCCAGATTACTACAGACTGTTCTGTTTTAAACATATTCTGTTTTTCATGTGTTGTTTGCTAATTTTGATGAATCCATGAGTAGCATCGGAGGGTATGAACCATGGAGAAGTTGGAATACAGTATATATAACACCAATATAAATTTATAATGAGTTCACAACAGTACCTAAGTGGTGATTTGCTTTCTTATACTAACGAAGCTCATAAGATTTTCTGTTGAGTTTTGTGTTGTAAAGTTTTCAAGTTTTGGGTAAGTATTTTATGGACTATGGGATGAGGAGTGGCAAGAGCTTTCTTATACTAACGGAGCTCATAAGATTTTCTGTTGATTTTTGTGTTGTAAAGTTTTCAAGTTTTGGGTAAGGATTTGATGGACTATGGAATGAGGAGTGGCAAGAGCCTAATCTTGGGGATGCCCAAGGCACCCCAGGGTAATATTCAAGGACAAACAAGAGCCTAAGCTTGGGGATGCTCCGGGAAGGCATCCCCTCTTTCGTCTTCGTCTATCGGTAACTTTACTTGACGCTATATTTTTATTCGTCACATGATATGTGTTTTGCTTGGAGCGTCATTTTCTTTTGTTTAGATTTGCTTGATGTTATTTAGAATAGGTTTTAGTATCTTTTATTTCAATAAAAAAAGACAAGTATAGCCTTTATCGTGCTTATTTTTCAAGTATATATGTTGCTGTTTGAAAACAGAAAGTTTTCTATCATTGTGTAAATTCTTATGGATAGTTAGAATGTGATAAATTCTTGAATTTTTTACAAACTTAGCATGAATAAGTTCTCTGTAATGTGTTAATTTTTTTGGAATTTTTAGAGCTAGGCAAATATGAGAACAATTCCACTCTTTACAGAATGTCCTGTTTAGACAGATTGCTGTTATGTTTGCATTGTCTGCATATGTTCGCATGTTTAATGATTCTATTTGAGGATAAGAGTATTAAATATGCATAGGCATTTAGTATGAAATGTTGAATTATAATTTTAGTGATTTTCTACAATATGGAATGATAAGGTTTTGAGTTGATTTATACTAACTTATCTCACGAGTTTTGTTGAGTTTTGTGTGGATGAAGTTTTTGAGATTTAGGGAAACCGCGACATGAGAGTAATTAAGGAGACAAAAATGCTCAAGCTTGGGGATGCCCAAGGCATCCCATGTTAATATTTCAAAAAGTATCAAGAATCTAAGCTTGGGGATCCCCTGGTTGGCATCCCACCTTTCTTCTTCAACAATTATCGGTTAGTATCGGTTTAGCCTAAGTTTTTGCTTCTTCACATGATATGTGCTATCCTTGCAATTGTTGTTTGAATAAAGTACTTAAGATATGAAATTCTTAAATGAGAGAGGGTCTTCTCATAGCTAGTTAATTATTGGACTACTCATTGATCTTCACTTATATCTTTTTGGAGTAGTTTCTTAGTTGCTCTAGTGCTTGAAGGAAATATGCCCTAGAGGCAATAATAAAGATGTTATTTGTATTTCCTTATATCATGATAAATGTCTTTTATTCATGCTTGAATTGTATTAACCGGAAACTTAGTACATGTGTGGATACATAGACAAAACAGTATGTCCCTAGTATGCCTCTACTAGACTAGCTCATTGATCAAAGATGGTTATGTTTCCTAACCATAGACATGAGTTGTCATTTGATCAACGGGATCACATCATTAGGAGAATGATGTGATGGACTAGACCCATCCGTTAGCATAGCACTATGATCGTTTAGTTTTACTGCTATTGCTTTCTTCATGACTTATGCATGTTCCTATGACTATGAGATTATGCAACTCCCGAATACCGTAGGAACACCTTGTGTGCTATCAAACGTCACAACGTAACTGGGTGATCATAAATATGCTCTACAGGTGTCTCCGAAAGTATTCCTGGTGTTGGCATAGATCAAGATTAGGATTTGTCACTCCGAAGTGTCGGAGAGGTATCTCTGGGCCCTCTCGGTAACACACATCATAATAAGCCTTGCAAGCAAAAGACTAATGAGTTAGTCACGAGATGATGTGTTACGGAATGAGTAAAGAGACTTGCCGGTAACGAGATTGAACTAGGTATAGAGATACCGACGATCGAATCTCGGGCAAGTAACATACCGATGACAAAAGGAACAACGTATGTTGTTATGCGGTTTGACCGATAAAGATCTTCGTAGAATATGTAGGAGCCAATATGAGCATCCAGGTTCCGCTATTGGTTATTGACCGGAGATGAGTCTCGGTCATGTCTACATAGTTCTCGAACCCGTAGGGTCCGCACACTTAACGTTTGATGATTATCGGTATTATGAGTTTATGAGTTTTGATGTATCGAAGGTAGTTCGGAGTCCCGGATGAGATCACGGACATGACGAGGAGTCTCGGAATGTCCGAGACATAAAGATTGATATATTGGACGACTATATTCGGACACCGGAAGTGTTCTGGAAAGTTTCGGAATTTACCGGAGTGCCGGGGGGGTTACCGGAACCCCCCGGGGGAATGGTGGGCCCTGGTGGGCCATAGGGGAGAGAGAGGGCAGCAGCCAGGAGGTGGCGCGCCCCCTCCCTAGGAGGAGTCCGAATAGGACAAGGGGAGGGGGGCGCGGCCCCTCTTTCCCTCTCCCTCTCCGTCTCTTTCCTTCCCCCTTCTTCCTTCTTTGGTAGTTCCTACTAGGAATAGGATTGTAATCCTATTCCTAGTAGGATTGCAGCCCTAGCCGCACCATAGGAGGGCCGGCCGGCCTCCTCCCTTGCTCCTTTATATATGGGGGCAGGGGGCACCCAAAGACACACAAGTTGAATTGTTCCAGCCGTGTGCGGTGCCCCCCTCCACAGAAACACACCTCGGTCATACCATCGCAGTGCTTAGGCGAAGCCCTGCGCCGGTAGATACATCGTATCCGTCACCACGCCGTCGTGCTGACGAAACTCTCCTATGAATCTCAACTGGATCAAGAGCTCGTGGGACGTCATCAAGCTGAACGTGTGCTGAACGCGGAGGTGCCGTACGTTCGGTGCTTGATCGGTTGAATCGCGAAGAAGTTCGACTACATCAACCGCGTCACTTGACGCTTCCGCTTCCGGTCTACGAGGGTACGTAGACACACTCTTCCCTCTCGTTGCTATGCATCTAGTAAATAGATCTTGTGTGATCGTAGGAAAATTTTAAAATACTACGTTCCCCAACAGTGGTATCAGAGCCAGGTCTATGCGTAGATGATATGCACGAGTAGAATACAATGAGTTGTGGGCGATACTAGTCATACTGCTTACCAGCATGTCATACTTTGCTTCGGCGGTATTGTGAGATGAAGCAGCCCGGACCGACATTACGCGTACGCTTACGCGAGACTGGTTTCACCGTTATGAGCACTCGTTGCTTAAAGGTGATTGGCGGGTATCTGTCTCTCTCACTTTAGCTGAATCAAGTGTGGCTACGCCCGATCCTTGCGAAGGTTAAAACAACACATACTTGACGAAACATCGTTGTGGTTTTTGTATGCGTAGGTAAGAACGGTTCTTGCTAAGCCCGTAGCAGCCACGTAAAACTTGCAACAACAAAGTAGAGGACGTCTAACTTGTTTTTGCACGGCATGTTGTGATGTGATATGGTCAAGACATGATGAGTTATACGGTTTTGTATGAGATGATCATGTTTTGTAATGTTATCGGCAACTGGCAGGAGCCATATGGTTGTCGCTTTATTGTATGAAATGCAATCGCCATGTAATTGCTTTACTTTATCACTAAGCGGTAGCGATAGTCGTAGAAGCAATAGTTGGCGAGACGACAACGATGCTACGATGGAGATCAAGGTGTCGCGCCGGTGATGAAGGTGATCATGACGGTGCTTTGGAGATGGAGATCAAAAAGCACAAGATGATGATGGCCATATCATGTCACATGTTTTGATTGCATGTGATGTTTATCTTATTATGCTTCTTATTTTTCTTAGAACGACGGTAGCATTATAAGATGATCCCTTACTAAATTTCAAGGTATAAGTGTTCTCCCTGAGTATGCACCGTTGCGAAAGTTCGTCGTGCCGAGACACCACGTGATGATCGGGTGTGATAAGCTCTACGTTCAAATACAACGGGTGTAAGCCAGTTTTGCACACGCAGAATACTCGGGTTAAACTTGACGAGCCTAGCATATGCAGATATGGCCTCGGAACACTGGAGACCGAAAGGTCGAGCGTGAATCATATAGCAGATATGATCAACATAAGATGTTCACCATTGATACTACTCCATCTCACGTGATGATCGGACATGGTTTAGTTGATTTGGATCACGTGATCATTTAGATGACCAGAGGGATGTCTATCTAAGTGGGAGTTCTTTAATTAATATGATTAAATTGAACTTTAATTTATCATGAACTTAGTCCTGATAGTTTTTGCATATCTATGCTGTTGTAGATCAATGGCCCGTGCTACCATTCCTTTGAATTTTAATGCATTCCTAGAGAAAGCTAAGTTGAAAGATGATAGTAGCAATTACACGGACTGGGTCCGTAACTTGAGGATTATCCTCATTGCTGCACAGAAGAATTATGTCCTTGAAGCACCGCTAGGTGACAAGCCCCCTCCCGCTAATGTAGACGCTTTGAACGTCTGGCAGTCGCGATCTGATGACTACACCATAGTTCAGTGTGCCATGCTTTACGGCTTAGAACCGGGACTTCAACGACGTTTTGAACGTCATGGACCATATGAGATGTTCCAGGAGTTGAAGTTAATATTTCAAGCAAATGCCCGGATTCAGAAATATGGGATTTCCAATAAGTTCTATAGCTGCAAGATGGAGGAGAATAGTTCTATCAGTGAACACTTGCTCAGAATGTCTGGGTACTACAATCATATGACTCAACTTGGTTGCAAAGTTGACGAGGATAGTGTTATTGATAGAGTTCTTCAATCACCGCCACCAAGCTATAAAGGCTTCGTGATGAACTATAATATGCAAGGGATGCAAAAGACAATTCCCGAGCTCTTCGCTATGCTCAAGGCTGTGGAGGTAGAAATCAAAAAGGAGCATCAAGTGTTGATGGTTAACAAGACCACTAGTTTCAAGAAAAAGGGCAAAGGAAAGAAGGGGAACTTCAAGAAGAATAGCAAGACAGTTGCTACTCCCACGAAGAAACCCAAGTCTGGAGCCAAGCCTGAAACTGAGTGCTTCTACTGCAAGGGGACTGGACACTGGAAGCGGAACTGCCCCAAGTATTTGGCGGATAAGAAGGATGGCAAGGTGAACAAAGGTATATGTGATATACATGTTATTGATGTGTACCTTACTAATGCTCGTAGTAGTACCTGGGTATTTGATACCGGTTCGGTTGCTAATATTTGTAACTCGAAACAGGGACTACGGATTAAACGAAGATTAGCTAAGGACGAGGTGACGATACGCGTGGGAAATGGTTCCAAAGTCGATGTGATCGCTGTCGGCACGCTACCTGTACATCTACCTTCTGGATTAGTTTTAGACCTAAATAATTATTATTTGGTGCCAGCGTTGAGCATGAACATTATATCTGGATCTTGTTTATTGCGAGACGGTTATTCATTTAAATCAGAGAATAATGGTTATTCTATTTTTATGAATAATATCTTTTATGGTCATGCACCCTTGAAGAGTGGTCTATTCTTATTGGATCTCGATTGTAGTGATACACATATTCATAATATTGAAACCAAAAGATGCAAGGTTAATAATGATAGTGCAACTTATTTGTGGCACTGCCGTTTAGGTCATATTGGTGTAAAGCGCATGAAGAAACTCCATAGTGACGGACTTTTGGAATCACTTGATTATGAATCACTTGGTGCTTGCGAACCATGCCTCATGGGTAAAATGACTAAAACTCCGTTCTCCGGAACTATGGAGCGAGCAACAGATTTGTTGGAAATCATACATACTGATGTATGTGGGCCAATGAGTGTTGAAGCTCGCGGCGGGTATCGTTATTTTCTGACCTTCACTGATGATTTGAGCACATATGGGTATATCTACTTAATGAAGCACAAGTCTGAAACATTTGAAAAGTTCAAAGAATTTTAGAGTGAAGTAGAGAATCATCGTAACAAGAAAATAAAGTTTCTACGATCTGATCGTGGAGGATAATATTTGAGTTACGAGTTTGGTCTTCATTTGAAACAATGTGGAATAGTTTCACAGCCCATGCCACCAGGAACACCAGAGCGTAATGGTGTGTCCGAACGTCGTAACCGTACTTTATTGGATATGGTGCGATCTATGATGTCTCTTACCGATTTACCGCTTTCATTTTGGGGGTTATGCTTTAGAGACAGCTGCATTCACATTAAATAGGGCACCATCTAAATCCGTTGATATGACACCTTATGAACTATGGTTTGGCAAGAAACCAAAGTTGTCGTTTCTTAAAGTTTGGGGCTGCGATGCTTATGTGAAAAAGCTTCAACCTGATAAGCTTGAACCCAAGTCGGAGAAATGTGTCTTCATAGGATACCCAAAAGAGACTGTTGGGTACACCTTCTATCACAGATCCGAAGGCAAGATATTCACTGCTAAGAATGGATCCTTTCTTGAGAAGGAGTTTCTCTCGAAAGAAGTGAGTGGGAGGAAAGTAGAACTTGATGAGGTAATTGTGCCTTCTCCCGAATTGGAATGTAGTACATCACAGAAAATTGTTCCAGTGATTCCTACACCAATCAGTGAGGAAGTTAATGATGATGATCATGAAGCTTCGGATCAAGTTTCTGCTGAACGTCGTAGATCAACCAGAGTACGTTCCGCACCAGAGTGGTGTGGCAACCCAGTTCTGGAAATCATGTTACTAGACCATGATGAACCTACAAACTATGAGGAAGCAATGATGAGCCCAGATTCCGCAAAATGGCTTGAGGCCATGAAATCTGAGATGGGATCCATGTATGAGAACAAAGTGTGGACTTTGGTTGACTTGCCCGATGATCAGCAGGCCATCGAAAATAAATGGATCTTTAAGAGGAAGACTGACGCAGACGGTAATATTACTGTTTACAAAGCTCGACTTGTTGCGAAAGGGTTTCGACAAGTTCAAGGAGTTGACTACGATGAGACTTTCTCACCTGTAGCGATGCTTAAGTCTGTCCAAATCATGTTAGCAATTGCCGCATTTTATGATTATGAAATCTGGCAAATGGATGTCAAAACTGCATTCCTGAATGGATATCTCAAAGAAGAGTTGTATATGATGCAACCAGAAGGTTTTGTCGATCAAAAAGGTGCTAACAAAGTGTGCAAGCTCCAGCGATCCATCTATGGACTGGTGCAAGCATCTCGGAGTTGGAATATACGCTATGATGAGGTGATCAAAGCATATGGTTTTATACAGACTTTTGGAGAAGCCTGTATTTACAAGAATTGAGTGGGAGCTCTATAGCATTTCTAATATTATATGTGGATGACATATTATTGATTGGAAATGATATAGAATTTCTGGATAGCATAAAAGGATACTTGAATAAGAGTTTTTCAATGAAAGACCTCGGTGAAGCTGCTTACATATTAGGCATCAAAATCTATAGAGATAGATCAAGACGCTTAATAGGACTTTCACAAAGCACATACCTTGATAAGATTTTGAAGAAGTTCAAAATGGATCAGTCAAAGAAAGGGTTCTTGCCTGTATTACAAGGTATGAAGTTGAGTAAGACTCAATGCCCGACCACTGCAGAAGATAGAGAGAAAATGAAAGTCATTCCCTATGCCTCAGCCATAGGATCTATCATGTATGCAATGCTGTGTACCAGGCCTGATGTGTGCCTTGCTATAAGTCTAGCAGGGAGGTACCAAAGTAATCCAGGAGTGGATCACTGGACAGCGGTCAAGAACATCCTGAAATACCTGAAAAGGACTAAGGATATGTTTCTCGTGTATGGAGGTGACAAAGAGCTCGTCGTAAACGGTTACGTCGATTCTAGCTTTGACACTGATCCGGATGACTCTAAGTCACAAACCGGATATGTATTTTTATTGAACGGTGTGAAGGAAATATGCCCTAGAGGCAATAATAAAGATGTTATTTGTATTTCCTTATATCATGATAAATGTCTTTTATTCATGCTAGAATTGTATTAACCGGAAACTTAGTACATGTGTGGATACATAGACAAAACAGTATGTCCCTAGTATGCCTCTACTAGACTAGCTCATTGATCAAAGATGGTTATGTTTCCTAACCATAGACATGAGTTGTCATTTGATCAACGGGATCACATCATTAGGAGAATGATGTGATGGACTAGACCCATCCGTTAGCATAGCACTATGATCGTTTAGTTTTACTGCTATTGCTTTCTTCATGACTTATACATGTTCCTATGACTATGAGATTATGCAACTCCCGAATACCGTAGGAACACCTTGTGTGCTATCAAACGTCACAACGTAACTGGGTCATCATAAAGATGCTCTACAGGTGTCTCCGAAAGTATTCGTGGTGTTGGCATAGATCAAGATTAGGATTTGTCACTCTGAAGTGTCGGAGAGGTATCTCTGGGCCCTCTCGGTAACACACATCATAATAAGCCTTGCAAGCAAAAGACTAATGAGTTAGTCACGAGATGATGTGTTACGGAACGAGTAAAGATACTTGCCGATAAAGAGATTGAACTAGGTATAGAGATACCGACGATCGAATCTCGGGCAAGTAACATACCGATGACAAAAGGAACAACGTATGTTGTTATGCGGTTTGACCGATAAAGATCTTCGTAGAATATGTAGGAGCCAATATGAGCATCCAGGTTCCGCTATTGGTTATTGACCGGAGATGAGTCTCGGTCATGTCTACATAGTTCTCGAACCCGTAGGGTCCGCACGCTTAACGTTTGATGACGATCGGTATTATGAGTTTATGAGTTTTGATGTACCGAAGGTAGTTCGGAGTCCCGGATGAGATCACGGACATGACGAGGAGTCTCGGAATGTCCGAGAAATAAAGATTGATATATTGGACGACTATATTCGGACACCGGAAGTGTTCTGGAAAGTTTCGGAATTTACCGGAGTGCCGGGGGGGGGGGGTTACCGGAACCCCCCGGGGGAATGGTGGGCCCTGGTGGGCCATAGGGGAGAGAGAGGGCAGCAGCCAGAAGGTAGCGCGCCCCCTCCCTAGGAGGAGTCCGAATAGGACAAGGGGAGGGGGCGCGGCCCCTCTTTCCCTCTCCCTCTCCCTCTCTTTCCTTCCCCCTTCTTCCTTTTTTGGTAGTTCCTACTAGGAATAGGATTGCAATCCTATTCCTAGTAGGATTGCAGCCCTAGCCGCACCATAGGAGGGCCGGCCGGCCTCCTCCCTTGCTCCTTTATATACGGGGGCAGGGGGCACCCAAAGACACACAAGTTGAATCATTCCAGCTATGTGCGGTGCCCTCCTCCACAGAAACACACCTCGGTCATACCGTCGCAGTGCTTAGGCGAAACCCTACGCCGGTAGATACATCGTATCCGTCACCACACCGTCGTGCTGACGAAACTCTCCTATGAAGCTCAACTGGATCAAGAGCTCGTGGGACGTCATCAAGCTGAATGTGTGCTGAACGCGGAGGTGCCGTACGTTCGGTGCTTGATCGGTTGAATCGCGAACAAGTTCGACTACATCAACCGCGTCACTTGACGCTTCCGCTTCCGGTCTACGAGGGTACGTAGACACACTCTTCCCTCTCGTTGCTATGCATCTAGTAAATAGATCTTGTGTGATCGTAGAAATTTTTTAAAATACTACGTTCCCCAACAGTGGTATCAGAGCCAGGTCTATGCGTAGATGATATGCACGAGTAGAACACAATGAGTTGTGGGCGATACTAGTCATACTGCTTACCAACATGTCATACTTTGCTTCGGCGGTATTGTGAGATGAAGCAGCCCGGACCGACATTACGCGTACGCTTATGCGAGACTGGTTTCACCGTTACGAGCACTCGTTGCTTAAAGGTGACTGGCGGGTATCTGTCTCTCTCACTTTAGCTGAATCAAGTGTGGCTACGCCCGGTCCTTGCGAAGGTTAAAACAGCACATACTTGACGAAACATCGTTGTTGTTTTTGTATGCGTAGGTAAGAACGGTTCTTGCTAAGCCCGTAGCAGCCACGTAAAACTTGCAACAACAAAGTAGAGGACGTCTAACTTGTTTTTGCAGGGCATGTTGTGATGTGATATGGTCAAGACATGATGAGTTATACGGTTTTGTATGAGATGATCATGTTTTGTAATGCTATCGGCAACTGGCAGGAGCCATATGGTTGTCGCTTTATTGTATGAAATGCAATCGCCATGTAATTGATTTACTTTATCACTAAGCGGTAGCGATAGTCGTAGAAGCAATAGTTGGCGAGACGACAATGATGCTATGATGGAGATCAAGGTGTCGCGCCGGTGACGAAGGTGATCATGACGGTGCTTTGCAGATGAAGATCAAAAGCACAAGATGATGATGGCCATATCATGTCACATATTTTGATTGCATGTGATGTTTATCTTATTATGCTTCTTATTTTGCTTAGAACGACGGTAGCATTATAAGATGATCCCTTACTAAATTTCAAGGCATAAGTGTTCTCCCTGAGTATGCACCGTTGCGAAAGTTCGTCGTGACGAGACACCACGTGATGATCGGGTGTGATAAGCTCTACGTTCAAATACAACGGGTGTAAGCCAGTTTTGCACACGCAGAATACTCGGGTTAAACTTGACGAGCCTAGCATATGCAGATATGGCCTCGGAACACTGGAGACCGAAAGGTCGAGCGTGAATCATATAGCAGATATGATCAACATAAGATGTTCACCATTGATACTACTCCATCTCACGTGATGATCGGACATGGTTTAGTTGATTTGGATCACGTGATCATTTAGATGACCGGAGGGATGTCTATCTAAGTGGGAGTTCTTTAATATGACTAAATTGAACTTTAATTTATCATGAACTTAGTCCTGATAGTTTTTGCATATCTATGTTGTTGTAGATCAATGACCCGTGCTACCGTTCCTTTGAATTTTAATGCATTCCTAGAGAAAGCTAAGTTGAAAGATGATGGTAGCAATTACACGGACTGGGTCCGTAACTTGAGGATTATCCTCATTGCTGCACAGAAGAATTATGTCCTTGAAGCACCGCTAGGTGACAAGCCCCCTCCCGCTAATGTAGACGCTTTGAACGTCTGGCAGTCGCGGTCTGATGACTACACGATAGTTCAGTGTGCCATGCTTTACGGCTTAGAACCGGGACTTCAACGGCGTTTTGAACGTCATGGACCATATGAGATGTTCCAGGAGTTGAAGATAATATTTCAAGCAAATGCCCAGATTGAGAAATATGGGATTTCCAATAAGTTCTATAGCCGCAAGATGGAGGAGAATAGTTCTATCAGTGAACACTTGCTCAGAATGTCTGGGTACTACAATCATATGACTCAACTTGGTTGCAAAGTTGACGAGGATAGTGTTATTGATAGAGTTCTTCAATCACTGCCACCAAGCTATAAAGGCTTCGTGATGAACTATAATATGCAAGGGATGCAAAAGACAATTCCCGAGCTCTTCGCTATGCTCAAAGCTGCGGAGGTAGAAATCAAAAAGGAGCATCAAGTGTTGATGGTTAACAAGACCACTAGTTTCAAGAAAAAGGGCAAGGGAAAGAAGGGGAACTTCAAGAAGAATAGCAAGAAAGTTGCTACTCCCACGAAGAAACCCAAGTCTGGAGCCAAGCCTGAAACTTAGTGCTTCTACTGCAAGGGGACTGGACACTGGAAGCGGAACTGCCCCAAGTATTTGGCGGATAAGAAGGATGGCAAGGTGAACAAAGGTATATGTGATATACATGTTATTGATGTGTACCTTACTAATGCTCGTAGTAGTGCCTGGGTATTTGATACCGGTTCGGTTGCTAATATTTGTAACTCGAAACAGGGACTACGGATTAAACGAAGATTAGCTAAGGACGAGGTGACGATACGCGTGGGAAATGGTTCCAAAGTCGATGTGATCGCCGTCGACACGCTACCTCTACATCTACCTTCGGGATTAGTTTTAGACCTAAATAATTGTTATTTGGTGCCAGCGTTGAGCATGAACATTATATCTGGATCTTGTTTGTTGCGAGACGGTTATTCATTTAAATCAGAGAATAATGGTTGTTCTATTTTTATGAATAATATCTTTTATGGTCATGCACCCTTGAAGAGTGGTCTATTCTTATTGGATCTCGATTGTAGTGATACACATATTCATAATATCGAAACCAAAAGATGCAAGGTTAATAATGATAGTGCAACTTATTTGTGGCACTGCCGTTTAGGTCATATTGGTGTAAAGCGCATGAAGAAACTCCATAGTGATGGACTTTTGGAATCACTTGATTATGAATCACTTGGTGCTTGCGAACCATGCCTCATGGGTAAGATGACTAAAACTCCGTTCTCTGGAACTATGGAGCGAGCAACAGATTTGTTGGAAATCATACATACTGATGTATGTGGGCCAATGAGTGTTGAAGCTCGCGGCGGGTATCGTTATTTTCTGACCTTCACTGATGATTTGAGCACATATGGGTATATCTACTTAATGAAGCACAAGTCTGAAACATTTGAAAAGTTCAAAGAATTTTAGAGTGAAGTAGAGAATCATCGTAACAAGAAAATATAGTTTCTACGATCTGATCGTGGAGGAGAATATTTGAGTTACGAGTTTGGTCTTCATTTGAAACAATGTGGAATAGTTTCACAGCTCATGCCACCAGGAACACCACAGCGTAATGGTGTGTCCGAACGTCGTAACCGTACTTTATTGGATATGGTGCGATCTATGATGTCTCTTACCGATTTACCACTTTCATTTTGGGGTTATGCTTTAGAGATAGCTGCATTCACATTAAATAGGGCACCATCTAAATCCGTTGATACGACACCTTAAGAACTATGGTTTGGCAAGAAACCAAAGTTGTCGTTTCTTAAAGTTTGGGGCTGCGATGCTTATGTGAAAAAGCTTCAACCTGATAAGCTCGAACCCAAGTCGGAGAAATGTGTCTTCATAGGATACCCAAAAGAGACCGTTGGGTACACCTTCTATCACAGATCCGAAGGCAAGATATTCGTTGCAAAGAATGGATCCTTTCTAGAGAAGGAGTTTCTCTCGAAAGAAGTGAGTGGGAGGAAAGTAGAACTTGATGAGGTAATTCTACCTTCTCCCGAATTGGAATGTAGTACATCACAGAAAATTGTTCCAGTGATTCCTACACCAATCAGTGAGGAGGTTAATGATGATGATCAGGAAAATTGGGATCAAGTTTCTGCTGAACGTCGTAGATCAACCAGAGTACGTTCCGCACCAGAGTGGTACGGCAACCCAGTTCTGGAAATCATGTTACTAGACCATGATGAACCTACGAACTATGAGGAAGCGATGATGAGCCCAGATTCCGCAAAATGGCTTGAGGCCATGAAATCTGAGATGGGATCCATGTATGAGAACAAAGTGTGGACTTTGGTTGACTTGCCCGATGATCGGCAGGCCATCGAAAATAAATGGATCTTTAAGAAGAAGACCGACGCAGACGGTAATATTACTGTTTACAAAGCTCGACTTGTTGCGAAAGGGTTTCGACAAGTTCAAGGAGTTGACTACGATGAGACTTTCTCACCTGTAGCGATGCTTAAGTCTGTCCGAATCATGTTAGCAATTGCCGCATTTTATGATTATGAAATATGGCAAATGGATGTCAAAACTGCATTCTTGAATGGATATCTCAAAGAAGAGTTGTATATGATGCAACCAGAAGGTTTTGTCGATCCAAAAGGTGCTAACAAAGTGTGCAAGCTCCAGCGATCCATCTATGGACTGGTGCAAGCATCTCGGAGTTGGAATATATGCTTTCATGAGGTGATCAAAGCATATGGTTTTATACAGACTTTTGGAGAAGCCTGTATTTACAAGAAAGTGAGTGGGAGCTCTGTACCATTTCTAATATTATATGTGGATGACATATTATTGATTGGAAATGATATAGAATTTCTGGATAGCATAAAGGGATACTTGAATAAGAGTTTTTCAATGAAAGACCTCGGTGAAGCTGCTTACATATTAGGCATCAAAATCTATAGAGATAGATCAAGACGCTTAATAGGACTTTCACAAAGCACATACCTTGATAAGATTTTGAAGAAGTTCAAAATGGATCAGTCAAAGAAAGGGTTCTTGCCTGTATTACAAGGTATGAAGTTGAGTAAGACTCAATGCCCGACCACTGCAGAAGATAGAGAGAAAATGAAAGTCATTCCCTATGCCTCAGCCATAGGATCTATCATGTATGCAATGTTGTGTACCAGACCTGATGTGTGCCTTGCTATAAGTCTAGCAGGGAGGTACCAAAGTAATCCAGGAGTGGATCACTGGACAGCGGTCAAGAACATCCTGAAATACCTGAAAAGGACTAAGGATATGTTTCTCGTGTATGGAGGTGACAAAGAGCTCGTCGTAAACGGTTACGTCGATTCTATCTTTGACACTGATCCGGATGACTCTAAGTCACAAACCGGATATGTATTTGAACGGTGGAGCTGTCAGTTGGTGCAGTTCCAAACAGAGCGTCGTGGCGGGATCTACGTGTGAAGCGGAATACATAGCTGCTTCGGAAGCAGCAAATGAAGGAGTCTGGATGAAGGAGTTCATATCCGATCTAGGTGTAATACCTAGTGCATCGGGTCCAATGAAAATCTTTTCTGACAACACTGGAGCAATAGCCTTGGCGAAGGAATCCAGGTTTCACAAGAGAACAAAGCACATCAAAAGACGCTTCAATTCCATCCGCGATCTAGTCAAGGAGGGAGACATAGAGATTTGCAAAATACATACGGATCTTAATGTTGCAGACCCGTTGACTAAGCCTCTTCCACGGGCAAAACATGATCAGCACCAGGACTCCATGGGTGTGAGGATCATCACTTTGTAATCTAGATTATTGACTCTAGTTCAAGTGGGAGACTGAAGGAAATATGCCCTAGAGGCAATAATAAAGATGTTATTTGTATTTCCTTATATCATGATAAATGTCTTTTATTCATGCTAGAATTGTATTAACCGGAAACTTAGTACATGTGTGGATACATAGACAAAACAGTATGTCTCCACTATGCCTCTACTAGACTAGCTCATTGATCAAAGATGGTTATGTTTCCTAACCATAGACATGAGTTGTCATTTGATCAACGGGATCACATCATTAGGAGAATGATGTGATGGACTAGACCCATCCGTTAGCATAGCACTATGATCGTTTAGTTTTACTGCTATTGCTTTCTTCATGACTTATGCATGTTCCTATGACTATGAGATTATGCAACTCCCGAATACCGTAGGAACACCTTGTGTGCTATCAAACGTCACAACGTAACTGGGTGATCATAAAGATGCTCTACAGGTGTCTCCGAAAGTATTCGTGGTGTTGGCATAGATCAAGATTAGGATTTGTCACTCCGAAGTGTAGGAGAGGTATCTCTGGGCCCTCTCGGTAACACACATCATCATAAGCCTTGCAAGCAAAAGACTAATGAGTTATTCACGAGATGATGTGTTACGGAACGAGTAAAGAGACTTGCCGGTAACGAGATTGAACTAGGTATAGAGATACCGACGATCGAATCTCGGGCAAGTAACATACCGATGACAAAAGGAACAACGTATGTTGTTATGCGGTTTGAGTCGTTTGACCGATAAAGATCTTCGTAGAATATGTAGGAGCCAATATGAGCATCCAGTTTCCACTATTGGTTATTGACCGGAGATGAGTCTCGATCATGTCTACATAGTTCTCGAACCCGTAGGGTCCGCACGCTTAACGTTTGATGACGATCGATATTATGAGTTTATGAGTTTTGATGTACCGAAGGTAGTTCGGAGTCCCGGATGAGATCACGGACATGACGAGGAGTCTCGGAATGTCGGAGACATAAAGATTGATATATTGGACGACTATATTCGGACACCGGAAGTGTTCTGGAAAGTTTCGGAATTTACCGGAGTGCCGGGGGGGTTACCGGAACCCCCCGGGGGAATGGTGGGCCCTGGTGGGCCATAGGGGAGAGAGAGGGAAGCAGCCAGGAGGTGGATCGCCCCCTCCCTAGGAGGAGTCCGAATAGGACAAGGGGAGGGGGGCGCGGCCCCTCTTTCCCTCTCCCTCTCCCTCTCTTTCCTTCCCCCTTCTTCCTTCTTTGGTAGTTCCTACTAGTAATAGGATTGCAATCCTATTCCTAGTAGGATTGCAGCCCTAGCCGCACCATAGGAGGGCCGGCCGGCCTCCTCCCTTGCTCCTTTATATACGGGGGCAGGGTGGCACCCAATGACACACAAGTTGAATTGTTCCAGCCGTGTGCGGTGCCCCCTCCACAGAAACACACCTCGTTCATACCGTCGCAGTGCTTAGGTGAAGCCCTGCGCCGGTAGATACAACATATCCGTCACCATGCCATCGTGCTGACGAAACTATCCTGTGAAGCTCAACTGGATCAAGAGCTCGTGGGACGTCATCAAGCTGAACGTGTGCTGAACGCGGAGGTGCCGTACGTTCGGTGCTTGATCGGTTGAATCGCGAAGAAGTTCGACTACATCAACCGCGTCACTTGACGCTTCCGCTTCCGGTCTACGAGGGTACGTAGACACACTCTTCCCTCTCGTTGCTATGCATCTGATAGATAGATCTTGCGTGATCGTAGGGAAATTTTAAAATACTACGTTCCCCAACAGTGCTTCACTCATACCTTTTTAGAGCACGACGGTGGTTTTATTTTATAGAAATCGATGAACTCTCATGCTTCACTTATATTATTTTGAGAGTCTCTAAACAACATGGTAATTTTCTTGGGTTATGATTTTAGTTCTAATATGATGCGCATCCAAGGGAGATATAATAAAAACTTTCATATAGAGCATTGAATCTAGGGAATGTTTGACTCCTTATAATTGTTTTTGAGAGGTTAAGATGGTAATATCAGGGTCATGCTAGTGGTAGTTTGTGAGGTTAAAGAAATAATTGTGTTAAGGTTTGTGATTCCCGCGGCATGCACGTATGGTCTCCTAACTATGTAACCGAATTGGAGCACTTTGTATATTGAGTGTTTGTCTTTGCGTGAAGGCCGGGGGCGCGCGATGGTTAACCCCTACCAACCTCCCCCCTAGGAGCATGCGTCGTAGTACTTTGCTTCAAGAGATAATATTTTTTTCGCAATAAGTATGTGAGTTCTTTATGACTAATGTTGAGTCCATGGATTATACGGACTCTCACCCTTCCACCTTGCTAGCCACTCTAGTGACACGCAACTTTCGCCGGTGCATAAAACCCGCCTTATACCTTCCTCAAAACAACCATCATACCTACCTATTATGGCATTTCCATAGCCATTCCGAGATATATTTCCATGTAAATCCAGCGTTCCGTTTATTATGACACACATCATCATTTTCATATTGCTTTGCATGATCATTTAGTTTACGTAGTATTTGTGGCAAAGCCACCATTCATATTTTTTATACATGTCACTCTTGATCACTGTACATCCCGGTACACCGCCAGAGGCATTCATATAGAGTCATATCTTTGTTCTAGTATAGAGTTGTAAGTAAATAAAAGTGTGATGATCATCATTATTAGAACATTGTACCATGTGAGGTTATAAATAAAGAGGCCAAAAGAGTCTCCAAATAAAAATAAAAAAAGGTCTCCAAAAAAAGAGGAGCCTAAAAAAAGAGAGAGAGAAAAAGAGAGAAGGGACAATGTTACTATCCTTTTCCACACTTGTGCTTCGAAGTAGCACCATGTTCTTCATGATAGAGAGTCTCCTATGTTGTCACTTTCATATATTACTAGTGGGAATTTTTCATTATAGAACTTGGCTTGTATATTCCAATGATGGGCTTCCTCAAATGCCCTAGGTCTTCATGAGCAAGTAAGTTGATGCACACCCACTAGTTGTCTTTTGAGCTTTCATACACTTATAGCTCTAGTGCATCCGTTACATGGCAATCCCTACTCACTCACATTGATATCGATTAATGGACATCTCTATAGTCCATTGATTTGCCTAGTTGATGTGCGACTTTCTCCCTCCTTTTGTTTATTACCACCTTCTATTCGACCCATAGTGCTATATCCATGGCTCACGCTCATGTATTGCGTGAAGAGTTGAAAAGCTTTAAGAATGTTAAAGTATGAAAACAATTGCTTGATTGACAACGGGATAGGCATGATTTATACTTTGTGTTAAGAAGAGGGAGCATAAAAGACTATATGATTTTGTAGGGATAACTTTCTTTAGCCATGCTATTTTTGAAGCTTCATAGATTACTTTTAGTATCCTTGAAGTATTATTGTTTTGATATTGATAAACTTTTATTTTGAGCCTTATCGATCTGAACATTCATGCCACAATAAAGAAGATTGCATTGATAAATATGTTGGGTAGCATTCCACTTCAAAAATTATGTTTTTATCATTTACCTACTCGAGGACGAGCATGAATTAAGCTTGGGGATGCTAGATACGTCTCCAACGTATCTATAATTTTTTATTGTTCCATGCTATTATATTATCTGTATTGGATGTTTTATATGCATTAATATGATTTTGGGACTAACCTATTAACCTAGAGTCCAGTGTCAGTTTATGTTTTTCCTTATTTTTGAGTTTCGTAGAAACGGAATATCAAACGGAGTCCAATTGACCTGAAAATTTACGATGATTTTTTATGGACCAAAAGAAGCCCACGGAGTGCTGGAGATGGACCAGAAGAGCCACGAGGCCACCACAAGGGTGGAGGGCGCGCCCCTACCTTGTCTTCGCCTTGTGGGTCCCCCTGACTTGCCCCCGACGCCAAAAATTCTTATAAATACCGAAACCCCCAGAAATAAACCTAGATCGGGAGTTCCGCCACCGCAAGCCTCTGTAGCCACAAAAAACCAATCGGGAGCCCGTTCCGGCACCCTGCCACAGGGGGAAACCATCATCGGTGGCCATCTTCATCATCCCGGCGGTCTCCATGACGAGGAGGGAGTAGTTCACCCTCGGGGCTGAGGGTATGTACTAGTAGCTATGTGTTTGATCTCTCTCTCTCTCTCTCTCTCTCTCTCTCTCTCTCTCTCTCTCTTGAGTTCTTGATTTGGCACGATCTTGATGTACCGTGAGCTTTGCTATCATAGCTGGATGTTATGATGTTTCTCCCCTCTACCTTCTTGTAATGGATTGAGTTTTCCCTTTGAAGTTATCTTATCGGATTGAGTCTTTAAGGATTTGAGAACACTTGATGTATGTCTTGCATGTGCTTATCTATGGTGACAATGGGATATTCACATGATCCACTTGCTGTATGTTTTGGTGATCAACTCGCGGGTTCAGTGACGTTGTGAACTTATGGATAGGGGTTGGCACACATTTTCTTCTTGACTCTCCAATAGAAACTTTGGGCACTCTTTGATGTTCTTTGTGTTGGTTTGAATAGATGAATCTGAGATTGTGTGATGCATGTCGTATAATCAAACCCGTGGATACTTGTGGTGACAATGGAGTATCTAGGTGACATTAGGGTTTTGGTTGATGTGTGTCTTAAGGTGTTATTTTAGTACGAACTCTAGGGCTGTTTGTGACACTTATAGAAATAGCCCAATAGATCGGTCAGAAAGAATAACTTTGAGGTGGTTTCGTACCCTACAATAATCTCTTCGTTTGTTCTCCGCTATTAGTGACTTTGGAGTGACTCTTTGTTGCATGTTGAGGGATTGTTATATGGTCTAATTATGTTATCATTGTTGAGAGAACTTGCACTAGTGAAAGTATGAACCCTAGGCCTTGTTTCTAAGCATTGCAATACCGTTTGTGCTCACTTTTATCATTAGTTACCTTGTTTTCTTATATTTTAAGATTACAAAAACATATATCTACCATCCATATTACACTTATATCACCATCTTTTCGCCGAACTAGTGCACATATACAATTTACCATTGTATTGGGTGTGTTGGGGACACAAGAGACTTTTTATTATTTGGTTGCAGGGTTGTCTGAGAGAGACCATCTTCATCCTATGCCTCCCACGGATTGATAAACCTTAGGTCATCCACTTGAGGGAAAATTGCCACTGTCCTACAAAACTCTGCGCTTGGAGGCCCAACACGAGTCTACAAGAAGAAGTTTGTGTAGTAGACATCAGGCTGCCACTTTAATATATATTTTTTCGAAACGGAGGCAAAAGATTTGCCTCATCGATTAATTAAGCAGAAGAGAATTGCCTAGTTAATCAACGGAAAACCGTGCGAAAACCGATACAAACCAACCACACGTGGACTACTCACGAAACATGCAACCCCGTAAACACGTGATCAACCCGACAACCATACCCAATACATAATGGCCACAAACCCCCACATCACTACATCGCAAAGAAAACCCCAACGAGAGTAACATGGCCGAAGACCATGGGCACCACCAAATCCGCAGTGACAACCCATACCATAAGGACAACCCAAGAGACTGATGACCATCCATAAAGCAACCGCGGACGCCTTTCTTGTGGCACTACTCTTCATTCTCTTAATCCCGAGAGCTTCCTCTACAATCGCCTTGCCAGATCCAGGGCTAGCCGCCTCGAAAGTTTTGAGCAAGCTGTGAATCTCTATCTGAAAGAGAATACCATTGACCTTGTCACGCACAGAAACCTGTCCAACAGTCTCGTGTGAGTGAGTGATTGTAACATCGGAACCTACACGCTCCACAATGGCGAGCGGCTGGATGGGCTCCAAAGGATCATATGCCAACATGCTGACCACCTCAACATTATCAGTTACAGATACCACTGATATAATGGACTCAGATGCTTCTAGTTGCTCTCATGACCTAGGAGAATCCTCCCCTCAAAAGGGGTCACCGGCGAGATGACCTCCACATGTTCCATAGGGTGAGGTGAAGCATGTCTTGCACATAGTTGTTGAAGCTCGGGCATAATCTGCAACACATCGGCAGACATCGACGAAAAGTTGTCCCCAACTCGAGGGGAGAAACAACCATAGAGCTCTTCATCCCTATTCTCCACTGAGCCATTGCTACTTCTTGAGCTTGCGTTGATTTTTCCCTTGAAGATGAAAGGGTAATGCAGAAAAGTAGAGATAAGTATTTCCCTCAGTTGAGAACCAAGGTATCAATGCAGTAGGAGGTACAAGCAATGTTGGGGAACGTAGTATTTTAAAATTTTCCTACGATCACGCAAGATCTATCTACCAGATGCATAGCAACGAGAGGGGAGAGTGAGTCTACGTACCCTCGTAGACCGAAAGCGGAAGAGTTAGAACAACGCGGTTGATGTAGTCGTACGTCTTCACGGCCCGACCGATCAAGCACCGAAACTACGGCACCTCTGAGTTCTAGCACACGTTCAGCTCGATGACGTCCCTCGAACTCCGATCCAGCCGAGTGTCGAGGGAGAGTTCCGTCAGCACGACGGCGTGGTGACGATCTTGATGTTCTACCGTCGCAGGGCTTCGCCTAAGCACCGCTACAATATTTATCGAGGAAAACTATGGTGGAGGGGGGCACCGCACACGGCTAAGAGATCAAGAGATCAATTGTTGTGTCTAGAGGTGCCCCCTGCCCCCGTATATAAAGGAGGGAGGGAGAGGCCGACCCTAGAGGGGGCGCACCAAGTGTGGGGAGTCCTACTAGGACTCCCAAGTCCTAGTAGGATTCCCCTTTCCTTTCCGGAGTAGGAGAGAAGGAAAGAGGGGGAGAGGGAGAAGGAAAAGGAGGCTGCACCCCTTGTCCAATTCGGACCAGAAGGGGGGTGCACGCCTCCTTCCTTTTGGCCTCTCTCCTCTATTCCCGTAACTCCCCGGTACTCCGAAAATACCCGAATCACTCGGAACCTTTCCGATGTCCGAATATAATCGTCCAATATATCGATTTTTACGTCTCGACCATTTTGAGACTCCTCGTCATGTCCCCGTTCTCATCCGGGACTCCGAACTCCCTCGGTACATCAAAACTCATAAACTCATAATAAAACTATCATCGAAACCTTAAGCGTGCGGACCCTACGGGTTCGAGAACTATGTAGACATGACCGAGACACGTCTCCGGTCAATAACCAATAGCGGAACCTGGATGCTCATATTGGCTCCCACATATTCTACGAAGATCTTTATCGGTCAAACCGCATAACAACATACATTGTTCCCTTTGTCATCGGTATGTTACATGCCCGAGATTAGATCGTCGGTATCTCAATACCTAGTTCAATCTCGTTACCAACAAGTCTCTTTACTCGTTCCGTAATACATCATCCCGCAACTAACTCATTAGCTGCAATGCTTGCAAGGCTTATAGTGATGTGCATTACCAAGTGGGCCCAGAGATACCTCTCCGACAATCGGAGTGACAAATCCTAATCTCGAAATACGCCAACCCAACAAGTACCTTCGGAGACACCTGTAGAGTACCTTTATAATCACCCAGTTATGTTGTGACGTTTGGTAGCACACAAAGTGTTCCTCCGGTATTCGGGAGTTGCATAATCTCATAGTCATAGGAACATGTATAAGTCATGAAGAAAGCAATAGCAGTAAAACTTAAACGATGATAGTGCTAAGCTAACGGATGGGTCTTGTCCATCAGATCATCCTCCTAATGATGTGATCCCGTTGATCAAATGACAACTCATGTCTATGGCTAGGAAACATAACCATCTTTGATCAATGAGCTAGTCTAGTAGAGGCATACTAGGGACACTCTGTTTTGTCTATGTATTCACACATGTATTAAGTTTCCGGTTAATACAATTCTAGCATGAATAATAAACATTTATCATGATATAAGGAAATAAATAATAACTTTATTATTGCCTCTAGGGCATATTTCCTTCAGTCTCCCACTTGCACTAGAGTCAATAATCTAGTTCACATTGCCATGTGATTTAACACCGATAGTTCACATCGTCATGTGATTAACACCCAAAGGGTTTACTAGAGTCAATAATCTAGTTCACATCGCTATGTGATTAACACCCAAAGAGTACTAAGGTGTGATCATGTTTTGCTTCGTGAGAGAAGTTTAGTCAACGGGTCTGTCACATTCAGATCCGTATGTATTTCGCAAATGTCTATGTGTCTACAATGCTCTGCATGGAGCTACTCTAGCTAATTGCTCCCACTTTCAATACGCATCCAGATTGATACTTAGAGTCAGCTGGATTTAGTGTCAAAGCTTGCATCGGCGTAACCCTTTACGACGAACTCTTTATCACCTCCATAATCGAGAAACATTTCCTTAGTCATTCAGTTACTAAGGATAATTTTGACCGCTGTACAGTGATCTACTCCTGGATCACTATTGTACCCTCTTGACAAACTCATGGCAAGATACACAACATGTTTGGTACACAGCATGGCATACTTTATAGAACCTATGGCTGAGGCATAGGGAATGACTTTCATTCTCTCTATATTTTTTTTGCCGTGGTCTGGCTTTGAGTCTTACTCAACTTCACACCTTACAAGTCAGGTAAGAACTCCTTCTTTGACTGATCCATTTTGAACTACTTCAATATCATATCAAGGTATGTACTCATCGAAAGTCTTATCAAGCGTCTTGATCTATCTCTATAGATCTTGATGCCCAATATGTAAGCAGCTTCACCAAGGTCTTTCTTTGAAAAACTCCTTTCAAACACTCCTTTATGCTTTCCAGAAAATTCTACATCATTTCCGATCGACAATATGTCATTCACATATACTTATCAGAAAGGTTGTAGTGCTCCCACTCACTTCTTGTAAATACAGGCTTCACCGTAAGTCTATATAAATCTATATGCTTTGATCAACTTATCAAAGTGTATATTCCAACTCCGAGATGCTTGCACCAGTCCATAGATGGATCGCTGGAGCTTGCACATTTTGTTAGCACCTTTAGGATTGACAAAACCTTCTGGTTGCATCATATACAAGTCTTCTTTAATAAATCCATTAAAGAATGCAGTTTTGTTATCCATTTGCCAGATTTCATAAAATGCGGCAATTGCTAACATGATTCGGACAGACTTAAGCATCGCTACGGGTGAGAAAGTCTCATCGTAGTCAACTCCTTGAACTTGTTGAAAAACTTTCGCAACAAGTCGAGCTTTGTAAACAGTAACATTACTGTCAGGGTCAGTCTTCCTCTTGAAGATCCATTTATTTTCGATGGCTTGCCGACCATCGGGCAAGTCAACCAAAGTCCACACTTTGTTCTCATACATGGATCCCATCTCAGATTTCATGGTCTCAAGCCATTTTGCGGAATCTAGGCTCATCATCGCTTCCTCATAGTTCGTAGGTTCATCATGGTCCAGTAACATGACTTCCAGAACCGGGTTGTCGTACCACTCTGGTGCGGAACATACTCTGGTTGATCTACGAAGTTCAGCAGTAACTTGATCCGAAGTTTCATGATCATCATCATTAGCTTCCTCACTAATTGGTGTAGGAATCACTGGAACCAGTTTCTGTGATGTACTACTATCCAATTCGGGAGAAGGTACAATTACCTCATCAAGTTCCACTTTCCTCCCACTCACTTCTTTCGAGAGAAACTCCTTCTCTAGAAAGGATACACTCTTAGCAACAAAGACCTTGCCTTCGGATCTATGATAGAAGGTGTACCCAACAGTTTCTTTTGGGTATCCTATGAAGATTTACTTCTCCCATTTGGGTTCGAGCTTATCATGTTGAAACTTTTTCATATAAGCATCGCAGTCCCAAACTTAAAGAAATGACAGCTTAGGTTTCTCGTCAAACCACAGTTCATACGGTGTCATCTCCACGGATTTAGATGGTGCCCTATTTAACGTGAATGTATCTGTCTCTAATGCATAACCCCAAAAGCGATAGTGGTAGATCGGTAAGAGACATCATCGATCGCACCATATCTAATAAAGTATGGTTATGACGTTCGGACACACCATTACACTATGGTGTTCCAGGTGGCGTGAGTAGTGAAACTATTTCACATTGTTTTTACTGAAGGCCAAACTTGCTAACTCAAATATTTTACCTCTACGATCATATCGTAGAAACTCTTATTTTCTTGTTACGATGATTCTCCACTTCACTCTGAAATTCTTTGAACTTTTCAAATGTTTTAGACTTGTGCTTCATTAAGTAGATATACCCATATCTGCTCAAATCATCAGTGAAGGTCAGAAAATAACGATACCCGCCGCGAGCTTCAACACTCATTGGTCCACATACATCTGTATGTATGATCTCCAACAAATCTGTTGCTCGCTCCATTGTTCCGGAGAACGGAGTTTTAGTCATCTTGCCCATGAGGCATGGTTCGCAAGCACCAAGTGATTCATAATCAAGTGATTCCAAAAGTCCATCACTATGGAGTTTCTTCATGCGCTTTACACCATTATGACCTAAACAGCAGTGCCATAAATAAGTTGCACTATCATTATTAACCTTGCATCTTTTGGCTTCAATATTATGAATATGTGTATCACCACGATCGAGATCCAACAAACTATTTTCATTGGGTGTATGACCATCGAAGGTTTTATTCATGTAAACAGAATAACAATTATTCTATGACTTTAAATGAATAACCGTATTGCAACAAATATGATCAAATCATATTCATGCTCAACACAAATGCCAAATAACATTTATTTAGGTTTTACACTAATCCCGAAAGTATAGGGAGTGTGCGATGATGATCATATCAATCTTGGAACCACTTCCAACACACATCGTCACTTCACCTTTAACTAGTCTCTGTTCATTCTGCAATTCTCGTTTCGAGTTACTAATTTTAGCAACTGAACCGGTATCAAATACCCAGGGGTTTCTATGAACACTAGTAAAGTACACATCAATAATCTGTATATCAAAATATACCTTTGTTCACTTTACCATCCTTCTTATCCGCCAAGTATCTAGGGCAGTTCCACTTTTAGTGACCATTTCCTTTGCAGTAGAAGCACTTAGTTTCAGGCTTGAGTTTTAGCTTTGGGTTTCTTCACGGGAGTGACAACTTGCTTGTCATTCTTCTTGAAGTTCCCCTTCTATCCCTTTGCCCTTTACTTGAAACAAGTGGTCTTGTTAACCATCAACACTTGATGCTTTTTCATGATTTCTACCTTCGCCGACTTCAGCATTGCGAAGAGCTCGGGAATTCCTTTCGTCATCCCTTGCATATTATAGTTCATCACGAAGTTCTACTAACTTGGTGATATTGACTAGAGAACTTTGTCAATTACTATCTTATCTAGAAGATTAACTCCCACTTGATTCAAGTAATTGTAGTACCCAGACAATCTGAGCACATGCTCACTGGTTGAGCTATTCTCCTCCATCTTGTAGGCAAAGTACTGTCAAAAGTCTTATACCTATCGACACGGGCATGAGTATGAAATACTAATTTCTACTCTAGGAACATCTTATATGCTCCATGGCGTTCAAAACATTTTTGAAGTCCCGGTTCTAAGCCATAAAGCATGGTGCACTTAAACTATCAAGTAGTCATCATACCGAGCTTTTGTCAAAACGTTCATAACGTCTACATCTGCTCCTGCAATAGGTATGTCACCTAGCGGTGCATCAAGAACATAATTCTCTATGCAGCAATGAGGATAATCCTCAGATCACGGAACAATTCCGCATCATTGCTACTAACATCTTTCAACTTAGTTTTCTCTAGGAACATATAAAAAATAAACTGGGAGCAACATCGCGAGCTATTGATCTACAACATAGATATGCTAATACTACGAGGACTAAGTTCATGATAAATTAAAGTTCAATTTAATCATATTACTTAAGAACTCCCACTTAGATAGACATCCCTCTAGTCATCTAAATGATCACGTGATCCAAATCAACTAAACCATGTCCGATCATCACGTGAGATGGAGTAGTTTCAATGGTGAACATCTTATGTTGATCATATCTACTATATGATTCACGCTCGACCTTTCGGTCTCCAGTGTTCCGAGGCCATATCTGCATATGCTAGGCTCGTCAAGTTTAACCCGAGTATTCTGCGTGTGCAAAACTGGCTTACACCCGTTGTATTTGAACGTAGAGCTTATCACACCCGATCATCACGTGGTGTCTCGGCACGACGAACTTTCGCAACGGTGCATACTCAGGGAGAACACTTATACCTTGAAATTTAGTAAGGGATCATCTTATAATGCTACCGTCGAACTAAGCAAAATAAGAAGCATAATAAGATAAACATCACATGCAATCAAAATATGTGACATGATATGGCCATCATCATATTGTGCTTTTGATCTCCATCTCCAAAGCACCGTCATGATCACCTTTGTCACCGGCGCGACACCTTGATCTCCATCGTAGCATCATTGTCGTCTCGCCAACTATTGCTTCTACGACTATCGCCACCGCTTAGTGATAAAGTAAAGCAATTACATGGCGATTGCATTTCATACAATAAAGCGACAACCATATGGCTCCTGCCAGTTGCCGATAACTTTACAAAACATGATCATTTCATACAAAACGGTATAACTCATCATGTCTTGACCATATCACATCACAACATGCCCTGCAAAAACAAGTTAGACGTCCTCTACTTTGTTGTTGCAAGTTTTACGTGGCTGCTACGGGCTTAGCAAGAACCGTTCTTACCCTACGCATACAAAACCAAAACGATATTTCGTCAAGTATGTGTTGTTTTAACCTTCACAAGGACCGGGCGTAGCCACACTTGATTCAACTAAAGTTGGAGAAACTGACACCCGCCAGCCACCTGTGTGCGAAGCACGTCGGTAGAACCAGTCTCGCGTAAGCGTACGCGTAATGTCGGTCCGGGCCGCTTCAACCAACAATACCGCCGAATCAAAGTATGACATGCTGGTAAGCAGTATGACTAGTATCGTCCACAACTCACTTGTGTTCAACTCGTGCATATCATCTACGCATAGACCTGGCTCATGATGCCACTGTTGGGGAACGTAGTATTTTAAAATTTTCCTACGATCACGCAAGATCTATCTACCAGATGCATAGCAACGAGAGGGGAGAGTGAGTCTACGTACCCTCGTAGACCGAAAGCGGAAGCGTTAGAACAACGCGGTTGATGTAGTCGTACGTCTTCACGGCCCGACCGATCAAGCACCGAAACTACGGCACCTCCGAGTTCTAGCACACGTTCAGCTCGATGACGCCCCTCGAACTCCGATCCAGCTGAGTGTCGAGGGAGAGTTCCGTCAGCACGACGGCGTGGTGACGATCTTGATGTTCTACCGTCGCAGGGCTTCGCCTAAGCACCGCTACAATATTTATCGAGGAAAACTATGGTGGAGGGGGGCACCGCACACGGCTAAGAGATCAAGAGATCAATTGTTGTGTCTAGAGGTGCCCCCCAGCCCCCGTATATAAAGGAGGGAGGGAGAGGCCGACCCTAGAGGGGGCGCACCAAGTGTGGGGAGTCCTACTAGGACTCCCAAGTCCTAGTAGGATTCCCCTTTCCTTTCCGGAGTAGGAGAGAAGGAAAGAGGGGGAGAGGGGGAAGGAAAAGGAGGCTGCACCCCTTGTCCAATTCGGACCAGAAGGGGGGTGCACGCCTCCTTCCTTTTGGCCTCTCTCCTCTATTCCCGTAACTCCCCGGTACTCCGAAAATACCCGAATCACTCGGAACCTTTCCGATGTCCGAATATAGTCGTCCAATATATCGATTTTTACGTCTCGACCATTTTGAGACTCCTCGTCATGTCCCCGATCTCATCCGGGACTCCGAACTCCTTCGGTACATCAAAACTCATAAACTCATAATAAAACTATCATCGAAACCTTAAGCGTGCGGACCCTACGGGTTCGAGAACTATGTAGACATGACCGAGACACGTCTCCGGTCAATAACCAATAGCGGAACCTGGATGCTCATATTGGCTCCCACATATTCTACGAAGATCTTTATCGGTCAAACCGCATAACAACATACATTGTTCCCTTTGTCATCGGTATGTTACATGCCCGAGATTCGATCGTCGGTATCTCAATACCTAGTTCAATCTCGTTACCAACAAATCTCTTTACTCGTTCCGTAATACATCATCCCGCAACTAACTCATTAGCTGCAATGCTTGCAAGGCTTATAGTGATGTGCATTACCGAGTGGGCCCAGAGATACCTCTCCGACAATCGGAGTGACAAATCCTAATCTCGAAATACGCCAACCCAACAAGTACCTTCGGAGACACCTGTAGAGTACCTTTATAATCACCCAGTTACGTTGTGACGTTTGGTAGCACACAAAGTGTTCCTCCGGTATTCGGGAGTTGCATAATCTCATAGTCATAGGAACATGTATAAGTCATGAAGAAAGCAATAGCAGTAAAACTTAAACGATCATAGTGCTAAGCTAACGGATGGGTCTTGTCCATCAGATCATTCTCCTAATGATGTGATCCCGTTGATCAAATGACAACTCATGTCTATGACTAGGAAACATAACCATCTTTGATCAATGAGCTAGTCTAGTAGAGGCATACTAGGGACACTCTGTTTTGTCTATGTATTCACACATGTATTAAGTTTCCGGTTAATACAATTCTAGCATGAATAATAAACATTTATCATGATATAAGGAAATAAATAATAACTTTATTATTGCCTCTAGGGCATATTTCCTTCAAGCAAGTCTCCAATATATGAACCTGCACAAACTAACAAACACTTGCGCACAACGCGGAGAAGCGGTTGTCAATCCCTTCAACGTCACAAACAAGAGTGATCAGATAGAGATAGATTTAACACTAAAGTAAAAAATCTGAATAAAGTAAACATAAAATAATTGTAGCAAGATATTTTTGGGTTTTTGGTTTTATAGATCTGAAAATAATAGATGGAAAATAGACCCGAGGGCCATAGGTTTCACTAGATGCTTCTCTCCTGAATAAAGCATACGGTGGGTAAACAAATTACTGTCGAGAAAATGATAGAAAAGCGCAAAGTTATGACGATATCTAAGGCAATGCTCATGAATATAGGTATCACATCTGTGACAAGTAGACCAAAACGATTCTGCATCTACTACTATTACTCCACACATCGACCGCTATCCAGCATGCATCTAGAGTATTAAGTTCACAAGAATAGAGTAACGCCTTAAGCAAGAAGACATGATGTAGAGGGGTAAACTCAAGCAATATGATATAAACCCCATCTTTTATACTTGATGGCAACAATCGAATACGTGCCTGGCTAACCCTTCTGTCACTGGGGTGAGGACACCGCAAGATTGAACCCAGAACTGAGCACCTATCCCATTGCAAGAACTACCAATCTAGTTGGCCAAACCAAACCAATAATTCGAAGAGAAATACAAAGATATCAAACCATGCATATAAGAATTCAGAGAAGATTCAAATAATATTCATGGATAATCTAATCATAAATCCAAAATTCATTGGATCTCGACAAACACACCGCAAAAGAAGATTACATCAAATAGATCTCCAAGAACATCGAGGAGAACATTGTATTGAAGATCAAAGAGAGAGAAGAAGCCATCTAGCTACTAGCTATGGACTTGTAGGTATGTGGTAAACTACTCACGCATCATCGGAAGGGCAGCAAGGTTGATGCAGAAGCCTTCCGTGATCGAATCCCCCTCCGACAAAGTACTAGAAAAGGCCTCCTGATGGGATCTCACGATATCAGAAACCTGTGGCAGTGGAAAAGTATTTTCGTGGACACTTCTAGTCGTTTGGGAATATTTCTGAATTTATAGGCCAAGAATTAGGGTTGGAGGATTCTCGTGGGGCCCACAAGCCAGTGGCGCGCCCTGAGGGCTTGTGGAGCCCTCGGGACTCTTCTGACTTCTTCTCCAAGTCCTCTGGTTCAAGAAAAATTATCGCAAGAGTTTTATTCCGTTTGGACTTTGTTTGATATTCCTTTTCTACAAAACTAAAAAACAAGGAAAAAACAAAAAACTGGCACTTGTCTCTAGGTTAATAAGTTAGTTCCAAAAATAATATAAAATAACATATTACTACATATAAAACATCCACATTTGATAATATAATAGCATGGAACAATAAAAAATTATAGATACGTTGGAGACGTATCAACATCCCCAAGCTTAATTCCTGCTCGTCCTCGAGTAGGTAAATGATAAAAACAGAATTTTTGATGTGGAATGCTACCTAGCATTTTTGCAATGTATTTCTTCTTTATTTGGCATGAATTTTCATATCCATATGATTCAAAACAAAAGTTCATTGACATCAAGATAATAATATTTCAAGCATACTAGAAAGAAAATTATGAAGCTTCAAAAATAACATGGCTAAAGAAAGTTATCCCTACAAAATCATATAGTCTTGTTATGCTCCCTCTTCTTAGCACAAAGTATAAATCATGCCCACCCCAGTGTCAGCCAAGCAATTGTTTCATACTTTTTAATGCGCTTCAGCTTTTTCAACTCTTCACGCAATACATGAGCGTGAGCCATGGACATAGCACTATGGGTGGAATAGAAGGTGGTAGTAGACAAAAGTAGGGAGTAAGTCTCACATCAACTAGGCAAATCAATGGACTATGGAGATGTCCATTAATCGATATCAATGTGAGTGAGTAGGGATTGCCATGTAACGGATGCACTAGAGCTATAAGTGTATGAAAGCTCAAAAGAAACTAAGTGGGTGTGCATCCAACTTGCTTGCTCATGAAGACCTAGGGCATTTGAGGAAGCCCATCGTTGGAATGTACTAGCCAATTCTATAATGAAAATTTCCCACTAGTAATATATGAAAGTGTCAAAATAGGAGACTCTCTACAATGAAGAACGTGCTGCTACTTTGAAGCATAAGTGTGGAAAAAGATAGTAACATTGCCCCTTCTCTCTTTTTCTCTCATTTTTTAGACTCCTCTTTTTTTGGAGACTTTTTTCTTTTATTTTTGGGCTCTTTGGCCTCTTTTATTTTTGCTCTTTTTGGCCTCTTTTATTTATAACCTCACATGGGACAATGTTCTAATAATGATGATCATCACACTTTTATTTACTTACAGCTCAAAATTACAACTCGATGGTAAACTCAATCATGATGACGGAATGGTGGAGTTACATGGCAATATATCTCGGAATTGCTATGAAAATGCCATAATAGGTAGGTATGGTTGCTGTTTTGAGGAAAGGTATAAGGTGGGTTTGATGCACCGGCAAAAGTTGCGCAGTACTAGAGTGGCTAGCAAGGTGGAAGTGTGAGAGTGTGTATAATCCATGGACTCAACATTAGTCATAAAGAACTCACATACTTATTGCAAAAGGTTTATTATCCCTGGAAGCAAAGTACTACTACGTATGATCCTAGGGGAGAGGTTGGTAGGAGTTAACCATTGCGCCCCCTCGACTTTCACGCAAAGGAAGACAATCAAGAATAAATCGCGCTCCAACTTCATCACATAACTAGAATACCATACGTGCATGCTACGGGAATCACAAACCTTAACATAATTATTTATTTAACCACAAAACTTAACACTATCATGACTCTAATATCACCATCTTAATACCTCAAAGCAATTGCAAGGAATCAAACTTCTCACATATTCAATGTTCTTTATGAAAGTTTTTATTATACCCTCTTTGGATGCCTATCATATTAGGACTAAATTCATGACCCAAGAAAATTACCATGCTGTTTAGAGACTCTCAAATAATACAAGTGAAGCATGAAAGTTCATTAATTTCTTCAAAATAAACATCACCGTCGTGCTAAAAAAGATATAAGTGAAGCACTAGAGCAACTACCCTAGCTCAAAAGATATAAGTGAAGCACACAGAGTATTCTAATAAATTCATGATTAATGCATGTCCCTCTCAAAAGGTGTGTACATCAAGGATTATTTAGGAAAACTAAAAAGCAAAAACTCAAATCATACAAGATGATCCAAGCAAAACACATATCATGTGGTGAATAAAAATACAGCCTCAAGTAAATTTACCGATGGATTGAAGACAAAAGAGGGGATGCCATCCGGGGCATCCCCAAGCTTAGATGCTTGGTTGTCCTTGAATATTACCTTGGGGTGCCATGGTAATCCCCAAGCTTAGGCTCTTGCCACTCCTTATTCCATAGTCCATCCAATCTTTACCCAAAACTTGAATATTTCACAACACAAAACTCAACAGAAAACTCGTGAGATCCATTAGTAAAACAAATCAAATAAGCACTTTAGGTACTGTTGTGAACTAATTCTAATTTTATATTGGTGTTATATAACTTCTCCATGGTTCATAGCCCCCGGTACTAGCCATAGATTCATCAAAATAAGCAAACAACACAATGAAAACATATTCTGTCAAAAATAGAACAATATGTAGCAATCTGGAAACTTCGCATACTTCTGAATCTCTAAAAAATCTGAAAATTAAATTATGACAACGTGGGGAATTTGTATATCAATCTTGCACAAAAATTTCAGACAATTATCATGCCCGAGAGAATATAGAATTTTCTGCACTGGACGCAAAAGTTTCTGTTTTCAGCAAAATCAAATCAGCAATCTTCCAAACTATCCCAAAGGTCTTACTTGGCACAAACACTAAATTAAAACATGAAAACACATCTAACCAGAGGATAGATGATAAATTTATTCAAGAACAACAAGAAAAAAGTAAAAACCAAAATAAAATTGGGTTGCCTCCCAAGAAGCGCTATTGTTTAACGCCCCTAGCTAGGCATTGAGATTTCAATGATGCTCACATGAAAGACAAGAATTGAAGCACAACGAGAGCAGCATAAAACATGTGAGAAACACATCTAAGTCTAATATACTTCCTATGCATAGGAATTTTATAATCAAACAAATTATCCAAACAAGCAAAAACTAGCATATGCAAGGAAGAAGAATAAAACATTGACGATCTACAACCATATTTTCCTCTCTCATAATAATTGCATGTGGGATCATATTCAAATTTAACAATATAGCTGTCACATAACATATTCTCTAATTGTTCCGTATGAATGCAAAGTTGACACTCTTCCAAAATAGTGGGATTATCAAATAAAATCATGACTTCTCCAAGCCCACTTTTATCAAAAAAAAAATCATAAGATTGAACATTCTCCAAATATGTGGGATCTAAAGTTGACACTTTTCCAAACCAAATATTATTGCAAACAATATTATCAATCTCATATTCATCATGGGGCTTAAATAAATTTTTACGATCATAAGAAGAAACACCCCAATCATGATCATTGCAACAAGTAGTAGACATAGCAAAATTAGCATCCCCAAGCTTAGGGTTTTGCATATCATTAACACTATTGACATTAATAGAATTTATAATAACATCATTGCAATCATGATTTTCATTCAAGGAGCTACCGTGAACCAATATTATAATTTTCTTCTTTCAACACTTCATCACAATTTTCAGATTCACAAATTTCAAGCAAAACCTCATAAAGATAATCTAGTACACTCAACTCACTAGCAATTGGTTCATCATAATTGGATCTTTTAAAAAGATTAGCAAGTAGATGAGGATCCATAAACCTTATTCTTCTGATTTCCAATAAATACACCTTTATGGCAAGCAAACGAGCAAACAAACCAAGTAAGTTGATACGTCTCCAACGTATCTATAATTTTTTATTGTTCCATGCTATTATTTATGATGTTTTGGATGTTTAATAGGCTTTGTCATACACTTTTATATTACTTTTGGGACTAACCTACTAACCCAAAGGCCCAATCCAGATTGCTGTTTTTGCCTGTTTCAGGGTTTTGCAGAAAAGGAATATCAAACGGAGTCCAAACGGAATGAAACCTTCGGGAGAGATATTTTTGGAGAAAATCACGCACGGGAGAATTGAGAACCACGGAGTAGGGGCCACGAGGTACCCACGAGGCAGGGCGCGCCCCCTGCCTCGTGGACCCCTCGTGAGGCCCCCGGTGCCCTCCTTCCTCCTATATAAGCCTACGTACCCCGAAACCATCACACGAACAGAGAAAACCCTAATTCCACCGCCGTAACCTTCTGTTCCCGTGAGATCCCATCTTGGGACCTGTTCTGGAGCTCCGCCGGAGGGGGGATCTACCACGGAGTGCTTCTACATCATTATCATCGCCTCACCATGAGTTGTGAGTAGTTTACCACAGACCTTCGGGGTCCATAGCCAGTATCTAGATGGCTTCTTCTCTCTCTTTGGATCTCAATACAAAGTTCTCCTTGGTATTCGAGGAGATCTATTCGATGTAATCTCTTTTTGAGGTGTGTTTGTTGAGATCCGATGAATTGTGGGTTTATGATCAAGATTATCTATGAGAAATATTTGGTTCTTTTCTGAACTCTTTATGTGTGCTCATAATATCCTTGCAAGTCTCTTCGAATTATCGGTTTGGTTTGGCCTACTAGATCTATAGTTCTTGCAATGAGAGAAGTGCTTGGCTTTGGGTTCAATCTTGCGGTGTCCTTTCCTAGTGACAGTAGGGGCAACAAGGCACATATTGTATTGTTCCCATCGAGGATAAAAAGATGGGTTTTATATCATATTGCTTGAGTTTATCCCTCTACGTCATGTCATCTTTCTTAAGGCATTACTCTGTTCTTATGAACTCAATACACTAGATGCATGCTGGATAGCGGTCGATGTGTGGAGTTAGTAGTAGATGCAGGCAGGAGTCGGTCTACTTGTCTCGGACGTGATGCCTATATACAATGATCATGCCTAGATAGTCTCATAATTATTCGCTTTTCTATCAATTGCTCGACAGTAATTTGTTTACCCGCCGTAGAATATCGCTATCATGAGAGAATCCACTAGAGAACACTATGGCCCCCGGGTCTATTCTCAACATATCAATCTACATCTACTTTACTTTTTCCGTTTTTACTTTCTGTTCTTATAATAAAAAATACCAAAAATATAAACTATCATCTCTATCAGATCTCACTTTCGTAAGTGACCGTAAAGGGATTGACAACCCCTTATCGCGTTGGCTGCGAAGATCTTATTTGTTTGTGCAGGTGCGAGGGACTAGCGCGTGGTCTCCTACTGGATTGATACCTTGGTTCTCAAAAACTAAGGGAAATACTTACGCTACTATGCTGCATCTCCCTTTCCTCTTTGAGGGAATACAACACAAGCTCGAGAAGTAGCATAAGTCATAGGGGCAAACGAAAATAAGGCAAATATTTTTGTGTTTTTTTAAAACGTTTTAGAAGTGGGGGAGATGAAAATGAGGGGCAAAAGGAAAATAATGTAAGTGCAACAGATGAGAGTTTATGACAAGTACTTGGTAGGCTTGATGTAGACCTCCCCGGCAACGGCGCCAGATATTCTTCCTACTACTTCTTGAGCTTGTGTTGATTTTTTCCTCGAAGAGGAAAGGGTGATGCAGCAAAGTAGAGATAAGTATTTCCCTTAGTTGAGAACCAAGATCAATCCAGTATGAGGTACAAGCAAGTCTCCAATATATGCACCTGCACAAACTAACAAACACTTGCACACAGCGAGGAAAAGGGGTTGTCAATCCCTTCAAAGTCACGAACAAGAGTGAGATCTGATAGAGATAGATTTAAAACTAAAGTAAAAAGCTAAATAAAGTAAACACAAAATAATTGCAGCAAGATATTTTTGGGTTTTTGGTTTTGTAGTTCTGAAAATAATAGATGGAAAATAGACCCGGGGGCCATAGGTTTCACTAGGTGCTTCTCTCTTGAATAAAGCATACGGTGGGTAAACAAATTACTGTCGAGCAATTGATAGAAAAGCACAAAGTTATGATGATATCTAAGGCAATGATCATGAATATATGCATCATGTCCGTGACAAGTAGACCGAAACGATTATGCATCTACTACTATTACTCCACACATCGACCGCTATCCAGCATGCATCTAGAGTATTAAGTCCATAAGAATAGAGTAACGCCTTAAGCAAGATGACATGATGTAGAGGGATAAACTCAAGCAATATGATATAAATCTCATATTTTTATTCTTGATGGCAACAATGCAATACGTGCCTCGCTACCCCTTCTGTCACTGGGTGAGGACACCGCAAGATCGAACGCAAAACAAAGCACCTCTCCCATTTCAAGAACTACCAATCTAGTTGGCCAAACCACACCAATAATTCGAAGAGAAATACAAAGATATCAAATCATGCATATAAGAATTCAGAGAAGATTCAAATAATATTCATAGATAATCTGATCATAAATTCACAATTCAGCGGATCTCGACAAACACCGCAAAAGAAGATTACATCGAATAGATCTCCAAGAACATCGAGTAGAAAATTGTATTGAAGATCAAAGAGAGAGAGAGGAAGCCATCTAGCTACTAGCTATGTACCCGTAGGTTTGTGGTAAACTACTCACGCATCATCGGAAGGGCAGCAAGGTTGATGTAGAAGCCCTATTTGATCGAATTCCCCTCCGGTAGAGTACCGAAAAAGGCCTCCAGATGGGATCTCACGAGATTAGAAACCTGCAGCGGTGGAAAAGTATTTGCGTGGACGCTTCTGTTCGTTTGGGAATATTTCTGAATTTATAGGCCAAGAATTAGGGATGGAGGAGTCCCATGGGGCCAACAAGCCAGGGGAGCGTCCCCCTAGGGCACGCCTCGAGGGCTTGTCGAGCCCTCGGGACTCTTCTGACTTCTTCTCCAAGTCCGACGTATGTCTTCTGGTCCAAGAAAAATCACCGCAAAAGTTTATTCCATTTGGACTCCGCTTGATATTATAAAACATCCAAAGTTGATAATATAATAGCATATTATTGCATATAGAACATCCAAAGTTGATAATATAGTAATATGGAACAATAAAAAATTATAGATACGTTGGAGACGTATCAGCCACCAACAATATCAACCTCACTAGAAAGACATGACATAGGAGTGGACTGGAATGCAGCCGACACAAGAGAGAGCTTGTCCAGGGCCGCCTCCGCCCGCTCCAGAAAGCTCCCAAAACGCACAACAGCTTGGCCTGAGTTGCTAAAGTGGACTGAAACAACACATCGGTTGGGGGTGCCGAGCCAACATCATCAGCAAACAATCGACGTTGAGCACCCTCGATGAAGCGCCTTGTAGGGGTGCGTTGATTTCATAGGACCCCCACCAGAAGCTGGAGCTCGACAATGCTCAGTGCTGAGCAAGACAGTGGTGGCACGACAAGGCATGCCAAAGAGCTTAACAGACGCCAAGGATTGCGGCACCGGTACACCCAATGTCCATTCTCTAGGCAGCGGGAGCATCGCAAGGAATCTCTACAAACTGCCGCACGGTGTCCAGGGGTGAGGCATCGACAACATTGACCGTGGAGCCAGGCGGGGATGGGACGAGGAGAAAATGCAGGTGTTGGTGACGCCTGACATTGCCGACCGCACCGAGGCAGTACCTCTTGCTATCCACCACTCGTCTCCTCCTCGTGCCCAATGCACGTAACAGTCGGGTCAGCAGCCGGGACCCGGCTTTTGGAAGCCGACGGCGTTAGCGGAGCCAACTATTCTTCGTCATCCTCATTGGCCTCGTCGGCGAGAGAGGCCGGGGACACATGCAGCACCGAGTTCAAACCAACGGTCGTCATCATTGAAGAACTGGACGCATGCCGAAGAGGCGGCGAAGCGAGCTCCGGATGAAGTCGGGTCGCTGTAGGCGATGATTCGGAGTGGGGCTTTGCCGGGGCCGGGGACGAGCCAGAGTGGGGCGCTGCCGGTGCCGTCGGTGGTAGGCTGGAGGCGGCGGCATCAAGTGGACATAGCTTTCGTGTTGTTGCTGCAGTCCACTTTAGGAACTCTTAGGGCTCCGCCGGGGCCGGGGACAAACTTTCCACCCCTCAAACCATAAAACCACACAATGCAATCAACCAAAATTTTGACAAATAAAACATCAATTCGAGAATTCAAACACAGTTTCGACGACATTTGAACATAGCTTTCGCGCCACAACATAAAATACGTCACATCCATCATCATCATCATCATCACAAGATCAAATCTTCACCACCACCATTGCCACCACCACTTGTCGAACCACCACCGAACCTTGCCACTACATGGCCTCTTGCGGCTAGCCTCCTCCCCTCCAAGATCTCCAATCTTGTTATGTCATGCCATTCTTTTGTGAGCTCATCCATCTCATTTTGATTCATCATAATGATCTTGGTCTCCTCTTGAAGGAGCTTGTCCATGGCTTTGTTCTCCTCGGCCATGGATCTTCTCTCCTCAATGGAGGCCTTGCGCATGGTCTCCTCCTAGAGTAGTTGCCACTTCTCTTGCTTCTCTTGAGCCTTCTTCTCGGCCAACTCCTTATTTGCCTCCAATGTCTTGAACTCTTAATCACCAATTCCTCATTGGACTTGACCATGTGATCTATCTTGTCCCGCAAGCTTGATGCCTCTGTTTCCTTCTTGATCTTATCCTTGGCCTTCTTGTTTCCATCGTTCCTTTTCTTGTTTCTTGGGCCATCATCATCATCCATCTTGGTGAGTGCACCTCTATTCAGTGGGGATTCTTTCTCAATCAACTTCCACTTCTCGATCTCTCGAAGAAGTTTCCAACAATGCTATAGTATAAATGCCTTTTTGCCGGAAGTTTCCATGTCCTTGTACCTTTCTTGCACAATTTTGTTCTACAAAATGAAAACAATGTCAAATTATGCAACCACTCCAGTGGCTACAAATGATTTGCACAACTTGGGACGTGAAGACAAACTCACATAATCGGATTCAACTGTACCACTTGAAGATGCATTGCGGACTTGTTGCAAGCATGCATCCCAAGGGCTACAAATCGGCTTGATCACGTTCCAATGACCTTGGAGTGACCGAAAGGTACGTGGTGTCCTGTTGGAATACTTCGCCATCATACACAAGTACTGATCCTCTATCCTTTGCCAATACCATCTGGTGCTTTGGTAAGTGTCGGTGCATGTATCAAGAGACACCGATTCCCAAGCCTAGATCAAGATGGTATCTTCCAATTGCATGTAGTTCTTCGGTCTTGCGCGCACTTTTGCTTGCACTTCGTCGAACACCCCCTCCTCAACCTCCTCCACCTCTTCTTCCACGTTGTGACCGTGCACGCCACCATCCATCTCATGTAACCATAATCACCGACCGGGGCTTGACCGATATCGATGGTGTTTTCGTCTAACAAGTGCACAAACTCGGCAGTCGCATCATGCGAACCGGCGCTACAATTTTTCTCAACAGGTCACGAGCATGCGCAATGAAGAAAAGTGAAAGAACTACAAGAAATCGAAGCATCATACCTTGCGCCAATTTCGTCGATCACCTCAGGGGAGGCGGCGGCAGCGTCGTTGGCGGGCTTCCTCGGGTCAGTTCTTGCCGGGGCAATCAAGGGAGGTCTTGGCGGGGTAGGTCTTCCGGCGAGCTTCTTGTGTTTCGCACCCAAAACCTTTCCCTTCTTCGTCGGCGCGGGCCTGAGCAAATTCGCATCGATGGCAGCGGGGGTGGGCCGCGCGCGTGCCTTCTCGGCGGGGCTGAGGCAGCGCCGCCCTGGACAACGACGTTACCCTGCCGCTTGCTTGGTGGCGCGGTGGAGCCTTGAATGGCGACATGCGCGACATGGCCGGCGGCGAGATCTGCCGAAGGGGGTGGTGAGTGGATGACATCCACGCTGACGGCCGACGTCTGGGAGGTTTCCATGGCGGCGGAGGGAAGCCAGGGAAGGTGCTCCAGAGCGGGCGGAGGGAAGGGGAAGCGGGAACTGTAGCGCAAAAATGTCCCTCCCGCCAAGTCTCACAGCCGACAAGGGTCAAGCTTGGGTCAGCCTCCCACCCTGTGTATCTAAATGTTGAGGGCGAAAATTTCCTCGCCCCGCAATTTTGTTCACACGTCGCGGGCCGATACGGTGTCTAATCGGACCATTTTTCGCCCCGAAACCGTAAACAGGCGGTTATTTTGCAGGTTGGCGCGTTTTAAGGGGTCTGTTAGAGATGCTCTTAGTTCTTTAGATGCATGCTCTACCTACTCCCTCCGTTCCTAAATATAAATATATTCAGAGATTATAATATGGACTACACACAGAGTAAAATGAGTGAATCTACACTCTAAAGTATGTCTATATGCATCCGTATGTGGTCCGTATTGAAATCCTAAAAAAACTCATATTTACAAACGGGGGAGTATTATTTTTTCTATCCATGCAACTCATCCATATCAATAAGCCATGCATGTTTGCCACATCATCAACATGTCATTTCATCATGAGCAGTAAATTTCCTTCATTTTATCCATGTCACAAGGCTATCAGCTTTAGCATGCGTCCCGCTGCAAAAGCACGGACTAATTTTTTTTTTTTTGAAACGAAGACAAAAGCTTTGCCTCATTCATTAATTAAGAAAAAGAGAGTTGCCCAGTTAATTACGGAAAACCGGGCGAAAACCGTTACAACTTGACGACGGAGGACAACCAAGCCACAACCCCATGATGCAAGCGGACTACTCCCAAATCATAAGGCCACAAAACCACAAGATCAAACTTGAAAACACCCCCATCATGCTAACCCTACCAAATGCCGACATATTATAATGTCACGCTTCTTGCTTCTGTATTTATCTGAACTCTCCTTCAAGATGCTAGGTCGCGAGCTAGCACGGACTATTTTCTAGTTCCACGCACAATAAAAGCTTCCGAGATGGCTGACAAAAGAAGACGGTGCTACGGGAGGCAAAAAAAAAAAATCAACGACACGTGGGTCGGCACTGTACAATTACGTGCACAAGAGGAGGTTTCGTGACACCGTGATACGTTGCTGTTGTGCAGTGTAGAATCTATGGCCTGTTCAGCCGCAAATGGAACGAGGAATTTGCGCGTCCGGGTGCCATGCCCTGCCCCTCTCTTTATCAAAGTCATGATGACGCCTTGTGCGGTTGTGCCTTTGGTGCAACGGCCCCGTGACCGACCAGCAGCTCTCCGGAGCGCGCGAACCTGCATGCAGGCCGCTCCATCCGCATCCGCAGCAGAGACATTTGCAGGACTGTAGCGCAGTCCCGTCTTTTACCTACGCCCGTGCCCTGTGATACTGTGATTGGCAGTTGAACGGTTGCGCCTTTGCCGTTCTGGTCAGTTTCTGCAGACAAGGAATTAATTCAGCCTTCTGGAAACAAGGCGCTTCCCGATCGATCAACGTTGGCCTGCCAACAGAGGTTTTCCGGAGCTAGGAGATGGAAGAGGAATATACTCCTGAGGACCATCGTTTCCTGTAAAGAAATCCCGGGATTTCAGTGAAACCCGTGGGCTCCAAACACTTTTTTTGTTTTTTTACTTTCAAAGTGTGATGAGGGTGGGAGATGTTTTGCAGTTGACACTTCTTTATTTATTGTACTGCTTACACCTGACAGATATAACAATTTCAGTATGTTTAGCTCCGGTTACTGTACGTACGAGTAAATCTTCAAAAACATCCCCTCATAAGATAGGAGGAAGATCACAATGCTTGACGACACGAGTGTATAATTTGCGCAGCTCATGCATACATTATACTGTACGTATATTCCCACCGTCATGCATGCCTCTATCCATGCAAATCGGGTACGTGCCTCCGGCTGTACACATCGAAGCATACAAAACTATATGTGGCGTAGCTAATCAGAATTTTCCTCTTTGGCACGCGGACAAGCATGATATATATACTTATAATAACAAACATATATAATTCCTACAATATATATTTACACGTAACTCATGTAAATACTAGCACAGTATACCCTAGGAAACGTACATGAGGTAATTATTCCATGATCAGCCAAAAAAAAAAAAAGCTAGGAGTATACTATAATTTAGGAAGCCAACTGCTAGATCAGGCCATACATACACCTACCCAAATACCCCAACCAGTAACTCAGGGAACCCAGTGGAGCTGCATGCCGGTGTTCGCGGAGAAGCTGTCGACGGACGAAACACTGGCCGCCGACGTGGACGAGGACCCGAGGATGGCGTCCATGAAGTCCGCCACCGGACCCATGCCCGGATCGGCGGCGAAAGCGCCGGCGCCCTTTGGCTCCGCGAACACCGGGAGGCAGCTCCGATCAGCCGCGCCTTCTTGAGCCAAGAGGCTAGAGGCGCCGTTCTCCGGGCAAGCATTAGCCGCCGCGTGGCACAGCCTGATGAACTCCCCGTCGACGGTGTACTGGAGGTCGCAGCCGGGGACGGCGCCGTGGACGGGGAGGAGCAGCGGCTGGGAGGTGAAGTTGAGCCATGCCGCTGAAGATGGAGGCGGTTGCGTGGCTACAGCTTGAGCCGCATTGTCCAGCCCGTTGAGCGACGCGCACCCCGCAGCTGCTGCGATGCCTTGTCCCGCTCCATCCAGAATGTTGTAGTACAAATCTGTACCAAGAACATAGTAACACCGAGTTAGTACGTACGGTAAGTACTAGGGTACCACTGCATGTTTGGTGTCAGATTACATGGTTCTTTTGGAAGAGAAAATTAACTAGTAGCTCTGCAATTTCGTACGTACTACTACATGATCTACCACTACCAGTTACCTGCAGAGGAAGGGATGTTACCGGAGTGGAGGCTGCCCACGGCCTGCGATATGAGCTTCTTCTTGATGGTGGAGTTCCAAAAGTTCTTCACCTCATTGTCCGTTCTGCCAGGCAGGTGCTTGGCTATCTGGGCCCACCTGCAGCGCAGCAAAGCACAGCGCGCATCACACATTTTGGTATTAGCTCTATCTGCTGCCGTTTTTGTCCCTTTCATTCCTTTTCTCGAGCAAGCTAATATGATTTTAAACTGCTCGCTTTGTCCGTTTCAAAAAAAAAAACTGTTCGCTTTGCGTGTAGGACATGCACACGGAAAGATAAGTACTGTAACTGTCATGTGTACAGGGGCACAGCAACTATGGAGAGCTGATTTGCATGTAGGGTAGGGGCAATGCAAGCACCATGCATGCATTCAAGCTGGAGCAGGGGGGTGTTTACCTGTTCCCTAGCACCCTGTGGAGATCGACGATGAGGGCTTCCTCCTCCTGCGAGAAGCTTCCCCTCTTGAGGTCCGGCCTCAGGTAGTTGATCCACCTCAGCCTGCAGCTCTTGCCGCACCTCTGCAGCCCTGCGCGCATGAATGAAGATGAACACACACATATTCAGCAATGCATAAAGTGAGTGGTGAAGAACACAGGTAGCTAGCTGGTGGAACTGAAGCAGCAGAGAACGAATCCGCACGCACGCACGTACCAGCTTGTCTTGGGACTGAGCTCCAGCAGCCATGGCCATGCGCGGTGATGTACTTGACGAGCTTCTCGTCTTCCTCTGGCGACCACAGGCCCCTCCTGACCTTCTGCTTGTTGCAGCAGGAGTGGTGCCCCATCTCCTCTCTCACTCAACTACTACTTCACACACACTCACTGCAGGCTGCACTGGTTATAAAGAAGATGAGATGAGATGAGATGACAGAGGGCAATGTGGCGAGTGTGCATGCATGCAATGCAATGCAATGGCTACATCTAAGGGCAGGCAGATGAAAAGCAGGGCGAGGAAAAGTTGGACCTAAACCTGTCGAGCCCTATTCCTTCCTATCTACTGGTATCCATCTAGCACGGGCCCCGTCCAACCTACTCGTGAGCAGCATGTTACATAGGTTACTTCAAAAGTGAGTGGCTCGAGTGAGGGCCTAAGGCGATGAGGCGTGACTGGACTAGACTACTGGGCGGAGGGCGTTTTGGTACTTCCACGCTCCACCCCTGCGTTATGAGAGAAGACTTGTGTGATGGGGCTGTGCCCCTATGCCTGGCTGCTTTTGGGAACTCTTGTACTGTGCGTCTCCGATCGATGCCTGTGAGTGTGCCCTGTGTTAATTACTCCATTTTGCATCACCAGGAATTTCACTGCCTGCATGCACTACGCCCCGCTTTCTTCAGAGTACATGGCCTGCAGCAGCATGCAGCTACCATTTGGACTAGTATCAATTCGTCAAGATATGTAATGGCCCATTTGCGCACTCTGACCCTGCATCTATATATGTGTGCTGCCCTAGCCTTAAATAGTCTTTCTTTACTCTTTAGCATGCTGTTCTTACATGCCATACGCACCCTTCGGGAAACTAATTTACCTCTGAGACTGTATCACCTTTTTTTGCGACTGTATCACTTTGTATATATACAGAAAGCAACGCGTCCGCGTGCATTCATTCATTCAGCTTTGGCAGAAAGGTCGAGATTTGGGATCACCCTGTGCATGCCCTGCCAATTGCCAGAGAAAGGCAAGGAGCAAAGGGCTGCAAGAACCAAAAAGCGGCAGGTCTGCAGTACGGAGTATTCTCGGGGACATTGCACATTATTGGGGAGCTTCCCTTCCCTGAAGAGATTGCAGTTGTAATTTAAGCAGAGTGGGTGGCCTTTCCGTATTTATCAGCGTTCAACAAAGCTTTGTGGCAAATTAAGGGTAGGCCGGTGATCTGAGAAAGAGCTGCATGCATATATAGTTGTTCACTCTCACCCTGGTTTATACTCCTTGCTGCTAGCTCGCACACAGTTAATTCTTCTATATGCATGCACATATACTTGTTCACCCTGCTCGATCGATCGACCGACAGCAAGATAAAAAGTAACTGATCATTGATGATTGATCGAGGCTAGCTAGTAGTGTTCATTGCCGAAAGACTGACACGATAGCAAAAAGGGGAGGGGGATCGCGCAGTGTCAGACAGGATCGAGCATGGAGTGGACTGGTGCAGCACATTGCAATGCATGGGCCATGCAGAGGGTCGAATGAACGAAACGCGACAGCGCGCAGCATGCGATGCGCCACCGTATGTACGTAGCTCGCGCGATCGACTCCGATTCCCTGTCGTCGCCCCTGGCCTGGCCTGGTCGACCGGTGCTGATCGAAGCGTGCACCACACGCGGGCCATGGCCCGTACCACTAATGCGCCGGGCCCAGCGCGGCAAGTCACCGCATGCAAGTACATCTACTCCATCGCAGGCGAAAAGGGAGGAGGAGAACAATCATGTACCACGTACATGTCTGTCCGGTCCGGGCTGTAGCATCTCTGTGCCATATGTGATTATGATGAGAAGACAGTGCACGCACGTACGTATGTGCACTTTTCGCCGAATCCGTGTATTAGAGCAACTCCAACTAGCCGACCCAAACGGACGGCGCATTTGTCCGATTTTTATCCGTTTGGGTCAGCCGCCCGTCCGGCGTCCTCCCAGTTTTTTATTTGGGTCGCGCCGACCCATTTCATGTCCGCACTCAACTTTTTGAAAAAAAAAGATCCACGGCCGATCATGCCGGCGGGCATGTCTCATGTCGGTACCATGCCAGCGCCGGCATACAATGCCGGCTTCAGAAAATATCACCACAGTTCATGCTGGCGCACTCGCCAGCCGGCCGGCACACATCCCAGCACACGAAAAGAGGGTGGGACTTGAGTTCGACCACGCCATCGCGGCTCCCGTGGTCATGCCAGCACACATGCCGGCATACAAAAAAGATGGCGCTCGCCGCCATAGATCACTCGTCGTCGAACTTGAGCATGTCGGCCTGCATCTTCTCGAACCACGTCCTCTTCCTTGGCGACACGGTCTTGAGATCCACCTTCATGATCTCCACCCCGGTCATCATGCTCGCGAGAGCCACTTCTTTCGCCTTGGTCGTGGCGTTGGCGGCCTCGATCTCTAGCATCTTGGCTTGCTTCTCCGCCTCCAACTCGAACATCTTGGCTTGCTTCTCCGCGTCCATCTCAAGCCTCCTCCTTTGGATCTCCATGAAAGCGTCCATTTGCTCTGCCTTGAACTTCCTGCGCTCCTCCTCCCTTGAGTCCTTCTTGTTCATCATGCCCTCCACACTTGCGATCAAGGCGTTGGATGCCGCATCCCGCTTGTCCTCCTTCTTGGAGTTGATCTTCCCCCGCGGCCGTGCCGGCTCGCCCTCCCCAACATCCTCCACGGCTTGCTTCCCCCCACGCGACTTGAGTGCGGCATATTGCGGCTTGAACTTCTCCTCGTCCTTAATGACCCGAAAGCAATGGGAGAGGTTGAAGCACGTGCCATTGTGTTGAACCTTGAATGCCTCCAAAGCGTGAAATGCCTACAAAATGTTTCCATGAAAGCATATGGGCAAATGATATGCAAATGAACACGCAAACATGAACTTGATGACACAAAAGAGGGCAGCTTGCTAGCATACCATGTCTTGCATGCCGATGCCGCTCATGGGGCGGGCCTTGACACTCTCAAGAGTGGCGCAAAACTTGTTGCACTCTTGTTGGATCACCCTCCATCGCTTGAAAATGGACACCCACCCGCGCGTGCTCACAAATTGGTAAGGCGGAAACTTCTTGAGCTCGTGAAACTCTCAATGGACACGACTCCAAAAGGTTGAATGCTTTTGCTCGGCGCCTATCTTGGGGTCTTGTCCAATGTCTCGCCAGCACTCGCAAAGAAGCTTGTCCTCGGCCGCGGTGTATGCCTCCGTGCGCTTGCTCTTGCGCTTGGTCTTAGGACCGACGGCTTGGTTGGCGAGCTCGTCCTCGAACAAGGGCTCCGCTTCGATGTCGCACTCGTCCTCTTCCTCTAGCCCGTAGTCGTCCGGGAACTCGTGGTCGAGTGGGAAGCCATCCAGGTCGATGCCGACCTGATCACGCATGAAGGCCACCTGAACGCCCCGCGACCATCCTGGCTTTGTGTCTCGTCGGAATCGTAGCCAGCGGCCGGCGCACCGCCCTCGAAGATGAGGTTCTGCATGTAGTCCTCGTCGACGGCGGACGACATTCCCTCGAACAAGTTGCGGGCGCCCGGGAGCACGCCGACCAGCGTCTACCGCGCGTGTTTCCTAGCACCGCCGGATGACGAGCCACCTGCCACCGGGGTGGCGTTGAGGTCGATGGGCGCGGGCGCGGGCGTGGAAGGCACAACCACCCCCACGTTGGGTGAGCACTCACCGGAGAGGCAGGAGGTCTGCGGGTAGACGTGTGAGCCTGGCACCGGGTTGCAAGCCGACTCCGGGCGAGTTGGGCAGCACCATCTGAGGAAATGCTGATGAGCCGGTGCTGGCCGCGGCGACAACGGCTTGGACGAGGTCGTGCTGGCCAGGGTTTAACCCTAGCATGTAGAGCGCCTCCCTCGTTGCCGTCGCGACGCGGGCGTTGGTGATCTCCTGCTGCGCGGCGGCGACGACGGCGGCCTCATCCCTTGCGTCCGCGGTATGCCTCCGGCCCTTTCTCTTGGCCGACTCCCTTGCCCACTGTTTGGGCGTCAGCAGCTTCTTTGGCTTGGTCGCGACGGCGTTCTTGCGCGTGGCACGAGGCTTGCCTTTCTCGGAGGGGGCGGCAGCGCCGGACGAGGCGAGGGAGGCGAGGCCAGCGACGGCGTCGAGGTCGATGGCGTCGTCCATGGCGGGTGTGGGGCGGGAGCGCGCGGGAGGGAGGGTTTTTGGGGGGAATGGGGGGAATGGTAGTGGCTGCCACCGATCGGTAGGCCCGAGGAAAGGAGTAGGCGCGCGTGCGTTCGTCTTTTGTCCGCGCCGACGCAAATCCGGCTCAAAATTGGGCCTGGAATGGGTCGCCATGCGGACGCCAAGTGGATGCCCGTTCGTTTGGGTCGGTGCATTGGGCCGCCTTTTGTGTTCGCGCCGACCCAGACGGATGGCGGCGAACGAAATGGGTTGTCCCGTTGGAGTTGCTCCTAGGAGCGTATAGTAGCGCCCCCAATACCTACGATTGACAAGTTGGTGTGGCCATCTATTATTAAAAGAACCATGCAAAAAAGTTATTATTAAAAGAATTTGTTCGAAAGAAAAGTTATTATTAAGGAAAAAACAAGTTGGTGCGAGGAGACAAATTTTCTCAGAAAATAAAATCAAATGAAAACGTCCAACATTTTCCCCTTTATACTGCAGTAGTCATACGTACTCCCTACGGTCCTGTTGGTGCAACAAACATTTTCGTTTGCTGCCCGGACTTATACACAGGCGTGCTGGTGCCAGCATATGGATCAAGGCCAAGGCCAAGCCCAAGCAACCACTCCTTGGGGTTAAGGAGCGGATCAAGAAGACCAATTCAACTTGCAGGACCATAGGATCACACCTTGGGAAAGCCTCCCTTGCCGGGCAGGAGAGCCCGGCCGGGTCAAGACTGCCACAAGGACAAATCTGAGACCACCTCGGCAGGCTTGCCGGGGCCAGCGAGAGCAAAGGGTCCCGGCAAGGCACCACCGCTCCACCGCTTCCCCTCATCGCAATGGAAATCACCCATCGATGCGGTGTCAAGCCTTCAGATGGTTAGGTGGCCTCCACTAAGCACGTGGCGGCCCGTTGGAAGACAGACTACACTCGTCTGGCACCTATCCAGAGGTGTGTCAAGCATATGAGCAGTAGATGACCAAGCGGCGCGATAGGCTTGCGAGGCTTCATCCTCAGCAAATCACCTAGCAGTGCATTTAATGCACTTTGTCCTAACTACCAGAGTTAGGTATGATAGGACTGTTAGCTATCTAATCGCTGGATAAATATGGTTTTGCCACTGTGGTTACCGCTTAACTTTAAAAGGAGGTCCAAGGTAATCTAGCGGGGGATTCGGACCCTCACACACTTGTACGCGCGTAGCTGCTCTCCTCTAGGCCACCCTGCCAGGCTTGAGCGTTGCGTGTTCCTCGTGTTCGTCTAGCCAATTCACAAAAAAGCAGGTGTAGAGTTTTACGCCCCACGGCGGTCCGAACCTGGGTAAAAACCGCCCGTGTCATCGCCGCCGCGCTGCCTCATGGCCTCCGCTCTTTGTGCAACGTGATCTCCCCCACGCCGAACCACAAAGGGGTCCATGGCCCCATAGGTGATCGTGTTCATCCACGACATCTTTGGCGCGCCATGTAGGGGAATCGCTTGCGCGAACCCGAGGTTGTGAACAACGCGTCTACCGTTGATACGTCTCCAACGTATCTATAATTTTCCATTGTTCCATGCTATTATATATTCTGTTTTGGATGTTTAATGGGATTTATTATACACTTTTATATTATTTTTGGGACTAACCTACTAACCCAAGGCCCAGTGCAGATTGTTGTTTTTTTGCCTATTTCAGTGTTTCGCAGAATGGAATATCAAACGAAGTCCAGACGGAATGAAACCTTCATGAGAGTTATTTTTGGAACCGTATCAACACAGAAGACTTGGAGTACACGCGAGGGAACGATAGAGGCGGCCACGAGGGTAGGGGCGCGCCCCCCACCCTCGTGGGCCCCCTCTGGCTCCCTCGGTGCCCCTCTTCATCCTATATATATCCTCATACCATGAAAACATCGGGGAGCGCGAAGAAACCCTAATTCCACCACTGTAACCTTCTGTTCCCGTGAGATCCCATCTTGGGGCCTGTTCCGGAGCTCCGCCGGACGGGGCATCGATCACGGAGGGCTTCTACATCAACACCATAGCCCCTCCGATGAGTTGTGAGTAGTTTACCATAGACCTTCGGGTCCATAGCTATTAGCTAGATGGCTTCTTCTCTCTCTTTGGATCTCAATACAAAGTTCTCCTCGATCTTCGAGGAGATCTATTCGATGTAATCTTTTTGCGGTGTGTTTGTCGATATCCGATGAATTGTGGGTTTATGATCAAGATTATCTATGAACAATATTTGATTCTTCTCTGAAATCTTTTATGTATGATTATAATATCCTTGCAAGTCTCTTCGAATATTAGTTTGGTTTGGCCTACTAGATCTATAGTTCTTCTTGTAATGGGAGAAGTTGTCGGATTTAGGGCTCCGCAAAACCCAAGAAGTTCGAACACAGGGGCGTGAACGAAGATCTCTCCCGCTCGCGTCTACCTAGCGCCTCGCCCTCGTCGATGAAGAGATTCAAGCAAACAACAGATAGAACACGCAAGAGTTTACCCAGGTTCGAGCCACCATGTGGTGTAAGACCCTACTTCCTGCTTTGGTGGATTAGCCTCACGAGGGCTGGAATATGAGCTAGTATAGTGGTTCCTGAGCTCGGGAGGCGAGCTCAGGAGGGTCAGGAGGCAAGTGTTCTTGCTCCTTGCGTGGTGGCAGAGTGTCTGGATCGACCACCCTTCATAGTGGGAATCCTAGCTACTTATATAGGCGGCCACGGTCCTCTTCCCCCGAAATGTTTAGGCGGGAAGGGATCCCACAACGGCCATTTTTGGGCGGGAACACAAGGACGTTCCTACCCTGACAAAAGCAGTCTTCGCCTGCAAAAGGACCAGGCGGTGACGCGGTGGTGGGCTTGACGGTGACATCCTCCTTGTCATACTTGCGGTCTTCGGTCTTGGTGCACCAATGGGGAAACCTTTGCCCCGCTCCTCGGGAACCTGCAGCTGCGCTGTCCCCCTTGCACCGAAATGGCAACTACGCTACTCGCGAGCGCTAGCACCTCTTGGCGCGGTGCGTCACTGCTGACATCACTGCCTCCTCCCGAGGCAGGTTTGGCCTTGGATTCTCCGGCCCTCCGGAGCGCCTTGCTGAGGCCGCTCCTGAGGAGGTCTTGACATCGTTCTCCTCGCGAGGTTTAGCTCCCTCGCGAGGGTCTAGGGCAGCTTGTTGATCAGCTGGGCTGTACCAGGCCACTGTAGGAGCGCGTCGCGGCCCGCAGATAGGCAAGTCTGGGTACCTTGGTTCCCAGTACGCCAACAGTAGCCTCCGGGCCCAAGGCGCGCGCGGAGTTGGCTTCGGGGCGAAGCCTTAGTCGAGGATGAAGCGCCGCGGGCCGTAAAAGGCCGCGGGCCAGGCCGGCGTGCGACTGTTGGATGGGACGTGGCGGCTCCGCTCCCCATGCAGTCTTGGTGATCGTGCGACTGGACAACTCCTTGGCGCAGACGACGGGGGCGTTATGGCTGCGACGCCAGTGGCTGGCGGTTGGGCTCCTCCACCCTATAAATGGGACTAGGGATGGGGGAGCCCCCAAGCCGTTTTCAAGCCAGCGCCGTCTTCCCCTTGCTTGTTCTTCGCTCTCTCTCTTGTCACGAGATCTCCATGGCGCCGTCAAGGAAGCCGTCTGCCGCGGAGAAGGGGAAGGCCCCGAAGGATCCAGTCCCGCTGCCGCCGAAGAGCGGCTGCGGTCGTCCGCGCAAGCATACCGCTGCGCCTGTAGCAACTTCTTGGGGAGGCGGGTGCGGCCTTCTGAGTTCTGCCGCGGCCGCTGGTGAAAGGCGTCGGACGTCCTCCCATGGTGAAGGTGGTCGTGGCCGCAGAGGGAGAGGAGGCGCGCCACCGTGCCAGTCGGTCGCGCGTCCTCCACGCCCGCAGCTTCATTCCTTCGACGTGTCGTCGGAGTTCATGGTGTGGGCGGAAAAGCCCGACGGCCCATGGCTGAGGCTTCCCCGCTCGTTCGGCGACGTGTTACCAGCCGGAGGCCTCGGCGGCATCTGGCTGCAGGCTGACAGTTGCTGCAGTGGTGCGTCCTGGGTGGAGGTTGATTTGGCTCCCTCGGGCGATGTGTTCCTGGAGCGCGGCTGGCAGTCGTTTGCTCGCGCATGCCGGCTGCAGGGGAGGTGTGCACTCCACTTTAGGTACGATGGCGTCTCCACACTGTTCGTCAGGGTCTTCTCAAAGGAAGGGAGGCGCCTTGGGTGCTGTCCCGAGGTTGATGACGAAGAGGACGACGGGGACGGCGTCCGGAGGAGCAGCTCCTCCTCCGAAGACAATCTCAGTCCTGGGGGGCGCCGTGGGTCCCCCCTCTGTGGCAGCAGTAGCTCCTCCAGCAGTGGTGGCCGCGACGAACCACCACGCCGCCGAGCTCGGCCCGGTGAAGGGAGGGGGTTGCCGCGGAGCTGTGGCTCGGTGAAGCCGGAGGAACTGGAAGACTCCGACTGAGCGGGAGCGGCCTCTGCTTCTTCTCCTTTCCTTTCCTTCATGCCCTTTCTGCATCAAATTTTCAAGTTGCCTCGAGGAGGCGTGTAATGGGTTGTGATATATGTAAGAAGCGAGAACTCATTGTCATGCTTTTTTTGTTGCCTGGGTGAAATCACTTAGCTTTTATGCGTCGTGTCGTCCTGAGGCGGAGTCCTCCTGACTCCGGCATCATGAGCCCCATCGGGTTGTGACGGGGTGGCCGAACCTGAAGGGCTCGTGCAGCCCCCGAGCGGGGGTGAGCCACTGCGATCTGCTGAGAGCGCCGAGCGCGGGTTAGAGCACCAAAGCCTGAGCCGGCTCGGTAGGATAGGTCCCATGGACTGAGAAGCCCGGCGCCAAAGCCTTAGCAGGCTTGGCCAGGCGAGGTCATGGGGCCACGGCAGACGAGGGCCGGTGACCGACCGTGCCCCAGCCCCCACGCGTGAGGCGCGCGAAGGAGGGCGAGTGGCGCAGCTGAACCTAAAACTGGCGAGAAAGATCCCAAACAAAACTTTCAACCAAATGCAGGAAGCGCGAGAAACACGAGAACTTCATAGCATGGGGTAGAGGAAGGGCTGATAGCCAAGGAAGTAGAAAAGGCTGACAGCCAAACACCAAGCAAAAAGGGAAAAAAGGTCGCGTTCGACCCCTACACTACGTATTCTTCCCAGCGCGGAGCTAAGGACTACCACTGGGGCGTGGGTGGGAGCCCCGTCCGAGGGCCCGTAGGAAACGCACAGGAGACTCTGAGGCGTGTACAGCCCCAACTCATTATTACATGAGAGTGTCACGGGCAGAGACCTTCACGGGCACAGAGCCTTGATTACGGATAGAACCTCCTGAGGTGTTCGATGTTCCAGGAATTCTGGATAGGTATCCCATCTTGCGTCTCCAGACGCACAGCACCAGGCCTAGAGACACGGGAGATTCCGAACAGCCCCTCCCACATGGGCGAGAGCTTGTGCAACCCCTCACGGGAGAGGACCCGCCTCAGGACCAAGTCACCAATTTCAAGTGTTCTTGCGCGGACGCCGCGGCAGTGGTACCGCTGCATCACCTACTGATAACGTGCCGCCCTGAGGGCAGCTCGGCGGCGGCCCTCCTCGCCGAGCACGAGGTCCATCCGCCAGGCGGCATCCTGGCATTCCTCATTGAAGGCCAAGACCCGTGGGGAGCGATGCTTGACCTCGTGAGGGAGGACCGCCTCTGCCCCATAGATGAGAAAGAAAGGAGTTTCCCCCATAGGTTAGGTGGTAGTGGTTCGGATTGACCACAACACGGGCTGGAGTTCGTCGATCCAGCCCCTGCCTCAAGCCTCAAGCTTCTTCTTAAAGCTGCGCGTCTTGAGGACACGCAAGACTTCCACGTTAGCGCGTTCGGCCTGGCCGTTGCTCCTGGGGTGAGCTACCGAAGCGTAGCAGATCTGTGTTCCAAGGTTAGCACAATATGACCTGAAGAGATTACTTGTGAACTGCGAACCGTTATCCGTGATGATGCGGCTAGGGACCCCGAATCGCCTCACGAGGCCCTGGATGAACTTGACAGCCGACCCAGCTGGGATCGCACGAACAGGCTCCACCTTCGCCCACTTGGTGAATTTGTCGATGGCGACGTACAGGAAGCGGTAGCCCCCTACTGCCCGAGGAAATGGACCCAGGATGTCCAATCCCTAGACCGCGAAGAGCCAGGAGAGCGGAATCGTCTGGAGGCCCTGCGCCGGCTGGTGGATCTGCTTGGCGTGAAACTGGCATGCCTCACAAGCCCGCACGAGCTCCGTGGCGTCATTGAGCGCCGTGGGCCAGTAGAAGCCACTACGGAAGGCCTTGCCCACGAGGGTGCGGGACGACGAGTGATGGCCGCAGTCCCCACCATGGATATCAGCCAGCAGCTCGCGCCCTTGCCTCCTCGAGATGCATTTTAGCGAGACGTCGTTGGGGCGCCTACTGTAGAGTTCACCGTCTTGGATGGAGTAAGTTGAGGCCTGTCGGACCACGCGCTCTGCATCTTCTTCCTTGCCCGGCAGGGTATCGTGTTGCAGGTACATCTTGAGTTCTTGGGTCCAGCAACCCTCCTCGGGCTCCGCGGCGAGCAGCAGGCGGGCTCTGGAGGGTGGTCCGTAGGGCGGGGTGCCATCCGGAGGCGCCGCTGGTAACCCCTGCTGAGGGGAGGCCGGCTCAGGGGCTGGCGGTGCTGCCGATGGCTTGAGTAGCCGCTCCTCGAAGACGCCCGGCCTCTGAGGCTCTCACCTGGAGGCTCATTTGGCGATATCGTCCGCTTCTTTGTTGGTGCCTCTTGGTACATGCTGCACCTCCAGCCCTCAGAAACGCTTCTCCATCTTACGCACCTCCTCCAAATATGCCTCCATGTCCTCGTCCTTGGGCTTGTATTTCTTGTTGGAGAAGTCGACGAGGGGTTGCGAATCGCCCCTAATGGTGAGACGCTTGACCCCTAGCGCAGCAGCGGCCTTGAGCCCTGCAATTAGGCCCTCGTACTCTGCGATGTTGTTAGAGACCTTCTCGCCTTGCTGGAGGCAGAGCTGCACAATGTAGTACAACTTATCCTGAGTGGGAGATACTAACACGGCGCCAGCCCCCGCATCGAGGCGAGAGAAGGCGCCGTCGAAATATACTACCCATCCGTCTAGGGCTTCATCGCCGGGGGCCAGTGAGCGGTCTTCGCTGCCCCCCCTCTCTGGCGCGTCAGTCCACTCCGCCACAAAGTCTACCAAAGCTGCTCCCTTGATCACCCGCGTGGTGCTGAACTCCAACTGGAACGCTTGAAGCTTGATGTTCCACTCGGCGACCCTCCCGACGACATTCGGGCCCCATAGTACCTTCTTGAGAAGATATGATGAAACAACCTTGATGGGATGGCCTTGGAAGTAGTGGGGCAGCTTCCTGGAGGCGACGAGGAGCGCTAGGAGCAGCTTCTGGGGCATCGGGTAGCGCGAGCGCGCGTCGCACAGGACTGCGCTGACGAAGTACACCGGGTGCTCCACGAGGGTCGGCGCAGTAGGGTCCATGGGTGCCTCGGGAACCTTAGGTGCCTCTTGCTGAGTGGAGGGACCGTCAGTGCCCGTGGTCGAATCTGCCCTTGAGGCCGCATCAGGGGGCGGCGCGGGCCCTGAAGGTGCCGAGCCGCCCGATGGCCTTCAGCTTCGGGGCCTTTCCTCGCGCTCCACGACCAGTGTGCGCTGGCGGAATGAGGCGTTGCGACGAGGTAGAGAGTCATGGGCTCCAGGGGTCGTGGTGCTACCATAACCGGCGAGCTGGTGAGGTATTCCTTGAGATCCCGGAAGGCGATATCGGCCTCCGGAGTCCACTCAAAGGGCCCCTTCTACTTCATGAGCTTGAAGAACGGAAGGGCGCGTTCCCCAAGCTTAGAGATGAAGCGCCCCAGGGATGTCACACATCCGGCGAGCTTCTGCATTTCCTTCAGGTTTGTGGGCGGCCTCATTCTCTCGATGGCCTTGATCTTCTCCGGATTAGCTTCGATGCCCCGGTGCAAAACTAGGAACCCTAGCAACTTGCCGCAGGGTACGCCGAACACGTACTTCTCCGGGTTGAGGCACAGCTTCACCTTGCGCAGGTTGGCGAACATTTCTTCTAGGTCCTGGATGAGGGTCGTGGCCTTCCTAGTCTTAACCACGATGTCGTCGACATAGGCTTCCGCATTCCTCCCGAGCTAAGGGCCGAGGGTGATGTGCATCAGGCGTTGGAAGGTGGCGCCCGCGTTCCTCAGCCCAAAAGGCATGCAGGTGTAGCAGTAGACCCCGCATGGGGTCAGGAACGCCGTTTTCTCCACGTCTTCCACCGCCATCTTGATTTGGTGGTAGCCCGAGAAAGCGTCAAGGAAGCAGAGTAAGTCGCACTCAACCGTTGAATCCACGATTTGGTCGATGCGCAGAAGAGGGAAGGGGTCCTGAGGGCAGAACTTGTTGAGGCTCGTGAAGTCGACGCACATGCGTTCCTTTCCTCCTTTCTTCGGAACTATGACGGGATTGGCCAGCCACTCCGGGTGCCGTGCTTCCCGTACGACGCCTGCTTCCTCCAGCTTCCTAACCTCCTGAACGATGAAGGCCTGATTCTCCGGGGCTTGTCTGCGCGCCTTCTGCTATATAGGACGCACATTAGGGCACACCGTGAGGTGATGCTCGATGACATGCCTAGGCACCCCAACCAAATCCACGGCCTTCCAGGCGAACACGTCCTTGTTGGCCTTGAGGAAGCTGACCAGCGCCGCCTCTTGCTCTGGATCCTTGCCCGTACCGATGGTGAAGGTGGCTCCTGAGCCTTCTTCATCTTCGGGCACTTGCTTCATCTTGGCGGGGTCCTGAGAACAGAGCTGCATCTTCTTGGTAGGCGCGGCCTCCGGAGCCCCCTTCGCCCTTGGGTGAGCTGCGGTAGTAGCCCGATAAGCGCGCCCGAGGACCTGAAGGGCGGCCTGCTACCTCTTGAGCTTGCGTTGTATTCCCTCGAAGAGGAAAGGGAGATGCAGCACAATAGCATAAGTATTTCCCTCAGTTTTTGAGAACCAAGGTATGAATCCAATAGGAGACCACGCGCGAGTCCCTCGCACCTGCACAAACAAATAAGAACTTCGCAGCCAATGCGATGAGGGGTTGTCAATCCCTTTACAGTCACTTACGAAAGTGAGATCTGATAGAGATGATAGTTTATATTTTTGGTATTTTTAGTTTATAAGGACAACAAATAAAAGCGATAAAAGTAAAGTGGATGTAGATTGATATGTTGAGAATAGACCCGGGGGCCATAGTTTTCTCTAGTGCCTTCTCTCATGATAGCGATATTCTACGGCGGGTAAACAAATTACTGTTGAGCAATTGATAGAAAGTGAATAATTATGAGACTATCTAGGCATGATCATTGTATATAGGCATCACGTCCGAGACAAGTAGACCGAAACGATTCTGCATCTACTACTACTACTCCACACGAGGCAGGGGGGCACCAGGGGACGCTTGAGGGGGCCACGAGGCAGGGGGCGCGCCCTGGGAAGGGGGGGCGCCCCACCCTCGTGGGCCAGCCCTCTGTCCCCTGACGTGGTTCTCAAGCTCCGCATGCGTGATTTTCTCCAAAAATATCTCTCGCGAAGGTTTCATTCCGTTTGGACTCCGTTTGATATCATTTTTCTGCAAAACCCTAAAACAGGCGAAAAACAGCAATCTGGAATGGGCCTTTGGGTTAGTAGGTTAGTCCCAAAAATGATATAAATGTTAATAATAAAGCCCATTAAACATCCAAGACTTCATAAATAATAGCATGGAACAATAAAAAATTATAGATAAGTTGGAGACGTATCAAGCATCCCCAAGCTTAATTCCTGCTCGTCCTCGAGTAGGTAAATGATAAAGAAAGAATTTTTGATGTAGAATGCTAACCAATATAGTTATTCAATGTAATTCTCTTAATTGTGGCATGGATGTTCAGATCTGAAAGATTCAAGATAAAAGTCTATATTAACATAAGAAATAACAATACTTCAAGCATACTAACAAAGCAATCATGTCTTCTCAAAATACTATGGCTAAAGAAAGTTATCCCTACAAAATCATATAGTCTGGCTAAGCTCCCTCTTCATCACACAAAATATTCATATCATGCACAACCCCGATTTCAGCCAAGCATTTGTTTTCATACTCTATCTTTTCAAACCTTTCAACTTTCACGCAATACATGAGCGTGAGCCATGGACATAGCACTATGGGTGGAATAGAGGTGGTTGTGGAGAAGACAAAAAGGAGGGAGATAGTCTCACATCGACTAGGCGTATCAACGGGCTATGGAGATGCCCATCAATAGATATCAATGTGAGTGAGTAGGGATTGCCATGCAATGGATGCACTAGAGCTAAATATGAATGAAAGCTCAACAAAAGAAATTAGTGGGTGTGCATCCAACTTGCTTTCTCACGAAGACCTAGGGCATTTGAGGAAGCCCATCGTTGGAATATACAAGCCAAGTTCTATAACGAAAATTCCCACTAGTATATGAAAGTGACTAAACATGAGACTCTCTACAATGAAGTACATGGTGCTACTTTGAAGCACAAGTGTGGAAAAAGATAGTAGCAATTGTCCCTTTTTTTGGCCTTTCTTTTTTTTTGGCCTTTTTTTGCGGAAGGGCTTTATAGATTTAGCCTTTCCTCCCATGGGACAATGCTCTAATAATGATGATCATCACACTTTCATTACAACACGATATTACAACTTGGTACTACAACTACAAAGTATGACTCTATATGAATGCCTCCAGTGGTGTACCGGTATGTGCAATGAAACAAGAGTGACATGTATAAAAATTATGCATGGTGGCTTTGCCACAAATACGACGTCAACTACATGATCATGCAATGGCAATATGACAATATGATGCGTGTCATATGAACGGAACGGTGGAAAGTTGCATGGCTATATATCTCGGAATAGCTATGGAAATGCCATGATAGGTAGGTACGGTGGCTGTTTTGAGGAACAATATGGTGGCTGTTTTGAGGAAGGATATATAGTGGGTTTATGGCACCGGCGAAAGTTGCGCGGTACAAGAGAGACTAGTAATGGTCGAAGGGTGAGAGTGCGTATAATACATGGACTCGACATTAGTCATAAGAACTCATATACTTATTGCAAAAATCTACCAGTCATCAAAACAAAGCAATCAACGCATGCTCCTAGGGGGGAGGTTGGTAGGAGTTAACTATCGCGCGCCCCCGACCTCCACACAAAGGTTGGCACTCTACAAATACCTCATGCTCTAACTTCGTCACATAGCGGTTCACCATACGTGCATGATACGAGAATCACTAACCTTAACACGAGTATTTATCAATTTCATAATAACTCCACTAGCATGACTCTAATATAACTATCCTCATATCTCAAAACAATTATCAAGCATCCAACATCTCATTCTATTCAATGCACTTGGTGTGAATTTTTTACTACATTGACATTGGATGTCTATCATGTGAAGACTAGTTTCTTTCGCCTAAACACATTACCATGCTGTTTTAATAGACTCTCAAAAGGATATAAGTGAAGCATGAGAGTTCACCAATTTCTACAAAGTATTACCACCACCGTGCTCTAAAAGATATAAGTGAAGCACTAGAGCAAAAACTATTCAACTCAAAAGATATAAGTGAAGCACATAGAGTGTTCTAACAATTTCTAGGCCATATTTAACTCTCTCAAATAGGTGTGTCCACAAAGGATGATTGTGGCAAACTAACAAGCAAAGACTCAAATTATACAAGATGCTCCAAGCAAAACACATAACATGTTGCGAATAAAAATATAGCTCCAAGTATAGTTGCCGATGGATGAAGACGAAAGAGGGGATGCCTTCCCGGGGCATCCCCAAGCTTAGGCTTTTGATTATCTTGAATTTACTTGGGGTGCCATGGGCATCCCCAATCTTAGGCCTTTGCTACTCCTTGTTCCATAGTCCATCAAAGCAATACTCGAAACTTGAAAACTTCACAACAGAAAACTTAGACAAATATTCTCGTGAGCTCTGTTAGTATAAGAAAGCAAACCACTACTCAAAGGTGGAGCAATGAATTCATTGTTTGTTTATATTGGTGTTAAACCTACTGTATTCCAACTTCTCTATGGTTCATATCCTCCAATACTACTCATATATGCATCGGAATAAGCAAACAACACACGAAGAACAGAGTCTGTCAAAAACAGAACAGTCTGTAGTAATCTGCAGGTTTCGCCTACTTCTGGAACTCCAACAAATTCAAACTAAATTGGTAAATTTGCGGAATTTGTCTACCAATCATCTGCAGAAGGAATCAACTAAAAAGCACGCTCCAGTAAAATCTGAAGACTACTTTAGCGAGCGCTAACGATTCTCTTTTTCACAGCAAGATCATATAAACTTCACACAAGTCTTACCAAAGGTTCTACTTGGCACAAACACTATACAAAACATGAAACCACATCTAATCAGTGTCTAGATGCAATATTTATTCCCAAACAGCAACAAAAATAAAAAACATAAAATTGGGTTGCCTCCCAACAAGCGCTATCGTTTTACGCCCCTAGCTAGGCACGATACAAGATAAATCTAGGTATTGCCATCTTTGGAAGGCAATCCATAAGTGGCTCTCATGATAGATTCATATGATAATATGATTTTCTTTCTAGGAAAGTGTTCCATGCCTTTCTTTAACAGAAATTGTAATCTAATATTTCCTTCCTTCATATCAATAATTGCACCAATCGTTCTAAGGAAAGGTCTACCAAGAATAATAGGACATGAAGGATTGCAATCTATATCAAGAACAATGAAATCTACGGGCACATAATTCCTATTGGCAACAATAATAACATCATTAATTCTTCCCATAGGTTTCTTAATAGTGGAATCCGCAAGATGCAAATTTAAAGGACAATAATTAACCTCATGGAACCCTAGCAAATCACACAGAGTTTTTGGGACAGTGGAGACACTTGCACCCAAATCACACAAAGCATAGCATTCATGATCTTTTATTTTTATTTTCATAGTAGGCTACCATTCATCATAAAGCTTTCTAGGGATAGAAACTTCCAACTCAAGTTTTTCTTCATAAGATTGCATCAAAGCATCAACTATGTGTTTAGTGAAAGCTTTATTTTGACTATAAGCATGCGGAGAATTTAGCACGGATTGCAACAAGGAAATACAATCAATCAAAGTGCAATTTTCATAATTGAATCCCTTGAAATCCAAAGTAGTGGGTTCATCACTATGCAAAGTTTTAATCTCTTCACTCCCACTTTTAGCAATTTTAGCATCAATATCTAAAAACTCCGAATCATTGTGACACCTTAAAGCAGAATTATCTCCAATCCTATCTTCATCAAGATTAATACTACAAAACAAGGATCTAATAGGAGACACATCAATAACTTTCAGATCTTCATCTTTATTTTCATGATAACTAGAAGAACATGATTTAATATAATCTTCTCTTTTAGCACACATTCGAGCGGTTCTTTCTTTGCATTCATCAATGGAAATTCTCATGGCTTTGAGAGACTCATTAATATCATGCTTAGGTGGGATAGATCTAAGTTTCAAAGAATCAACATCAAGAGTAATTCTATCCACACTTCTAGCCAATTCCTTAAGCAATTTCTCTTCAAGCAAGGCATTGAAATTCTTTTGCGAGAACATAAACTCCTTAACACTAGTTTCAAATTCAGAAGGCATCTTTCCATAAGAGTTGTTGTAGGAATTACCATAATTATCAGAGGAATTACTAGGAAAAGGCCTAGGATTGAAATTACCTCTATAAGCATTGTTACCAAAATTATTCCTACCAACAAAATTCACATCCAAAGAGTCATTGTTATTCTCAATCAAAGTGGACAAAGGCATATCATTAGGATCAGAAGAAGCACTCTTAGCAGCAAATAATTTCATAAGTTCATCCATCTTTCCACTCAAAACACTAATTTCTTCAATAGCATGCACTTTTTTACTAGTAGATCTTTTGGTGTGCCATTGAGAATAATTAACCATAATATTATCTAGGAGTTTGGTAGCTTCTCCTAAGGTGGTTTCCATGAAAGTGCCTCCGGCGGCCGAATCTAAAAGATTTCTAGAAGCAAAATTCAAGCCAGCATAAAAGTTCTGGATAATCATCCATAGATTCGAACCATGTGTAGGGCAATTACGTAGCATCAATTTCATTCTCTCCCAAGCTTGTGCAACATGCTCATGATCTAGTTGCTTAAAATTCACAATATCATTTCTAAGAGAGATGATCTTAGCGGGAGGGAAATACTTAGAGATAAAGGCATCTTTGCACTTATTCCACGATTCAATACTATTTCTAGGCAAAGAGGAAAACCAAGTTTTAGCACGATCTCTAAGTGAAAATGGAAATAACTTCAATTTAACAATATCTTTATCCATATCCATTTTCTTTTGCATATCACACAAATCAACAAAGTTGTTTAGATGGGTAGCGGCATCATCACTAGGAAGGCCGGAGAATTGATCTTTCATGACAAGATTCAACAAAGCAGCATTGATCTCACAAGATTCAGCATCGATAATAGGAGCAATCGGAGTGCTAATAAAATCATTGTTGTTGGTATTGGAGAAGTCACACAATTTGGTATTGTTCTAAGCCATAGTGACAAGCAAGCAATCCAACACACACAAGCAAACAAGAAGCAAGCGAACGATAAACACACGATGGAAGAACGACAAATAAAACGGCAAGGATGAAGTGGGGGAGAGGAAAACGGGAGGCAAATAATGTAATGCGAAGGATAAGGGTTTGTGATAGGTACTTGGTATATGACTTTTGCGTAAGCCTCCCCGGCAACGGCGCCAGAAATTCTTCTTGCTACCTCTTGAGCTTGCGTTGTATTCCCTCGAAGAGGAAAGGGAGATGCAGCATAATAGCGTAAGTATTTCCCTCAGTTTTTGAGAACCAAGGTATCATTCCAGTAGGAGACCACGCGCCAGTCCCTCGCACCTGCACAAACAAATAAGAACTTCGCAGCCAACGCGATAAGGGGTTGTCAATATCTTTACGGTCACTTACGATAGTGAGATCTGATAGAGATGATAGTTTATATTTTTGGTATTTTTTAGTTTAATAAAACAACAAATAAACAACGACAAAAGAAATTAATGGGAAAGCAATATGATAGAGATAGAGCCGGGGGCCATAGTTTTCACCAGTGGCTTCTCTCATGATAGCAGTATTCTACGGCGGGTAAACAAATTACTGTCGAGCAATTGATAGAAAAGCGAATAATTATGAGACTATCTAGGCATGATCATTGTATATAGGCATCACGTCCGAGACAAGTAGACCGACTCCTGCCTACATCTACTACTATTACTCCACACATCGACCGCTATCCAACATGCATCTAGTGTATTAAGTTCATACGAACAGAGTAATGCCTTAAGAAAGATGACATGATGTAGAGGGATAAACTCAAGCAATATGATGAAAACCCCATCTTTTATCCTTGATGGCAACAATACAATATGTGCCTTGCTACCCCTACTGTCACTGGGAAAGGACACCGCAAGATTGAACCCATAACCAAGCACTTCTCCCATTGCAAGAACTATAGATCTAGTAGGCCAAACCAAACCAATAATTCGAAGAGACTTGCAAGGATATTATGAGCACACATAAAAAGTTCAGAGAAGAACCAAATATCTTTCATAGATAACCTTGATCATAAACTCACAATTCATCGGATCTCGACAAACACACCGCAAAAATAGATTACATCGAATAGATCTCCTCGAAGACCGAGGAGAACTTTGTATTGAGATCCAGAGAGAGAGAAGAAGCCATCCAGATACTAGCTATGGACCCGAAGGTCTGTGGTAAACTACTCACAACTCATGGTGAGGGCGATGATGATGATGATGAAGGCCTCCGTGATGGATCCCCCTCCCGGAACAGGCTCCAAGATGGGATCTCCACGGGAACAGCAGCTACGGCGGTGGAATTAGGGTTTTCTCTCTGTTCACGGAGTTTCTAGGGTACGTGGGTATATATAGGAAGAAGAGGGGCACCAGGGGCCACCGGGGCTGCCCTCGAGGCAGGGGGGCGCGCCCTGGGATGGGGGGCGTGCCCCCCACCCTCGAGGGTGGCCCTTCTATCTCCTGGCTTGGCCTCGAAGTCTATCCTGCGTGATTTCCTCCAAAAATATCTCTCACGTAGGTTTCTTTCTGTTTGGACTCCGTTTGATATTCTTTTTCTGCAAAACCCTGAAACAGACAAAAAAAACCAATCTGGACTGGGCCTTTGGGTTAGTAGGTTAGTCCCAAAAATGATATAAAAGTGAATAATAAAGCCCATTAAACATCCAAGACTTCATAAATAATAGCATGGAACAATAAAAAATTATAGATACGTTGGAGACGTATCACGGCCTTGGGGTCCCCTTTCACGGTGATGACGCCGCTACTCCTGGGCATCTTGACGGTGTTGTAGCCCGGGTGAGTCGCCACCATGAACTTTTCCAAGGCTGGGAAACCGAGGACGGCGTTGTAGGGCAGGTGGATGGGTGCAACATCAAAGTCGATGAGCTTAGTCTGGTAGTTAGCCGGTGTGCCGAAGGTGACCGGGAGGCGGATCTGGCCGAGCGGAACGACCGAGCCCGCGACCCCTGAGAAGGGCTTGGTGGGAAGGAGCTGCCTGTAGGACACATGCAGATGACCGAAGGCATCGGGAGAGAGGATGTTGAGGCCGGCGCCGCCGTCAATGAGGGTCCCCGTCACGGCCACCCCACAGATGGTGGGCGCGCACACTGTGGGGAGAGCGCTAGTGCCGACCGTTTCTGAGGCGATGTCGCCGGGGCCAAAGGTGATGGCGGGCCCCCGCTCGCTCTGTACCCGCAAGGCCTCCTGCGGCTGGGCGGCAGCCCCAACCTGCCAAAAGTGTGACTTGACGTGCCGGGAAGACGCCGACGCTTGGGACCCACTGAGGATGCAGGCGACCCCGCGGCAAGGCCGCTCCCTGCTAGCGGCACCCCGCAGCTCGCAGTTGCGGGCCATCCGCGTGCCGCGATTCCCAGCACACGACCGGTGCTGGGTCAGCCGTCGCGCCATCAAGAGCATGACCGGCGAGGCCACAGGAGGCGGGAGTGGCGGTGCAGGCCGCCCCCCGGTGGCCTGGCCGGCAGGAGCGTCATCGAGGAAGGAGGAGGACCGCCCATGGGTGGCGCGATCCGCTGGTACTGCTCGGTTGACGGGGAGGGAGTCAGCCCCCGCGCGGATGCGGCAGGCCGCAGTCATCGTAGTGGCGCTGAACCGGAGAGGGGAAGCGAGGTCGTCGGAGAGGCGAGTGATACGTCTCCAACGTATTTATATTTTTTTTATTGTTCCATGCTATTATACTATCCTTCTAGGATGTCTTATGGGCTTTATTATACACTTTTATATGATTTTTGGGACTAACCTATTAACCCAGAGCCCAATGCCAGTTTATGTTTTTCTCCTGTTTTAGGGTTACAGAAAAGGAATATCAAACGGAGTCCAATTGACGAGCCAATTTTTTATGATTTTTCTGGACCAAAAGAAGCCCCCGAAGCAAAAGAGTTGGGCTAGGAGAGCCACGGGCTGCCCACAAGGGTGGAGGGCGCGCCCTGGGAAGGTGGTGGCGCCCTCCTATCTCGTGGACAGCCTAGAAGCCCCCCTGACGTGGGACCTACGCCAAAAAATCCTATAAATACTGAAACCTTCAGAAATTAACCTAGATCGGGAGTTCCGCCGCCGAAAGCCTCTATAGCCACCGAAAACCAATCTACACCCGTTCTCGCACCCTGCCGGAGGGGGGAATCCCTCTCCGGTGGCTATCTTCATCATCCCGGCGCTCTCCATGATGGGGAGGGAGTAGTCCACCCTCGGGGCTGAGGGTATGTATTAGTAGCTATGTCTTTGATCTCTCTATCTCTCTCTCTCTCTCTCTCTCTCTCTCTCTCGTGTTCTTGAGATGACACGATCTTGATGTATAGCGAGCTTTGCTATTCTAGTTGGATCTTATAATGCTTCTCCCCCTCTACTCTCTTGTAATGGATTGAGTTTTCCCTTTGAAGTTATCTTATCGGATTGAGTCTTTAAGGATTTGAGAACACTTGATGTATGTCTTGCACGTGCTTATCTGTGGTGACAATGGGATATCATGTGATCCACTTGATGTATGTTTTGGTGATTAACTTGCGGGTTCCTTGACCTTGGGAATCTATGCATAGTGGTTGGCACACGTCTTCGTCCTGACTTTCCGGTAGAAACTTTGGGGCACTCTTTGAAGTTCTATGTGTTGGTTGAATAGATGTTTCTGAGATTGTGTGATGCATATCGTATAATCATGCCCAAAGATACTTGAGGTGACAATGGAGTATCTAGGTGACATTAGGGTTTTGGTTGATTTGTTTCTTAAGGTGTTATTCTAGTATGAACTCTATGATAGATTGAACGTTACTACGGACTCTTGAATAGATCGATCAGAAAGAATAACTTTGAGGTGGTTTCGTACCCAACCATAATCTCTTCATTTGTTCTCCGCTATTAGTTACTTTGGAGTGACTCTTTGTTGCATGTTGAGGGCTAGTAATATGATCCAATTATGTTATCCTTGTTAAGAGAACTTGGACTAGTGAAAGTATGAACCCTAGGGCTTGTCTACTATCATTGCAACACCGTTTATGCTCACGTTTACCACTTGCTACCTTGCTGTTTTTATATTTCCAGTTTACAAAAACCTATATCTACCATCCATATTGCACTTGTATCACCATCTCTTTGCCGAACTAGTGCACCTATACAATTTACCATTGTATTGGGTGTGTTGGGGACACAGGAGACTCTTTGTTATTTGGTTGCAGGGTTGCTTGAGAGAGACCATCTTCATCCTACGCCTCCCACGGATTGATAACCCTTAGGTCATCCACTTGAGGGAAATTTGCTACTGTCCTACAAACCTCTGCACTTGGAGGCCCAACAACATCTACAAGAAGAAGGTTGCGTAGTAGACATCAAGCTCTTTTCTGGCGCCATTGCCGGGGAGGTGAGTGCTTGAAGGTATATCTTTAGATCTTGCAATCGAATCTTTTAGTTTCTTGTTTTATCACTAGTTTAGTTTAAAAAAGAAAACTACAAAAAAATGGAATTAAGGTTACCTCATATGCTTCATCTTTTTAATATCTTTCATGAAAATGATGGAAAGGTAAATTGTGTTCAAGTACTAGAAGAAGAATTACATAGAATGCTTGGCATAAAATATGTGAATGATGAGCATGATTGCAATGTTGTTAGTATGAATTCTTTGAATACCCATGATGCTAATGATATGCAAAGCCACAAGCTTGGGAATGCTATGTTTGATGAAGATGATATGTTTAGTCCCCCAAGTCTTGATGAGCAAATTTATTATGATGAAAGCATGCCTCCTATTTATGATGAGTATTGTGATGACACATATGCTATAAATAATAAAGATAACCATGAACCTTGTCATCATCATTTTAGTTTTCAATTGGATTATGCTTCGCATGATAGTTATTTTGTTGAGTTTGCTCCCACTACTATGAATGAGAAGAACTTTGCTTATGATGGGAGTAGTAAAATTTCTATGCAAGTAGATCATGAAAAGAATGCTTTATGTGATGGTTATATTGTTGAATTCATTCATGATGCTACTGAAAATTATTATGAGAGAGGATCATATGCTTGTAGGAATTGCAATAGTATCAAGTTTCCTCTCTATGTGCTTAAAATTTTGAAGCTATGCTTGTTTTGCTTTCCTATGCTAGTTGATTATTGTTCCCATAAGTTGTTTGCTCACAAAATCCCTATGCATAGGAAGTGGGTTAGACTTAAATGTGCTAGTCACACTCTTCATGATGCTCTCTTTATGTTTCAATTCTTATCTTTTATGTGAGCATCATTGAAATCATTATGCCTAGCTAGGAGCGTTAAACGATAGCGCTTGTTGGGAGGCAACCCAACTTTATTTTGTTTCCTTTGCTTTTGCTTCTGTTTAGGAATAAATATTGCATCTAGCTTCTGTTTAGATGTGGTTTTATGTTTTGTTTAGTGTTTGTGCCAAGTAGAACCTTTGGGAAGACTTGTGTCAAGTTTATGTGATCTTGCTCTGAAAAATAGAATCGTTAGCGCTCGCTAAAGTAGTCTTCAGATTTTACTGGATCGTGCTATTTAGTTGATTCTTTTTTGCAGATGATTAATATACAAATTCCTCACGTTTGCCAATTTAGTTTGAATTTTTTGGAGTTCCATAAGTAGGCGAAACCTGCAGATTACTACAGACTGTTCTGTTTTTGACAGGTTCTGTTTTTCGTGTGTTGTTTGCTAATTCCGATGCTTCTATGTGTAGTATTGGAGGATATGAACCATAGAGAAGTTGGAATACAGTAGGTTTAACACCAATATAAACAAAGAATAAATTCATTTCTGCACTTTTGAGTAGTGGTTTGCTTTCTTATACTAACGGAGCTCACGAGAATTTTTGTCTAAGTTTTGTGTTGTGAAGTTTTCAAGTTTTGAGTATTGCTTTGATGGACTATGGAACAAGGAGCAGCAAAGGCCTAAGCTTGGGGATGCCCATGGCACCCCAAGTAAATTCAAGATAATCAAAATCCTAAGCTTGGGGATGCGCCGGGAAGGCATCCCCTCTTTCGTCTTCATCCATCGGTAAATATACTTGTAGCTATATTTTTATTCGCAACATGATATGTGTTTTGCTTGGAGCATCTTGTATAATTTGAGTCTTTGCTTGTTAGTTTGCCACAATCATCCTTGCTGGACACACCTATTTGAGAGAGTTAAATATGGCCTAGAAATTGTTAGAACACTCTATGTGCTTCACTTATATCTTTTGAGTTGAATAGTTTTTGCTCTAGTGCTTCACTTATATCTTTTAGAGCACGGTGGTGGTAATATTTTGTAGAATTTGTTGAACTCTCATGCTTCACTTATATCTATTTGAGAGTCTATTAAAACAGCATGGTAATGTGTTTAGGCTAAAGAAACTAGTCTTCACATGATAAACATCCAATGCCAATGTAGTAAAAAAAATACACACCAAGTGCATTTAATAGAATGAGATGTTGGATGCTTGATAATTGTTTTGAGACATGAGGACAGTGATATTAGAGTCATGCTAGTGGAGTTATTATGAAATTGATAAATACTTGTGTTAAGGTTAGTGATTCCCGTAGCATGCACGTATGGTGAACCGCTATGTGACGAAGTTAGAGCATGAGGTATTTGTAGAGTGCCAACCTTTGTGTGGAGGTCGGGGGCGCGCAATGGTTAACTCCTACCAACCTCCCCCCTAGGAGCATGCGTTGATTGCTTTGTTTTGATGACTCGTAGATTTTTTCAATAAGTATATGCGTTCTTATGACTAATGTTGAGTCCATGGATTATACGCACCCTCACCCTTCCACCATTGCTAGCCTCTCTTGTACCGCGCAACTTTCGCCGGTGCCATAAACCAACTATATATTATTCCTCAAAACAGCCATCATACCTACCTATCATGGCATTTCCATAGCCATTCCGAGATATATTGCCATGCAACTTTCCACCGTTCCGTTCATATGACACGCATCATATTGTCATATTGCCATTGCATGATCATGTAGTTCACATCGTATTTGTGGCAAGGCCACCATGCATAACTTTTCATACATGTCACTCTTGTTTCATTGCACATACCGGTACATCACCGGAGGCATTCATATAGAGTCATACTTTGTTGTTGTAGTATCGAGTTGTAATATCGAGTTGTAATGAAAGTGTGATGATCATCATTATTAGAGCATTGTCCCATGGGAGGAAAGGCTAAATCTATAAAGCCCCTCCGCAAAAAAAGGAAAAGAAAGGCCCAAAAAAAGGGGGACAATTGCTACTATATTTTTTTCACACTTGTGCTTCAAAGTAGCACCGTGTTCTTCGTTGTAGAGAGTCTCATTTTTAGTCACTTTCATATACTAGTGAGAATTTTCATTATAGAACTTGGCTTGTATATTCCAACGATGGGCTTCCTCAAATGCCCTAGGTCTTCATGAGCAAGAAAGTTGGATGCACACCCACTTAGTTTCTTTTGTTGAGCTTTTATACATTTTTAGCTCTAGTGCATCCGTTGCATGGCAATCCCTACTCACTCACATTGATATCTATTGATGGGCATCTCCATAGCCCATTGATACGCCTAGTTGATGTGAGACTATCTCCCTCCTTTTTATCTTCTCCACAACCACCTCTATTCCACCCATAGTGCTATGTCCATGGCTCACGCTCATGTATTGCGTGAAAGTTGAAAGGTTTGAAAAGATAGAGTATGAAAACAAGTGCTTGGCTGAAATCGGGGTTGTGCATGATATGAATATTTTGTGTGATGAAGAGGGAGCATAGCCAGACTATATGGTTTTGTAGGGATAACTTTCTTTGGCCATAGTATTTTGAGAAGACATGATTGCTTTGTTAGTATGCTTGAAGTATTATTATTTCTTATGTCAATATAGACTTTTATCTTCAATCTTTCAGATCAGAACATTCATGCCACAATTAAGAGAATTACATTGAGAAACTATATTGGTTAGCATTCCACGTCAAAAATTCTGTTTTTATCAATTACCTACTCGAGGACGAGCATGAATTAAGCTTGGGGATGCTTGATACGTCTCCAACGTATCTATAATTTTTGATTGTTCCATGCTATTATATTATCCTTCTAGGATGTCGTATGGGCTTTATTATACACTTTTATATGATTTTTGGGACTAACCTATTAACCCAGAGCCCAGTGCCAGTTTCTGTTTTTGTCCTGTTTTAGGGTTTTACAGAAAAGGACTATCAAACGGAGTCCAATTGACGAGCCATTTTTTTATGATTTTTCCTGGACCAAAAGAAGCCCCCGAGGCAAAAGAGTTGGGCCAGGAGAGCCACGGGCTGCCCACGAGGGTGGAGGGCGCGCCCTGGGAAGGTGGTGGCGCCCTCCTATCTCGTGGACAGCCCAGAAGCCCCCCTGACGTGGGACCTACGCCAAAAAATCCTATAAATACCGAAACCTTCGGAAATTAACCTAGATCGAGAGTTCTGCCGCCGAAAGGCTCTATAGCCACCGAAAACCAATCTACACCGTTCCGGCACCCTGCCGAAGGAGGGGAATCCCTCTTCGGTGGCTATCTTCATCATCCCGGCGCTCTCCATGACGTGGGAGTAGTCCACCCTCGGGGCTGAGGGTATGTATCAGTAGCTATGTGTTTGATCTCTCTCTCTCTCTCTCTCTCTCTCTCTCTCTCTCTCTATCTATCTATCTCTCTCTCTCTCTCGTGTTCTTGAGATGGAACAATCTTGATGTATCGCGAGCTTTGCTATTCTAGTTGGATCTTATAATGCTTCTCCCGCTCTACTCTCTTGTAATGGATTGAGTTTTCCCTTTAAAGTTACCTTATCGGATTTAGTCTTTAAGGATCTGAGAACACTTGATGTATGTCTTGCACGTGCTTATCTGTGGTGACAATGGGATATCATGTGATCCACTTGATGTATGTTTTGGTGATCAACTTGCGGGTTCCGTGACCTTGGGAATCTATGCATAGGGGCTGGCACACGTTTTCGTCTTGACTTTCCGGTAGAAACTTTGGGGCACTCTTTGAAGTTCTATGTGTTGGTTGAATAGATGTTTCTGAGGTTGTGTGATGCATATCGTATAATCGTGCCCACGGATACTTGATGTGACAATGGAGTATCTAGGTGACATTAGGGTTTTGGTTGATTTGTGTCTTAAGGTGTTATTCTAGTACGAACTCTATGATAGATTGAACGTTACTACGGACTCTTGAATAGATCGATCAGAAAGAATAACTTTGAGGTGGTTTCGTATCCTACCATAATCTCTTCATTTGTTCTCCGCTATTAGTTACTTTGGAGTGACTCTTTGTTGCATGTTGAGGGCTAGTAATATGATCCAATTATGTTATCCTTGTTGAGAGAACTTGCACTAGTGAAAGTATGAACCCTAGGCCTTGTCTACTATCATTGCAACACCGTTTATGCTCACGTTTACCACTTGCTACCTTGCTATTTTTATATTTTCAGTTTACAAAAACCTATATCTACCATCCATATTGCACTTGTATCACCATCTCTTCGCCGAACTAGTGCACCTATACAACTTACCATTGTATTGAGTGTGTTGGGGACACAAGAGACTCTTTGTTATTTGATTGCAGGGTTGCTTGAGAGAGACCATCTTCATCCTACGCCTCCCACGGATTGATAAACCTTAGGTCATCCACTTGAGGGAAATTTGCTACTGTCCTACAAACCTCTGCACTTGGAGCCCCAACAACGTCTACAAGAAGAAGGTTGCGTAGTAGACATCAAGGAGATTTCGACACGCCCCCTACATGGCGCGCAAAATGTCGGATTTAGGGCTCCGCAAAACCCAAGAAGTTCGAACACAGGGGCATGAACGAAGATCTCTCCCGCCCACGTCTACCTAGCGCCTCGCCCTCGTCGGTGAAGAGATTCAAGCGAACAACAGATCGAACACGCAAGAGTTTACCCAGGTTCGGGCCACCGTGTGGTGTAAGACCCTACTTCCTACTTTGGTGGATTAGCCTCACGAGGGCTGGAATATGAGCTAGTACAGTGGTTCCTGAGCTCGGGAGGAGAGCTCAGGAGGGTCAGGAGGCCAGTGTTCTTGCTCCTTGCGTGGTGGCAAAGTGTCTGGATCGACCCCCCTTCACAGTGGGAATCCTAGCTACTTATATAGGCAGCCACGGTCCTCTTCCCCCGAAATGTTTAGGCGGGAAGGGATCCCACAACGGCCATTTTTGAGCGGGAACACATGGATGTTCCTACCCTGACAAAAGCAGTCTTCGCCTGCAAAAGGACCAGGCGGTGAGGCGGTGGTGGGCTCGACGGTGACATCCTCCTTGTCGTCCTTGCGGTCTTCGGTCTTGTTGCACCAATGGGGAAACCTTTGCCCCGCTCCTAGGGAACCTGCGGCTACGCTGTCCCCCTTGCACCGAAATGGCAACTGCGCTACTGGCGAGCGCTGGCACCTACTGGCGTGGTGCATCACTGCTGACATCACTGCCTCCTCCTGAGGCAGGCTTGGCCTTGGATTCTCCACCCCTCCGGAGCGCCTTGCTGAGGCCGCTCCTGAGGAGGTCTTGACATCGTTCTCCTCGCGAGGTTTAGCTCCCTGGCGAGGGTTTTGGGCAGCTGGTTGATCAGCTGGGCCGTACCAGGCCGCTATAGGAGCGCGTCGCGGCCCGCAGACAGGCAAGTCTGGGTACCCTAGTTCCCAGTACGCCGACAAAAGTGCTTGGCTTTGGGTTCAATCTTGTGGTGTCCTTTCCCAGTGACAGTAGGGCCAGCAAGGCACGTATAGTATTGTTGCCATCGAGGATAAAAAGATGGAGTTTATATCATATTGCTTGAGTTTATCCCTCTACATCATGTCATCTTGCTTAAGACGTTACTCTATTCTTATGAACTTAATACTCTAGATGCATGGTGGATATCGGTCGATGTGTGGAGTAATAGTAGTAGATGCAGAATCGTTTCAGTCTACTTTGTTACAGACGTGATGCCTATATATAATGATCGTGCCTAGATATTCTCGTAACTATGCGCTTTTCTATCAATTGCTCGACAGTAATTTGTTCACCCACTGTAGAATTCTGCTATCAAGAGAGAAGCCACTAGTGAAACCTATGGCCCTCGGGTCTATCTTTATCATATTACTTTTCCTTCAACTAGCTAATTTCTGTTGCCGTTGCTTATTTGCTTTCTTTACTTTTTGTTTCTATACCAAAAATACCAAAAATATTATCCTATCCTATCTATCAGATCTCACTCTCGTAAGTGACCGTGAAGGGATTGACAACCCCTTATCGCGTTGGCTGCGAGGTTCTTATTTGTTTGTGCAGGTGCGAGGGACTCGCGCATGGTCTCCTACTGGATTGATACCTTGGTTCTCAAAAACTGAGGGAAATACTTACGCAACTGTGCTGCATCACCCTTTCCTCTTCGAGGGAATACAACGCAAGCTCGAGAAGTAGCAAGAAGAATTTCTGGCGCCGTTGCCGGGGAGATCTACGCAAAATTCATATACCAAGTACCTATCACAAACCCTTATCCCTCGCACTATATTATTTACCTCTCGTTTTCTTCTCCCCCACTTCAACTTTGCCGTTTTATTCGCCCTTCTTCTTCCGTGTGTTTACCATTCGCTTTTCCTTGCCGTCATGGCTAGCATGCCTATCATTATCAATACTCCCGAGAGTGAGGTTCTTAATTTTAAACAAAGGGAGGAAGAAAATCTAAAAGATGCTTGGTATAGAATTTGCAATGCTCAAAATAGATCTACTAGGGAGCTTTCCACTTCTGTGCTTCTTCGTAATTTTTATGTTGGCATCACTCTGTGGAATAGATATATTCCTGATACCATTACCTGAGGGAATTTCTTGGGTAGCCATACTTTTGATTCTTATAATGCTATGACAGAATTGTTTGGCCCACCACCTCTCCTGGTTAACGGAACTGTTTTGACTTTGGAACATGTTATGCAAAGGCTTGAAATTATTGAAAACAGAGTTGCTACTGTAGAGTTGGTTGAGAGTTTGGATAAAAAGATCCACAACAAAATTACCCAGTATGGATCTAAGGTAGGAGTTATTCTATTTTCTTAAAGAAAAAGAACCTATAGTTAAAGAGAGAATAGATGAAGATTCCACTAGAATCGATAAACTTGAGGATATTATCACTAATGTAGGGTCTACTCTTTCTGCTGTGAAAAATACTTCAAATCCCTCTATCACTAAATTGGCCAAGTTTATATATGTTCCTAAAAATAAGGGTGAATCATCTAGTGGCCTAGTTTGGCAACACATTTTTTCTAAAACTATAGTAAGTGAAAACCTCGGTATTCAAATGCGTGGGCAATGGATACTTCAGTTTTTAGAAACCATGGTTTTTCTCAGCTTTTGCAAAACTATGAAAGTGTTTGGCAAACGCAGTATTCCTCACTTTCCCTAAACTGAACTCAGATGTACTGAAGGACAAGGAGTTACAATGACCTAATTAGCCTGTGCATGCAAATGGCTGCCGCATGCATGTAGCCTTGCGACTCCTAGAAGCTAGGATGTGTAGTAGAGTTACGTACCATCTCTTGTATCCCTGACCACATAGAACTAATCACTGTTCGACTGCTCGCTCCAACGGTCGATCGGTCCAAGCCTCGGCTTGCGCGTGTTTCCAGATGGTGTTGTACTATTGTACAACTACTTGCTGTACATGTATAAATGATGACCGGAAGAAGAAGTCGAGAAAGCGTTTCTCGGTTTAACAAAAAAAGAGGTCAAGACCTCTTTTTCAAATACTGCAAAAATACCACAGTATCAGATATACTACGGTTTATAAAGCTAAAGTATTAATTCATGCCAAACGCGTCAAAGTATTTAAAACCAGTGTTTTTTCTCAAAACCATGGTATCCTTGTAAAACTTCAAAAATACTGAGCTGCCAAACGCAACCTAAGGAAACTGCGGATCTCAAATCCATAAGTGTTCATCCCAACTTTCTCACTTTCGCTAGGGAACCTTTTACTACAAATGTATTTCTTGATTTCTTGCCTAGAAGTTTGATTATTAATAAGGACGAAGAAATTCCTAAGAATTATAAGTGTTTAATCAAAGAATTTCCTAACAAAGATAGCAATACCGAGATCTATTCTTGTATCGTGCCTAGCTAGGGGCGTTAAACGATAGCGCTTGTTGGGAGGCAACCCAATTTTATTTTCTTTGTTTTTGCTTCTGTTTAGGAATAAATATAGCATATAGCTTCTGTTTAGATGTGGTTTTGTGTTTTAATTAGTGTTTGTGCCAAGTAGAACCTTTGGGAAGACTTGTGTGAAGTTTATATGATCATGTTGTAAAAAACAGAAACTTTAGCGCTCGCGAGATTGGCTGTCATTTTTTACTAGAGAGTGCTTTTTAGTCGATTCTTTTTTGTAGATAATTAATATACAAATTCCTCACGTCCACAAAGTTATTTTTTTTGAGTTACAGAAGTATTCAAAAGTTACATATTACTATAGACTGTTCTGTTTTTGACAGATTCTGTTTTTCGTGTGTTGTTTGCTTATTTTGATGAATCTATGAGTAGCATCGGGGGGTATGAATCATAGAGAAGTTGGAATACAGTAGGTTTAACACCCATATATACAAAGAATGAGTTCATTACAGTACCCTTTAGTGGTGGTTTGTTTTCTTATACTAACGGAGCTCACGAGATTTTTGGCTAAGTTTTGTGTTGTGAAGTTTTCAAGTTTTGAGTATGGATTTGATGTACTATGGTACAAAGAGTGGCAAGCGCCTAAGCTTGGGGATGCCCAAGGAAAACCAAGGTAAAGTTCAAGGATAACCAAAAGCCTAAGCTTGGGGATGCCCCGGGAAGGCATCCCCTCTTTCGTCTTCGTCTATCAGTAACTTTACTTGAGACTATATTTTTATTCACCACATGATATGTGTTTTGCTTGGAGCGTCATGTATGATTTGAGTCTTTACCTTTTAGTTTGCCACAATCATCCTTGCTGGACACACCTTTTTGAGAGAGATAAATATGAATCGGAATTTATTAGAATACTCTATGTGCTTCACTTATATCTTTTAAGCTAGATTGTTTTGCTCTAGTAATTCACTTATATCTTTTAGAGCACGGTGGTGGTTTCATTTTGTAGAAATTATTGATCTCTCTTGATTCAATTATATCCTTTTGAGAGTCTTTTAGAACATCAAGGTAATGTTCTTTGGTTATAAAAATAGTCCTAATATGATAGGCATCCAAGATGAGTATAGTAAAAACTTTCATATAAGTGCATTGAATGCTATGAGAAGTTTGATACTTGATGATTGTTTTGAGATATGAGGATGGTGATATTAGAGTCATGCTAGTGGAGTAATTTTGAATTTGAGAAACACTTGTGTTAAAGTTTGTGATTCCCTTAGCATGCACGTATGGTGAACTATTATGTGACGAAGTTGGAGCATGATTTATTTATTGAGTGTCATCATTTGTGTGGAGGTCGGGATCGCGCGATGGTTAACTCCTACCAACCCTTCCCCTAGGAGCATGCGTTGAGTACTTTTTTTATAACTCATAAATTTTTCCAATAAGTATATGAGTTCTTTATGACTAATGTTGAGTCCATGGATTATACGCACTCTCACCCTTCCACCATTGCTAGCCTCTCTTGTACCGCGCAACTTTCGCCGATACCATATACCCACCATATACCTTCCTCAAAACAGCCACTATACCTACCTATCATGGCATTTCCATAGCCATTCCGAGATACATTGCCATGCAACTTTCCACTGCTCCGTTCATATGACATGCTTCATCATCATTCACATAGAGTCATATTTTGTTCTAGCTTCGAGTTGTAATCCTTGAGTTGTAAGTAAATAAAAGTGTGATGATCTTCATTATTAGAGCATTGTCCCATGTGAGGAAACAAAAAAAAGGAGAGAGAAAGGCCAAAAAAAGAGATGGCCCCAAAAAAAGAGGGGGCTAAAAAAAGAAAGAAAGAAAAGTCCCTCCAAAAAAAGAGAGAGGGGCAATGCTACTATCCTTTTCCACACTTGTGCTTCAAAGTAGCACCATAATCTTCATTATAGAACTTGGCTTGTATATTCCTATGACGGGCTTCCTCAAATGCCCTAGGTCTTCATGAGCAAGCAAGTTGGATGCACACCCACTTAGTTTCTTTTGTTGAGCTTTCATACATTTCTAGCTCTAGTGCATCCGTTGCATGGCAATCTCTACTCACTCACATTTATATCTATTGATGGGCATCTCCATAGCCCATTGATACGCCTAGTCGATGTGAGACTATCTCCCTCCTTTTTGTCTTCTCCACAACCACCACTCTATTCCACCCATAGTGTTATATCCATGGCTCACGCTCATGTATTGCGTGAAAGTTGAAAGGTTTGAAAGAATAGAGTATGAAAACAAGTGATTGGCTGAAACCGGGGTTGTGCATGATATGAATATTTTGTGTGATGAAGAGGGAGCATAGCCAGACTATATGATTTTGTAGGGATAACTTTCTTTAGCCATGGTATTTTGAGAAGACATGATTGCTTTGTTAGTATGCTTGAAGTATTGTTATTTCTTATGTCAATATAGACTTTTATCTTGAATCTTTCAGATCTGAACATTCATGCCACAATAAAGAGAATTACATTGAAAATTATGTTGGTTAGCATTCCACATCAAAAATTCTGTTTTTATCATTTACCTACTCAAGGACGAGCAGTAATTAAGCTTGGGGATGCTTGATACGTCTCTAATGTATCTATAATTTTTGATTGTTCCATGCTATTATTTATAATGTTTTGGATGTTTAATGGGCTTTGTTATACACTTTTATATTATTTTTGGGACTATCCTATTAACCCAAAGGCCGAGTCTAGATTGCTGTTTTTTTGCCTATTTGAGGGTTTTACAGAAAAGGAATATCAAACGGAGTCCAAACGGAATGAAACCTTCGGGAGAGATATTTTTGGAGCGATATCTTCACAGGAGAGTTGAGAACCACGGAATAGGGCACACGTGGCATCCACGAGGGTGGGGGCGCCCCCCCTATAGGGCGCGCCCCTGCCTCGTGGGCCCCACGTTGGTCCCCCGATGCCCTCCTTCCTCCTATATATACCCATGTACCCCGAAAACATCATAAGAGGAGAAAAAAAACCCTAATTCCACCGCCGCAACCTTCTGTTCCCGTGAGATCTGCTACCTCTTGTGCTTGCGTTGTATTCCCTCGAAGAGGAAAGGGAGATGCAGCACAGTAGCGTAAGTATTTCCCTCAGTTTTTGAGAACCAATGTATCAATCTAGTAGGAGACCACATGCTAGTCCCTCGCACCTGCACAAACAAATAAGAACTTTGCAGCCAATGCGATAAGGGGTTGTCAATCCCTTTACGATCACTTACGATAGTGAGATCTGATAGAGATGATAGTTTATATTTTTGGTATTTTGTAGTTTAATAAAACAGCAAATAAACAACGACAAAAGAAATTAACGGGAAAGTAATATGATAGAGATAGACCCGGGGGCCATAGTTTTCACTAGTGGCTTCTCTCATGATAGCAGTATTCTACGACGGGTAAACAAATTACTGCCGGGCAATTGATAGAAAAGCGAATAATTATGAGACTATCTAGGCATGATCATTGTATATAGGCATCACGTCCGAGACAAGTAGACCGACTCCTGCCTGCATCTACTACTATTACTCCACACATCGACCGCTATCCAGCATGCATCTAGTGTATTAAGTTCATACGAACAGAATAACACCTTAAAAAAGATGACATGATCTAGAGGGATAAACTCAAGCAATATGATGAACACCCCATCTTTTTATCCTCGAAGGCAATAATACAATACGTACCTTGCTGCCCCTACTGTCACTGGGAAAGGACATCGCAAGATTGAACCCAAAGCCAAGCACTTCTCCCATTGCAAGAACTATAGATCTAGTAGGCCAAACCAAACCAATAATTCGAAGAGACTTGTGTAACGCCCCGAACACACCCGTCGGTGATCGTTACTCCTGGCGGGATCTAGACTGGCCCCACATATCAATACTAGTATTTTCTGCGCACTTTGTCCTCACTCGTGCGCACCCAGGAGCAACTTCCCGGTCGGTCACCCATCCTGAAACTACTCCAAGCTGAGCACGCTTAACTTTGGAGTTCTTTCCGAATGGGCTCCCGGAAAAAAGGAATTCCTTATTGATATGAGTAGTCTATCATCCCTAATAAGCCAGGCTATCACATACACCCCCACTCAGAGGAACCGACGTCCTCGTCGGGCCACATGAGCGTTCCCTCTTGGCACAAACATCTGTGCTTCCAGGACAGCACATGTGCCATGCCGTGTGCCACGATGGGTCACAAACGTCATGCACAACATGACTGAAAACTGTCCGCAAACATCCGTGTAACCATGAGGGTCGACTCTGTTACCAACTTGTAACGCCCCGAACACACCCGTCGGTGGTCGTTACTCCTGGCGGGATCTAGACTGGCCCCACATATCAATACTAGTCTTTTCTGCGCACTTTGTCCTCACTCGTGCGCACCTAGGAGCAACTTCCCAGTCGGTCACCCATCCTCAAACTACTCCAAGCTGAGCACGCTTAACTTTGGAGTTCTATCCGAATGGGCTCCCGGAAAAGAAGGAATTCCTTATTGATATGAGTAGTCTATCATCCCTAATAAGCCAGGCTATCACAACTTGCAAGGATATTATGAGCACACATAAAAAGTTCAGAGAAGAACCAAATATCTTTCATAGATAACCTTGATCGTAAACTCACAATTCATCGGATCTCAAAAAACACACCGCAAAAAGAGATTACATCGAATAGATCTCCTCGAAGACCGAGGAGAACTTTGTATTGAGATCCAGAGACAGAGAAGAAGCCATCTAGATACTAGCTATGGACCCGAAGGTCTATGGTAAACTACTCACAACTCATGGTGAGGGCGATGATGATGATGATGAAGGCCTCCGTGATGGATCCCCCTCCCGGAACAGGCTCCAAGATGGGATCTCCACAGGAACAGCAACTACGGCGGTGGAATTATTGTTTTCTCTCTGTTCACGGCGTTTATGGGGTACGTGGGTATATATAGGAAGAAGAGGGGCACCAGGGGCCACCGGGGCTGCCCTCGAGGCAGGGGGCACGCCCTGGGAAGGGGGACGCGCCCCCACCCTCGAGGGTGGCCCTTCTGTCTCCTGGCTTGGCCCCAAAGTCTATCCTGCGTGATTTCCTCCAAAAATATCTCTCGCGAAGGTTTCATTCCGTTTGGACTCCATTTGATATTCCTTTTCTACAAAACCCTTAAATAGGCAAAAAAACACCAATCCGGACTGGGCCTTTGGGTTAGTAGGTTAGTCCCAAAAATGATATAAAAGTGAATGATAAATCCCATTAAACATCCAAGACTTCATAAATAATAGCATGGAACAATAAAAAAATCATAGATATGTTGGAGACGTATCAAGCATCCCCAAGCTTAATTCCTGCTCGTCCTCGAGTAGGTAAATGATAAAGAAAGAATTTTTGATGTGGAATGCTAACCAATATAGTTTTTCAATGTAACTCTCTTAATTGTGGCATGAATGATCAGATCTGAAGGTTTCAAGATAAAAGTCTATATTGACATAAGAAATAACAATACTTCAAGTAATACTAACAAATCAATCATGTCTTCTCAAAATACTATGGCTAAAGAAAGTTATCCCTACAAAATCATATGGTCTGGCTATGCTCCCTCTTCATCACACAAAATATTCATATCATGCACAACCCCGATTTCAGCCAAGCACTTGTTTTCATACTCTATTCTTTTCAAACCTTTCAATTTTCATGCAATACATGAGCGTGAGCCATGGATATAGCACTATGGGTGGAATAGAGGTGGTAGTGGAGAAGACAAAAAAGAGGAAGATAGTCTCACATCGACTAGGTGTATCAATGGGCCATGGAGATGCCCATCAATAGATATCAATGTGAGTGAGTAGGGATTGCCATGCAACGAATGCACTAGAGCTAAATATGAATGAAATATCAACAAAAGAAACTAGTGGGTGTGCATCCAACTTGCTTGCTCACGAAGACCTAGGGCATTTGAGGAAGCCCATTGTTGGAATATACAAGCCAAGTTCTATAATGAAAATTCCCACTAGTATATGAAAGTGACTAATCATGAGACTCTCTACAATGAAGATCATGGTGCTACTTTGAAGCACAAGTGTGGAAAATGATAGTAGCATTGTCCCTTCTCTCTTTTCTCTCTCTTTTTTTGGAGGGGCTTTCTCATTTTTTATTTTTTTATTAGCCCCTCTCTACATTTTTTGGGCCATCTCCTTTCTTTTTTTATTGGCCTTTCCTCACAAGGGACAATGCTCTAGTAATGATGATCATCACACTTTTTATTACAACACGATACTACAACAAGTATGACTCTACATGAATGCCTCCGGCGGTGTGACATGTATGAAAAATTAGGCATGGTGGCTTTGCCACAACTACTATGTCAACTACATGATCATGCATGGCACTATGACAATATGATGCGTGTCATATGAATGGAACGGTGGAAAGTTGCATGGCAATATATCTTGGAATGGCTATGGAAATGCCATGATAGGTAGGTATGGTGGCTGTTTTGAGGAAGGATATATAGTGGTTTATGGTACCGGCGAAAGTTGCGCGGTACAGGAGAGGCTAGCAATGATGGAAGGGTGAGAGTGTGTATAATCTATAGACTCAACATTAGTCATAAGAACCCATATACTTATTGCAAAAAATTACGAGTCATCAAAAACAAAGTAATCAACGCATGCTCCTAGGGGGGGGGGGGTTGGTAGGAGTTAACCATCGCGCGCCCCCGACCTCCACACAAAGGTTGGCACTCTACAAATACCTCCTGCTCTAACTTCGTCACATAGCGGTTCACCATACGTGCATGATACGGGAATCGCTAACCTTAACACAAGTATTCTTAAATTTCATAATAACTCCATTAGCTTGACTCTAATATCACTATCCTCATGTCTCAAAACAATTATCAAGCCTCCAACATCTCATTCTATTCAATGCACTTGGTGTGAAAAATTTACTACATTGACATTGGATGTTTATCATGTGAAGACTAGTTTCTTTAGCCTAAACACATTACCATGTTGTTTTAATAGACTCTCAAATAGATCTAAGTGAAGCATGAGAGTTCAACAATTTCTACAAAATATAACCACCGCCATGCTCTAAAGGATATAAGTGAAGCACTAGAGCAAAAACTATTCAACTCAAAAGATATAAGTGAAGCACATAGAGTGTTCTAATAATTTCTAGGCCATATTTAACTCTCAAAAATAGGTGTGTCCAGCAAGGATTATTGTGGCAAACTAACAAGGAAAGACCAAATTATACATGACGCTCCAAGCAAAACACATAGCATGTTGCGAATAAAAATATAGCTGCAAGTATAGTTACCGATGGATGAAGACGAAAGAGGGGATGCCTTCCCGGGGCATCCCCAAGCTTAGGCTTTTGATTATCTTGATTTTACTTGGGGTTCCATGGGCATCCCCAAGCTTGGGCCTTTGCTAATTCTTGTTCCATAGTCCATCAAAGCAATACTCAAAACTTGAAAACTTCACAACACAAAACTTAGAAAAAAATTCTTGTGAGCTCCGTTAGTAAGAGAAAGCAAACCACTACTCAAATGTACAGCAAGTAATTCATTCATTGTTTATATTGGTGTTAAACCTACTCTATTGCAAGTTCTCTATGGTTCATATCTTCCAATATTACTCATAGATGCATTGGAATAAGCGAACAAGACACGAAAAACAGAATCTGTCAAAAATAGAACAGTATGTAGTAATCTGCTTGGTTCGCCTACTTCTGGAACTTCAAAAAATTCAAACTAAATTGGTAAATTTGCGCAACTTGTCTACCAATCAGCAACAAGAAGAATCAACTAAAAATCACGCTCCAGTGAAATCTTAAGACTACTTTAGCGAGCGCTAATGATTCTGTTTTTCACAGCAAGATCAAATAAACTTCACACAAGTCTTACCAAAGGTTCTACTTGGCACAAACACTAAACAAAACATGAAAACACATATAATAAGAGGCTAGATGCAATATTTATTCCCTAACAGCAACAAAAGCAAAAAACATAAAATTGGGTTGCCTCCCAACAAGCGCTATCGTTTTACGCCCCTAGCTAGGCACGATACAAGATAGATCTACGTATTGCCATCTTTGGAAGGCAATCCATAAGTGGCTCTCATGATAGATTCATATGGTAATTTGATTTTCTTTCTAGGAAAGTGTTCCATACCTTTCCTTAACGGAAATTGGAATCTAATATTTCCTTCCTTCATATCAATAATTGCACCAATCGTTCTAAGGAAAGGTCTACCAAGAATAATAGGACATGAAGGATTGCAATCTATATCGAGAACAATGAAATCTACGGGCACATAATTCCTATTGGCAACAATAAGAACATCATTAATTATTCCCATAGGTTTCTTAATAGTGGAATCCGCAAGATGCAAATTCAAATAACAATCATCAAGCTCATGGAACCCTAGCAAATCACACAAAGTTTTTGGGATAGTGGAGACACTTGCACCCAAATCACGCAAAGCATAGCATTCATGATCTTTTATTTTTATTTTTATAGTAGGTTCCCGTTCATCATAAAGCTTTCTAGGTATAAAAACTTCCAACTCAAGTTTTTCTTCATAAGATTGCATCAAAGCATCAACTATATGTTTAGTGAAAGCTTTATTTTGACTATAAGCATGCGGAGAATTTAGCACGGATTGCAACAAGGAAATACAATCAATCAAAGAGCAATTTTCATAATTGAATCCCTTGAAATCCAAAGTAGTGGGTTCATCAATATGCAAAGTTTTAATCTCTTCAACCCCACTTTTAGCAATTTTAGCATCAAGATCTAAAAACTCTGAATTATTGGGACACCTTAGAGCAAAATCATCTCCACTCCTATTTTCATCAAGATCAATACTAGAAAACAAGGATCTAATAGGAGACACATCATAAACTTTCAGATCTTCATCTTTATTTTCACGATAACCCAAAGAGCACGATTTAATATAATCTTCTCTTTTAGCACGCATTCTAGCGGTTCTTTCTTTGCATTCATCAATGGAAATTCTCATGGCTTTGAGAGACTCATTGGTATCATGCTTAGGTGGGATAGATCTAAGTTTCAAAGAATCAACATCAAGAGTAATTCTATCCACACTTCTAGCCAATTCATCAACCTTAAGCAATTTCTCTTGAAGCAAAGCATTGAAATTCTTTTGCGAGAACATAAACTCCTTAACACTAGTTTCAAATTCAGAAGGCATCTTTCCATAAGAGTTGTTGTAGAAATTACCATAATTATTAGAGGAATTACTAGGAAAAGGCCTAGGATTAAAATTACCTCTATAAGCATTGTTACCAAAATTATTCCTACCAACAAAATTCACATCCAAAGATCCATTGTTATTCTCAATCAAAGTGGACAAAGGCATATCATTAGGATCAGAAGAAGCACTCTTAGCAGCAAATAATTTCATAAGTTCATCTATCTTTCCACTCAAAACACCAATTTCTTCAATAGCATGCACTTTTTTACTAGTAGATCTTTCGGTGTGCCATTGAGAATAATTAACCATAATATTATCTAGGAGTTTGGTAGCTTCTCCTAAGGTGGTTTCCATGAAAGTGCCTCCCGCGGCCGAATCTAAAAGATTTCTAGAAGCAAAATTCAAGCCAACATAAAAGTTCTGAATAATCATCCATAGATTCAAACCATGTGTAGGGCAATTACGTATCATTAATTTCATTCTCTCCCAAGCTTGTGCAACATGCTCATGATCTAGTTGCTTAAAATTCATAATATCATTTCTAAGAGAGATGATCTTAGCAGGAGGGAAATACTTAGAGATAAAAGCATCTTTATACTTATTCCATGAATCAATACTATTTCTAGGCAAAGAGGAAAACCAAGTTTTAGCACGATCTCTAAGTGAAAATGGAAATAACTTCAATTTAACAATATCGTTATCCGTATCCCTTTTATTTTGCATATCACACAAATCAACAAAGTTGTTTAGATGGGTAGCGGCATCTTCACTAGGAAGGCCGGAGAATTGATCTTTCATGACAAGATTCAACAAAGCAGCATTGATCTCACAAGATTCAGCATCGGTAATAGGAGCAATCGGAGTGCTAATAAAATCATTGTTGTTGGTATTGGAAAAGTCACACAATTTGGTATTGTCCTGAGCCATAGTGACAAGCAAGCAATCCAACACACACAAGCGAACAAGAAGCAAGCGAACAAAAACAGACGGCAGAAGAAGGGCGAATAAAACGGCAAAGGTGAAGTGGGGGAGAGGAAAACGAGAGGCAAATAAATGTAATGCGAAGGATAAGGGTTTGTGATAGGTACTTGGTATATGACTTTTGCGTAAGCCTCCCCGGCAATGGCGCCAGAAATTCTTCTTGCTACCTCTTGAGCTTGCGTTGTATTCCCTCGAAGAGGAAAGGGAGATGCAGCACAGTAGCGTAAGTATTTCCCTCAGTTTTTGAGAACCAAGGTATCACTCCAGTAGGAGACCACGCGCCAGTCCCTCGCACCTGCACAAACAAATAAGAACTTCGCAGCCAACGTGATAAGGGGTTGTCAATCCCTTTACGGTCACTTACAATAGTGAGATCTGATAGAGATGATAGTTTATATTTTTGGTTTTTTTTAGTTTAATAAAACAGCAAATAAACAACGGCAAAAGAAATTAACGGGAAGTAATATGATAGAGATAGACCCGGGGGCCATAGTTTTCACTAGTGGCTTCTCTCATGATAGCAGTATTCTATGGCGGGTAAACAAATTACTGTCGAGCAATTGATAGAAAAGCAAATAATTATGAGACTATCTAGGCATGATCATTGTATATAGGCATCACGTCCGAGACAAGTAGATCGACTCCTGCCTGCATCTACTACTATTACTCCACACATCGACCGCTATCCAGCATGCATCTAGTGTATTAAGTTCATACGAACAGAGTAACGCCTTAAGAAAGATGGCATGATGTAGAGAGATAAACTCAAGCAATATGATGGAAACCCCATCTTTTTATCCTCGATGGAAACAATACAATACGTGCCTTGGAGCCCCTACTGTCACTGGGAAAGGACACCGCAAGAGTGAACCCATAGCCAAGCACTTCTCCCATTGCAAGAACTATAGATCTAGTAGGCCAAACCAAACCAATAATTCGAAGAGACTTGCAAGGATATTATGAGCACACATAAAAAGTTCAGAGAAGAATCAAATATCTTTCATAGATAACCTTGATCGTAAACTCACAATTCATCGGATCTCGACAAACACACCGCAAAAAGAGATTGCGTCGAATAGATCTCCTCGAAGACCAAGGAGAACTTTGTATTGAGATCCACATAGAGAGAAGAAGCCATCTAGATACTAGCTACGGACCCGAAGGTCTGTGGTAAACTACTCACAACTCATGGTGAGGGTGATGATGATGATGATGAAGGCCTCCGTGATGGATCCCCCTCTCGGAACAGGCTCCAAGATGGGATCTCCACGGGAACAGCAGCTACGGCGCTGGAATTAGGGTTTTCTCTCTGTTCACGGAGTTTCTGGGGTACGTGGGTATATATAGGAATAAGAGGGGCACCAGGGGCTGCCCTCGAGGCAGGGGCGCGCCCTGGGAAGGAGGGCGCGCTCCCCACCCTCGAGGGTGGCCCTTCTGTCTCCTGGCTTGGCCCCGAAGTCTATCCTACGTGATTTCCTCCAAAAATATCTCTCGCGAAGGTTTCATTCCGTTTGGACTCCGTTTGATATTCCTTTTGTGCAAAACCCTGAAATAGGCAAAAAACAGCAATCTGGACTGGGCCTTTGGGTTAGTAGGTTAGTCCTAAAAATGATATAAAAGTGAATGATAAAGCCCATTAAACATCCAAGACTTCATAAATAATAGCATGGAACAATCAAACATCATAGATACGTTGGAGACGTATCAAGATCCCATCTTGGGGCCTATTCCGGAGCTCCGCCGGAGAGGGGATCTACCACGGAGTGCTTCTACATCAACACCATCGCCTCACCATGAGTTGTGAGTAGTTTACCGCAGACCTTCGGGTCCATAGTTAGTACCTAGATGGCTTCTTCTCTCTCTTTGGATCTCAATACCAAGTTCTCATCGGTCTTCGAGGAGATCTATTCGATGTAATCTCTTTTTGCGGTGGGTTTGCCGAGATCCGATGAATTGTGGGTTTATGATCAAGATTATCTATGAGAAATATTTGGTTCTTTTCTGAATTCTTTTATGTATGATTATAATATCCTTGCAAGTCTCTTCGAATTATTGGTTTGGTTTGGCCTACTAGATCTATAGTTCTTGCAATGGGAGAAGTGCTTGGCTTTGGGTTCAATCTTGCGGTGTCCTTTCCCAGTGGTAGTAGGGGCAGCAAGGCACGTATTGTATTGTTGCCATCGAGGATAAAAAGATGGGGTTTATATCATATTGCTTGATTTTATCCCTCTACATCATGTCATCTTGCTTAAGGCGTTACTCTGTTCTTATGAACGTAATACTCTAGATGCATGCTGGATAGCGGTCGATGTGTGGAGTAATAGTAGTAGATGTAGAATTGTTTAAGTCTACTTGTCACGGACGTGATGCCTATATATAATGATCATGCCTAGATATTCTCATAAGTATTCGCTTTTCTATCAATTGTTCGACAGTAGAATTCTGCTATCATGAGAGAAGCCACTAGTGAAACCTATGGCCTCCGAGTCTATTCTCAACATATCAATCTACAATCTACTTTACTTTTCCGTTTTTACTTTTTGTTCTTATATCCAAAAATACCAAAAATATTAAACTATCATATTTATCAGATCTCACTTTCGTAAGTGACCGTAAAGGGATTGGCAACCCCTTATCGCGTTGGCTGCGAAGTTCTTATTTGTTTGTGAAGGTGCGAGGGACTCGCGCGTGGTCTCCTACTGGATTGACACCTTGGTTCTCAAAAACTGAGGGAAATACTTATGCTACCATGCTGCATCACCCTTTCCTCTTCGAGGGAATACAACGCAAGCTCGAGAAGTAGCACGCTACGAGTGAGAAAATATCATCGTAGTCAACACCTTGAACTTGGCAAAAACCTTTCGCAACAAGTTGAGTTTTGTCGACAGTGATATTACCATCAGCGTCTGTCTTCCACTTGAAGATCCATTTATTCTCAATGGCTTGCCGATCATAGGGCAAGTCCACCAAAGTCCACACTTTGTTCTCATACATGGATTCTGTCTCAGATTTGATGGCCTCAAGCCATTTATTGGAATCTGGGATCATCATAGATTCTTCATAGTTCGAAGGTTCGCCGTTGTCTAACAACATGACTTACAAGACAGAGTTACCGTACAACTCTGGTGCGGTACGTGTTCTGGTCGACCTTCGAGGTTCGGTAGTACCTTGATCCGAAGTTTCATGATCATTATCATTAGCTTCTTCTCTAGTTGGTGTAGGCATCACTGGAACGATTTTCTTTGATGATCTACTTTCCAATTCGAGCGAAGGTACAATTACCTCATCAAGTTCTACTTTCCTCCCACTCACTTCTTTCGAGAGAAACTCCTTCTCTAGAAAGGACCCATTCTAAGCAACAAAATCTTGCATTTGGATCTGTAGTAGAAGGTGTACCCAACAGTTTCTTTTGGGTATCCTATGATGGCGCACTTCTCCGATTTGGGTTCGAGCTTATCAGGCTGAAGTTTTTTCACATAAGCATCGCAACCCCAAACTTTAAGAAATGACAGCTTTGGTTTCTTGCCAAACCACGGTTCATACGGTGTCGTCTCAACGGATTTAGATGGTGCCCTATTTAACATGAATGCGGTTGTCTCTAATGCACAACACCAAAATGATAAAGGCATGGTAAGACATCATAGAACGCACCATATCCAATAGAGTACGGTTATGATGTTCGTACACACCATTACGCTGTGGTATTCCAGGTGGCATGAGCTATGAAACTATTCCACATTGTTTCAAATGAAGACCAAACTCGTAACTCAAATATTCGCCTCCGTGATCAGATCGTAGAAACTTTATTTTCCTGTTTACAATGATTCTATACTTCACTCTGGAATTCTTTGAACTTTTCAATTGTTTAATACTTGTGTTTCATTAAGTAGACATACTCATATCTACTCAAATTATCTGTGAAGGTGGGAAAATAACGATACTCGCCGTGTGCTTCAACACACATCGGACCACATACATCAGTATGTATAATTTCCAATAAGCCATTAGCTCGCTCCATTGTTCCGGAGAACGGAGTTTTGTCCATCAGCATGGAGTTTCTTCATGCGCTTTACAACAATATGACCTAAACGGCAGTGCCCCAAGTATGTTGCACGATCATTATCAACTCTGCATCTTTTGGCTTCAATATTATGAATATGTGTATTACAACGATTGATATTCAATAAACCATTCACCTTGGGTGTATGACCATAGAAGGTTTTATTCATGTAAACAAAATAACAATCTCTGACTTAAATGAATAACCATATTGCAATAAACACGATCCAATCTTGTTCATGCTCAACGCAAACACCAAATAATGTTTACTTATGTTTAACATTAATCCCGAAAGTATAGGGAGGATGCCATGATGATCGTATCAATCTTGGAACTACTTCCAACACACATCGTTTCCTCACCCTCAACTAGTGTCCGTTTATTCAGCAACTCCTCATTCGAGTTAACAATCTTGGCAACCAAACAAGTATCATCTCGTTACCGGCAAGTCTCTTTAATCATTCTGTAATACATCATCCCAAGACTAACTCATTAGTCATTTTCTTGCAAGGCTTATTATGATGTGTATTACCAAGGGGGGGGTGGGGGGGCAGAGATACCTCTCCGATACTTGGAGTGACAAATCCTAATCTTGATCTATGCCAACTCAACAAACACCTTCGGAAATACCTGTAGAGCATCTTTATAACCACCCATTTACGTTGTGAAGTTTGATAGCACACAAGGCATTCCTTAGGTATACGGAAGTTGCCTAATCTCATAGTCGAAGGAATATGTATTTGACATGAAGAAAGCAATAGCAATAAAACTAAACGATCATTATGCTAAGCTAACGGGTGGGTTGATACGTCTCCAATGTATTTACTTTTCCAAACACTTTTACCCTTGTTTTGGACTCTAACTTGCATGATTTGAATGGAACTAACCCTGACTGACGATGTTTTCAGCAGAATTGCCAAGGTGTTATTTTTGTGCAGAAATAAAAGTACTCCGAATGACCTAAAAATCAACGGAGAATATTTTTGGAATATATAAAAAATACTGACGAAAGAATCAAGACCAGGGGGCCCACACCCTGTCCACAAGGGTGGGGGCGCGCCCACCCGCTGGACGCCCCCCTGTCTCGTGGGCCCCCTGAGGCTCCACCGACCCCGACTCCAACTCCATATATTCACTTTCGAGGAGAAAAAATCAGAGAGAAGGATTCATCGCGTTTTACGATATGGAGCTGCCGCCAAGCCCTAATCTCTCTCGGGATGGCTGATCTGGAGTCCGTTCGGGGCTCCGGAGAGTGGAGATCGCCGCCGTCATCATCATCAACCTTCTTCCATCACCAGTTTCATGATGCTCACCGTCGTGTGTGAGTAATTCCATCGTAGGCTTGCTGGACGGTGATGGGTTGGATGAGATTTACCATGTAATTGAGTTAGTTTTGTTAGGGGTTGATCCCTAGTATCCATTATGTTCTAAGATTGATGTTGCTATGACTTTGCCATGCTTAATGCTTGTCACTAGGGCCCGAGTGCCATGATTTCAGATCTGAACCTATTATGTTTTCATGAATATATGTGAGTTCTTGATCCTATCTTGCAAGTCAATAGTCACCTACTATGTGTTATGATCCGGGAACCCCAAAGTGACAATAATCGGGACCACTCCTGGTGATAACTATAGTTTGAGGAGTTCATGTATTCACTAAGTGTTAATGCTTTGGTCCGGTACTCTATTAAAAGGAGGCCTTAATATCCCTTAGTTTCCAATCGGACCCCGCTGCCATGGGAGGGTAGGACAAAAGATGTCATGCAAGTTCTTTCCCATAAGCACATATGACTATATTCGGAATACTTGCCTACATTACATTGATGATCTAGAGCTAGTTTTGTGTCACCCTATGTTATAAATATTACATGAGGAATCGCATCGTCATAATTATCCATCACTGATCCAATGCCTGCGAGCTTTTCACATATCGATCTTTGCTTAGTTACTTTTCCGCTACCACTGTTACAATTACTACAAAACTGCTACTGTTACTTATGCCACTGTTACCGTTACTTCCATACTACTTTGCTATTAAATACTTTGCTGCAGATATTAAGTCTTTCAGGTGTGGTTGAATTGACAACTGAACTGCTAATACTTGAGAATATTCTTTGGCTCCCCTTGTGTCGAATCAATAAATTTGGGTTGAATACTCTACCCTCAAAAACTGTTGCGATCTCCTATACTTGTGGGTTAACATGGGTCTTGTCCATCACATCATTCTCCTAAAGATGTGATCCCGTTTTCAAATGACAACTCATGTCCATGGTTAGGAAACCTTAACCATCTTTTGATCAACGAGCTAGTCTATTAGAGGCTTCACTAGGAACGTAGTGCTTGTCTATGTATTCACACATGTATTAAGGTTTCCAATCAATACAATTCTAGCATGAATAATAAACATTTATCATGAATAAGTAAATATAATAATAACATTTTATTATTGCCTCTAGGGCATATTTCCATCAGATGCCCTGGTCACCATAGACTGGACTAGAGGAGCACAACAGGAGGGACACTGACAGGGAGACAAAGCCGAAGTCCATGAGGAAGCCTACCGGGGTCCAGCTGGAGGAGGCGAAGGCATCCACACCCAACACCCTGACAAATCGTTTTGCCGGGGAGAAGGCCATGTGCAGATGACGGTGCTGCCGATGCCTAGCTAACGGTGACGGTGCAATCGGCTTTCAACTTGAGTCTGTGTTGTAGCCTTCGTTCTTGGCGACTAGAGACTCGCTGCCCTCGTCCTCCCCACCGGTGTCCTCCTCGTCATTGTTGCTTGAGGATGAGCTTTCGTCGTCGGTCGAGCTCTCCGCGCAGCACCCTAAGCGAGCACCCGAGCGCCCGAAGACTTTGATGGAGCGTGGCCTCCATTAATTTGAAATGGAGAACGTGCCCCGCCACCATGTTATGGGCACAAGCAAAAGTTTTCCAGCCACGCCGAAGAAGCATGACATAGGGAAAGGGGAACTCTACTGCCAAGACCCCGATCCTAAGTCACACAGGTCTAGCCTGTAACACATCATATCACTTTGCGGCCTCACGCACGGTATCCCCACGGGTGCCACCTTACCTGGCCCGGGACCGTTTGCGCATTTTGGCACACGTATATGATAGTGTCGCTAGCATCCATATGACAGAGAACCCGGGCCGACATGACTAGTTATAAACCAAAAGTGGCACTAAATTACAGAGACAGGCATACATGACCCAGCAACGAACGTGTCGGTCATCAATGTATGAACCCAAGTTGTAGCAAGCTACAAGGACTTAAAGGAACAACGTGTGACATTTCCCCTAAGGGACAGACACGGGAACGAAGAAGGACACATGCCGGCCAGCCTAAGTGTTCCGGAGCAGTAGCAAGCTACCAAGGCTCAGTGGAAGCACCAGGAGACATTTCCCTGTACAATAGGCTACCAAGGGTAAACAACTAGGTGTCGGATCCCACACATAGCAATACACATTACCCGTACGCATAACATGCAAGTATGTGTTGTACAACATGGCATCACAACATAACTCAACAACTCATATAGATAAAGGCCCGGAAGAGCCATCATAGCATTTATTACAAAAAGAGGTCATATGACCCAGCATACAGAGCATACAGGCAACGGAAGCATAACATGTCTGAGTACAGACAACTACAAATGAAAAAGGCTGAGAAGCCTGACTATCTACAAGACCCTCCCAAGGGTATAAGATCGTAGCTGAGGTAACAAGCTAAACGTCGAAGTCCACGCGGAACCACTAGTGAGACTGAAGTCTCTCTGCAAAAACATAAATTAAGCAAACGTGAGTACAAAGGTACTCAGCAAGACTTACATCAGAACTATCTACATATGCATCAGTATCAACAAAAGGGTGGTGGAGTTTGACTGCAGCAAGCCAGCTTTGACTCGGTGGCTATCCTAAACTACGACTACAAGTAACTCTTTGAGGTGGCGCACACGAGTCCACATATTCACCAATCAATACACCACTATGGATCCGCTCCCGTCTCTCTACGAGAAGGCCATCCATAGCACTCACGCTTATCTTGCGTGTTTTAGAGTATCCACTTCCACTTGTCTATGAACTGTAAAGGTAACCCGGAAGTCCATCTCCGCGGACACGGCTATTCGAATAGATCATATATAACCCTGCAGGGGTGTACTTCTTCACACACACTCTCGCCACTTACCGCCATGTACACGTCATGTATCTCGGCAACCTTCAAGCGGAAGCCTGGCGAGGATGTCGGCCACGACCTGACTAACCACACAAGTATCTAGTCCAGGTTTATCGCCTATTTGGGTTCCATCCGTGGGGAGATCCGGCCGGGGTGTCGCTCACGGCCCCAAACGATGTGTACAGGGTTCCCGAGCCACCAAACGGGCGACTGGTACACCGTGCCACGTACCTGCCGCATCATAGCCCACCCCGAGGGTCAGCGCTGTGCACGACCTCCAGTAAACTACAAACACCAGATACTAATTGCAAATCCTGGACAGAGATCATGTTGATTAATAAGTCGAGAGAGTCAATTAAGGATCCCAATGTGTGGTAGTAGCAGTTTCATGGATCACAAACACAGAACTCAGTTCCTGAGGACGGCTGCAATGAGACAACCCACCATGTACTCCTACATGGCCTCTCATCGCTACCTTTACCAAATCGTGTTCACACACTTAGCTCTCAACAGTAGGACATGTTCACCACATTCCAATTCATCCTCGATGAATCAGACCTGACACAACTCTAAGCAATAGCAGACATAACCAGAAAGCATGAATGAGTAGGCACAACACGGCTCAAACAACTCCTACTCATGCTAGTGGGTTTCAACTATTTACTGTGGCAATGACAGGTCATGCAGTGGAAAAGGGGTTCAAGTACCGCAGCAGGTAACAGTTGAAGCGTTGTTGTCCTAATGGAGTAAAGAGAGCAGGAGCGAGAGAGTGGGGTTGTATAGGAATGCTCAAAGGGGTTTTGCTTGCCTGGCACTTCTGAAGATATCATTGGGTCTTCATCGGTGTCATCGATCACATCGTCGGAACCACGTCTACTGAGAGGGGACAAACACCGACAAACAAGAGAGAACACAATCAATGCAATGCGACAATATGATGCATGATCATGACATGGCAATATGCTATTGATTGAGCTAATGCAACTAGCAACCATATTAAATGAAGTTGGTTTGAACCAAAGGTTCAAATTCAAACTCCATATGTGGTTATTCAAATGCCATTTAATTGATTTGACCTGATCAGCAGGTTTAACTTGTTCAAACATGCATGAAAATGCCATAAACAGATTCCTTGAATTTTTCTGATCATTTTTCATATATAAATTATTTTCATTGGAGTTATAGATTTTTTTCTGTGATTTTTTTAGAAGTTTTAGCTATTTTCTAAAATAAATAAATCATTTCTGATTTATTTTAAATCACAGAAAATTGTTACTACGTCAGCACTAGGTCATGCTGACATCAGCAAGTCAACAGGGGCTGGTCCAGTCAAACCTGACCTGTGGGTCCCACAGGTCAGTGTGACAGTGCTGCCTGAGTCACAGATAGGTGGGCCCAGTCAACAGCCACGTTAGCAAAGTCAATGCTGACATGTGGGTCCCACTGGGTTAAGAACTAAACTACACGAAAATTAAATTAAACTAAACGGGCATGGGGCCCACATGGCAGTGTCACTAGGGGTTAACTAATTAGGTGATTAGCACTTAACCTAAAAACCTAAGCTAATTAAACAGAAGCCGGCCCCACGAGTCAGTGACTCAGAGGGAGTCAAACCTCTGGTCAGCCGGGTCAAACTGGTCGGCGGCTCGCCGCACGCGACAGTGAGCATGACGGAGGGGCTCGGGATTTCCCTACGGTCGACCAAATCGACCGCCGTTTGATCCTACGCGTAGCTGGGGCTCGCGCGCATCTGGTAGGGCAAGCGGGAGGAGCTCGGGTGGCCGGAGCTCGTCGGAACGGAGCTCGCGGCGGCTCCGGAGTTCGGGCGCCCACGGGAACGGCGTTCTAGCACACAACAGGAGCAGCTGGTGGTTGTTTTAGGCTCCTGACGGCGTGCTGAGCACGGTGACGAGCTCATAAACGAGCTATCATGCCTGCAACAACGACGGCGACATGGCCGGCGGCGGTGAGCTCACGGGTGCGGCAGCTACCGCGGCTAGAGGTGCAAACGAGCTCGGGGAGTAGGGGGAAAGACGGCGGAGCTCACTTGGGGGTCGATGAGCAGCTGAGTGGGCTCGAGGAGGCATCAGAGTCGGCGAATCGGCGGCGAGGATCGCCGGCAGCCGACGAGGGGAACGGCGGTGCAGACGGCGTCCAGGGGCTTCCGGCGTCGGGCGGCTCGGCGAGGAGGAAGAGAGGGACGAGGCCGAGCCTCTGGGAACGTCGGCGAGGCGAGGGGTGGACGGTGGCCGCGGTTATGGCGAACGGCGGTGACGGCAGTGTTCGGGCGCGTGCGAGGGAGAGCGCCAAGAGAGGGAAGAGAGATCGAGGGGGAGTGAGAGGGGCCTGGGAGCGTGCGTGGCGTCTCCAGGGGGGTCGAGGAGGGCCGACGGAGCAGGAGGTGGCGGGGAGACGTGGCCGCGGCCGGCTGTGCACCGGGCACGCATCTGCTTCTCCTCCTGGTAGGAGGAGGAAGACAGTGCTGCCCCTGGTGGGTCGGGCCTGCAGCTGGGCCACACAGGAGCTGGGCCAGGCGGGCTGCTAGGTGAGCGGCAGGTAACTCTCTCTCTCTCTTAAATTGTTTTCTGTTTCCTATTTATTCTGTTATGTTTTGATTTAGTAAAATACTAAATCATTTGATAAAATCCTGATAATAGTTAGGGGTGCTTTCTGAATTATTCCAGTGACCCTTGACAATTTCCAACATTTTTGGAGCATCTAAAATATATATACTATTTAAATAGCTCCAATTCAAATATGTTTGAATTATTCAAAGCCCAATATGTCCTGAAAAAATGTAAACCATTTTTGGTAGATGCTTCCACCTCAAACCAGAAATGTTGAACATTTTCAGAGGGCATTTTGAGTTCAATGGAAAAGATTTTATTTTGACCCTAGTTGAATTCATTTGGTGCTAGGGTTTAAGCATCCCCATTTCAAAATTAATAGAAATTGAAAATGATGCATCACCAAAGGCTAGTACTAGTGCAAAGCCAGAAGCTAGGGATGTGACAACTCACCCCCACTAAACAAGAATCTCGTCCCGAGATTCAGGCGTAGGGTAAGATGTAGGGGGACGCAACTAACACAATCTTCACGATCCAACTGTCCTTCATATGAATGTTGATTTCTAGCCTCATGTTGATCCTGGCATCCTTGCTTTTGAGATCTTTGTCTGTCGGTGTACTAAAGTAGGTGTACCTTAATATCCCGACTTGTGCACGGGCAGTGGCAGCGTCCCGTGGCAGGGCTTGCCACGCACCCGCCAAGGCCCACTATGGTTCCTTTGGAGCCATTCAAGAACAAAGTATTCAAGTTAAAGAAACAAGACCCCGGCAAGAGGAGCTTTCCGGGAAGGCCGCTCCAGGCTCAAAACCACCCCTTTGGCACAAGACCCTGGCAAGAGGAGCTTGCCAGGAAGGCCAAAACATGGCATTTCAGGAGACTTGCCGTGGCGCATCGCGCGCCCCGGCAAGGCCCGGAGAGGGACAAGCTCCCGGGCGCGACAAGTTAACAACCGCGGCAAGGTGCAAGCCGCGGCAAGCTTCCACTACGTACCCGCGCTCCAGCTCATCCGGCCACGCGTCGCCCTGGGGCCCTTCCAGGTGCACGTGGCGGAAGGCTGTGCAGCCTGGGGTACACGGTGGCGAGCTGCGATGACGAGTCCACCATCGTGGCGAACGGAGACGCCCTGACGGACGCTTTTTTGCACTGTTTGGGGCGACGGCGACGGGCATTTAATGCCCTTGTCCCCTTCCGTCAGGGTTAGGTATAAAGCACTATGCATATAATGTTCCAACTACCACCATTTTTACATTTTTACCCTCATCTGCGTTGCCACCTGTCGGTGACCCCTTCGACCTATAAAAGGAGGCCCATGCGCAACGTAGAGGAGGTTCCGATCTTCGATCACTCTCACGCTCGGTGTTGCTGACGATAAGCATTGTAGCCCTTCTCGCTCCCGAGCCAAGAACACAATACAAACCAAGGCAGGAGTAGGGTTTTACGCATCCGTGCGGCCCGAACCTGGGTAAACTGCTCGCGTGCACGCTTCGATCCGCTCTTTGTGCATCCTCCGCCCCCTTGCCGTACCGAAAAGGGGCTCCGGTCCCATAGGTGTTCGTGGGCGATCAGTTTCCCCGACATTGTCCAACACAGTGACGACGAAACAAACTCTCCAAAATTGATCTTTTGAAAGATCGACAACTCAATATCAACTCATGGGGCGAGACGTTGAACCATCTCTTGAGCTGAGACACGGAACACACATCCAGAGGGATGGAGTGAAACAATGCTGAAGATTCACTTGGCAGGCAATAATTCCACACCTAAGAAGATGGTGATCGAGGTCACCAGACGGGGCACCTTAGAGAAGGTGACTCGTAGAATTATTCCCTTAAGTGGCAAAAAGAATTACTTTTGGTATAGAGGTCATTGAAACTCTCTATACCAGCCTGAGGCAAATCACAGTCGATAGTTTAACAGAGTTCGGGAGAACGACATACCCCGACTAGCATGGATGATGTGGACTACCTTGTTGAAGAAAACGCAATGAGTTATTTTTCCTATCAACAGAAATGGATGGGACCCATAGTAGGACCACTTTCGAGGATAATCCTGAACAGCAGTTGCTGAGAAGGGCAACCAATGGAAAGTTGGCACGATGGTGGTGCAAGCTGGGAACAAAATGCAAATGATGGGAATGATTCTGGTAATTGGGAAGAAACCCAACAGTAGAGAGTGAAACTACTCTTTGAGAGGTTATAGCATAACCAAGAACACTGGGAGCAATCCCGGTTAGAGCCAAAGATAACACCTAGTGTTTGTGCGTGCTCTCAACAACTTGAGCATTCCCATATTCATCAAGGCTTTACCAATATCCGTGTCAAGGATCCTGGCAACACAACATACTACCATGATGGATGGTGCAGATGCAAAGGAAGATAACACTTTCTCAGATTTTACCTTAGCGGAGGCAAGGGCAAAATCTGGATGATCCACTGAGAGACATTTAGCACTCCGCTTCTAATATTCTCCTTGATGTGCTAGCGCAACCCATTTATTAAAATGGTTAGGTACCTAGAACGTCAAGTAAAAGGTCGGACTTCAGGAGCACAAAAATCCATAAGGAACAACTAAGGAGTAAATCTTACGAAATCCTTATGGGGAGGTGGCCAACTTCTTCAATCAAGATGCTACAACAATAGGTCTTCTGGCTGGGTGTGTTGGCCATGACATACACTTTACCGGTTATCGAGAGACCAATATTATAGTTCTTGGAAAATGCTCCAACCATCATTTCTGCCTGAGATTCAGCTTTGGTTGGTGTCAGGATATTCCAGACTCATCAAGTCTAGAAGGAAAAATGAAAGTTTGCAACCCAATCGACGAGACGACGTTGCGAGATTCTCGGGAATGAACTACAATAGAAAGCCCCAAAACATGAGCTGGTTCTGCTACAAACTTGTGAGCACATTGTACAGGACAAGCATGACCACGTAGTAGTCTTATGATAAAACACTACCGAGTTCAGGTGGGAACCATCATCGAGGATTTCGAAGTCCTTGCATAAGTCAAGCTCTTAAGAAGAAACTTCTTCTCCTTGAGCAAATCAATCAGTGGCTTGGTGTGCTAGGGATACCTATAGAGTGAAGGTTGCAAGTCTCCAAACCACATAATACTTCGCACGTATGCATGACTGACTTGGGATGATTCCACAGGAAGCAAAACAACTTTCTCGAACTCACGGTGGCAACTTACATCAATTACACATGAATTAGGGAAAGTCTGTCCTCTCATCGAACATATACCTCACGAACGGGACACGACGGCAATGCTTACAAAGTTTCCAATACTAGCTAGATGTTCCACAAAAATCATGGAGAAGGTAGCAGTGTTGCTGATGGGCTCAACATCAATTCATCCAGGTTTCCATGGAGATGGAATTCCATAATTATGTGAACAAGTGATAGCATTGGTCAGACCCAAAGATATAATGGTGTATGCTCGAGGGATCAACCACGAGTAAGACAACATTATGAACATCGTTGGTTCTGATTTGATTTGAGGATAGCCCACACTCAAATCAAAGTTTTGGCAAGACAGTAGGTCCAACAACTGGTCACGAGGATCAATCGATGAAGATATCATCTTTTCTCAACACACATACAAGATAACCCTTAAGATGAACTAAATCGGACAAGCTTCCATCTTCCAACTCTCCAAGTTGTTGTTTAGCTTAACCAACTAGTTCAGGGTATCCGACACAGATTCTTGGAGAAAGGGGTGGTTTATATGTAAACCAACTTGATCAAGAGCTCAACATAACGGTCAGGAAGCAACCTGGTAATACTTCCGAGAAGATATTCGAAAAATCACGGACCACCGCTATGTTACTAAGCTCGAGATCAATCTTGCTTTTCAGGGCAAGATGATATGATCAAGTGAGCGAGGGATTGACACAATCCTAACTCACAGATCAAGGAGTGCACCCGGAAAGATGGACTAGTAGCACGATCAATCTTAGAATGGTGATTCAGTAACCAACACGCTTAGAATGAGATTGTTGTCCTTTAACTACCAAGCAATGGAGTTGCTAGGAGTATTGATTTCACACATCACAATTCACTTGTCAGCATTCCGGTTACAATAACACAGAGGCCGAGGAATAAACGATGATGGCGAGAAGTATCACTTTATCAAAAGTTCATAGGAGATTGTGCCATTCCCATGAGATTCTTGACATAAAAGGGGGTAACACTCCAAGGTAGAACAGATTAGAAGCTGGATTAGCATTCTTCACCTGCGAAGTACAACTTCTTTGACCCAATCCTGGATATGGATGAGGTACTGGAGTTTGTTTCTCCTAGTCATTCTAAAATAGAATGGCTCGACGGACCACAAGAATAATAGGCATCAATGAAGACGAATGCACAACTACTCCAGACTATCAACTGATAGACGAGGTCATAATACGGCTAAAAAGGGACAACTCAAAGGAACATATAACTTTCCGAGTTGTGGATGCATAGACTAGCATGTCGAACTTTCAACATATTCCTTTCGGATAATCCATGCAGAAAGGTAGGACTGGCAGAGTCACAATATGAATGGAGTACTACTCAGGAGCACTCTGGTTGTGATCTTTTGGTTTGGGAGAACTTCTGCCAAGGATGGTTCATGGTTTTGGAAGAACGATAACCACGGACCTCGAGGATTATCACAAGTTACTAATATCCTAAAGGGACGAGCAAATACTACCAACATGAAGTAAGTAGAGTGAATCTTGGGTTCAAGAACCGAGGAATAGAATGCCTACTAACTAAATGGCATCACGGGATGCTTTCGAGAATAATGGCCAGAATCATCACACTGGGAATATAAAGCATTGCTAGATTATTGGTGACCTTCTAAGACACCTAGAGTCATAGTAATAACTCCAACATATTTGTCGAGGTAACAGAATACCTCAACACACTGGTTAGTGTGGTTAATCTGGCCCAAAGGAGCTTCGGGAACAGGGAGGAAAGATTTGCAAATGCATCAGACTATTTAGAAACCTGGGATGACTCGGACATCATAACGGCTGTAAATGCTCGAAAATACTTTTGAGACTCTTGCTCAAAGATAGCATAACCACTCAACATCATAACGTCAAGGTTCTGAGATCAACAGTTGAACACACAGAAGTAGTAGGAACTGAACTGAGGGTTGAATAGACCATTAACGTGATCCTGATAATTGGAATGAGAATCCTAGTTCTTAATCTCCGTAGAAAGAAGAAGGTGACTCAGATCAGAAGGTCATAGAGTAAAGGAGTAAAAAGAGCATTACGTTCCCTTCCACAATCAATTCCCTTATTATAACTAAAGAGTTTCTAGACACAACTTCGACCAGTTTGCCTTGCTAATCCTACAGGTAGTCAGGCTCTGATACCAAAGCTGTCAGGACCCCGATCCTAAGTCACACAGGTCTAGCCTGTAACACATCATATCACTTTGCGGCCTCACGCACGGTATCCCCACGGGTGCCACCTTACCTGGCCCGGGACCGTTTGCGCATTTTGGCACACGTACATGATAGTGTCGCTAGCATCCATATGACAGAGAACCCGGGCCGACATGACTAGTTATAAACCAAAAGTGGCACTAAATTACAGAGACAGGCATACATGACCCAGCAACGAACGTGTCGGTCATCAACGTATGAACCCAAGTCGTAGCAAGCTACAAGGACTTAAAGGAACAACGCGTGACATTTCCCCTAAGGGACAGACACGGGAACGAAGAAGGACACATGCCGGCCAGCCTAAGTGTTCCGGAGCAGTAGCAAGCTACCAAGGCTCAGTGGAAGCACCAGGAGACATTTCCCTGTACAATAGGCTACCAAGGGTAAACAACTAGGTGTCGGATCCCACACATAGCAATACACATTACCCGTACGCATAACATGCAAGTATGTGTTGTACAACATGGCATCACAACATAACTCAACAACTCATATAGATAAAGGCCCGGAAGAGCCATCATAGCATTTATTACAAAAAGAGGTCATATGACCCAGCATACAGAGCATACAGGCAACGGAAGCATAACATGTCTGAGTACAGATAACTACAAATGAAAAAGGCTGAGAAGCCTGACTATCTACAAGACCCTCCCAAGGGTATAAGATCGTAGCTGAGGTAACAAGCTAAACGTCGAAGTCCACGCGGAACCACTAGTGAGACTGAAGTCTCTCTGCAAAAACATAAATTAAGCAAACGTGAGTACAAAGGTACTCAGCAAGACTTACATCAGAACTATCTACATATGCATCAGTATCAACAAAAGGGTGGTGGAGTTTGACTGCAGCAAGCCAGCTTTGACTCGGTGGCTATCCTAAACTACGACTACAAGCAACTCTTTGAGGTGGCGCACACGAGTCCACATATTCACCAATCAATACACCACTATGGATCCGCTCCCGTCTCTCTACGAGAAGGCCATCCATAGCACTCACGCTTATCTTGCGTGTTTTAGAGTATCCACTTCCACTTGTCTATGAACTGTAAAGGTAACCCAGAAGTCCATCTCCGCGGACACGGCTATTCGAATAGATCATATATAACCCTGCAGGGGTGTACTTCTTCACACACGCTCTCGCCACTTACCGCCATGTACACGCCATGTATCTCGGCAACCTTCAAGCGGAAGCCTGGCGAGGATGTCGGCCACGACCTGACTAACCACACAAGTATCTAGTCCAGGTTTATCGCCTATTTGGGTTCCATCCGTGGGGAGATCCGGCCGGGGTGTCGCTCACGGCCCCAAACGATGTGTACAGGGTTCCCGAGCCACCAAACGGGCGACCGGTACACCGTGCCACATACCTGCCGCATCATAGCCCACCCCGAGGGTCAGCGCTGCGCACGACCTCCAGTAAACTACAAACACCATAAACTAATTGCAAATCCTGGACAGAGATCATGTTGATTAATAAGTCGAGAGAGTCAATTAAGGATCCCAATGTGTGGTAGTAGCAGTTTCATGGATCACAAACACAGAACTCAGTTCCTGAGGACGGCTGCAATGAGACAACCCACCATGTACTCCTACATGGCCTCTCATCGCTACCTTTACCAAATCGTGTTCACACACTTAGCTCTCAACAGTAGGACATGTTCACCACATTCCAATTCATCCCCGATGAATCAGACCTGACACAACTCTAAGCAATAGCAGGCATACCAGAAAGCATGAATGAGTAGGCACAACACGGCTCAAACAACTCCTACTCATGCTAGTGGGTTTCAACTATTTACTGTGGCAATGACAGGTCATGCAGTGGAAAAGGGGTTCAACTACCGCAGCAGGTAACAGTAGAAGCGTTGTTGTCCTAATGGAGTAAAGAGAGCAGGAGCGAGAGAGTGGGGTTGTATCGGAATGCTCAAAGGGGTTTTGCTTGCCTGGCACTTCTGAAGATATCATTGGGTCTTCATCGGTGTCATCGATCACATCGTCGGAACCACGTCTACTGAGAGGGGACAAACACCGACAAACAAGAGAGAACACAATCAATGCAATGCGACAATATGATGCATGATCATGACATGGCAATATGCTATTGATTGAGCTAATGCAACTAGCAACCATATTAAATGAAGTTGGTTTGAACCAAAGGTTTAAATTCAAACTCCATATGTGGTTACTCAAATGCCATTTAATTTATTTGACATGATCAGCAGGTTTAACTTGTTCAAACATGCATGAAAATGCCATAAACAGATTCCTTGAATTTTTCTGATCATTTTTCATATATAAATTATTTTCATTGGAGTTATAGAATATTTTCTGTGATTTTTTAGAAGTTTTAGCTATTTTCTGAAATAAATAAATCATTTCTGATTTATTTTAAATCACAGAAAATAGTTACTACGTCAGCACTAGGTCATGCTGACATCAGCAAGTCAACAGGGGCTGGTCTAGTCAAACCTGACATGTGGGTCCCATAGGTCAGTGTGATAGTGCTGCCTGAGTCACAGACAGGTGGGCCCAGTCAACAGCCACGTCAACAAAGTCAATGCTGACGTGTGGGTCCCACTGGGTTAAGAACTAAACTAAACGAAAATTGAATTAAACTAAACGGGCATGGGGCCCACATGGCAGTGTCACTAGGGGTTAACTAATTAGGTGATTAGCACTCAACCTAAAAACCTAAACTAATTAAACAGAAGCCGGCCCCACGAGTCAGTGACTCAGAGGGAGTCAAACCTCTGGTCAGCCGGGTCAAACTGGCCGGCGGCTTGCCGCCGGCGACAGCGAGCACGACGGAGGGGCTCGGGATTTGCCTATGGTCGACCAAATCGACCTCGTTTGATCCTACGTGTAGCTGGGGCTCGCGCGCATCCGGTAGGGCAAGCGGGATGAGCTGGGGTGGTCGGAGCTCGCGGCGGCTCCGGAGTTCGGGCGCCCATGGGAACGGCATTCTAGCACACGACAGGAGCAGCTGGTGGTTATTTTAGGCTCCTGACGGCGTGCTGAGCATGGTGACGAGCTCATAAATGAGCTATCATGCCTGCAACGACGACGGCGACATGGCCGGCGGCGGTGAGCTCACGGGCGCGGCGGCTACCGCGGCTAGATGTGTAAATGAGCTCGGGGAGTAGGGGGAAACGACGGCGGAGCTCACTGGGGGGTCGATGAGCAGCTGAGTGGGCTCGAGGAGGCATCAGAGTCGGCGAATCGGCGGCGAGGATCGCCGGCAGCCGACGAGGGGAACGGCGGTGCAGACGGCGTCCAGGGGCTTCCGGCGTCGGGCGGCTTGGCGAGGAGGAAGAGAGGGAAGAAGCGGAGCCTCTGGGCGCGTCGGCGAGGCGAGGGGTGGACGGTGGCCGCGGTTATGGCGAACGGCGGCGACGGCAGCGTTCGGGGAGAGCGCCAGGAGAGGGGAGAGAGATCGAGGGGGAGTGAGAGGGGCCTGGGGGCGTGCATGGCGTCTCCAGGGGGGTCGAGGAGGGCCGACGGAGCAGGATGTGGCGGGGAGACGTGGCCGCGGCCGGCTGTGCACCGGGCACGCAGCTGCTTCTCCTCCTGGCAGGAGGAGGAAGACAGTGCTGCCCCTGGTGGGCCGGGCCTGCAGCTGGGCCACACAGGAGCTGGGCCAGGCGGGCTGCTAGGTGAGCGCCAAGTAACTCTCTCTCTCTCTCTTAATTGTTTTCTGTTTCCTATTTATTCTATTATGTTTTGATTTAGTAAAATACTAAATCATTTGATAAAATCTTGGAAATAGTTAGGGGTGCTTTCTGAATTATTCCAGTGATCCTTGACAATTTCCAACATTTTTGGAGCATTTAAAATATATATAGTATTTAAATAGCTCCAATTCAAATATGTTTGAATTAATTCAAAGCCCAATATGTCCTGCAAAAATGTAAACCATTTTTGGTAGATGCTTCCACCTCAAACCAGAAATGTTGAACATTTTCAGAGGGCATTTTGAGTTCAATGGAAAAGATTTTATTTTGACCCTAGTTGAATTCATTTGGTGCAAGGGTTTAAGCATCCCCATTTCAAAATTAATAGAAATTGAAAATGATGCATCACCAAAGACTAGTACTAGTGCAAAGCCTGAAGCTAGGGATGTGACATCTACGTCCGCCCGCATGATGCCGTTACAACAACCCCTCATATGCAGCTTGAATCCCAGTGGATGTTCCACATCCATCGCGCTTGCGAAAGGAGTAGGAAGCCGAAGACGACTGTGCGGGGGCTCGCACAGCTTGATGATGAACTCCAACGATTAGTCCCCAGCGTGGCTTTCCATTGGGGACAGGGCGGTCGAGGGAGGGGAAATCAGAGCGCCTCCGCACCCTCCTCGGCCCTGAGCCCCACGGCTGCCGCGCCCGCATCCTCCTGTGCCCCCTCGTGCACTGGATTCTGCCCCTGCAGCCCTAGCTGGGGCAGTAAAGCGCTGTCGAGAAAAGACCCATGTTGCCAACGCTAGAGTCCACCCACGCCCTCTTCCCCTCACCTTATTGGAAGAAGGATGCGACATAAGAGGAAGAAGGAGGAGATACGTGTGAGTGTGCCCCTCGCCCGCACTCCTTTTTATAAGGGAGCGGCGCGGAGTTGGCTCTTCACTGCCCAGAAGGCAACCACCTTGCTCCGCCAATCCAGTCCCTCTACGTCACTAACGACATCTAGAATCGACGGCTGCCCTCCTGCGCCTATCCGCGGCGCTAGGTTTTCTGCCATGGCACTCATTCCCGCGCCCTACACATCCCCCACGAACCCTGCGCAATGCATGCGGCGTACTTGGCAGAAATAGCATGGGTAGTGTGATAAGTAAAATGGCAGTAACCTCCTCACGAACATGGGAAGCCCGCAGGCCACTACGTGGATTACCCCTCGTCGTTCAAGCACGACTCACGGGAAAACCAGGAAGTGATTCAACCACATGTTAATGAAGAAGCAAAGAAGATATCAAAAGAGACATAAACCCCATATTAGCTTGGCTCCGGTGCTCGCATATGTTTGTTGGGGCCTACCCCAACGATGCCCAGCGGCACGTACAGGCTAGGCCAGGGAGCTCCTATCGGTGCAACAAACATTTGCGTTTGCTACTCAGACTTATACACAGGCGTGCTAGCGTCGCATGACTGGCGCCAGCATATGGATCAAGGCCAAGCCCAAGCAACCATTCCTTGAGGACAGGGAGCAGATCAAGAAGACCAATTCGACTCACAAGACCATAGGATTAATGTAGAGAAACTTTGCATGGAAAACAAAAATTTCTATGCACACGCAAAGATCTATCCATGGAGATGCATAGCAACGAGGGGGAGAGTTTGTCTACGTACCCTCGTAGACCGTAAGCGGAAGCGTTTCACAACACAATTGAAGTGGTCGAACTTCTTTGCGCTTCAACTGATAAAGTACCGAACACACGACACCTCCACGTTCTGCACACGTTCAACTCGTTGACTGAGGGAGTCCTAGATCGAGGGGTCCTCGGGAGGCCAGATAACTCTTGGTGGGCCGAACAGGTGGGCTATGAAGATCATAGTTGAAGATCATCTCTCGTATCCGGATAGGTCTCATGTATTCGTATAACGACATGTTTTAGGTTCAGGTGTAATCTTTCCTTCCTCTGCAAGATGGTATGTACAAACACTAGGCCCCTCCGATGTGTATATAAACCGGAGGGTTTAGTCCGTAGAGGCTAACGGAGAATTTCAAATCCTCATAGGCTAGACTTTAGGGTTTAGCCATTACGATCTCAAGGTAGATCAACTCTTGTATTCATATTCATCCATATTAATATAGCAGGAAGTAGGGTTTTACCTCGATCGAGAGGGCCTGAACCTGGGTAAACATCGTGTCTCCAGCCTCCTGTTACCATCGATCCTCAGACGCATAGTTCGGGACCCCCTACCCGAGATCTGCCGATTTTGACACCGACAGTGACGTTCCTCGCCTTCTTGATCTAGAAAGACATCGAGGTAGTAGATGAGTTCCGTCAGTAGGACGACATGGTGACGGTGATGGTGAAGTGATATCCACAGGGCTTCGCCTAAGCACTACAAAAATATGACTGGGGGAGTAAACGGTGGAAGGGGGCCCCGTACACGGCTAAGACAATGTTGTCTCTCCTTGTGAGGCGCCGCACACA
>LR738711.1:665322434-665468617 GCA_902687465.1 Secale cereale
ACACACACACACACACACACACACACACACACACACACACACATATATATATATATATATATGTGTGTGTGTGTGTGTGTGTGAGTGTGTGGGGGGGAGGGGAGGGGAGGCAGCCAGGGCGTGCCCTAGGGTTGTCCGCCGCCCCCTAGGGGCCCTTCCTTGCCCTGCGCCCCCTTTCCATGTATGCATGAAGGATAAGGAAAGAGGGGGGTGAGGGCAGGAAGTGGGAATCCTAATCCACACTTTCCTTTCCCTTCCCCCTTCCCTTCCCCTCCTCCTATGGCCCTATAGGGCGCACCAGCTCCTTGTGGACTGGTGTGTTCCTTCACAAGGCCCATATGGCCCATAGGATTGCCGGGGGTACCCGAAACACCTTCGGTGACCCGATGAGTACCCAATACCCTCCGGAACACTTTCGGTGTCCGAATACCATCGTCCTATATATCAATCTTTATTTCTCGACCACTTCGAGACTCCTCGTCATGTCCGTGATCTCATCCCGGACTCCGAACAACATTCGGTCGCCAAATCACATAACACATATAATACTATATCATCAATGAACGTTAAGCGTGCTGACCCTACGAGTTCGAGAACTATGTATACATGACCGAGACACCTCTCCGGTCAATAACCAATACCGGAACCTGGATGCCCATATTGGTTCCTACATATTCTACAAAGATCTTTAACGGTCGAACCGTTATGACAACATAAACAATTCCCTTTATCCGTCGGTATGTGATACGTCTCCGTCGTATCTATAATTTTTGATTGTTTCATGCCAATATTATACAACTTTCACATATTTTTGGCAACTATTTATATGATTTATTGGACTAACTTACTGATCCAATGCCAAGTGCCAGTTCCTATTTTTGCATGTTTTTTGTATCGGAGAAAATCCATATCCAACGAAGTCCAAACGCGATAAAAATCGGCGGAGAATTATTTTGGAATATACGTGATTTTTAGGAGGTGGAAGCAATGCAAACGGAGGCCCACAATGCCGACAGCCCACCAGGGTGCGCCACCAGGCCTAGGCGCGCCCTGGTGTCTTATGCCCTCCTCGAACGTTGGTTGGAGCTCTACTTCGGGCACAAGGAAGCTTATACCCGGAAAAAATCTGTGTAAAAATCTTAGTGCAATCGGAGTTACGGATCTCCGGGATTATAACAAATAGTTCTCGGCCAGATCTGTGGACGCGAAACAGAGAGAGACAAAGAGACAGATCCAATCTCAGAGGGGCTCTTGCCCGCCCCTCCTTGCCATGGAGACCAAGGACCAGAGGGGAAACCCTTCTCCCACCTAGGGAGGAGGCCAACGAAGAAGAAGGAGGAGGGGGGCTCTCTCCCCCTCGCTTCCGGTGGCCCCGGAGTGCCACCGGGGCAACTATCGGGACGACATCTACATCATCAATCTTGCTACCGTCAATACCAACTCTCTCCCCCTCCTTGCAGTGATGTATCACCTCTTTCCCGTCATTGTAATCTCTACTTAAACATGGTGCTCAACTCCATATATTATTTCCCAATGATCTATGGTTATCCTATGATGTTTGAGTAGATCCGCTTTGTCTTGTGGGTTAATTGTGATCTTGGTTAGTATGATTGTATATTTTATTTATGGTGTTCTCCTACGGTGCCCTCCGTTCTAGCGCAAACGTGAGGGGCCCCCACTGTAGGGTGTTGCAATATGTTCATGGATCGTTTACAGTGGGTTGCGAGAGTGACAAAAACGTATACCCGAGTAAGGGGGGAATGACATATGGGAGTAAAGAGGACTTGATACTTAATACTATGGTTGTGTCTCACGACCTTAATGATCTTTAGTAGTTACGGATGCTTGCTAGAGTTCCAATCATAAGTTTGTATGATCCAAGTACGGAAAGTGTGTTAGCTCATGCCTCTCCCTCATATAAAATTACAAGAATGATTACCGGTACTTGTTATTGATTACCTAGGGACAAATAACTTTCTTGTTAACAAAATCTATCCACTTTTATTATCTTGCAAAGTACTTCTAGTTTTATTCTTGCAAAGTAGTTCTAGCATCACACCTACAAAATAGTTTCATACTTATTTCCGGTAAAGCAAACGTCAAGTGTGCGTAGAGTTGTATCGGAGGTCGATAGAACTTGAGGCAATATTTGTTCTACCTTTAGCTCCTCATTGGATTCGACACTCTTACTTATCGAAAAATGCTACAAACGACCCCCTATACTTGTGGGTTATCAAGACCTTTTTCTGGCGCCGTTGCCGAGGAGTTATAGCATGGGGTGAATATTCTCGTGTGTGCTTGTTTGCTTTATCACTAAGTAGTTCTTATTTTCTCTTCTAAGTTTTTATCTATCTTTAGTAATGGATATGGAACACGAAACACCAAAAAAATTAGTGGTATTTGCTGCTCATGGAGATAGGGAACCTCCTAAAACACTCAATGCTCGCTATGTGAAAAATATTATGCACTACTTTGATAATCCTGAGAATACCCCATTCAACTTGATAATGGGAGTAACGTTGGATCAACATGAATAATTTAGGGATTATCACTTGACTCTTAAAGGGAAATTTTTATGGGATCAAATTTATATGTTGCATTGGTATGCTCGAGATTTATGCTTGAGATATGATTATACTTGTTGCTCTAGGATGAATGCTCCACACCTTCCATGATAATGAAACCTTGGATTCTTATGCTAGAGGTATATATGATTACTATGACGTGGAAAGAATAGAGGAATTTGTTGCTTTTAAGGGTGCCTATGAAACTGAATCTGTGTTTGAACAGTATGAAGCTTTTGATGACGATATTTATAGACCTGAAAATTTTGCCATCCTTAAGTATTGCTATGATAATTACAAATGCAATTCCGATATTGATTTATTTATTGAGAAAGTCTCTGTTGTCCAGGAAGAGACTAATATTTTGCAGGAGTCTATGGAAGAAGGAATTGATGACATTGTGAGCCCATTGGATGAGAAAGATGAGGAGGAGAGTGAAGAACAAAAGGATGAAGAATGGATTAGCTACCCGTGCCCAATTTTTGATGAGAGTAACCCCTCAACTCATACATTGTATAATTTCTCTTCATTCTTACCGAAGGATAAATGCTATGATAATTGCTATGAACCCGTTGATTCACTTGAAATATCCCTTTTTGATGAACTTCATGCTTGCTATGCTTGTGGACAAGATGCCAATATGAATTATGCTTATGGAGATGAACTTTCTATAGTTCCTTATGTTAAGAATGAAGTTGTTGCTATTGCACCCACACGTGATAGTCCTATTATCTTTTTGAATTCTCCAAACAACACTATATCAGAGAAGTTTGCACTTATTAAGAATTATATTGATGGGTTACCTTTTACCGCTGCACATGATAATTTTGATGAATATAATATGCATGTGCTTGCTGCTCCTACTTGCAATTATTATGAGAGAGTAACTACATCTCCGCGTCCCTATGTTTCCAACACGATAAAATTGCAAGAACTGCTTATACTATGCATTGGTCTTTACTTGACGTGCATGAATTGTTCTTGTATGACATGCCGATTCATAGGAAGAGAGTTAGACTTCGTCATTGCTTGATATATGTTGCTTTGTGCTCACTACTAAATTCTGAATCATTATTGATTCAAATTGGCTTTGATATACCTTGGGATCCGGGTGGATCCATTACTTGAGCACTTTATGCCTAGCTTAATGGCTTTAAAGAAAGCGCTGCCGGGGAGACAACCTCGAAGTTTAAAAAAAGAGTCATTTATTTCTGTTGAGTGCTTTTATATAATTTAAAAACAAAACAATATAGAGGGGAACTTATTTTTTTTTCAAAAATAGAAGCGATTGAAAGGTGATGCATTGCAGAAATAAGGGTCGGCTTTGAACACTTGTCTTCATGCTTATGGAAACAATGTAGAATTTTTCATGGAAGTTTCTTGAAAAAATAATTATCCCCTTCTACAATTCCATTGTATTATAAAAATAATGTGCCAAGATTTGCCTTTAGGATGATTAAATTGCTTGTTGGTTTGTGCGGTGCAAAACAGAAACTTTGGTTGTAGTGCGTGATTTTACAAAAAAAATACTGGAACGTCAAACGGTTCTGAAACTTTTTGCACAATCTAGCTATACAAAATGTTTATTTTTCCTAATTTTTGCAAAAAAATTAGAGTTACAGAAGTATGGTGGATGTTTAAATCTTTACAGATTGTCATGTTTTCATAGATTGCTGTTGTAGCTTCATTATTTGCATATGTTTGAATTCTTGTTGAAGCCTCCTTGACTTGGGGCCATAGAATTGTGATAGCATACAATGGGTAATGTTTGTTTATAATTATACAATAATGTTAGAGCAGTACATGATGAGATTTCATTTATCATATGCACTAACCCCGCCACTAAAAGTTCGGTTAAGTTTTGTGTGGATGAAGTGTTCGAAGATCGAGGATGTCTTGATGTGAGGAGAAGGAGGAGAGCAAAGAGATCAAGCTTGGGAATGCCCAAGGCACCCCAAGTAAATATTCAAGGAGACTCAAGCGTCTAAGCTTGGGGATGCACCGGAAGGCATCCCATCTTTCTTCAACAAGTATCGGTATGTTTTTGGATTTGTTTCGTTCACATGATATGCGTAAATTCTTGGAGCGTCGTGTGCCTTTTATTTTAATTCTAATAATGCACCATGCTGGTATGAGATAGTCCTTGGTTGATTTATATAATGCTCTTTGTACTTCACTTATATCTTTTGAGTAGGGCTTTACAAAATGCTTCATGAGCTTCACTTATATCATTTGAAGTTTGGATTGCCTATTTCTCTTCGCATAGAAAACTGATGTTCGTAGAATGCTCTCGTGCCTCACTTGTATTTGTTAGAGCATGATCTTTTGTAGAAAGAATTAAATTCTTGTGCTTCACTTATATCTATTTGGAGAGTCAAACGGAATATGTCAATTGCATGGTTAGTCATAAAATCCTACATAAAACTTATGGATAACTAAATATGATATGTTTGATTCCTTGCAATAGTTTTGTGATATAGAGATGATGATAATATGTGGGAGGTACTAGTGGATGAACATGTTTAGTAAGATATTAGTGTTAAGGTTTTGAAGCATGCACGTATAGTCTCTCGTTATGCCAGGAAGTTGGAGCACAATTTATCCTTGATTGTCCTATCTTTGTGTGAAGGTCGGGGGCGCGCGATCGTTAACTCCTACCAACCTCCCCCCTAGGAGCATGTGTAGTATTACTTTCCTTCAAGGGCCAATAAACTTTTGCAATAAGTATATGAGTTCTTTATGACTAATGTGAGTCCATGGATTATACGCACTCTCACCCTTTCATAATTGCTAGCCTCTCTCGTACCGCGCAATTTTTGCCGGTGCATAAACTTTATTATACCTTCCTCAAAACAACCACCATGCCTACCTATTAAGGCATTTCCATAGCCATTCTGAGATATATTGCCATGCACTTCCATCGTATAGTTGACTTGAGCATTCATTTTCATATTGCTTTGCATGATCGTAAGACAGCTAGCACAATATTTTCATGGCTTGTCCGTTTTTTTGATATCTTTGCTATGCTAGATCATTGCTCATCCTGGTACACTACCAGAGGCATTCATTTAGAGTCATACTATGTCATAGGTATCGATTTGTAATTTTTATTTCTTTTGAGTTATAAGTAAATAGAAGTGTGATGATTATCATTATCCATTATTAGAGCATGTCCCCAATCTTATATCCAGAAAACAATTGTGTAAAAATCTCAGCGCAATCGGAGTTATGGATCTTCGAGAATATAAGAAACGGTTTTCGGCCAGATCTGGGGACGCAAAACAGAGAGAGACAGAGAGACAGATCCAATCTCGGAGGGGCTCTCGCCCCTCCCATGCCATGGAGACCAAGACCAGAGGGGAAACCCTTCTCCCACCTAGGGAGGAGGCCAAGGAAGAAGAAGAAGGAAGGGGGGCTCTCCCCCCTCGCTTCCGGTGGCGCCAGAGTGCCACTGGGGCAACGATCGGGACGACGATCTACATCAACAATCTTGCTACCGTCAACACCAACTCTCTCCCCCTCATTGTAGTGCTGTATCACCTCTTTCCCCTCACTGTAATCTCTACTTAAACATGGTGCTCAACTCCATATATTATTTCCCAATGATCTATGGTTATCCTATGATGTTTGAGTAGATCCGCTTTGTCGTGTGGGTTAATCGTGATCTTGGTTGGTATGATTGTATATTTTATTTATGGTGCTGTCCTATGGTGCCCTTCATTCTCGCGCAAACGTGAGGGGGGGGGGGGCGCTGCAGGGTGTTGCAATATGTTCATGGCTCGTTTACACTGGGTTGCGAGAGTGACAGAAACTTATACCCGAGTAAGGGGGGTATGACATATGGGAGTAAAGAGGACTTGATACTTAATGCTATGGTCTTTAGTAGTTGCGGATACTTGCTAGAGTTCCAATCATAATTGCATATGATCAGAGGACGGAAAGTGTGTTAGCTCATGCCTCTCCCTTATATAAAATTACAAGAATGATTACCGGTACTTGTTATCGATTACCTAGGGACAAATAACTTTCTTGTTAACAAAATCTCTCCACTTTTATTATCTTGTAAAGTCCTTATAGTTTTATTCTTGCAAAGTAGTTCTAGCATCACACCTACAAAATAGGTTCATACTTGTTTCCGGTAAAGCAAACATCAAGTGTGCGTAGAGTTGTATCGGTGGTCGATAGAACCTGAGGGGATATTTGTTCTACCTTTAGCTCCTCGTTGGGTTCGACACTCTTACTTATCAAAAAGGCTACAAACGATCCCCTATACTTGGGGGTTATCAGTATGTTACTTGCTCGAGATTCGATTGTTGATATCTCTATACCTAGTTCAATCTCATTACCGACAAGTCTCTTTACTCATTCTGTAATACATCATCTTGTGACTAACTCATTAGTCATTTGCTTGCAACACTTATTATGTTGTGCATTACCGAGAGGGCCCAGAGATACCTCTCCGATACTCGGAGTGACAAATCCTAATCTCGATTCACGCCAAACCAACAAAAAACCTTCGGAGATACATATAGAGCACCTTTATAATCACCCAGTTACGTTGTGATGTTTGATAGCACACAATGTATTCCTCTGGTATGCGGGAGTTGCACGATCTCATAGTCAAAGGAATATGTATTTGACATACATGAAAGTAGTAGTAACAAACTGTACGATCAAATGCTAAGCTAACAGATGGGCTTGTCCATCACATCATTCTCATGATGATGTGATACCGTTATCATATGACAACTCAAGTCCATGGTTAGGAAACATTAACCATCTTTGATTGACAAGCTAGTCTAGTAGAGGCTTACTAGGGACATGGTATTTCTTTATGTATTCACACATGTATTTAGGTTTCCGGTCAATACGATTCTAGCATGAATAATAAACCTTTATCATGATTAAGGAAATATAATAATAACTACTTTATTATTTCCTCTAGGGCATATTGTCCATTAGTCTCCCAGTTGCACTAGACTGAATAATCTAGTTCACATCGCCATGTGATTAACACCCAAAGAGTGTACTAGAGTCAATAATCTAGTTCACATTATTTATGTGATTAACACTCTAAGGTATGATCATGTTTTGCTTGTGAGAGAGTTTTTAGTCAACGGGTCTACAACATTCAGATCCGTGTGTACTTTGCAAATTTCTATGTCTACAATGCTCTGCATAGAGCTACTTTAGCTAATTCCTCATACGTTCAATACGCATCCAGAGTCATCTGGATTAGTGTCAAAGCTTGCATCAGCGTAACCCTTTATGATGAACTCTTTATCACCTCCATAACTGAGAAACGTTTTCTTATTCCTCTAAGGATAATTTTGACCATTGTCCAGTGATCCACTCCTGGATCACTCTTGTACCCCATTGCCGGACACGTGGCAAGGCACACATTAGGTCTGGTACACAGCATGGCATGCTTTATAGAACTTATGGCTGAGGCATAGGGAATGACTTTCATTCTCTCTATATTTTTCTGTCGCAGTCGGGCTTTGAGTCTTACTCAACTTCAAACCTTACAACTCAGGCAAGAACTCCTTCTTTGACTGATTCGATTTGAACTCCTTCAAAATCTTATCAAGGTATGTGTAGGATCGAAAGTATGTCTAGAGGGGGTGATTAGACTACTTGACTAAATAAAACTTAGTCTTTTCCAATTTTAAGTGAATTCTTGGGCAACTGCGTAACTTTATGGAATCACTTACTTTACTATATCTTTTTTGCATATAGTTTCTTTTTTCATAAAAAAAGAAGAGGAGTATTGATATATATTAGAGGGTATTGATATATATTATGATCTGATGTGCTTTCTTGGTATCCTAAATATAAGATTAATACTTCAAGTTGCTGTTGAGAAAGAGATGGTTGAATAAAAAATCCTTTTTTGAAGTTCAATCTTTATCAGAGGACAATATGAATATTATACCTTGTTCCATTAAAACACTCAAGGGGTTTGTGTAGAAGTAGGCCAACACTTCTATTGGCAAATAGGAGGTTCCCAAATTCATGTTCGATAAAATAAAAAGCAACGAGTTGAACTTCTTAATTTGAATGATTCCCCACTCTAATTAGACGTTAAAAATAGATTAGTGTCGGATGCGGGGAAAGGTTGGGTTTTCCTATGAGTGGACCATTTTTTTATTATTTTTAGAAATCCTAATTATTCTTGATTAATTTTCATAATAGAATCCTCATATTTTATTATGAAAATTATGAAAAGTGGAGTATTCTTACAATAGGACTTACAACTTCCACCTATCTTCTCCAAAATCATAAGGTTAGTAAATCTTATTAATAACTGCATAAAGGCTTTCATTCTAGAAATTTTATAAAAAATCCAAAAATCCTTTTCTATTTATCCATTTTAATTTCATTATTAAATAGAAACCATTTTGGACTTTTTCCATTGTATTGAAAGACTTTTCAAAATATAAACGAGAAATTAATTAGAAAAAATTAGTTCTATAATTGCAAGTTAGTAAAAAGAAGTTCCAACTCTTTCAAGCTCGAAGTAAAGAGGTCAGAAGAAATAGAATAATGATCAATGGAAAAAAGAAAAAAATCCTTTAGCTCGATAAGGGGCGGATGTAGCCAAGTGGATCAAGGCAGTGGATTGTGAATCCTCCATGCGCGGGTTCAATTCCCGTCGTTCGCCCGTCGCATTATTGCAAATTCCAATGATGCAATTTTCCATATTCCTAGTTACGTATTTACTTACGGCGACGAAGAATAAAACTATCGCTATATTTTTTCCTTTTCCTAGTTCTTCTTCCAAGCGCAGGATAACCCCAAGGGGTTGTGGTTTTTTTTCTACCAATGGGAGCTTTCCCTTCACCGCCCAGGAATATTGATTATTTTATTGTATTTTTTTAGTTTGAAAATTATTCTGTAAAAGGAGAACTAATTAAAAAGATTTTATTTTGATTTTCCCATCCTCATGGCCTTTCTATCTTGTTAATCTAATTTGAAATTGGATTCAAAAGAAAGCGTTTAGAATTTACTTTCTGCATACATACTTCTCTAGAAGCGCATACAAGATAAGAGTTGGCCATTGATACATGGTATAAACATAAACACCTTAACGAATCAACTGACTTGTTTTACTTATTAAAAAAATCTTAAAAATCTAAAATTTGACCTGTTAGTGTTCTAAGTTCAAAAGTCTAGTAAAGTAAAAAAAATATGTTTTATGTATCTTTAGCAACTTAGCACAAGTCAAGCAATCTTCCTACACATGCAATTCTAGAGTTGTGGCAGCGGAAAGTAAAGCATTGCATATGAAGGTAAAGGGAGGGGTTGGAGAGTGCAAACGCAATGGAGACATGGATGTTTTTGGCGTGGTTCCGATAGCTGGTGCTATCGTACATCCACGTTGATGGAGACTTCAACCCATGAAGGGTAACGACTGTGCGAGTCCACGGAGGGCTCCACACATGAAGGGTCCACGAAGAAGCAACCTTGTCTATCCCACCATGGTCGTCGCCCACGAAGGAATTGCCTCACTAGGGTGGATCTTCACGTAGTAGGCGATCTCCTTGCCCTTACAAACTCCTTGGTTCAACTCCACAATCTTGTCGGAGGCTCCCAAGTGACACCTAACCAATCTATGAGACACCAGTCTCCAAAAGGTAATAAATGATGTGTTGATGATGAACTCCTTGCTCTTGTGCTTCAAATGATAGGCTCCCCTACACTCAACTCTCTCTCACAGATTTGGATATGGTGGAAAGAAGATTTGAGTGGAAAGCAACTTGGGGAAGGCTAGAGATCAAGATTCCTGTGGTTGGATTGGAATATCTTGGTCTCAGCACATGAGTAAGTAGTTCTCTCTCAAAAAATGAGTAGTGAAAGTGTGGGCACATTCTGATGGCTCTCTCACTGATGGAGAAGGGGTGGAGGGGTATTTATAGCCTCCACACAAAATCAAACCGTTACACACATTTGACCCAACTCGATCAGACCGAATAGACGCACTCGGTCAGACCGAAGCAATTCAAAATGTGAACGTTAGGCATTTCAGTGGGACCGACAATATCAACTCGGTGAGGCCGCTGTATTAGGGTTAGGGAAAAACCACATTTCGGTGAGACCGATCACATGAACTCCGTGAGACCGATTTCAGTAATAAGCTAACAGAGACTTGTTCAGGCAAACTCGGTGGGACCGATCGCTCATTTCGGTGAGACTAAAACGTTAGGAAAAGGAAACAGAGAGTTTGCATTGCCAACTCGGTGGGACCGACTGCTCATCTCGATTAGTCTGAAACATTACGAAGGGAAACAAAGAGTTTGCAATCCCATCTCGGTGAGACCGAGATCCCTATCGGTGAGACCGAACTGATTAGGGTTTCTGGGAGTGGCTATGTCAAGTGAACTCAGTGGCGCCGGATAGATCAAATCGGTGGGGGCGATTTTGACTTTAGGTTTAGTACATATATGGAAATGAGAAAGTGGTCGAGGGATTTGGAGCATATCACTAAGCACTTTGAGCAAGTAGACCATTAAGCAACACCTCATCCCCTTTTAATAGTATTGGATTTTCCTATGGACTCAATGTGATCTTGGATCACTAAAATGAAAATGTAGAGTATTGAGCTTTTGCCAATCATTGTCCTTAGCATTTTGAGGGGTCCACATCTCTAATACATGCCATGTCAATCTTTGTCCTTAGCATTTTGAGGGGTTCAATGAGCTATATATTGTTATTAATAACCAAAACCACCCGGGGATTAGTTGCACTTTGAATCTCCCCCCTTTTGGTAATTGATGACAACATATAGATCAAAGCTTCGACAAATGATAATAAGAGTGAAATATATCGTCACTTTGAGAAGTATGTGATAAGCAAGAGCTCCCCCTAAATTTGTGCATTATTTAAGATTTTCTTTTGAATGAAAATGCACAATCGATTAGGATCATGGGTTACTCTTCCATGTCACATACATCTTGGTGGAGCGCTCAAAATGATAAGATTTAGGCAACAAGCACTCATCACCAAAATAACCAAGTGAATGATCATACACAATCAAATAGGCACACATTAAGCATAGTATAATATCATGAAGCACATGAACATAAAGTATCTCACACACATAAGAAAATTGTAGCAATAACCAAACACAAATGAACGAAGTAGCAAGCAAAAACCAACAAAGAGAAGCAAAACTCTCTCTCTCTCGAAGCCTAATGATCTATACACTTTCTACCCCTTTGGCAACAAGTTACCAAAAAGCTTGAAAATGCATAGTGCTATACGACACTCTAGGCACGATCTCCGGGAGCTGCTGAAGAAGTCTTCTTGTTGGCGGCTCCGGTGTACGTAGATGGCGTGGAGATGAGAGCATCTGTAAATGCTTCCAACGAAGTGTGTGGAGCTGGAGGAGTTGATACTGGAGGAAGAACTGTAGCAGTGGCTGCAGGAGCTGAAAGTGTAGGCCTGGGCTCGACAACTGGCGCAGCTGAAGATCTTGGTCATCTTGGGACTCTCTGAAAATGGTATCTCTTTCCTCTGGATCTTCCTTGAGCTTCTCCACAGCAGTTTGTATCTCAATGATCTTCACATCAAGATCATAGAATTTAGCTTCCACTATCCTCTCAAGACTCTCTTGATTCTGAGTCAAGTTGGCAAAACTCTTTTCAATCCTCGGAGTGGCCTCAAGGAGATGGGTAAGCTGATCTTGCTTGGTCTTGGGGATTCCAGAAGCACTTGGTAACTTTGCTGCTTTTTCTTTCTCGATCTTCTCTTGGCCTTCAGCTGACGTAGGATGAGATGCATCCATGGAAACTTCATTGTCCTAATAATCTGGCCAAAGAGGTAGATGCCTCTTGTCAAGTAGATATGACCCTTTCTCTAGCCTGGAGTTGATCAGCATCTGAATGTGAGGGGCATATCCACAGGACCTCTTCTGGTGTGCTGCAGTTCTCTTGATTGTCTCTACAATCACGCTCATGACCTTGAACTTCTCTGGAACATCAAACATATGGAGCAAATTTATGGAGTGACATCAGATCATCCTATGATCTCCTGACTTGGGTGACATCAGTCCAGAAATCAGATGATGTATAGAACCAAGCTTGTGTGTCTTCAAGTCTTTGTCAGGAATTGGCTTATACATGTTTTCCATATAGTCATGATCCTTCCTGGGCTTGGCATACACATCTATGTCATTTTCATCATCCTTGGGGCATTGATAAAACTTCCCCATTCAGCGATTGTTGATAGATATTCGGTTCCTTCAGTCATCCATACAATCCTTCCATCTGGATAGAAATGAGAAGTGGAGTAGAATTGCATGACCGGCTCATCATTCCATCTGGTCAATTTCTTTCCAACAAACTTGTCAACCTCATTCTGCCTAAAACTTTCATGCACACCTAGAAAATAGTCAGCATTGTTGTCAATGTATTTCCAATCAACCCACTTCATAACCACAAACAATGGGCTTCTTGTCCAACAAGACCGTCTCACAGAAATCTTGTTGTTCTTTCTGTGAAATATGTAGTCCACGTCAGTCCTTCTTCTTGTAGCATATGGACCAGTCTGTCTCCAACATCTCAGTCCTGCATCCTTTCTTAGCTTCATGTTTTTTGCAACAAGGTGAGCATCATTGTGATCTAAAATTTTTGTCTTGAGCTTTCTAAGCATCATAGAATCATCATCGTCTGAGGATTCCTCTTATTGATCTTTCTGTTCTTCTGGAACTGGGCCCTTGTTCTTCTCAGCTGTAGGAATTGCTCTGGTGGATTTCTTGGTGCTGAAGCCTTGGGGGCAACTTTGGGCTTGGATGGAGCAGCCCTAGATTTGATGGCATCCCCCATCAGCTTCTGAGTCTTTCCAGTAGGTACAACAGGCTCATTCGCATCATCAACAACATTGTCATCATCTCTCATAGATGGCTTTCCAATCACTCTAGCAGTAGTCTTCCTAGCTCTCTTCTTTGTTCCAATAGGCTCATCATCTCTTGTTTCAAAAGTAAACAACATGGTTTCTTGTGTGGAAGATCTGGCTTTTGACATTGACACTCTTTTGGCTGGAGCTTTCTTATGCAACCCAGGCTTGGTTGCAGCAGTTGTGCCATACTCTTTGTTGACAACCTTTTTCTTTGAAGTGACTTCCTCATTAGCCACAAAATCTTCATCCTCACTGTCAGAATTCTTCTTCTTCCTTGTCTTGGTGGCAGCCTTTGGCAGATTGCTTGGAGTGCTTCTGCTGCTCTCATAGTAGTTGCTGTTAGAGGGACTAGAGCCCTCACTAAGATCTGCCGGCTCCACTGACATGTTCTGACTGTCATTGCCCTCAGATATGGCTGAAACTGCAAGCTGGACCTGTGAATAGATATAGTTGAGATAGAGTGGTCGAGCATCTCAAAGTGTAGAGATTTTGCAAAACAACTGAGTCAAAAACTTAGTTTTAGGTTTCTACAGAAAGCATTTTGGAGCTACCGATTTGTTGAACTCGGTGACACCGAAGCAACTTTAGAGCCTAAACTAGTGGAATCGATCAGACCAAGACACAGTTCGGCGACTCCGAGATTGCTAGGGTTTCATTGAGAATCGAACTCGGTCACACCAATTTGTAAGTTCTGATTAGACCAAAAGTCACAACTGCAATGGCCTAAGCCAAATCGGTGAGACCGATTTCTTCAACTCGGTCGGTCCGAGATGAGTTCGGAGGAAACCTAACCCTAAGATTTTGAATGAAATCTAATCTAAAGGAGTTTTTGATTGGATAGAAGCATCTCAAACGTGGCAAGGATCATGGCATTGACTTTGTGCTAAGAATCAGATTGAGAAAGCACAAAGGATCAAACTCATACCTAACTTGGCGATGAGTTCGCTATGGAACAACGGCGGCGGAGACTAGTGGCAGGGGGTCGCTGGCGACGAGGACACGATCTGGAGACCCCGAGTCGGCAGAGCTGGATAGGCGTGGGCAAAGGGTTTCGGAAAAGTTTCCAAAATTCGACCCGTGGGTATATATATCCAGACCGTGTCCGTTTGACCGAGTGGAACGACTTAGTGTAGGGATGGCAGTTTTGCCCATGGGTATGGGTACCCGTGGGTACCCTACCCGAAAATAGTGGGCATGGGTCAGACCTTCTACCACTTCATACCCATGGGTATGGGTATCCATACCCGCAAAATGCATGGGTAGGGTATGGGTATGAAATTATACCCATGGGTAACCCAATGGATACCCAGATAATTAATAAATAAATTAAACCCTATAATCTGTGAATAAATAATTATCTTGAGTCTTAACTAGCCCACGGACCATAGGCCCATCGCTGGCCATCGCCCTAGACCCCTCGTATACCTAAGTAGTTATCTTCTTTGTTTTTCCTTGACCTTGGAAGATGAAGCAATCAAGAGATGGGTTACTGAATCCTCATCGATTCATCCCCAGCCAATGCTATATATTGTACCCACCGGATGGGTACCTGAATTTAGACCTTTTTCTCATCTTACGTTTGTCATGTCAATGCTATATATTGTACCCACCGGATACCCATTGCGTATAGGATACACGATGGGTATGGACACGAGTACAAATTTGCACCCATCGGTAGTGAAGTGGGTGGGTATAGAAAAAAGATTTGGGTATGGGTTTGGGTAGAAAAGTGTCGTACCCGCCCATACCCTACCCATTGCCATCCCTAGCTCGCTGGCACCGAGATGCATAATCTCAAGAGGTTACTGCAACTCGATGAGACCGAACTGTTCAAATCGGTTGCACTGAGATTGAAACCTAGATCAACTTAATGAACTCGGTATGATCGAAAGGAATGAACCGGTCAGACCAAAATGCACTAAGAGGTTTTAGAAGTTTAAGTCTATGATGAATCGGTGGCTCCGAGTGCTCCTCACTCAGAGGGTTTGAATCTGACTTGATCAAACTTTGTGATGTAGCAAGAATAGAGTTTGAGACAAGCAAAGCATAGATAGCTAGAGGGAGTTCTTAGGCATTCTTGTCCGTCCATTTGGCAAAATAAGACAGCCAAACAATCAAAGAAACAAATGGATTTGTGAGTGAGAAAAATATGCACTCAACATGCTCACACAATAAGATTGTTAGTGCATCTAGTGCCCCTTTGTGATTTTGGTGTATTGAAGACTTATAGGTTAAGGGACTGATGAGTTTGTGAGTGTACACAGGTCTGTAAGTCTATGAGGAGTTTGATATTTATAGAGATTGTCAGCCCCTAAAAATGAACGTCTTCAACTGAAGACCTTGGATTTCTGAAGACTTTCTGGAGATTTTGAAAGTGAAGAAATTGGTGTGACCTTGAAGACTTGGATAATAATGCGAGGATTATGAAGCGTTAAGACTTTTGTTTTGTAGTTTCATTTTATCTTTCTTGAGTCATAGGAAACACCGTACTATTAAAGGGGGTCGAGGAAAAACTAAGGAAACATATTTCCAAGTGATGCTCAACTCAAAGCCTACACTATCCAATCCTTTCGAGTGAAGCCATTGGAAATCTAATACAGTTCAATCAATTTCTTCAGTGACAGAGAAGTTCTTCTGGTCTCTGAGGAATTTTTTCTAACTGAGGAGTTAGGAATTCGCCAGTGCGGATTTCCTACAAGTGACGAACATGATAGCCCTGAGGAATTTGATACTCAACATTCCGACCATTGTTGTGCTATGCACCAGCTGTCCCAATATATCTACCCACCTAACGGTCATATCATTGAAGGGCATTTATGTCTTATCATGTCGGGCTGCTCCCTAGGCTATAAATAGCCACCCCTACAACCACTAGCTGGTTGGCTGCTCCAAGATAAACTGACACTTGTCATTAGAGCAACCCATCCTCCGAGGACTTTGAGCGAAAATCATCAAGTGAGGAAAACCCAAAACCCAAACACCTAAAACCCCAAAGTGATTGAGTATCACTGAAGAAATTGTTCCTGTGTGGAACCGATGATTGTTACCTTTGAAGACTGTGATTTTCCAGACGGTTAGGCCTCAATGGTCTAAAGCATCCAAGAGGAATTGTGGATTGTCGGGTGACCAAGTTTGTGAAGGTTTGGAAGTCACCTGTGAAGACTTACCACGAGTGATTGGGCGAGTCTGTGTGACTTTAGCTCAAGGGGAATACGGTGAGGACTTGGTGTCTTGGACTGGGTGTTCTCGGATTTAAATACCTAGCCGCCCTAACCAGACGTACAATTGTCACAGCAGTTGGAACTGGTCTAACAAATCATTGTCTTCATCAAGCCTACTAGTTCTATTTCCTCAACTCTTCCATTTACTCATTCTTGTGTTGTTGAACTTGATCTGTACTGTTTGAAGACTTTGACTGAAGACTTTCTCGATTTCCTCAACTCTATTTCTTCAGTCCTAAGTCCTCAGCCTGCTTATCATGTTTACACACTACTTATACTTTGTGCTTGCTTTCGTTTCATCATGATGACCATGCTACTATCTTGTTATGCTTGCACCTGAGTATCTATTCCGCTGCTAAGTAGTTCGTCACTTAGCAAATTCCTCAGTTAGAATTTCCTCAGAGATGAATTTATAAAAATCACCTATTCACCCCCCCTCTAGTCGATATAACGCACTTTCAAAGATAGCAAATGAAATATGTGGCAAAGCATGCACAAAGACTCTAGCATCTATCAAGCAATTGGTGATGACTAGGTCATATATCACTACAAAACAAAGACACATCTGTGATATTTTGGGCCGAACAAAAAAAAATTGTCATACTTATGACACTTCTATGACGATAATTGTGAGAAAAACCGGTATCATCATTGATGTGGTGGGGTCCTACTTCTATGACAAAAAATCATGATAGAAAATGGGCTTTCCGTCCTGGGCGGGCCAGAGACGCAGCTGCATGACATTCTTTGGGCCGTCCATGACGGAAAAACGTGGTAGAAGCGAGGGCGAAGAAAATATCGGGGTGTTCCCGATTACGGTGGGTGGTCGGGGCCGAGCGATGCGCGTTTCTCTTGTACACGCACGTGCGTGGGTGCGAGGCGTTGGGCTCTAACTGAACCCGAGCGAGGCGTTGGGCTCTAACTGAACCCGAGCGATTGCACTGCAGGCTACGCGTTACAGAACCCGAGCGATCGATCGATGGCTATTAACTGAACCCGATTGAGCGATTCCTTCGCTACTGCTGGTAACTGAAGCCGATTGATGCTGGCTTTGGATGAACAATGAGCATTGCTGGGGGGGGTGGATGAACAGTTCCCGGTGGGGGTGGATGAATAGGACCCTGTGGGGTTGCCTCTGGATGAACAGGACCCCGATCGATCGAGCCGGTTGGGGCTGGATGAACAGGACCCAGTGGAGGGCTGGATGAACAGGACCACCCCGTGGAGGGCTGGATGAATAGTAGATGGTGGAGGGCTGGATGAACAGTAGCCCGTGGAGGGGTGGTTGAACAGGAGCCCATGGAGAGGGCTGGTTGAACAGTAGCCGGTGGAGTAGCGCACGGTGGAGGCTGGATGAACAAGAGCCCGTGGATGAACAGTCGCAGGTGGAGACTGGAGGAGGTCGACAGTGGATGAACAGTAGCTCATGGAGGCTAGAGGGGGTCGACAGTGGAGATGAACAGTATCCCGTGGAGTCCCATTTTGCGGTACGCCACACCCCTCTCAATAAACAGGACCCCGTTTCGACCGTAGCGCTCCAACACAAGTTCGTTTCCTCCGTTTTGGGGTACGCCACACCCCTCCCGATCAACAGGACCCCTGTTTTGACCGTAGGAGGTCCATTTCCTCCGTTTTGCGGTACGCCAGACCCCTCCCAATGAACAGGATCCCATTTCGAACATGGCCGGTCGAACACAAGGCCGTTACCTCTATTTTGCGGTACGCCAAGCCTCGTTTCCATCGGCTGTTCCGTCCAAGCCCTCCCGATGAATACGACGACGCATTCTGTTCCGACCCAGCCGGTTGGCTCCCCATGAACACGACGACGACGCTGTTTCTCCGTTCCGACCCAGCCATGTACACGAGCCTTGGCCGTAAGTATGCGCGAGTAGGCGTTCGAGACCCTGCCCGTATGTACGTATGTGGTCGTATTTTCTTTCTTGCACACTGGCCGCTGTACGTACGTGTACATGCTACATGCGCGCCTCTACTACGACATGTGCGTGCCTCTACATCGACCAGTATATACGTACATGTTCGCGACCAGAATGACAACACTACGTACGGTTTGACCAGGCGGGTCCTGACTGTGAGACACTTCCTTGCATGCGAAGATGTAGCTGGTGGGTCCCAACAGTCAGGGGCGAATCTTTTTTTTTTTGCCTGGACGCACTTCCTTACGTGCGAAGATGTAGCTGGTGGCTCCCAGCAGTGAGGGGGAAATGTTTTTTTCGCGAAATACGGTGGCCCATCCGGTGGGTCCCTGCTGTCAGGTGGAGGAATAATTATTTTGCGCGTAATAAGGAGGCACTTCCTTGCTGCGGCCGTGGATCCAGCTGTTAGCCTCTCCACGTACAGTCCACGTCCAATGGAAGCCATTCCTTGACCACGTTGACCATGCTGCGCCGAGAGCACCAGGGCGATGGACGACGACGAGGCCTAGGAAGGGGACGACGCGGAGCTGGGGAAGATGCGGCAGTGGATGCCCACGCGTAGAGGAGTACGAGGGTTCACTGGTTTGCTGTGGTGTGAGGCTACCATCTCCGCAGAATAACAGGGGGTGTGGGTGAGTAGAGGGATGGCCTGGCTAGCGGTGGGAATAGTAGGGGGCGGTGAGGCCTCCATGGCAGCACAGCCGGCCACGGGAGGCAGGAGCATGCGGCATGACCGGTGCTGCTTTGGGCGGCTGGAGCAACAAGACCAGAGATTGAAGAAGCACTACGGCCGTTGGATGGACATCGTACGGTCACTAGAGCTAGAATCGTTGATATTGACTAAGTTGACAAAGCACTCCGTCCCCATCAACTTAGTAGGCCCACAAGTCAGGCTCCCACCAAGGTGGGTCCCAACCAGCAGGGGGATTATTCATTTTTTTGTGCGTAATAAGGAGGCACTTCCGATGGGCCCGAGCTGATAGCGGGGGGAACGTTTTTTTCGTGCAATACGGTGGCCCATCCGGTGGGTCCCAGCAGTCAGGAGGGAAACGTTTTTTTCGCGAAACACGGTGGCCCGTCCGATGGGTCCCTGCTGTTAGGTGGAGGAATCATTATTTTCCGTGTAATAAGGAGGCACTTCCTTGCTGCCGACATGGACCCAGCTGTTAGCCTCTCCACGTACAGTCCACGTCCGATGGAAGCCGTTCCTTGACCACGTTGACCACGCCGGGCCGAGAGCACCAGGGCGGTGGACGACGGCGAGGCCTAGGAAGGGGATGACGCGGAGCCGGGGAAGACGCGGCAGTGGAAGCCTGCGTGGAGAGGAGTACGAGGGTTCACTGGTTCGGCTGCGGTGTGAGGCTGCTGTTGCCGCGGAATAACAGGGGGTGTGGGTGAGTAGAGGGATGGCCTGGCCAGCGGTGGGAGTAGTAGGGGCGGTGAGGCCTGCGCGGCAGCACAGCCGACCACGGGAGGCAGGAGCAAGCGGCATGACCGGCGCTGCTTTGGGCGGCTGGAGCAAGAAGACCAGAGGTTGTAGAAGCACGACGACTGTTGGATGGACATCGTACGGTCACTGCAGCTAGAATCGTTTATATTGACTAAGTTGACAAAGCCCTTGGTATGCGTCAACTTAGTAGGCCCACAGGTCAGCTTCCGAAACGGTGCGCCCCAGATGTCAGGGGGAGGAATCATTTTTTGGGCGGGTGAAGCTAGAATATCCGAGATTGAAGAAGAAGCACGGCATCCGTTGGATGGACATCCAACGGCCACTGCTGCTAGAACCGTGTGTTGACTATAAGTTGACAAAGCCTTGCATACGCGTCAACTCTCTTTTTTTAGGGGACGCGTTAACTTAGTAAGGCCACAAGTGTGTGGCAGAGAACTTATAGCCCATTTGAGATTTGTAAGAATTTGCAGCTAATTTTTGAATTCTAATGGAATTTACTACAACCCATTTACAGTTTGTTAAAAGTACAGCCCATTTCAACCAACCGTTCGAAACAGAATTCAATAAAATTTCCCACATTTTGATGGGATCCGAAATATTTTTATCCCAAAATTTCTAGTCAGATTAAATACAATTTCAATATGAATTTATATTACGTAAAAATCCAACGAAACATTGCGCTCGCAACAATTAATGAAATTAAAATTTTCAATATCCAAAAATAATATTTTATAAAGTAATTACGTGTTTGGTGCATTTTTTATAGTTAGTGCCCAGTTTTTATAATTACATCCCATTTATTATTTCTTAAAGCCCATTTTCTTGTTAAGCCTAATGCATCCCTCCTAGGAAAGATTTGCAGCCCAGCGGGGCGGAGAATAAAAACTTGACCTTGCGTGGGTATTCCTAAAAAAAGTATAGCTGGGCTAGCCATTTTCAGCTTGAAAAATAAATATCTGGGCTGGATATCTGGCCTGGGCTAGACGGGCCACAGCCCGCCCACTTAATAGCTACAGCGATGTTTTCGTTGTTGTTCAGAGGAGAAAAATTAATATTTGGGCTAAACATTGCTAAAGAAAAACTCTGCAGTGCTCACACCTCAAAAACACAAATACTGCTCGAGATGCTTGGTCCCAGCTGTCGGCCGCTTCTTGTGCAATTCTCTTGTTCATTGACTACATAGGTTGACAATGGTGTGGGACCGTGATTTCAGGAAACCAGGAGGAAGCAAAAAAATAGTTTTATATATTAATAAGGAGGCACTTGCGTACGTGCGGCTATGGCCCTGGTGGGGGAGGGCGAGGAGGGCGTGTGCATGCACGAGAGAAAGTTAGTGGTAGCTACAAAGGTTAGATGATTGTGTGGGTGTAAGAGACTAACAAAGATCATAATTTGATATGAAAGTGGATTCATATATTTGATAGGAGATCATAGTGTTTTAAACATATGCATGCATGAATATAGCGGTGATACGCGTGTTGTGGTTTTGGACATGTTATACCATAATGTGATAATGCATGGCGTTTGCAACTGACAGCTAAATATCGAACAATCTAAACCATACTATACATCGAACAATCTCACATTTTATTAAAATTTGTGATAATGTGTGGTGTTTGCAGCTTACAACTAAATATCAAACAATCTAAACAATACTATATATCGAACATTCTCACATTTTATTTGAATTTGTGGTAACGTGTGGTGTTTGCAACTCACATCTAAATACTTGTAGGCGTATGGGGCCGGGCACCATACATAAGGTGATAAACACATTATACATATGAGACATGGTTTAGTTTGTAAAGATCTAGCTAGAGCTTGAAATGTACTATGATTTGAAATCAACATAAAGTGGATTCAAAAAATCGAGTTCGAGTTCATATAGTACACATAGTTCATATGTAACTCGAGACTAATCATGTGGTGCGCCGTGAAGATAATACATAAACGATGGTTTAACTTGACAATAATGATTATTGTAGATCTTATCAAAATAGAGAAACGAATTCAAATGCTTTGACTTCACAACAATCATTATTGTAGATCTTATTCAAATAGAGAAACGAATTCAAATTTAGTTCATATTGAAGCGGTAGTATATACGTTTGGAATGCTCTAAAATGTTCATTTGAGTACTAGGTTGCATGCATTATACACGTAGCGAAATATTTTAATTGAACATAACATGAATTCAAAGTTTTGAATGACATTTGTAGTGCGAATTGATTTGGTACGGTACACGTTAGGCTTGCCCATAAATTTCAACCCGCGCCTTGTTAGCCCGAAATATTTAAGATATATCTTTGTCTCGTTGTGCTCCGACAACTCCATCCATCTCAACCCGCGCCTTGCTATTCCAAAATTTCAACGCGCGCGAAAACTCCCACCTCCTGTGAAATCCCGATACGCGAAATGCCTGTGATACCCCTGAACCGAAAAAACCGCCTCAAATCGGTGGGGGTACTTTCATAACTTACCCCACATTTCGGACAAGCGCGTCCCTAAGCCATGGTTCCCCACTTCCATCCCATCGGCCCACCCATTCGTACACTGTCGTGGATTTAGCACGGCAGATGTCCTAGCAAAAGGACTTAGTCGTGAGGCCGCGCATCTATGTAGTAGCTTGAGAGGGGTTGAACGGAATCGAGAGATGCAACACGCAAGGCGAGGATTTAGACAGCTTCGGGCCCCGGGAAACATCATCCGGTAATAGCCCTACATGCTGTTTGAGGATAGATCTCATTATGACCCTCATGGTGTCGCCGATAAACCGGCTCTCCTTTAGTTGTGTCTAGCCCTAAAGAATATGGCGCCTCCAACTTGTGAGAACTTGTCCCCCTTTGGGGAGCCCTGCCCCTCCTTATATATGTTGAAGGGGCGGGTTACATGACTAGTCCTAGTTAGATTAGGATTACTCTATTACAAGGAGTCCTAGTCTTGCTTCCTTTGTAGAAGAATATTCCTTGTGCTTTCTTCATAAACCGGCCCACCATAACATGAACCGGCCTTCTTGGGCCTCGTCATCCGTGATCCGTCCGCCGGGTTACCAGTGAATCGCCAAGTGTAAACCGTCTCAAGTAAACCGCCAAGTCCGGCCGAGTTATACTTCCAACCGGGTTACGCCGCGGGGTATATCCCCGACATTAGCCCCTAGTTTAATTTGGATTTATCCATGTTAAACTTGATCCTTCATGCATACATAAACACGAGAACAAATTTGATAGGTTGTGCTCCGGGTTAAAATATTTTCCTGAACCGGCACCAGGTCATCCTTATATCCTTGTCATTTCCTCCTTGATATGTATCCATGATCTCATAACAAATATCCTTAGCAGATATTTTCAAACATTACCAATGCAAAAAATCCACGCACTTCTTCTGAAAACTCCGGATCAATAGACCAGCTTCATAATCAATTTGCTTGCAGAAGATAATTTGTAAATAAAGAATCCATTTGAATCGGCCTTCAATGCTCTGATTTGACAAACAAATTGGTCTTCAAATATTCAACTGATATTAAGCCGGTTTGAAAATGTAGAACTTGCCGGTTTATGATTGCCAAAATTGTCGGGTTATAATTGTTGCCAACACCGTGTCACACAATTAATCTTCCTGATTTGCCCGAAACTGAGAATTTGAAGATGCTCCTCCTTTATATGCATATTACCTGTAGCCCCCAAGTCTTACGAGGAGAATATAGTGATAGCTTAAGACTTGTTTCAATATAAATGTAGCAACCTTGAAGAAATCCGGGCTGTTCATCTCAATCATCAGTGATAAACTGAATATTCCACATATGTAGCCCCCAAGTGCCAGATTGTCATGCTTGCAGCAACCCGGGACTTGTAATTTCCTTATACTCATAAAACTTCAACCAGTGTAGCCCCCAAGGGCCGGGTCATTATGTAATAATGAGCATGAACTTTGTATATACTTCATTGAAAGTAACATTATGTAATGTAACTCCCATCATGGGGCTTGAACCCACGTCCACAAGGTTAAGAGCTTTGTACTTTACCAACTGAGCAATGGACCCTTTAATATAACTGATTAATAATTGTGTTCCTTGAATTATGGACAGAAGCATTGGTAGCCCTCAAGGGCCGGCTCATTACAATGTGATGAGTCGGGTCTTCAATAAAGGTGATCAAACAATGACTTTGCATTAGCCCCCAAGTGCCATGGTGCATGCTGGCAGTGACATGGGACTTGCATATTTGATGTAATCTCAATTTGAATAATGTAGCCCCCAAGTGCCGGGTTGTAAGCCTGCAGCGACTCGGGACTGTTCCTTCAGTTGTAGAATAAATCATACCCATTGATAAAATAATATCCATTGCGCTAAAGCGACTTTGAAAACCTGAATCATAATATTGGTATTTGATAACCATAATAAAAATCCAGCCATGTTGGCTATTTGAAGATTTGAATAATATAACCCGGTTTGAAAACCGGTTCCAGTGATATTTGATCATAACCAGGCCGTGTTAATAAACACCGGTCATTATTTTATCTCATACTGGCGACTTATAGTCGAAAGCCAGGCCAGTTTAATAAACACAAGTCATTATCTTATCATCATAAACTTGACTTATAGTCAAAAGCCGGGCCGGTTTAATAAGCACCGGTCATTATCTGTTTCTGCATAAAACAATGTTCAAACTGTCCTGGCGGTTCATCGTCGGACGGGTCATAATACCCAAGCACATGATCTAAGTTGATAACTTGAACTGTGTATAAAGTATAAGTATGTATCATACCTGTGATTAAGTGTATCTGTAAACCTTAATCCGACAAGAACAATCCGAGGTGTAAGTGCTAATGACTTACTTGGCTCTTTGTCGGCTTATCATGAAGGCCGATCCGGGTTACAATGAACGCCGGTTTATCTGTAAACTAGTACTGGTGTTCATGACCGAGACTATAGCTCTATAAATACACATGTAGTGACAACTTTGTAGTTATCCAGTCTTGAATCAATGGACTTGGTTGAAAAACCAATGACCTTGAAGATAAAGATTTGAGAAAACATAAAAAATGAAAAATAAAGTTTTTGGGCAAATAAGACCACGTAGTCGAGGCTTTTTACGAGCTGCCAGGCTCCAAATTCGAGGCTTTTTATGAGCTGCTAGGCTACTGTCATTAACCATTTTAGCAAAGCCTGTCAAGATGATCCGCAATCCTTAACCAAATCATCAATGTCAACAGCTACCCAATGTTTCAAAATTTCATAAAGATTTTGGCTTGGGTAATCACTTGATGATCGTCAATTTAACGTGACCAAGTTCAGGGTCCCGAAGGATTGACTTGTGATACGTTCGACGGGTCATACCAGGTTTACCTGGATGGCGTGATTTACTTGATGCAGGCAGGTTAATCCAGGGTTTTAGGTGTATGCACCGGGCTTCCAAGCCATGTTCACTACAAGGGTATTCAACTCGCTGAGAGCCCCCAGGTAATGTGTGAGCATTGCTCGTCGGGGCATATGTTTGAGTTGTGCTAGGCATCAAACCCTCTTTTACCCCTCATCATCATGTGGAAATTGCCGAGGCAACCAGAGCAGTGCTCTTATGATGGGCTTCATATCGCCGCCGGCTCAAGAGGCCATGGGAAACTTCCTTGCCCGCGGAAGCCCCCATGTGATTCTTGTATGTATAGAAAAGATGGTTGATTCCTTGATTTGTCAAGGGCGCCGGTTTAAGAGGCCATGGAGGGCTTCCTTGCACGGAAGCCCCCATGTGATACTCTTTTGTGTAGAAGACACGGCTGATTCCTTGATTTTATCAAGGGCGCTGGTTTAAGAGGCCATGAAAGCTTCCTTGCACGAAAGCCCCCATGTGATACTCTTGTGAAAAAGATGGCTGATACATTGGCAGCTCGTAGCGACGGTTTGGATGCAACACCCGCAAGGAAGACGAAGGACCGGCAGTTTAAAACGGCACCGTGGCGGTTTATGGCCCTGCATTAGATGACTTTGCAAGCCGGAGTAATTGCTCCTTTAAAGAAAATGATATATAATATAAAAATATACTGGATGGATTTCACCTCGTATCTTAGTCCAGAAATTATCCATCGCGGAGTTGATCATTGCGACGGTGAAACTGAAATCAATTACGGCTGAGTCGGCCGTAGGAGCAGACAGATGAGTCGGTCGCAATATTATACGCCCGTGCGGACGGGCAAGATGTCCTGCACGTTGTAAACCGGTGTGGACGCGTGAACCGGCTGTCCGTTCATCAGGTAATGTGACACAGAGGAAAACGCCGTTGTAGAATATTGCCAGTGCGTGTTTATATCCGCAGTATAACAATGATTTTACCTGTATATGAAAATACCAATAGGGCAGTGTAATGGTGCTCATAGGAATTAAAATATCCTGATAAAATGTATAGGAGGGATAACACCTGATTTCCTTGAACAACAGACGGGTCGGTTGGTGCCGACGGGCTAGTTGCCCTCCTCGTTGTAAGCCGGCGCGGTCGCGAAAGATGGTCACGGCATTGTAAATCGACGTGGTCGCGAGAGACGGCTACGGTGTTGTAAACCGACGTGGTCGCAAGAGATGGCCATGAACCGGCCGCGAGGGTGGACGGGCGAATCGTCCGTGGCGTTGTAAGGTGGCGCGGATGGACGAGTTATGCCATGTTGATGTAAATTGGACCGTAAAGCGGTGATTTGCACATATATTCATCATGGCATGGTCTTCTCTCTCGCAGTGAACAATTGCCCTACATAAACAATAATGCAGACCAAGGCAAAGATAAACTGTTTTTTTGATAAAAATAATATGTGCTAATAAACTTAGATGGATATCACCTGAATGCCAGATGATCTTTGTGTGGTCCATAAATGAACTTATATAGGAAGGCCCAGCAACGGCGTGGATGGGCATATCCCTACTGCCAGTAATAATAGATGACCCTGAGCTTTTGAACCGAAACTTTTTGATAGTCCGGCCGGAACTTTTTGATAATCCAGAACTTTGAACCGGAACCTCTTGATAACCCGGCCGGAACTTTTTGAGCCGGAACTTCTGGATCCGGAACTTTTTGATAATCCAGAACTTTTGAACCGGAACCTCTTGATAACCTGGCTGGAACTTTTTTGAGCCGGAACTTCTGGACCTGTAACTTTTTGATAATCCGGCCGGAACATTTGATAATCCAGAATTTATTGAGTCGGAAATTTTCCGTAACCTAAGTCGGAACCCTTTGGCGACTCGAACGGAACCTTTTAGTGATTCGTCTGGAACTTTTCGTCAAGGCGGTTGAAACTTTTTTCCGACTCAGACGGAACCTTTCGTCGAGGCGGTCTGAACTCTTTGGCGATTCAGACGGAACTTTTCGTCGAAGCGGTCGGAACTCTTTTGCCGATTCAGACGGAACCTTTCATCGAGACGGTCGGAACTTTTCAATGATCCGACCAGCACCTTCCGTCGTACCAGAACCTTTCGATCAGCCCATCGGAACTTTTTCGGCGAGCCAGCGGGAACTCTCCGACGAGCCGACTGGACCTTCTTCAATAAGCTGGGTGGAGCTTCTCGATCCCTGGATAGTGCCCTCCAAGAACTCAACACCACCGTGTGCATGCCCCACGGTGGGCGTCAACTGTCGTGGATTTAGCACGCAAATGTCCTAGCAAAAGGACTTAGTCGTGAGGCCGCGCATCTATGTAGTAGATTGAGAGGGGTTGAACGGAATCGAGAGACGCAACATGCAAGGCGAGGATTTAGACAGCTTCAGGCCCCGGAAAACATCATCCGGTAATAGCCCTACATGTTGTTTGAGGCTAGATCTCATTATGACCATCATGGTGTCGCCGGTAAACCGGCTCTCCTTTAGTTGTGTCTGGCTCTAAAGAATATGGCGCCTCCAACTTGTGAGAACTTGTCCCCCTTTGGGGAGCCATGCCCCTCCTTATATATGTTGAAGGGGCAGGTTACATGACTAGTCCTAGTTAGATTAGGATTACTCTATTACAAGGAGTCCTAGTCTTGCTTCCTTTGTAAGAGAATATTCCTTGTGCTTTCATCATAAACCGGCCCATCATAACATGAACCGACCTTCTTGGGCCTCGTCATCCGTGATCCGCCCGCCGGGTTATCAGTGAATCGCCAAGTGTAAACCGTCTCAAGTAAACCGCCAAGTCCGGCCGGGTTATACTTCCGGCCGGGTTACGCAGCGGGGTATATCCCCGACATACACCGAGGCCGGCAAAACTCGCGAAGCCCCACACCCTCCTCCATTTGCCACCCAGCCGGAGCCTCTTCCCCGATGACATCGTCCACAGCAACACCTCAACGTCCCTCATCCACCGTACCGGATGAGGATCCGTCGTCGATCTGGTCGTCTCGCCGGTTCAGCCACCCTGTCCTCCACCTCCAAGGAGCTGCCCCGACGATTCCCTCGTCTTTCGCGCCACCTCCATTCCCACACCGCCGTCTTCAACTGCATCACCGGAAGAGCATCATCATCACCGTTTCCTCGGCTGAAGCTGTGGCCTAATTGGCGCCACCAAAGAGGTTGTACATTAATCGCCACATTTTCTTCTTGATTCGATCTCACGATGCTGCCGGCGCTCGGTCCCGAGCCGACACGGCGCGGCTCCATCCACGACGGCGTCGTCGGCCACTTCCTCCACGACGTCGCTCCCTCAGCGGTGACGTCCACATCAGTAGGAGTTGCTGTTGCTTTAGCTCTCGCTGCTACTCTGCTCTTGCTCTCAGTCCCCTGCCTGGTCCGCTCTTGCTCTTGCTCTTGCTCGCGCTGCTGCTCTCGCTCTTCCTCTTGCTTGCGATGCTACTCTGATTTAGCTACACTTCAGTCGACTAAATCGACTTTTGGGTCAGTCGATTTTCAGGGGGTGGGGGGGCTCGCCGGAGTTAAGGAAGAACCAGTCGCAGCGGGGAGGGGGGCTCGCCGGAGAGGTACCCCACTATCTATCTTAGGGTTCAGGGTAGGGGCGGTGGTCGCCGGCGGTGGTGGGGCGGTGGCATGGGGATCGTCGGAGAAAAAGCTCGGCACGGGTAGCCAACAGGGATGGTCGGGGAGGTGGCGGACCGGCGGTGGGGAGTGTTTTCTGGGCGGACGGGGCGGCGCACCACCGGCCGCGGGCGGCGGGGCGGCTGTTTGGCCGGTGGTGGCTGGCAGCTTAGGGGGTGGAGGTTGAAGATGAACTGGAGGCCCTTGATTTCGTATCCAATGGCTGCAAAATCGACTGACCAGAGATGAAAAAGTCAGTCGACTGACTTGTAGCCTCACCTCTAGTGCGTTCAGTTTCGACAGTAAAATTCAGTTTCGACACCAAAATTCAGTTTCGACAGTTAAGTTCAGTTTCGACAGTTAAGTTCAGAGATGAGCAGCTGATGTATACATCTAGCACTTTGTGGTTATGTATTTTACATCATCTATTCGAGACGATATTAGAATTCCACTCAGGTTAACGTTGTCTCTCTTGTCATGCTTCAGCCTCGGCGTCGTACAACTCACCGGAGCTGCTCCAATGACGAAACCCTCCATCACAGCGGAGTAGTACCTCTGGCTCCATCTCCAGACGCCTAAGATCTTCTTCCCCTCCTCCGACAGCCAAGTCAGCCGGAGCATCCTCACCAGCCAACCCAATCACGCTGAGATCGACATGGCTTCTCCAAATAGGTTGTACACTTCTTGTGGTTTGACTTAATCTCACCATGCTTCTTTGCATCCTGTGATCTTCCAATTCTTGTGAACCAAACACCCAGATTGGCATAAATCCTGTGTTTTAAAATTCTCTGTTTTGCATGCGCATTCCTATCCTATTCATGTATATTTCCTATCCCTGCATTGTTAGAATCCTCAAATTCAAACAAGCCCTTACACAATTACTTCTGTTATAGATATGTGTCAAAGAAAACTTTGTGTGGTTTGTCCTGCTCCTGTGGTGTTGTGTTCCACCCTAGCTCAGCTGCTCCAACGACGGAAGAGTTCACCACAGCAGGGATCCGCTCTCCAGACTATCTTTTGCCACCTCAGATCTTCTTCCCCGCCGTCGGCAGCCACGACAACTGCATTGCCATCATCAACTGAGGAGATGACATTGAGGACTACACGGGTCCGCAAGAGAGGTCGCACTCTTCCGTGTCTGCTTATGTTATGCATCGCTTAATAGGATGACATGCAACTTTACCGTTGTGTTCACCTATTAGACTCCGACTCAGGTCCAAACTTATGCTGAAACTTGAGTTTTTAAATGGTTGTGGGGTACATATTGGGCCAGCAATCAGTACTATCTGTCTACTATCTGGTTAATCTCGGGTGTCTACTATGAGTTTCATGTTGGGTGCAAACAAGCATTAAAGGATCCATTATCTGTATTTTTTAACTAAAGTTATTATATGCCTGGTATCATTAGTTTTGGGTCTATCCACAGTTTGCTACCTTCACTCTGGATTTGTGCATGCACTCCTTACATAATCTCACTATGTTTTATTCCTATGCATGTCAGTTATTGTACACAATGGAACTGAACATGTAGAGCAAAAGAGACGAGCCTTGCGTGGCAATAAAATTTCATGCAGACGTCGCTCCATGGTGGGCGCAAAGGTAGCTCCCCCCTCCACCCATTTCAGATCGTAATCAAGACATGATTTGTGTGAATGCCACTTGTTTAGTGTCTAATTACCATATATGTGAATTATGCAATGCCATCTTTTTGCAAGACATTATATATGTGAATTATGCAATGCTATCTTGTTGCAAGGCATTATATATGTGAATTATGCAACGCCATGCTGTTTAGCCAAGTGTCATATATGTGAATTATATCATGTCATCCTTTTTTTGTATTTCTCATTACTTTTGTCGACAATGTTTGTATATTCAACTGCTCTTCCTGTGCATCAGCCATTTGAATTGGTGATGGAGAAATCTGGAGTGAAAACAAGGTCTTCAGAGCAGACAATGCTACCTGGTGAAGCAGATATCTTGCTGGTTATAGATAGATCTTCAGAGGAGGATTCAGAGGCAGATGACCAGTCCTATTATCCCCGTGAGGTGTATGCTCAAACTTGGCAGGGTTATATTACTCATATCATGCATATGTTGTATTGCAATTCTTAGTTTTTACATCATATACACGATATTGAATGCCATCTCCTTAGTTTACACATCATATATGCGCCCTCTGCTCACTTCCTTAGTATATAAATCATATATTTGAATTATATCATGCCATGATGTTTACATAGACAACATGTATCTGAATTATGGCATGCCAACCCATTTTCTAAAGACATAATATAGTTATATCATCTCATCCTGTTCACATAGTCATCATATTTTGAATTATGTCATTCTATCCGTGAATTATCATGCCATCATGTTTCTATCGACGACATGTTTGTGATTTATGGCATGCCAACCACTTTAATAGACACATCGTATAGTTATATCATGTCATCCTGTTTACATAGTCAACATATTTTGAAGTATGTCATTCTATCGTGTTTAGTTAGCCATCATACATGTGAAATTGTGTCATGCTATCCTGTTTAATTTGCCATCATATATTTGAAATTATGTCTTGCTATTCTGTTTGGTTAGACAACATAAATGTGAATTATTTCACGCCCTATTTTCTTCCCTACTATCCATTGCACCTGTCTATCTTACAATGTCTATACATTCAATTACTTTTCTTGTTTATCAGCCATTTCAATTGGAGGGGTGATGGCAGTATCTGTGGGAGTAAAAACACGGTCTTCAGAAAAGATCGTGCTACCTGTCGATGGAGATAGAACCACAGTTGTACTTGCCGAAGAACCAGCCCCACCACACATAACCCAGACTCACGCAGATTGTATCCCTACCCAGTTGGACAGAGAACCAGCTACACCCCTTCTAACCCCAACCCCAGCAGATAGTAACCTAGTTCCCGTTGACACATCACCGTCTCCACCACAGAGCACCCAAACACGAGCAGTTAGTAAGGCAACTGCAGTGCCCAAAGCACGAGGACCACCACTCCGAACCCCAAGTCAATGCTTAAAGCAGAAGAAGAATTGTTCTCGGGTCAGGTTCCGTAGCTATGGTTCATACTACTTTGCTCTTGCATCACTGTATTTGCTCATACCAACTAATTTCAAATTTGAAGGATGCAATTGAAACTCCAATGGCGCAACAGGTATGTTTTAAACTTGTTTCTTTAACGTGTTTGCTGTTGTAACTTGCTCTATGTTGATTTCAGTTTCAATTGAATAAACAGTTATGTTCTCTTGCCATGCACATTACAAGTGTCATTATTGTTGTGTAGTTTCCCACACTTATATTATGTCTATGCTGCTTTGTCTTAAATAGATATGATTCGAACTGTATCTATCTTGATTTGGCAACATAAACTAGAATGATATAGACCATAAAGTGACCATACTACATAGATATATGTTTGTTTCATGTCGTTATCTTGTCCACCTTACTACTGAACTGGTTTACCAAAATGAGTTTCATATACTACATTGTAAACTTGTGATGTGTTTGTTTGTTTCTCCTTTAGAACGCGGATAAAATATTGGAGAAGAGTACCCCGTTATGCAATGGTAAAGGAAGTAATGCAGATCAAGTTCAAGATAGTGAGACATCCCTGTTGTTCTCCAAGAAAGCTGATAAAAACTATACTGAAGACACTGAGACAACCCCAAAGTCCTATCTTGATGTAGTGTTCGAGTTACTCGCTACTACTGCTGGCACCAGATCTTCGAACTCACTGCCTGAATCAGTTCGACTTCTTGAGTCTCAACTTCAAGTTGAAAGACATCGATCAGATGTTATGCGACAGGAAGCCGAAGGACTGAGGAAGTCCCTGCTGAATTCAAATGCATACTTTCTGGTGCAACATCAAGTGCTGGAGGATTTAAGCACCAAACAACAGAAAGTTAATAAGCTCGCTAAGCATCTTGACAGCATTATGGGTACCCAGGATATTGTTTCTTGAGCTCTTCTGAAGTGGTTTCGGTTTTGGACTTGTTTTGCTGCGGCGTTTATATGCTGCTTTGTTCCCTATATTTTCACTTGTGGCGAACTTTGATGCCTAGTGGATGTAATATGTGTAATAGCCGTGATAGCTTAGCGTAAGGTGATTGCTTATTTATTTCCATTATCTTGTTTATTTGTTTTCTTGTAGTCAGTGTAGTTCTTTTTCTGCGGTTTGCTAGTGGCCGGAATAACCTATTTTTTAAAACTAGGCCACATTAACAATGGGCTACATATTTACTGCAGTTAACATGGGCCTCCTACAGGCCGTAGAAATAATGGGCCTTCTAAGGATCGTAGAAACAATGGGCGTTCTACGGGGCGTAGACACAATGGGCCTTCTACGGGACGTATCATCAATGGGCCTTCTACGAGTCGTATGATCGGTTGGCCAAACATGGGCCAATAACAGACCACATTATAGCCGTAAATGGGCTAGAGTTGAAATCGTCCGTTCATGGGATTTCCATAACGGGCCGTCGTTAATAGGCCGTATTTGATGACGCTATGAAAACAGCCCAACGTATTAACGGGCCACAAACGGGCCGACTGTAACCATGGGTTGTATTTGGCCCACAAGCAGAAAATGACAGTAACGGGCCGAAAGTAAACCAATGCTGGAAATGATCCCAAGAATAAATGGGCCCTGAGAAGGCCGAAAGATAACATGGGCTGGAAACGGCCCAACGGAATAATGGGTCGTTAATGGGTATAAAGTGATACACTCTTCATTACGGGCCAGTTTTACCACAGGCCGTTAATGGGCCGAGGGTTACTAAGGGCCTCATATGGGCCCAAAGACGTCATGGGCCATACATGGGCCGGAAGTTAAAACGGGTTGGAGTTATATTGGACGGCCTAGATGACGCTATTGGTCCTAATTTGGATAGGCCGTAAACGGGCCCTAGGTTAGCGGGCTGTAAATGGGCTATATGCGGACAGGCCGTTAACAGGCTTGATGTGGGCCGGCCCACCACCTTTTGACCAAGTCAAACAGGTCGGCCTTTTCACAGGATGGGCCTCTATTGGGCACTGTTCATTACGGGCCAGTTTTACCATGGGTCGTTAATGGGTCGAGGGTTACTGAGGGCCTCATATGGGCCGAAAGACATCATGGGCCACACATGGGCCAGAAGTTAAAACGGGCTGGAATTATATTGGACGGCCCAGATGACGCTACTAGGCCTAGTTCGGATAGGCCGTAAACGGGCCCTGGGTTAGCGGGCTGTAAATGGGCTATATGCAAACAGGCCGTTAACAGGCTTGACGTGGGCCGGCCCACCACCTTTTGACCAAGTCAAACGGGCCGGCCTTTTCATAGGAATGGGCCTCTATTGGGCCGTGCCACGTGTCGATGTATCATAGCGCTTTGGGTCCAATGAGTGGATGAAATCTGTCTCAACGGCGAGCCGACACGTATTCCCTCCAGCCAACGATGATTTTACACGTGTAAAATCCCCATTGGTCGGGGCTATTAACGGGTTATCGGATCCAAAACCGCACCCGATAGCTTAACGGTGTTCCGTTACGGTGGATGCCACGTGTCGGTCACCCTTGACGAAAGCACTTCTGTGACGCGCGATTTATCGTCATGGAAGTGGACACTTCCGTGATGATAATTTTGGTGATGTCATGGAACACTTCTACGACAGCACAGGTATGACTATCTTGATTCTGTCATAAATTTGACATGGATGTACACACATGACAGAAAACATGACCTACTATGACAAACACTTATCGTCACGGAAGTGTATTTTTTTGTAGTGTATATATGAGTATATTGACTTAGGAGTCAAATGAGAACATTTGATCATAGGTCATACTCATCGTTTAAGCACAAGAGGGGTTACCACGTTTACATAAAGCATTGTTGTGTTCACACCATTAGAGTTTCTTTAGCTCGGTTCTTAGAGTAAAGCTCCCCCTAGATGTCATATCCCCCTAGGAGGGATGAACTAACCTCGGGTTTTATCGATGATGACTTCATGTAGGTGTTGAAGATGTAGATGCTCAATGTTGATGTAGATCATTTGGAGCAATCCATTGGAGTGAGTTGCACTTTCAATACCAACATGGGTTAGTCCCACAAGGAATAAACAAGGATATCCATGAACATAGAGTGAAGTACACACAAAATGATGTGCATGAAAGCATTAGGCTACCTTGTCCCTTGTCTTACCAACAAGAGGGTTTGTGACTCCTTGAACTAGTGCAAGATGTGGAAGTTGATTGCACTTGTCCTTGTCAATATGAATATGAGTGAAGTATGTTGGCAGACTCATCCTCAAGAACTCTCTAGTTCTTCTTCCTCGGGATCCACATCATCTTGATGGGAATCCTTGGAGTTGTAGATGTACTTGATGAAGTAGAACTTGACGCAGTCTTGGGAACCCACTTGACCAAGGCCTTAGGAGCTTCTTCAAATGCATCAATTTCCTCTTGAAGCTTGTCCTTGCCTTTTAGCTTATGGTCTTGTGGTGGAAGATCATCTTGAGCTTGTATCCCCTTGAAGGAAGTAGGATCATACTTCTCTTGCTGAGGAACAAACTTTGTCTTGGGGTATTGATCTTCTTCCCACTCAACTCCACTGGCATCAAACTTTCGTTCAAAACCAATACCTTGATTCTTCCGGTGTCTTCCTTGCTTCCGTACAATTTCCTCGAATTGCTTAGTTCTGGAAAGGCTCTTATAAACACCTTTCTTTATAATTCCCTTCAATAAGATATTTCCTTGCTCAAGTGTAACTTGGCTAAGAGAATCATTAGTGGAATCAAGCGAACTACTAGAAGCAGCAATATTGGATTTATCATGATTATTGTTACAACTAGAGGAAGAATCTTTCTTGTTCTTATTGCTAGATTTTACTTGTGGGATAACTTTTCTTATGAAGATCATCATTGGTAGCTTTTAAGAACCCATGCTCTTCCTCTAGATTGAGCTTTTCAAAGCGTAGCTTGTCATGAGTTTTTAAAAGCTCTCGATGGTCCTCTAAGGTAGTTTCATGAGCTACCTTAAGAGTGTTTAGTTCCTTAGATGGACGCTCAAGTTCCTTCTTATCATTATCATTCGTTTTATCTTGATTAGCATAATTAATAACAACTTCATCATAGTTTTCATCACTAGTGATATGTCAGGCCCAAGATGCGATTTTATCCCGATCACGTGACACTTACGTGATTGGGGCACAACCGCATTTCGGGCGCTTAGCAAGATGGATATCATTACATCGTACCAATACATACATACATGAGGGATACAATAATACATACAAGTCACATGAATACAACAACATCAATACAAAGCATCCGACTACGGATGCAAACATGAAAAGCACAAAGACATCCATCTGCTATCCCAGGCTGCCGACCCGGAACCTAACCCAAGACTGAAGAAGAAGAACTCCAACAAAAGAACAACGCTCTCACGTCAAGACATCGGAAATCTGCACCTGCAACTGTTGTTGTAGTATCTGTGAGCCACGAGGACTCAGCAATCCCATAACCATGGGTAACAAGACTATCAAAGCTAATGGGTAGGAAGAGGTAAAGTGGTGAGGTTACAGCAGCGGCTAAACAATATATATGGTGGCTAACTTGCGAGTACAAGAATAAGATGAGCATCTACGCAAAACGGTCGCAAACTAGTAGTGATCCCTAAAGATCCTGAACTACATACGAGTTAAACATAACCCCACCGTGTTCTCTTCTCAAAGTGAAAAGAGACAGTCACGGTTACTCACACTGTTGTGTGTTTTACTTCGGATCCTCTGTCAAGTTTTCTACAACAGGACATTAACAAATTCCAATCTGCCACATAACCGCGAGCACGGCTTTCGAAAGATCATAACCCTGCAGGGGTGTCCCAACTTAGCCCATCACAAGCTCTCACGATCAGTTGAAGTGATAAATATAATATTATCACCCCTTATCTTAGGGAAATCCGATCAGGCTCGGCATCCCGGTGCACAAGACATTTCGACAATGGTAAAACAAGTCCAGCAACCTCCCGGCCTGCCGACACCCTGATAGTAGCCGCGCGTATCTCGTCTCAGTCCACGACCGGATGGGACAGCCTACGGGAGCCAATCCTCGAGTTTCCCCATGGTGGCCCCGCAGTCGGCCCGTTTGGGACCAACACCATCAGCACTGGCCCCCTGCTATGTAGAAGAATCCTCGGGTAGCGCTAACTCCCTATGCAATTTAATTAATTAATTAAATTATTATTATGAGCAAATTAAAACCAATGTTGGGCCTTGCTGGAGGAGTTTTATTCAAAGACGAAGTGTCAAGGGGTCCCCATATACCCAACCGTGTAAGGAACGCAAAATCAAGGAACATAATGCCGGTTTATCGTCGCCTAAGGTGGCATGAGTGGAACAAAACACCGAGCAAAAGGCCAAGCCTTCCACCCACGCCCAGTATATAGGTGTGTTAATAATAATAATAATAGATATTGTGATATTCCAACAACAAGTTCCCTCCTGGAACGAACTTCATCTTCACCTACAACTAACAACGCTATAAGAGGGGCTGAGCAAGCGGGTAACATAGCCAATAATGGTTTTGCTAGGAAGGTTTCAAAGGTTAGAGGTTTCATGGCAACAAGGAGAGGGGCTGACAATAATGATGGGTAGCGCGAGATGTAACGATAGCATCGAGACAACTAAGCATGGCAATGATAGTAAAGGTATCCAAGGGTATGGTCATCTTGCCTGAGATCCCGCAAGGAAGAAGAACGGTTCTGTGAAGAAGACGGAGAAGAAGCCTTGAAGAAGAACCACGGGTAAGCGAACGAATCCTCACGATCGCAACGGAACAAGCACTAACGAGAAGAAGCAAGCAACACGGTAAACACACAACACAAGAACATGACAATATGCTCAACCAGGTATGATGCAAAAAAAGTCTACATATGAAGCACAGCAAGTCTATATAGGAAGCAAAACATGGCAAGGTAGGAAGCACAGAAAATAGCACAAGTCTATATATGATGCAATACATGGCAAGGTATGATGCATGACAAATCTATACAGGAAGCAATACATGACAAGGTAGGAAGCACAGGAAAACAACACAAGTCTATATGATGCAATACATGGCAAGGTATGATGCATGACAAGTCTATATAGAAAGCATTACATGACAAGGTAGGAAGCACAGAAAACAACACAAGTTTATATATGATGCAATACATGGCAAGGTATGATGCATTACAGATGCACTTAGGATGCATTACATGACAACGTAGGAAGCACACCAGAACAACACAAGAACAAGACAATAAGCTCAAGCAAGTAGGATGCAGGACAGATCCATATAGGATGCAAAACATGACAAGGTAGGAAGCACAGAGAAGCAACATAAGAACAACAAGTTTAAATGAGGCCGGAAGCTACTTAAGACAAATCCGATAAGTCCTCATATGCATAGTTTGAAATTAGTCCAGATCTGCACAAACCTTAAGTTAAAGTTGTTAAACAGCAATTTAACATGCACCATCATGATATGCATGGAATTCTAGTCAAGTTTCATATAAAGTTTGTTTAATTCGGAGCTACGGCCTAGAAGATATGAGCAAAACAAGTTAAGCATGGCAACGGTGCAAGATGCACCCAGACATCAAGAAAACTCACTCCAAACATGTAAACAAGATGATATTATGATTCTACATGCAAAATCACACAAGTTTCATATAAGGAACACTCCAAATGGAGCAACGGGCTAAAAGATACACATGAAACAAGATATAATAACAAGCTGAAGTTAACAGCCACATAGCAACTTTGGAGCAAGATATATATATATATGCTACATCACTCAAACATGATAACAAGAAGCATGGACATGAAGTAGACATATCCAACAACAAACAACTCCATTGGAGCATCTCCATAAGAGGCATGGATCAATAGCAACAAGCTACAACATTTTGATCATGACAATAAAAACCTGACAGCAATATTTTATAGCAACTTGGGAGCAAGAATTAAATAAGCTACAACAACCCAAATGAGCAAGTAAAGGCATGAATGGATAGACAACAACATATACAACAAGGAATGATCAATGGCCACCCCAAAACTAACATGGATTTGCCTAGGGCATCAAGCAAACATTGCATCAGGATATTACAAATTCCAGACTTAGTGAAATTTCACTAAGTGTTAAAATAGTAATAACAACATGGCATGTTTGCAAGCATGTTTAAGTCAACACAAGGCATATCATGGAAAGTTAAATGAACCATCTCAAAGACCACATCATGGAGAATCTAAAACATCTAGGCATGTGACATGGGGGCAAACACATCAATAGCAAAGAGCAATTGAAATCAGCATCTCATAACAAGTTACAAAACCTAACAACCACATGCACTTTTGCAATAGAGATAAACATGGCAATATGAACTCAAACAAGCATTCTATAGCAACCAACATGTAGAGCATCTCATGATGAACATTTTGACATCTCATTTGCTTCATTTGGATAAACATGCACCAAGTTATCATATCTCAAACATGGCAACAAAATAACAAGTAGCAGCAGTTTATAACAAGTAGCACCCTTGCAACAGATATTAGAGCATCTAGATGAACTCAAACAAGCATGGCACAATGGAACAAAGTGTAGAGCATATCACCACGGTCATTTTGACATATCATTCACTCAATTTGGATTAGCACGCAAAAAGTTACATGCATATGAACATGCAACATTAAAACAGTTTTTTTGGGGACTTAGTGAGATTTTTACCCCGCGAAAAGCTGGACGAGGAAGAACCGAGACGAAGGGATCCAGGGCGGGGAAGGTGTTTGGATCGGAGGAGTGGTGGATCTCATCCCACTCCCCAGATCCGGCGCCGGCGAGAGCTCCGGCGAGCTCTCCGGCGAGGAGGACGCGGAAGAGGTCGAGGTGGACTCCGGGGAGGTCGGGGCGGCGGACCCGGCCAGAGGTGAGGGCAGGCGAGGCCGGAGGCGGCGATGGCGGTGCGCCGGCGAGGAAGACGGGGAGGCGGGCGGCGGCGCTCCGGGCCGGGAGGAGGTCGCGGGCGGAGGTCGCGGGAAGGCTGTGCGCCGGCGCAGGAGGCTCGGGGAGCCGGGCGGAGCCGCGCGCCGGCGGCGGGGAAGCGGCGGGCGAGGCGGCGGCGATGAGGCAGGGTGCGCGGGGCGCGGTCGGGCCCGGGGCGGCGGCGGCGTGGGCCGGCCGTGGGCTCGCGGGCCCGGCGCGACGGGGAAGCTGGCGGCGGTGACTTGTCACGCTCTGAGTGGAGGAGGGCGGCGGAGACGCTGATGTGGCGGGCGCTGATTGGCCCGAGAGAGGTGGCTGGGGTGCTGGACATGTCCGGCGGCGGTGCGGACATGTCCGGCTGCGCGGTGGGAGGAGTTTTAGGGTTGGATCTGCGCGAAAATGGAGGGGATGCACATATATATAGGTAGAGGGAGTTAGGAGTGTCCAAATGAGGAGCCGTTCGCGGCCACGCGATCGTGATCGAACGGCCAAGAGCATGGAGGGGTTAGAATGGGCTAGGTGGGATGTGAGAAAAGGGATGCTGGGCCAAAAGAGAAGAGGCTTCCGACGGTTAACACGGTTAACCATTGGGCTATCAAACGAACTCCGAATGCGATGAAATTAGGCAGGCGGCCTATCTACACTATAATAAGACCACATGCCAAGTTTCAACCCATTCCGACAACGTTTTTCGGCCACTCATAAAATAAATATTCGGAGGCGCCGCGGGCGCGTGCAAGTGTGTCTGGGCTCAGAACGGACAACGGAAAGGACGAGGGGACTTGGGCGGATGCAAGTTTTGAAAACATGCTGATGCAACACACATGATGACATGGCAAGATGCAACACGCAAGCAGATGACATGGTACTGACAATGAATAACTGGCTGACACCTGGCGGACCGGTCTCGGGGTGTCACAACACTCCCCTACTAACAAGAGATCTCGTCCCGAGATCTTAGGAACGAGACGGAAGGGAGAAAGGAAGAACAAAGTTCTTCGAGGACAAAAGAGTGAAAGAAAAGAACCTTGAAAGGATGAACAACTTGAAAGAAAGGATACTACGAAGAAGAACGAAGTTGCAAGACTTCGTTAAATAAGAGGAACAAGGAATACGACGAGAATCAAGGAGGTTGAAAGACACGAAGCAAGAGCTAAAGGAACGAGAATGAATTCGAAACCACTCAGGTTAATAAGAGATAGGAAAGGATCTCCACAAAGGAATTCGGGCAGCACTCCGGCTGAAACTGAAAGAAATAGCACACCGGTTGAATATGAATGGAATGGAACAAGAACTTGAGGGATGGAATAATAATTGCCGAGATAAACAACACAATGCCTCCGAAAGAATTGAAAGAATGGAATAAAAGAACGGATAATAGAACAACAAGTTCTACCAAGAATTAATTTGAAGAGGATCTTCAAGAGAAAGACTTGAACGGAGTTGTTGAGAAAATCAACAACAAAAGAATAAGCTTGTCGTGGACTTATAGAAATTAACTCAAAACTTGAGGTGAATTACCGCTGCAACGAAAAGATGGACTAGCTGAGAATGAAGAAAGAAATGCAAAACTCCATTTCAAAGGAATGCGGAGAATTAATTGCACTCGAGAGGCAAAAGAATAAGAATGCTTTAGCTGCTCCAGAAGAATTAGCTAAACGTTTGAAGAATGAATTAAATCCTGAAGAACCGCCATGAAGAACTCCGATAATGAAAGGATGATGATATAGAAATGACGAACGAAAGGAATAAGATTAAAGCCTTGCGATGATTAGTCGGGGTTCCGACGAAATAACCGAGAAAATTTGAACTCCGGAAAAGAAAATATTAAAGCAATTGGAACTAGAATTTATTCATCAAGAATAAACTCCGAAGGAAGGAATAAACAACTTGATGAAAACGAATAAGAATTATGTTATGCTCATCCTCCATCAATTAAATTGATGAAAGCAATGGATTTGTATATCACTTATTCCCGTTGAAAAGATTAACGAGAGGGATATATCGCAAATTTGCAAAAATCTTCATGAAACACCGGTAGGATTGGAATGAACGAATGAATTGATATGATAACACCGGAAGAGAACTCTTGAGCGAACCACCGTAAGAATTGAAGCCGAGTGAAGAAAGAACAAACCATCGAGAAGAATTAAAATCGAGTGAAGAACGAGAATGACCACTGTAAGGAATGAAATTGAACGATGCAAGAGGACAAGCCACCGTGAAGAATTGAGATTGAGTGAACACAAGAGAATGAATCTCTGGGGAGAATAAAGCACTTGAGGACAATTAGAATGACGAGAACGAAGAGATTGTGAACCGATTAAAGAATACTTGAACAAGCACGGGAAGAATGTGAGACGAACGAAGAGGCATCAACGAAGAATATTTGGAGGACAAAGTTGAAAACTGAGTATGAAGAAATCTTCTGAAATGATGGCCTTTGGAGGAACACAAGGAAATAATTGATGAAATGCTCCAGACGAATGAAAAGAAGAAAGGTTGAACCAATGATGAAAAGAATTAAAAGCGATCTTGAAGAAGGCATATGACTGATGGAATCCATACTTACGTCACACTTGAAAAGAATTTAAGAATACTCCGGGAAAATTAGAAGAGTCAGGTAAGATCCTGGGAAAGACCTGTGGGTTATGAGCCCACCGAAGAGAAAACACCGTTGGAAGGATTTAAAAGGAGATAATGCACCATGAATAATTGAAAAACTTGAATGAGGTGACAACCTCGAATTAATTCGAATACAGACGAATCTGAAATGCCTGCAGAACTCCGGATAATTAAATGACAAAAGACAAACGAGCAAGAGGAAACATCTGAGCCGAGGGAAAAGAATATGAACGACACCGAATACTTGAGTTGAATCCACCGGAAAAGAAGAAGAGGTGAAGAATATCAAACGAGAGGAGAATTCATCGGAGAAGAAAAGAGAAGAATGATGAGGACCTAGACGAGAATTCACCGGTTGAAATAGTTGATGCAGGAATTCAAACTTCACACGAGTAGGATGGATAATCGAATAAGGACTTCGGCTCCGAGAAGCAAAAGGGTGGGCGGGAAAAGAAAGACCACAACGGACGGGGAAACAACACCGGTTGAAAGAACTGATGTTGCACTTGCAAAGAAGAAGAGGGTTGAATCCACTTGACGAGAGATGCATGATGTCTACACACGCTTCTACTCTTGTAGACTATGTTGGGCCTCCAAGCGCAGAGGTTTGTAGGACAGCAGCAATTTCCCTCAAGTGGATGACCTAAGGTTTATCGAACTCAGGGAAGTAGAGGTTGAAGATGGTCTCTCTCAAACAACCCTGCAACTAAGATACAAGAAGTCTCTTGTGTCCCCAACACACCTAATACACTTGTTAGATGTATAGGTGCACTAGTTCGGCGAAGAGATGTTAAATGGCAAGTGATATGGATGGCAAAACAAAGTAATATAAATCTGTAATAAAAAGTGCAGCAAGCAAACAAGTGGTAAACGTGAGCACAAATGGTATTGCAATGGTGGAAACAAGGCCTAGGGTTCATACTTTCACTAGTGGCAACTCCCAACAACATTAACATAATCGAATCACATGATATTTCCCATAAAACATGCAATGGGGACGCACCCGGAGATCATTCCTTCGTGGTCAAGAGAGGACGAGAATTATGTAGGGCTACAAAAGCACACCTCAAAGTTCGTAGTTCTCAATCTAAGGATTTCCCAATGTCACCGCGGCCATCCAAAGAGAGTCCCACAATCACCACAACATATCTAAAGGATAGTCAAAGACAAGCACCAAGAGACTCTCAATCTTCAATCAACACACAAGAGAGGAAATCACTCATGAAAATATTTTTCTAATCCATGTCCAATAGACCGCTGTCACCTTGGTCTCGGGGATTATACTAGATAAAGACAAGTGAGTACATCAATCCAATACATAGAGGAAGGGAAAATATCATGGGATCACCCTAGATTAACATAGCCTATGATCACAACGAAGATCACATCATGGGAGAGAGAGATAACCACATAGCTACACGTACGAGCCCTCGGCCCCGGATTAGACTACTCACACATGGACATGGTGAGGAGGAGGTTGATGATGGTGTTGATGGAGAGGTGTAGCCCCGCGAGGAGGAGACGGCCGGCGGCAGCCACGGAGGCAGCGGTGGCGGCCCTTGGGGGCGCGGCGGCGGCCCTAGGGGCGGCGGCGGCCCTAGGGGGCAGCGGCTCCTTGGCCCCCTTCTTCCTTGTGGATGGTGCTGCAATGGTGATGGTCCTCCCCTCCAAGACGGCGGCTCGGGAGGAGGAAAATTCGTGGCCCTTTGTGACCTAGGTTTCCTCTCTTTATATAGACTCTCAGATTCCCGTCATCAGATTTTGGGCCTCAGTAAAACGGGCTTTACTCGGCCGTCCGGACTCCGATTTGGACGAATTTTATATCCAGAAGCATCGCCTCGAAATTCCCCACAACTTTCGCAACTAGACTTTTTCCGTTTGACGTCGTCTTCGGGCCGGAACGTGACCATCTTTAAAAAACGTTCTCAGACAGATTTCAGGAAAGTCAGAGTCCTACTCCAATACGACTCCTTTTGCGTTTTTGTCAATTTCCAAGTAATTCCTACACAATAAAGTGTAAAACAAGAACATTGTGCACTTTTGCAACCATTAGTAGGTTAGTCCAAATATGATCAAAAGTGTATGGAAGTGCATAAATATCATATCAATATCACACAAAAAGGGCATGTAGCAAGCAGAAATTATAGATACGTTTTGGACGTATCAACATCCCCAAGCTTAATTCCTGCTCGTCCTCGAGTAGGTAAATGATAACAAGCATAATTTCTGTGGTGACATGCTATTAACCATATAAGAACTTTTCACAGTCACATCACAAGTGCTTACTGAGACAATGAATCTGTAGTAATTAAGTTGCCTCATGAGAAAATCACAAAGAACTGAAAGTTTTACAATATGATACTGAAACACTCAATAGATTTGTAGTGAGCATGGTGTGCAAATATGACAAAGTGATATCTCGCTTGCCCCCTTTAGTGAAGCAAAACATAAATGCAGGGGCACCTCCAAGGATTAAGTGACGACTAGATACAATGATTTCAGAATAAACGATATCATAATCATGCAAAAGACAATGGTACTTTGGGACAATGCACATTACACTCAGAATGACAATCATGCTCTAAATAGTTGGTGCTTTAAAGAATGTGGAGACTCTCGAACCGTGACTTTTGTTGGCAAGGTTGAAAACCCGTGGTTGGAAACAAAAACTAAACATGTACCAGAGCTCTTGGTTTTAAAAACAGAGGTAATAATTATTTTTTTAGAATATGCATATTTCGTCAACGAATGCTAGCAGATAACTCAATCACTTCTTGAGCTGGACAAGTTTCGAGGAACGGCTCCCGAATGAGGACGATCACACCCTCTTAATCTCCTTTGTTTATCACTGCCAAAGTTTTCTGATTTCTCATGAACAAAGCGTGAAGGAGGGTTTGTTTGTTGTATAAATTTTTAATGAGCCGGGCGCACTCTATGCCAGTTCCTTCTCGTATTATGGGTTTGCACATTAGACATGCAATCCCGGGATGAAGCTTGTCCAACTTAAAAAGATCATGAATTAACTACTACTTCCTCATGAGCTAAAACAGAGGCACAAAAGAGAAATGTTTTTTTGAATAATTTCGAGATGGTACATGAAAGTCTTCGTTAGGAATGGCAGGTAAATACCATATATAGGTAGGTATGGTGGACTCATATGGCATAACTGGTTTAAAAGATTTTGGATGCACAAGCAGTCAGTCCGCTTAGTACAGGCGAAGGTTAGCAAAAGACTGGGAGCGACCAACTAAAAGAGCAATGACGGTCATAATCATGCAGAGCGACAAAGCAACGTTGAATCAGGCATGGAAGTTATATCGCTACTCAGAAACTAAAGATCATCAAGGCTTGACAGACTTTCTTTACAGTCTTAAATATGCGTGAGCATACGCCAAGTCAATCAAAATAAATTCTTGAAGTAAGATATTGCTAAACCATACCACATCATAGGCAAACAAATCATGTTGGTACTCCAATAACACATTGGGAACCCCCCAGCTATTTGAAACTAACCATAAGAAAACATGAACTACTAAGCACCATTATGCACGTAGCATTTTTATCATAGACATATCAACCAATGCAACAGAAGCAAACTCTCTTAATAAGATAAGCATGATAAATAAAGAGAGTTCAAGCAACCAACTAAACAAAAGCTCTTTAAAAAAATAAGCATCAATACTAAGAGCTGAACATGACAGTAGCTATTAAAAGACCAAGAACATACACAGCAAAGATAGACATGAAAATTCTATGTTGTGTTCTAGGTTGAAGTGGAGCGTGTTTCTCTCCCACACAAAGAAAGCTGAGTTCCAACTCGTTATGAAAAGCTAAAGGAAACTAAAAAGGAAAACTAAAAGCAAGACGCTCCAAGCATAGCACATAACACATGAAGTGATAAAAATATAGTGGAACGAAAGACGAACTGATAAGGTTGATGGAGAAGGGGATGCACGGGGGCATCCCCAAGCTTAGACGCTTGAGTCTCCTTGAATATTTCTTGGGGGTGCATGGGGGCATCCCCAAGCTTGAGCGTTTGACACTCCTGAATCTTTTTATCATCTTCCCTCGCACACTTGAAAACTCCCTTCATACATAACTCATCATAATCTGATTAGCGAGGTTAGTATCCATAATAAAATAATTTTTCCTTGCTGGAAATAAGGATATTCTTGAAGGTCTACTGTTTCTCAAGATTGCCAAAAGGTTTTTGCAAAGAAAAAGCAAGCTCAAGGTTTGCAAAATGAAGGAAAGGCAAAACAGGACAGAATCTGTGAAAAACAGACCAGCAGGTAGTAAATGATTTTTTCGGGGCACTTCTGCAACTCTAATCAAAAAAACTCAGAACAGACGCCCGAAAGACAATTGTATAGAGCACGCTGTCGAAAAAATTCAGACCAAAAAGATGATCTGGTGATTTTATACGAATTTTTCTATCCAAGGACAGAATCTGTTTCCTGGACAGCACGTCACAACTTTTGAACTTTCTTGCAATCAGAGGCTACACTTGACACAAAGCTGAAAAGTAAAGATACAATGATGATGCTACTGTAGTAACAACATCAAGACACAACAAAAGCAAAATAAAATTTTATTCATTGTGGGCTGCCTCCCAAAAGCGCTTTCTTTTATGCCTTTAAGCTAGGCTTAAGACTTTAATGATGCTCTCGTAGGAATAAGAGTTGAAGAACAAAAGAGAGCATCAAGAAGTAAGTACCAAATACATTTAAGCCTAACATGCTTCCTATGCATAGGAATATTGCAATAGAATAATTCATTGAAGCACAAAGCAATAAGCATAGGAAGACAAAACAAGTGCAGCTTCAAAACCTTCAACATAAAAAGAGGGAACTTAATATTATTGAAATATCTATAAGCATATGTTCCCTTCTCATAATAATTTTCAGTGGGATCACGAATAAACTCAACAATATAAGCATCACATAAAGCATTGTTACCATGATCCAAATGCAAAAAGGTACTCTTACTCTCCACATAAGCATCATGAAGAGGATAAAACTTAATATAAAAGAGAGACATAAGCTCTTGCCAATCAAGCAAGTGCGAGTTATCGAGAAGCTTATACCAATCTGAAGCTTTATCTATAAGTGATACAGCGAACAATGTCCTCATGACAAACTCCCTTGATACACCTGCAAGCTTAAATAATGAACATAATTGTGACAGATATAGCAAGTGTTCACCGGGATGTCTGTCTCCTGCATAACGATTAGCCAAAACATAATCGATAATACCAGCTGGTATTTTATAGGGCAGAATTTCAGTAGGGGGAGGAGCAACCACCACAGGTGTGGGGCATCTTCCCGCAAGCAACGATCCAATAGCAAGGTTGTCCATAAGCATAACTAGTGAAATAAAAACAAGAAACAAAAAGATTTAATTGCAAGATCTAAAGATATACCTTCAAGCACTCACTTCCCCGGCAACGGCGCCAGAAATAGCTTGATGTCTACACACGCTTCTACTCTTGTAGACTATGTTGGGCCTCCAAGCGCAGAGGTTTGTAGGACAGCAGCAATTTCCCTCAAGTGGATGACCTAAGGTTTATCGAACTCAGGGAAGTAGAGGTTGAAGATGGTCTCTCTCAAGCAACCCTGCAACTAAGATACAAGAAGTCTCTTGTGTCCCCAACACACCTAATACACTTGTTAGATGTATAGGTGCACTAGTTCGGCGAAGAGATGTTAAATGGCAAGTGATATGGATGGCAAAACAAATTAATATAAATCTGTAATAAAAAGTGCAGCAAGCAAACAAGTGGTAAACGTGAGCACAAATGGTATTGCAATGGTGGAAACAAGGCCTAGGGTTCATACTTTCACTAGTGGCAACTCCCAACAACATTAACATAATCGAATCACATGATATTTCCCATAAAACATGCAATGGGGACGCACCCGGAGGTCATTCCTTTGTGGTCAAGAGAGGACGAGAATTATGTAGGGCTACAAAAGCACACCTCAAAGTTCGTAGTTCTCAATCTAAGGATTTCCCAATGTCACCGCGGCCATCCAAAGAGAGTCCCACAATCACCACAACATATCTAAAGGATAGTCAAATACAAGCACCAAGAGACTCTCAATCTTCAATCAACACACAAGAGAGGAAATCACTCATGAAAATATTTTTCTAATACATGTCCAATAGACCGCTGTCACCTTGGTCTCGGGGATTATACTAGATAAAGACAAGTGAGTACATCAATCCAATACATAGAGGAAGGGGAAATATCATGGGATCACCCTAGATTAACATAGCCTATGATCACAACGAAGATCACATCATGGGAGAGAGAGATAACCACATAGCTACACGTACGAGCCCTCGGCCCCGGAGAAGACTACTCACACATGGACATGGTGAGGAGGAGGTTGATGATGGTGTTGATGGAGAGGTGCAGCCCCGTGAGGAGGAGACGGCCGGCGGCAGCCACGGAGGCGGCGGCGGCGGCCCTTGGGGGCGCGGCGGCGGCGACGGCCCTAGGGGGCAGCGGCTCCTTGGCCCCCCTTCTTACTTGTGGATGGTGCTGCAATGGTGATGGTCCTCCCCTCCAAGACGGCGGCTCGGGAGGAGGAAAATTCGTGGCCCTTGGTGACCTAGGTTTCCTCTCTTTATATAGACTCTCGGATTCCCGTCATCAGATTTTCGGCCTCAGTAAAACGGGCTTTACTCGGCCGTCCGGACTCCAATTTGGACGAATTTTATATCCAGAAGCATCGCCTCGAAATTGCCCACAACTTTCGCAACTAGACTTTTTCCGTTTGACGTCGTCTTCGGACCGAACGTGACCATCTTTAAAAAACGTTCTCAGACAGATTTCAGGAAAGTCAGAGTCCTACTCCAATACGACTCCTTTTGCGTTTTTGTCAATTTCCAAGTAATTCCTACACAATAAAGTGTAAAACAAGAACATTGTGCACTTTTGCAACCATTAGTAGGTTAGTCCAAATATGATCAAAAGTGTATGGAAGTGCATAAATATCATAGCAAAATCACACAAAAAGGGCATGGAACAAGCAGAAATTATAGATACGTTTTGGACGTATCAATGCACCAGATGAAAGAACTAACAACGCAACGAACGAAAACTATCCACGTGATCCTAAAAAAAATTGAAGGGGAAGAGGAGTAATTCAAAACACCTACGTTAAGATTCCTCACCAGAGCGACGAAGGGGCTGAGGAGTAAAAAGAATTCCTACTCTCCGATATAACTAGACTCTGAAAAGTTTTCTGCTAGACTCAACAACGGCCAAGCTACGATCAATCAAGGGGGCTCCTATGGTCGGTTGAGGCTCTGATACCAACTTGTCAGGCCCAAGATGCAATTCTATCCCGATCACGTGACACTTACGTGATTGGGGCACAACCGCATTTCGGGCACTTAGCAAGATGGATATCATTACATCGTACCAATACATACATACATGAGGGATACAACAATACATACAAGTCACATGAATACAACAACATCAATACAAAGCATCCGACTACGGATGCAAACATGAAAAGCACAAAGACATCCATCTGCTATCCCAGGCTGCCGACCCGGAACCTAACCCAAGACTGAAGAAGAACTCCAACAAAAGAACAACGCTCTCACGTCAAGACATCGGAAACCTGCACCTGCAATTGTTGTTGTAGTATCTGTGAGCCACGAGGACTCAGCAATCCCATAACCATGGGTAACAAGACTATCAAACCTTAATGGGTAGGAAGAGGTAAAGTGGTGAGGTTGCAGCAGCGGCTAAGCAATATATATGGTGGCTAACTTGCGAGTACAAGAATAAGATGACCATCTACGCAAAACGGTCGCAAACTAGTAGTGATCGCTAAAGATCCTGAACTACATACGAGTCAAACATAACCCCACTGTGTTCTCTTCTCAAAGTGAAAAGAGACAGTCACGGTTACTCACACTGTTGTGTGTTTTACTTCGGATCCTCTGTCAAGTTTTCTACAACCGGACATTAACAAATTCCAATCTGCCACATAACCGCGTGCACGGCTTTCGAAAGATCATAACCCTGCAGGGGTGTCCCAACTTAGCCCATCACAAGCTCTCATGATCAGCTGAAGTGATAAATATAATATTATCACCCCTTATCTTAGGGAAATCCGATCAGGATCGGCATCCCGGTGCACAAGACATTTCGACAATGGTAAAACAAGTCCAGCAAGACCTCCCGGCGTGCCGACACCCTGATAGTAGCCGCGCGTATCTCGTCTCAGGCCACGACCGGATGGGACAGCCTATGGGAGCCAATCCTTGAGTTTCCCCGTGGTGGCCCCGCAGTCGGCCCGTTTGGGACCAACACCATCAGCACTGGCCCCCTGCTATGTAGAAGAATCCTCGGGTAGCGCTAACTCCCTATGCAATTTAATTAATTAATTAAGTTATTATTATGAGCAAATTAAAACCAATGTTGGGCCTTGCTGGAGGAGTTTTATTCAAAGACGAAGTGTCAAGGGGTCCCCATATACCCAACCGTGTAAGGAACGCAAAATCAAGGAACATAATGTCGGTTTATCGGCACCTAAGGTGGCATGAGTGGAACAAAACACCGAGCAAAAGGCCAAGCCTTCCACCCATGCCCAGTATATAGGTGTGTTAATAATAATAATAGATATTGTGATATTCCAACAACAAGTTCCCTCCTGGAACGAACTTCATCTTCACCTGCAACTAACAACGCTATAAGAGGGGCTGAGCAAGCGGGTAACATAGCCAAATAATGGTTTTGCTAGGAAGGTTTCAAAGGTTAGAGGTTTCATGGCAACAAGGAGAGGGGCTGACAATAATGATGGGTAGCGGGACATGTAACGATAGCACCGAGACAACTAAGCATGGCAATGATAGTAAAGGTATCCAAGGGTATGGTCATCTTGCCTGAGATCCCATAAGGAAGAAGAACGGTTCCGTGAAGAAGACGGAGAAGAAGCCTTGAAGAAGAACCACGGGTAGGCGAACGAATCCTCACGATCGCAACGGAACAAGCACTAACGAGAAGAAGCAAGCAACACGGTAAACACACAACACAAGAACATGACAATATGCTCAACCAGGTATGATGCAAAACAAGTCTACATATGAAGCACAGCAATTCTATATAGGAAGCAAAACATGGCAAGGTAGGAAGCACAGAAAACAGCACAAGTCTATATATGATGCAATACATGGCAAGGTATGATGCATGACAAATCTATAGAGGAAGCAATACATGACAAGGTAGGAAGCACAAGAAAACAACACAAGTCTATATGATGCAATACATGGCAAGGTATGATGCATGACAAGTCTATACAGGAAGCATTGCATGACAAGGTAGGAAGCATAGAAAATAACACAAGTTTATATATGATGCAATACATGGCAAGGTATGATGCATTACATATGCACTTAGGATGCGTTACATGAAAACATAGGAAGCACACCAGAACAACACAAGAACAAGACAATAAGCTCAAGCAAGTAGGATGCAGGACAGATCCATATAGGATGCAAAACATGAGAAGGTAGGAAGCACAGAGAAGCAACATAAGAACAACAAGTTTAAATGAGGCCGGAAGCTACTTAAGACAAATCCGGTAAGTCCTCATATGCATAGTTTGAAATTAGTCCATATCTACACAAACCTTAAGTTAAAGTTGTTAAACAGCAATTTAACATGCACCATCATGATCTACACGGAATTCTAGTCAATTTTCATATAAAGTTTGTTTAATTCGGAGCTACGACCTAGAAGATATGAGCAAAACAAGTTAAGCATGGCAACGGTGCAAGATACACCCAAACATCAAGCAAACTCACTCCAAACATGTAAACAAGATGATATTATGATTCTACATGCAAAATAACACAAGTTTCATATAAGGAACACTCCAAACGGAGCAACGGTCTAAAAGATACACATGAAACAAGATATAACAACAAGATGAAGTTAACATCCACATAGCAACTTTGGAGCAAGATATATATATGCTACAGCACTCAAACATGATAACAAGAAGCATGGACATGAAGTAGACATATCCTACAGCAAACAACTCCATTGGAGCATCTCCATAAGAGGCATGGATCAATAGCAACAAGGTACAACATTTTGATCATGACAATAAAAACCTGACAGCAATATTTTATAGCAACTTGGGAGCAAGAATTAAATAAGCTACAGCAACCCAAATGATCAAGTAAAGGCATGAATGGAGATACAACAACCTATACAACAAGGAATGATCAATGGCCACCCCAAAACTAACATGGATTTGCCTAGGGCATCAAGCAAACATAGCATCAGGATATTACAGATTCCAGACTTAGTGAAATTTCACTAAGTGTTAAAACAGCAATAACAACATGGCATGTTTGCAAGCATGTTTAAGTCAACACAAGGCATATCATGGAAAGTTAAATGCACCATCTCAAAGACCACATCATGGAGAATCTAAAACATCTAGGCATGTGAAATGGGGGCAAACACATCAATAGCAAAGAGCAATTGAAATCAGCATCTCATAACAAGTTACAAAACCTAACAGCCACATGCACTTTTGCAATAGAGATAAACATGGCAATATGAACTCAAACAAGCATGCTATAGCAACCAACATGTAGAGCACCTCATGATAAACATTTTGACATCTCATTTGCTTCATTTGGATAAACATGCACCAAGTTATCATATCTCAAACATGGCAACAAAATAACAAATAGCAACAGTTTACAACAAGTAGCACCCTTGCAAGAGATATTAGAGCATCTAGATGAACTCAAACAAGTATGGCACAATAGAACAAAGTGTAGAGCATATCACCACGGTCATTTTGACATATCATTCACTCAATTTGGATTAGCACGCAAAGAGTTACAGGCATATGAAGATGCAACATTAAAACAGTTTTTCTGGAGACTTAGTGAGATTTTTACCCCGCGAAAATTTGGACGAGGAAGAACCGGGACGAAGGGATCCAGGGCGGGGAAGGTGTTTGGATCGGAGGAGTGGTGGATCTCATCCCACTTCCCAGATCCGGCGCCGGCGAGAGCTCCGGCGAGGAGGACGCGGAAGAGGTCGAGGTGGACTCCGGGGAGGTCGGGGCGGCGGACCCGGCCAGAGGTGAGGGCAGGCGAGGCCGGAGGCGGCGATGTCGGTGCGCCGGCGAGGAAGACGGGGAGGCGGGCGGCGGCGCTCCGGGCCGGGAGGAGGTCGCGGGCGGAGGTCGCGGGAAGGCTGTGCGCCGGCGGAGGAGGCTCGGGGAGCCGGGCGGTGCAGGCGGTGGCGGAGCCGCGCGTCGGCGGCGGGGAAGCGGCGGGCGAGGCGGCGGCGATGCGGCAGGGTGCGCGGGGCGCGGTCGGGCCTGGCGCGGCGGCGGCGTGGGCCGGCCGTGGGCTCACGGGCCCGGCGCGACAGGGAAGCTGGCGGCGGTGACGTGTCACGCTCTGAGTGGAGGAGGGCGGCGGAGACGCTGATGTGGCGGCGATGATTGGCCCGAGTGAGGTGGCTGGGGTGCTGGACATGTCCGGCGGCGGTGCGGACATGTCCGGCTGCGCGGTGGGAGGAGTTTTAGGGTTGGATCTGCGCGAAAATGGAGGGGATGCACATATATATAGGTAGAGGGAGCTAGGAGTGTCCAAATGAGGAGCCGTTCGCGGCCACGCGATCGTGATCGAACGGCCAAGAGCATGGAGGGGTTAGAATGGGCTAGGTGGGCTGTGATAAAAGGGGTGCCGGGCCAAAAGAGAAGAGGCTTCCGGTGGTTAACACGGTTAACCGTTGGGCTATCAAACGAACTCCGAATGTGATGAAATTAGGCAGGCGGCCTGTTTACACTATAATAAGACCACATGCCAAGTTTCAACCCATTCCGAGAACGTTTTTCGGCCACTCATAAAATAAATATTCGGAGGCGCCGCGGGCGCGTGCAAGTGTGTCTGGGCTCAGAACGGACAACGGAAAGGACGAGGGGACTCGGGCGAATGCAAGTTTTGAAAACATGCTGATGCAACACACATGATGACATGGCAAGATGCAACACGCAAGCAGATGACATGGCACTGACAACGAATAACTGGCTGACACCTGGCGCACCGGTCTCGGGGTGTCACATGCTACCAGCAAGTAAATCATCATCTACTAGGAAATCATCTTCATCACTATTGAAATCAAGATATTCAGGGTGTGATACCTTAGGGCCTTTAGCCATGAAGCATCTTCCAATTCCTTCATTAGGTGAGTCAAATACATCGTAGTTGGATGACACAAGAGCAATTCCGGCAACACCTTCATCTTGAGTATCTTCGGAGTTGGAGTAATAGCTTCTCTCGTAGTGGTCATCGGAGTCGGAACCAGATACCCATTCACCAACATGAGCTTGATGTCTTCGTCTTGTATACATCCTTGATGATTTGTCCTTCCTTTCCGAATCCTTGCTTCTACGAGAGGGTCTTCGTTCATAATGATCCTCTCTACATGATTCATATCTTCTACTTCTCCATTTAGGTGAATCTTCTCTTCTCTTGTGTGGAGTCGTACACTCATTTGAGTAGTGTCCGGGTCTCCCACGGTTGTAGCAATTGTGATCACGACTAGAAGATCTTTTGTCTTTGTAGGACCTTGACTTGGAACTTATCTCTTTTCTTCTATTCTTGTAGAACTTGTTGAAGTTCTTCACCATTAAGCTCAATTCTTCATTGAAGACTTGTTTCTCACTTGATGATGTAGGAGCATCACATGAAGCTTTGTAAGCGCCACTAGACTTGTTGTGAAGCTCTTCTTTATCCTTAAGTGGCATCTCATGAGCAACAATTCTACCAATGACTTCAGTGGGCTTGAGATCTTTGTAATTGGGCATCATTTGGATCAATGTGCACACAGTATCATATTTTCCATCCAAGGCTGAAAGTGCAACTAATCCCCGGGTGGTTTTGGTAATTAATAACAACATATATATCATTGAACTAATAGTTACTTGAGAATCATTTCAGAGAAGTTCAGTGATACGGGTATGGAAATGTCTGAAGAAGTGGACCCCTCAAAATGCTAAGGCAAGCTTTGGCAAAAGCTCAAGACTCCATTTTTGGTTTAGTGATCAAAGATCACATTGAGTCCATAGGAAAAGCCAATACTATTAAAAGGGGATGACGTTGTGTTGATGATCTGGTTGCTCAAGTGCTTAGTGATTTAGCTCCTTCAACTATCAGCAACTTTCACTTCTAAACACACTCATAAGTAATCTCGGACAAACCGATTCTTCCAACTCAGTCCCACCGAGATGAACCACCTCAGCTATTTTCCAAACCCTAGAAATTTCGGTCAATCCGATTTTGAGTTCGGTCTCACCGAAACCGGGCTGCCAACCTTCTGTAACCGTTTGTCATCATTTCGGAATATCCGAGTTGATAATTTCGGTCCCACCGAAATTGGCAAGTTCCTACCTTTGACTCATATCGGACAAACCGAGATGGTATTTTCGGTCCCACCGAAAACCCCAACGTTCACTATATTTGAACTTTCGGTCTGACCGAGTTTTCACTTCGGTCTCACCGAGATTGCTCAATTATGTGTGTAACGGTTGGATTTTGTGTGGAGGCTATATATACCCCTCCACCCCCTCTTCATTCGTGGAGAGAGCCATCAGAAAGTACTACCACTCCTACCTTACACTTTCTGAGAAGAGAACCACCTACCCTTGTGTTGAGATCAAGTTATTCCATTCCTACCATATGAAACTTGATTTCTAGCCTTCCCAAGTTGCTTTCCACTCAATCCTTTCTTCCACCACAGCCATATCAGTGAGGAGAGTTGAGTGTTGGGGAGATTATCATTTGAAGCACAAGAGCAAGGAGTTCATCATCATCAACAACATCTATTACCTTTTGGAGGGTGGTGCCTCCTAGATTGGTTAGGTGTCGCTTGGGAGCCTCCGTCTTCGAGATGTGGAGTTGAACCAAGAAGTTTGTAAGGGCAAGGAGATCGCCTACTTCGTGAAGATCTACCCTGAGTAAGTCTAGTCCTCCGTGGGCGTAGGCCATGATGGAATAGACAAGGTTGCTTCTTCGTGGACCCTTCGTGGGTGGAGCCCTCCGTGGACTCGCACAGCCGTTACCCTCCGTGGGTTGAAGTCTCCATCAACGTGGATGTACGACAGCACCACCTATCGGAACCACGAGAAAAATCTCCGTGTCTCCAAATTGCGTTTGATCTTCTCCACCTCTCTTTACTACATGTGCAATTTACTTTCCGCTGCTTATACTCTAGAATTGCATGTGTAGGGTGATACTTGTCTTGATCATAATTGTGAAACTGCCAAAAACTGTTCATGATCAAAAGGCAGAATTTTTATATTTACAAGTAGTCTAATCACCCCCCCTCTAGACATACTTTCGATCCTACAAGTGGTATCAGAGCTTTGGTCTCCATTGTATTGGTTTCCATTGCATTGGACTCCATAAGCTTGGTTTCACAACCTAGGAGAGTATGGCGTCTAGTGAGGGTAATTATCGTAGAGGTCCTTACTTTGATGGTACAAATTTTGCTAGTTGGAAGCATAAAATGAAAATGCATATTCTTGGTCATAACCCAGCCACATGGGGCATTATTTGTGTTGGTATGCAAGGTGAATTCTTCGAGGAAGGAAAAGTTCCGGATCGCGAAGCTACACCGGAAGAGTTGCGGATGTTGCAAAACAATGCTCAAGCTTGTGACATTCTCTTCAATGCCTTGTGTCCCGAGGAGTTCAACAAAATCAGCCGTCTTGAGAATGCTAAAGAGATTTGGGATACTTTGGTTGAAATGCACGAAGGTACTAAATCTGTGAAGGAATCAAAGCTAGATATTCTTCAAGGTCAACTTGACAAGTTCAAGATGAAGGATGGTGAAGGAGTCGCTGAAATGTACTCTAGGCTTGCTCTCATCACAAATGAGATTGCCGGCTTAGGAAGCGAAGAAATGACCGACCGATTCATCATCAAGAAGATTCTAAGAGCTTTGGATGGAAAATATGACACCGTGTGCACTTTGATCCAAATGATGCCAAACTACAAGACCCTCAAGCCAACTGAAGTCATTGGAAGAATTGTTGCTCATGAGATGACACTTAAGGATAAGGAAGAGCTTCACAACAAGTCAAGTGGCGCTTACAAAGCTACAAGTGATGCTCCCACCACCTCAAGTGACAAGCTAATTTCCAATGAAGAGATAAGCCTAATGGTTAAGAACTTCAACAAGTTTTACAAGAATAGAGGCAAAGAAAGAAGCTCAAAGTCTAGATCAAGAGATGAGTCACCTCGGAGAGAGAGAGAAGGAGTAGAGATGATCGTTATGAACGAAGACCCTCTCGGAGAAGCAAGGATTCGGAGAGGAAAGACAAGTCATCAAGGAGCTACACAAGAAGAAGACATCAAGCTCATGTAGGTGAATGGGTCTCCGGCTCCGACTCCGACAATCAATTCGATGGAAGCTATCACTCCGACTCCGACTACAGTCAAGATGAAGGTGTTGCCGGTCTTGCTCTCGTATCCTCCAACTCCAACTCCTACGACTTATTTGATTCACCAAATGAGGGAATTGGAAGATGCTTCATGGCTAAAGGCCCCAAGGTAACACACCCTGAATTCATTGACTTTGATAGTGATGAGGATGACTTGCTTGGTGAAGATGAGCTCTTGCATGATAAATCTAGTGAGCTTAGTAATGATGAAAATGCTAGTAGTCTTTATAGTCGAGAAGAGTCGAATGACAATGCTATGAAGGAGATTGAGCGTCTAACTAAAGAACTAAACACTCTTAAGTTAGCTCATGAAACAACTCAAGAAGATCATAGAGAGCTCCTAAGATCTCATGAGAAGCTACGCTTCGAGAAGCTCACTCTAGAGCAAGAACCTGAGTTTCTAAAAGCGATCAATGACGATCTTCGAAAGAAGAGTTCTTCATATCTTGCCAAACGACTTCTCTTGTCTAATTTCTTGCCACCTATTAAGACTAAGCATGACAAGCATAAGAAAAATTCTTCCTCTAGTAGTAACAATAACCATGTTAAATCCAATATTGTTGCTTCTAGTAGTTCTCTTGATTCCACTAACAATGTTTCAAGCCAAGTTACACTTGAGCAAGAAAATAGCTTATTGAAGGAAATCATAGAGAAAGGTGTCTACAAGAGTCTTGCCGGAAGCAAGAACTTTGAGGAAATTGTTCGCAAACAAGGAAGGCACCGGAAGAATCAAGGGATTGGTTTTGAGAGAAAGTTCAACGCCGAAGGTGTTGAGTGGGAAGAAGGTCAATACCCTACTCCACAGTTTGTTTCTCAAAAGGAGAAGTATGATCCTACTTCTTCCAATGTGGAACAAGCTCAAGATGATCTTCCACCACAAGACCACAAGCTAAAGGCCAAGGACAAGCTTCAAGAGGAGATTGATGCATTCATTGAAGCACCTCAAGCCATGGTCAAGTGGGTTCCCAAGGACACGTCAAGTTCTACTTCGTCAAGCTCAACTACAACCCCAAGGATTCCCATCAAGATGATGTGGATCCCAAAGAAGAAGAACTAGAAGGTTCTTGAGGGTGACTCCGCCAACATACTTCACTCACATTCATTTTGGCAAGAACTTGTGCAATCAACTTCCACATCATGCACTAGTTCATGGAGTCACAAACCCTCTTGTTGGTAAGTCAAGGGACAAGGTAATCATTGCTTTCATGGACATCATCTTTTGTGAACTTCAATCTATGTCTATGGATATCCTTGTTTGTTCCTTGTGGGACTAACCCATGTAGGTATTGAAAGTGCCCTAATCCAAAGGATAGCTCCCAACTCTTGATGATCTACATCAACATTGAGCATCCACATCTTCAACATCTACATGAAGTCTTCTACGACAACCCAAGGTTAGTTTGACCCTTTAAAAGTGGTTCTCACATCTAGGGGGAGCTTTGCTCTAAAAATTGAGCTAAAGCATCTTCAAATGATGTGAACACATCAATGCTTTATGTAAAAGTGGTAACCCCACTTGTGCTTAAACGATGAGTATGACCTATGATCAAATGTTCTCATTTGACTCCTAAGTCAAGATACTCATATAAAGATGACCTAGTCATCGACAAATTGTGTGCTAGTAGCTAGAGTTTTGGTTGTGCATGTTTGACACATATTTCATTTGCTATCTTATTGTGTGAGCATATTGAATGCATGATTTTATCCATTCAAGGACATCCATTTGTTGTTTTGATTGTTTTGATTTTTCTGGCCAAATGGATGGACAAGAATGCCTAAGCACCTCCCCTAGCTATCTATGCTTTCTTGTCTCAAATTCTATTCATGCTCATATCACAACTTTGAACAAGTCATTTTCGGACCCTCCGAGTGAGGAGCACTCGGAGCCACCGATCCGTCTAAGGCTGACTTCCAAAACCTTCTAAGTCAATTTCGGTCTGACCAACTTCTCCCACTCGGTCCAACCGAAACGCTTAGACTGATCTAGGTTTCATCTCGGTGAAACCGAGTTATAAATCTCGGCGTGACCGATATGTGTAACTGCACAGCAGTTATCCATTTCGGTGTCACCGAGTTTTTCAACTCGGTCCCACCGACAGCATGGGGATATAAATACTGAGGGCAGCGCGCGATTAATTCTTCAAACCGTTTCGCCCCCAAGTCCCCTGCTGCCGTCACCCTGGTCTTCGGATCGTCGCCGTCGTCGCCTGTGCGCCCTCGCCGCAGGTCTCCGCCGCCGTCAACGGTATTCTTCTCCGCGCCGTTGCCGCCGTAGAGGGACTCTACCAAGTTAGGGTGAGTCTCGATCCCTCTCGTGCTTCCCATCTGATTCTTGCACGATTGGTTTGCCCTACATCTAGCCACGTTTGAAATATTCCTTAACATCAGATCAGATCGTTTTAGTTTCGAGCGAAATTCTTAGGTTTAGATTTCCACGGAACACATCTCGGTGAAACCGAATTTAAATTTTCGGTGTGACTGATTTGGCCTCTGGCCATTGCACTGCACTTTCGGTCTAACCGAGTTGTGCAAATCGGTGTGACCGAAACTCAGTTTTAGTGAAACCCTAGTTTATCGGCAGGACCGAAACCCATTTCGGTCTGACCGAAAGTGGTGTGTAGGTTTCTGTTATACACTTCGGATTCACCGAAACTGAAAATCGGTTTGACCGAAATGTATTCTGTGAAAACTCAAAACTAAGATTTGAACTCATTTTTTTTGCAAAAACCTCTGCAGTTGTGATAACTCTTCTACTCTGCCTATACCTTATCTATTCACAGGTTGTCAGCCATGTCAGATGCCAGTGACAGCCAGAACAGGTCTGAGTCACCATTTGCAGAGATTCCTGAGGCAGATACTAGTCCTGAGGCTAGTAGTTTCAGTGATGATGGTGAGAGGAGTACCCCCAGTGGTTTGCCTCCTGCAGCCACCAGAACCAGAAAGCAGAGAAATTCTGATGATGAGGACTCTGACTTCATTGCTGAGGAAGTCACCTCCAAGCCCAAGAGAAAAGTTGTTGCCAAAGAGCACCAAGGGCTTCAATCGAAGAAAGGCACCAGCAAGGTCAAGCAGTCAGCTGTTGCCAAGAAGCTGAACCTGGAAGAGCCAGCCCAAAGTAAAGTGAAGAAAACTTCCAAGAGGAAGAGGGTAGTATATGCTGAACCTCATGCAGATGTAGCAGCTGAGGAAGAAGAAGAAGATGCACCCCAGCCTCCTCCTCAGAAGGCTAAGTTCATGGGAGATGCTATTAGGGCTCAAGCCACTTCTAAGCCCAAGAAGCCTGCTCAAGCCAAGGCAGCTCCTGCAAAGCCCAAGAGGACAACCAGGAACATCCCAGCCTCTGAGAAGAACAAAGGTGATATGCCATCGTCTGAGTCTGAAGAAGAACATGTGTTGCTGAAGCTCCGTCCTAAACTGCCACTCCACAACGATGCTCATCCTCAAGCCGAGGATATGAAGGCAAGGAAGGATAGAGGTCTCAGGCTATGGAGACAGTCTGATCCATATGCCGTGAGGGGAAGGACTGCTGTGGACCCCAGATTCCACACCAGAGAGCAGCAGGACTTCTATGAGACCGTGCTGATGGATAAGAAGCCTATTGTTGCAGACACCAGGTATGTTGACTGGGAGTACATTGACAGTGAAGAGCACCGAGACTTCTTTCCCCATGTGCATGAGAGCTTCACTGCATGTGGAGTTGATGAGTTCGTGGGTCAGAAGCTGACAGATTGGAACGATGAGATGATCATGCAGTTCTACGCCACAGCCCACTTCTATCCTGATGGGAAGATCACCTGGATGACTGAAGGTCAAAGGTTTTCTTCATCTGTTGAAGAATGGGCAGAACTTCTGAATGCTCCAGTGCAGAGAGAGGACGACATTGATGTCTATGGGATTCCTAAGAAGAACCATGATTCCATGAAGAACATGTACAAGGAGATCCCCGCTGCAGATTTGGAAGGATGGAAGCTTGGCTCAGTGTACTATCTCCAGGCAGGTCTCACTACCACAAACACTATTCTGAGGCATACCTTGATGCCTAAGTCTGGAGACCATCGCATGATCCGAGGCTATTCTATCAACATGCTGCACATTCTTCATGAGAAGGCACCTTTTAAGGTGATGGACTTAATGGTAGAGACCATTAAGAGGACTGCAGCTGACCAAAAGAGGTCGTGTGGATTTGCCCCACAAATTCAGATGCTCATCAATGCCAAGTTTGGCACGGGCAAATTCATGTTGGATAGGAGCACTTGCCACTGCAGCCAGAGCATGAAGATAACATTGTTGTGATGGATGAGGAGGATCCAACTTCTGTCGAAGGTCAAGCCAAGATTGAAGCTGCTAAGAAAGCCAAAGCTGACAAAGAGGCAGCAGCAGCAGCAGCTAAACCAAAGAGCTTCGGAGAGCAGATTCTTGAAGCTACCCAGAGGATTGAACAACGCCTGGCCAGCATCGAACAATCTCAGGAGAGCCTAGAGAGGATTGTTGACGACAAGATCCACGCTCTGGACGTGAAGCTGACTGAGATTCAGGTGACCGTCAACAAGCTTGAGGCAGACATGGAGGAAGCAAGGCAGGAGAGAGCAGAGCTCATGCAGGATGATCTAGTCCAGGACTCTCATCGCCAGACTGCTCAGGTTCCCAGAGGATCCCGATCAGCAGCTATCCCAGTGACTGACTCCAGGGCTACTACTTCAGCACCTCCTACAGCTCCAGTAGTTACTCCAGCTCCAGCTCCAGCATCCACTCCTCCAGCGCAGACATCAGCTGAAGTCTTCGCCGATGCCGTCATTTCTACTCCGACATTTACCCAGACAGCAGCCGCCAGCAGAGCCCACAGTGACGTTTAGCTCTATGCTTTTTCGAACTTTTTGGTAACTTGTTGCCAAAGGGGGAGAAATTGTATAGATCATAGGGCTTCGAGAGAGAGAGTGCTCTTTCGTTCTTTTGCCGGTTTTCTTTGAGATACATTTGGTTCTTTTGGTTCTCGATACTTTCAGTGTGCTTGCTACTACGTTTGATGCTACCTTAATGAGTGCTTAGTCATACTATGCTTTAATGTGTGCTTAATGCTTATCATATGCTATTCCTTCTTGTATGGCTATTTACTCTTGTCTTGGTGATTGGGTGCATGTTATTCATTCTTATCATTTTGTGCGCTCCACCAAGATGTATGTGACATGGAAGAGTGACCCATAATCCTAACCGATTGTGCATTTGCATTCAAACGCAAATTTTAAATAATGCACAAATTTAGGGGGAGCTCTTGTTTATCACATACTTCTCAAAGCGATGATATTATTCATTGATTATATCTTTTGTCGAAGCTTTGATCTATATGTTGTCATCAATTACCAAAAAGGGGGAGATTGAAAGTGCAACTAATCCCCGGGTGGTTTTGGTAATTAATAACAACATATATATCATTGAACTAATAGTTACTTGAGAATCATTTCAGAGAAGTTCAGTGATACGGGTATGGAAATGTCTGAAGAAGTGGACCCCTCAAAATGCTAAGGCAAGCTTTGGCAAAAGCTCAAGACTCCATTTTTGGTTTAGTGATCAAAGATCACATTGAGTCCATAGGAAAAGCCAATACTATTAAAAGGGGATGACGTTGTGTTGATGATCTGGTTGCTCAAGTGCTTAGTGATTTAGCTCCTTCAACTATCAGCAACTTTCACTTCTAAACACACTCATAAGTAATCTCGGACAAACCGATTCTTCCAACTCAGTCCCACCGAGATGAACCACCTCAGCTATTTTCCAAACCCTAGAAATTTCGGTCAATCCGATTTTGAGTTCGGTCTCACCGAAACCGGGCTGCCAACCTTCTGTAACCGTTTGTCATCATTTCGGAATATCCGAGTTGATAATTTCGGTCCCACCGAAATTGGCAAGTTCCTACCTTTGACTCATATCGGACAAACCGAGATGGTATTTTCGGTCCCACCGAAAACCCCAACGTTCACTATATTTGAACTTTCGGTCTGACCGAGTTTTCACTTCGGTCTCACCGAGATTGCTCAATTATGTGTGTAACGGTTGGATTTTGTGTGGAGGCTATATATACCCCTCCACCCCCTCTTCATTCGTGGAGAGAGCCATCAGAAAGTACTACCACTCCTACCTTACACTTTCTGAGAAGAGAACCACCTACCCTTGTGTTGAGATCAAGTTATTCCATTCCTACCATATGAAACTTGATTTCTAGCCTTCCCAAGTTGCTTTCCACTCAATCCTTTCTTCCACCACAGCCATATCAGTGAGGAGAGTTGAGTGTTGGGGAGATTATCATTTGAAGCACAAGAGCAAGGAGTTCATCATCATCAACAACATCTATTACCTTTTGAAGGGTGGTGCCTCCTAGATTGGTTAGGTGTCGCTTGGGAGCCTCCGTCTTCGAGATGTGGAGTTGAACCAAGAAGTTTGTAAGGGCAAGGAGATCGCCTACTTCGTGAAGATCTACCCCGAGTAAGGCTAGTCCTCCGTGGGCGTAGGCCATGATGGAATAGACAAGGTTGCTTCTTCGTGGACCCTTCGTGGGTGGAGCCCTCCGTGGACTCACGCAGCCGTTACCCTCCGTGGGTTGAAGTCTCCATCAACGTGGATGTACGATAGCACCACCTATCGGAACCACGACAAAAATCTTCGTGTCACCAAACTGCGTTTGATCTTCTCCACCTCTCTTTTACATGTGCAATTTACTTTCCGCTGCTTATACTCTAGAATTGCATGTGTAGGGTGATACTTGAATTGATCTTAATTGTGAAACTGCCAAAAACATTGCATGATCAAAAGGCAGATTTTTTATATTGTCAAGTAGTCTAATCACCCCCCCTCTAGACATACTTTCGATCCTACAAGTGGTATCAGAGCTTTGGTCTCCATTGTTTTGGTTTCCATTGCATTGGACTCCATAAGCTTGGTTTCACAACCTAGGAGAGTATGGCGTCTAGTGAGGGTAATTATCGTAGAGGTCCTTACTTTGATGGTACAAATTTTGCTAGTTGGAAGCATAAAATGAAAATGCATATTCTTGGTCATAACCCAGCCGCATGGGGCATTATTTGTGTTGGTATGCAAGGTGATTTCTTTGAAGAAGGAAAAGTTCCGGATCGCGAAGCTACACCGGAAGAGTTGCGGCTGTTGCAAAACAATGCTCAAGCTTGTGACATTCTCTTCAATGCTTTGTGTCCCGAAGAGTTCAACAAAATCAGCCGTCTTGAGAATGCTAAAGAGATTTGGGATACTTTGGTTGAAATGCACGAAGGTACTGAATCTGTGAAGGAATCAAAGCTAGATATTCTTCAAGGTCAACTTGACAAGTTCAAGATGAAGGATGGTGAAGGAGTCGCTGAAATGTACTCTAGGCTTGCTCTCATCACAAATGAGATTGCCGGCTTAGGAAGCGAAGAAATGACCGACCGATTCATCATTAAGAAGATTCTCAGAGCTTTGGATGGAAAGTATGACACCGTGTGCACTTTGATCCAAATGATGCCAAACTACAAGACCCTCAAGCTAACTGAAGTCATTGGAAGAATTGTTGCTCATGAGATGACACTTAAGGATAAGGAAGAGCTTCACAACAAGTCAAGTGGTGCTTACAAAGCTACAAGTGATGCTCCTACTACCTCAAGTGACAAGCTAATTTCCAATGAAGAGATAAGCCTAATGGTCAAGAACTTCAACAAGTTCTACAAGAATAGAGGCAAAGAAAGAAGCTCAAAGTCTAGATCATATGATGAAAAGAGATCTTCTAGTCGTGATCGAAACTTCTACAATTGTGGAAGACCCGGACACTTCTCAAATGAGTGTACGGCTCCCCACAAGAGAAGAGAAGAATCTCCAAGAAGAAGAGCAAGAGATGAGTCACCTCGGAGAGAGAGAAGGAGTAGAGATGATCGTTATGAACGAAGACCCTCTCGGAGAAGCAAGGATTCGGAGAGGAAAGACAAGTCATCAAGAAGCTACACAAGAAGAAGACATCAAGCTCATGTAGGTGAGTGGGTCTCCGGCTCCGACTCCGACAATCAATCCGATGGAAGCTATCACTCCTACTCCGACTATAGTCAAGATGAAGGTGTTGCCGGACTTGCACTCGTATCCTCCAACTCCAACTCCTACGACTTATTTGATTCACCAAATGAGGGAATTGGAAGATGCTTCATGGCTAAAGGCCCCAAGGTAACACACCCTGAATTCATTGACTTTGATAGTGATGAGGATGACTTGCTTGGTGAAGATGAGCTCTTGCATGATAAATCTAGTGAGCTTAGTAATGATGAAAATGCTAGTAGTCTTTATAGTCGAGAAGAGTCGAATGACAATGCTATGAAGGAGATTGAGCGTCTAACTAAAGAACTAAACACTCTTAAGTTAGCTCATGAAACAACTCAAGAAGATCATAGAGAGCTCCTAAGATCTCATGAGAAGCTACGCTTCGAGAAGCTCACTCTAGAGCAAGAACATGAGTTTCTAAAAGCGATCAATGACGATCTTCGAAAGAAGAGCTCTTCATATCTTGCCAAACGACTTCTCTTGTCTAATTTCTTGCCACCTATTAAGACTAAGCATGACAAGCATAAGAAAAGTTCTTCCTCTAGTAGTAACAATAACAATGTTAAAACCAATATTGTTACTTCTAGTAGTTCTCTTGATTCCACTAACAATGTTTCAAGCCAAGTTACACTTGAGCAAGAAAATAGCTTATTGAAGGAAATCATAGAGAAAGGTGTCTACAAGAGTCTTGCCGGAAGCAAGAACTTTGAGGAAATTGTTCGCAAACAAGGAAGGCACCGGAAGAATCAAGGGATTGGTTTTGAGCGAAAGTTCAACGCCGAAGGAGTTGAGTGGGAAGAAGGTCAATACCCTACTCCACAGTTTGTTTCTCAAAAGGAGAAGTATGATCCTACTTCTTCCAATGTGGAACAAGCTCAAGATGACCTTCCACCACAAGACCACAAGCTAAAGGCCAAGGACAAGCTTCAAGAGGAGATTGATGCATTCATTGAAGCACCTCAAGCCATGGTCAAGTGGGTTCCCAAGGACACATCAAGTTCCACTTCGTCAAGCTCAACTACAACCCCAAGGATTCCCATCAAGATGATGTGGATCCCAAAGAAGAAGAACTAGAAGGTTCTTGAGGGTGACTCCGCCAACATACTTCACTCACATTCATTTTGGCAAGAACTTGTGCAATCAACTTCCACATCATGCACTAGTTCATGGAGTCACAAACCCTCTTGTTGGTAAGTCAAGGGACAAGGTAATCATTGCTTTCATGGACATCATCTTTTGTGAACTTCAATCTATGTCTATGGATATCCTTGTTTGTTCCTTGTGGGACTAACCCATGTAGGTATTGAAAGTGCCCTAATCCAAAGGATAGCTCCCAACTCTTGATGATCTACATCAACATTGAGCATCCACATCTTCAACATCTACATGAAGTCTTCTACGACAACCCAAGGTTAGTTTGACCCTTTAAAAGTGGTTCTCACATCTAGGGGGAGCTTTGCTCTAAAAATTGAGCTAAAGCATCTTCAAATGATGTGAACACATCAATGCTTTATGTAAAAGTGGTAACCCCACTTGTGCTTAAACGATGAGTATGACCTATGATCAAATGTTCTCATTTGACTCCTAAGTCAAGATACTCATATAAAGATGACCTAGTCATCGACAAATTGTGTGCTAGTAGCTAGAGTTTTGGTTGTGCATGTTTGACACATATTTCATTTGCTATCTTATTGTGTGAGCATATTGAATGCATGATTTTATCCATTCAAGGACATCCATTTGTTGTTTTGATTGTTTTGATTTTTCTGGCCAAATGGATGGACAAGAATGCCTAAGCACCTCCCCTAGCTATCTATGCTTTCTTGTCTCAAATTCTATTCATGCTCATATCACAACTTTGAACAAGTCATTTTCGGACCCTCCGAGTGAGGAGCACTCGGAGCCACCGATCCGTCTAAGGCTGACTTCCAAAACCTTCTAAGTCAATTTCGGTCTGACCAACTTCTCCCACTCGGTCCAACCGAAACGCTTAGACTGATCTAGGTTTCATCTCGGTGAAACCGAGTTATAAATCTCGGCGTGACCGATATGTGTAACTGCACAGCAGTTATCCATTTCGGTGTCACCGAGTTTTTCAACTCGGTCCCACCGACAGCATGGGGATATAAATACTGAGGGCAGCGCGCGATTAATTCTTCAAACCGTTTCGCCCCCAAGTCCCCTGCTGCCGTCACCCTGGTCTTCGGATCGTCGCCGTCGTCGCCTGTGCGCCCTCGCCGCAGGTCTCCGCCGCCGTCAACGGTATTCTTCTCCACGCCGTTGCCGCCGTAGAGGGACTCTACCAAGTTAGGGTGAGTCTCGATCCCTCTCGTGCTTCCCATCTGATTCTTGCACGATTGGTTTGCCCTACATCTAGCCACGTTTGAAATATTCCTTAACATCAGATCAGATCGTTTTAGTTTCGAGCGAAATTCTTAGGTTTAGGTTTCCACGGAACACATCTCGGTGAAACCGAATTTAAATTTTCGGTGTGACTGATTTGGCCTCTGGCCATTGCACTGCACTTTCGGTCTAACCGAGTTGTGCAAATCGGTGTGACCGAAACTCAGTTTTAGTGAAACCCTAGTTTATCGGCAGGACCGAAACCCATTTCGGTCTGACCGAAAGTGGTGTGTAGGTTTCTGTTATACACTTCGGATTCACCGAAACTGAAAATCGGTTTGACCGAAATGTATTCTGTGAAAACTCAAAACTAAGATTTGAACTCATTTTTTTTGCAAAAACCTCTGCAGTTGTGATAACTCTTCTACTCTGCCTATACCTTATCTATTCACAGGTTGTCAGCCATGTCAGATGCCAGTGATAGCCAGAACAGGTCTGAGTCACCATTTGCAGAGATTCCTGAGGCAGATACTAGTCCTGAGGCTAGTAGTTTCAGTGATGATGGTGAGAGGAGTACCCCCAGTGGTTTGCCTCCTGCAGCCACCAGAACCAGAAAGCAGAGAAATTCTGATGATGAGGACTCTGACTTCATTGCTGAGGAAGTCACCTCCAAGCCCAAGAGAAAAGTTGTTGCCAAAGAGCACCAAGGGCTTCAATCGAAGAAAGGCACCAGCAAGGTCAAGCAGTCAGCTGTTGCCAAGAAGCTGAACCTGGAAGAGCCAGCCCAAAGTAAAGTGAAGAAAACTTCCAAGAGGAAGAGGGTAGTATATGCTGAACCTCATGCAGATGTAGCAGCTAAGGAAGAAGAAGAAGATGCACCCCAGCCTCCTCCTCAGAAGGCTAAGTTCATGGGAGATGCTATTAGGGCTCAAGCCACTTCTAAGCCCAAGAAGCCTGCTCAAGCCAAGGCAGCTCCTGCAAAGCCCAAGAGGACAACCAGGAACATCCCAGCCTCTGAGAAGAACAAAGGTGATATGCCATCGTCTGAGTCTGAAGAAGAACATGTGTTGCTGAAGCTCCGTCCTAAACTGCCACTCCACAACGATGCTCATCCTCAAGCCGAGGATATGAAGGCAAGGAAGGATAGAGGTCTCAGGCTATGGAGACAGTCTGATCCATATGCCGTGAGGAGAAGGACTGCTGTGGACCCCAGATTCCACACCAGAGAGCAGCAGGACTTCTATGAGACCGTGCTGATGGATAAGAAGCCTATTGTTGCAGACACCAGGTATGTTGACTGGGAGTACATTGACAGTGAAGAGCACCGAGACTTCTTTCCCCATGTGCATGAGAGCTTCACTGCATGTGGAGTTGATGAGTTCGTGGGTCAGAAGCTGACAGATTGGAACGATGAGATGATCATGCAGTTCTACGCCACAGCCCACTTCTATCCTGATGGGAAGATCACCTGGATGACTGAAGGTCAAAGGTTTTCTTCATCTGTTGAAGAATGGGCAGAACTTCTGAATGCTCCAGTGCAGAGAGAGGACGACATTGATGTCTATGGGATTCCTAAGAAGAACCATGATTCCATGAAGAACATGTACAAGGAGATCCCCGCTGCAGATTTGGAAGGATGGAAGCTTGGCTCAGTGTACTATCTCCAGGCAGGTCTCACTACCACAAACACTATTCTGAGGCATACCTTGATGCCTAAGTCTGGAGACCATCGCATGATCCGAGGCTATTCTATCAACATGCTGCACATTCTTCATGAGAAGGCACCTTTTAAGGTGATGGACTTAATGGTAGAGACCATTAAGAGGACTGCAGCTGACCAAAAGAGGTCGTGTGGATTTGCCCCACAAATTCAGATGCTCATCAATGCCAAGTTTGGCACGGGCAAATTCATGTTGGATAGGAGCACTTGCCACTGCAGCCAGAGCATGAAGATAACATTGTTGTGATGGATGAGGAGGATCCAACTTCTGTCGAAGGTCAAGCCAAGATTGAAGCTGCTAAGAAAGCCAAAGCTGACAAAGAGGCAGCAGCAGCAGCAGCTAAACCAAAGAGCTTCGGAGAGCAGATTCTTGAAGCTACCCAGAGGATTGAACAACGCCTGGCCAGCATCGAACAATCTCAGGAGAGCCTAGAGAGGATTGTTGACGACAAGATCCACGCTCTGGACGTGAAGCTGACTGAGATTCAGGTGACCGTCAACAAGCTTGAGGCAGACATGGAGGAAGCAAGGCAGGAGAGAGCAGAGCTCATGCAGGATGATCTAGTCCAGGACTCTCATCGCCAGACTGCTCAGGTTCCCAGAGGATCCCGATCAGCAGCTATCCCAGTGACTGACTCCAGGGCTACTACTTCAGCACCTCCTACAGCTCCAGCAGTTACTCCAGCTCCAGCTCCAGCATCCACTCCTCCAGCGCAGACATCAGCTGAAGTCTTCGCCGATGCCGTCATTTCTACTCCGACATCTACCCAGACAGCAGCCGCCAGCAGAGCCCACAGTGACGTTTAGCTCTATGCTTTTTCGAACTTTTTGGTAACTTGTTGCCAAAGGGGGAGAAATTGTATAGATCATAGGGCTTCGAGAGAGAGAGTGCTCTTTCGTTCTTTTGCCGGTTTTCTTTGAGATACATTTGGTTCTTTTGGTTCTCGATACTTTCAGTGTGCTTGCTACTACGTTTGATGCTACCTTAATGAGTGCTTAGTCATACTATGCTTTAATGTGTGCTTAATGCTTATCATATGCTATTCCTTCTTGTATGGCTATTTACTCTTGTCTTGGTGATTGGGTGCATGTTATTCATTCTTATCATTTTGTGCGCTCCACCAAGATGTATGTGACATGGAAGAGTGACCCATAATCCTAACCGATTGTGCATTTGCATTCAAACGCAAATTTTAAATAATGCACAAATTTAGGGGGAGCTCTTGTTTATCACATACTTCTCAAAGCGATGATATTATTCATTGATTATATCTTTTGTCGAAGCTTTGATCTATATGTTGTCATCAATTACCAAAAAGGGGGAGATTGAAAGTGCAACTTATCCCCGGGTGGTTTTGGTAATTAATAACAACATATATATCATTGAACTAATAGTTACTTGAGAATCATTTCAGAGAAGTTCAGTGATACGGGTATGGAAATGTCTGAAGAAGTGGACCCCTCAAAATGCTAAGGCAAGCTTTGGCAAAAGCTCAAGACTCCATTTTTGGTTTAGTGATCAAAGATCACATTGAGTCCATAGGAAAAGCCAATACTATTAAAAGGGGATGACGTTGTGTTGATGATCTGGTTGCTCAAGTGCTTAGTGATTTAGCTCCTTCAACTATCAGCAACTTTCACTTCTAAACACACTCATAAGTAATCTCGGACAAACCGATTCTTCCAACTCAGTCCCACCGAGATGAACCACCTCAGCTATTTTCCAATCCCTAGAAATTTCGGTCAATCCGATTTTGAGTTCGGTCTCACCGAAACCGGGCTGCCAACCTTCTGTAACCGTTTGTCATCATTTCGGAATATCCGAGTTGATAATTTCGGTCCCACCGAAACTGGCAAGTTCCTACCTTTGACTCATATCGGACAAACCGAGATGGTATTTTCGGTCCCACCGAAAACCCCAACGTTCACTATATTTGAACTTTCGGTCTGACCGAGTTTTCACTTCGGTCTCACCGAGATTGCTCAATTATGTGTGTAACGGTTGGATTTTGTGTGGAGGCTATATATACCCCTCCACCCCCTCTTCATTCGTGGAGAGAGCCATCAGAAAGTACTACCACTCCTACCTTACACTTTCTGAGAAGAGAACCACCTACCCTTGTGTTGAGATCAAGTTATTCCATTCCTACCATATGAAACTTGATTTCTAGCCTTCCCAAGTTGCTTTCCACTCAATCCTTTCTTCCACCACAGCCATATCAGTGAGGAGAGTTGAGTGTTGGGGAGATTATCATTTGAAGCACAAGAGCAAGGAGTTCATCATCATCAACAACATCTATTACCTTTTGGAGGGTGGTGCCTCCTAGATTGGTTAGGTGTCGCTTGGGAGCCTCCGTCTTCGAGATGTGGAGTTGAACCAAGAAGTTTGTAAGGGCAAGGAGATCGCCTACTTCGTGAATATCTACCCCGAGTAAGGCTAGTCCTCCGTGGGCGTAGGCCATGATGGAATAGACAAGGTTGCTTCTTCGTGGACCCTTCGTGGGTGGAGCCCTCCGTGGACTCGCGCAGCCGTTACCCTCCGTGGGTTGAAGTCTCCATCAACGTGGATGTACGATAGCACCACCTATCGGAACCACGAGAAAAATCTCCGTTTCTCCAAATTGCGTTTGATCTTCTCCACCTCTCTTTACTACATGTGCAATTTACTTTCCGCTGCTTATACTCTAGAATTGCATGTGTAGGGTGATACTTGTCTTGATCATAATTGTGAAACTGCCAAAAACTGTTCATGATCAAAAGGCAGAATTTTTATATTTACAAGTAGTCTAATCACCCCCCCCCCCCCTCTAGACATACTTTCGATCCTACAAAGGCTCTTAGGACCTTCTTGATGATGAATATATCGGTCATCTGTTCACTTCCTAAGTTAGCAATCTCATTTGTGATGAGAGCAAGCCTAGAGTACATTTCAACGACACCTTCACCATCCTTCATTTTGAACTTGTCAAGTTGACTTTGAAGCACATCCAATTTGGATTCCTTGACAGAGGTGGTACCTTCGTGCATATCAATCAAAGCATCCCAAATTTCATTTGCATTCTCAAGACGGTTGATTTTTTTGAATTCTCCGGGACACAATCCATTTAATAGGATATCACAAGCTTGAGCATTGTATTGCAACATCTTCAATTCTTCAGCGGTAGCTTCACGATTCGGTTCTTCTCCATCGAATAATTCAACTTGCAAACCAATACACACAATATCCCAAACGGCGGGGTTATGTCCAAGAATATGCATTTTCATCTTATGCTTCCAACTAGCAAAATTAGTACCATCAAAGTAAGGACCTCTACGGTGGTAACTTTCCTCGCTAGATGCCATATTCTCCTAGGTTGTGAAACCAAGGCTATGATCACCAAAGTTATGGAAATCAAGGAAAATGGAGACCAAAGCTCTGATACTACTTGTAGGATCGAAAGTATGTCTAGAGGGGGGTGATTATACTACTTGACTAAATAAAACTTAGCCTTTTTTCCAATTTTAAGTTTTGGCAGATTTTAGCAACTTAGCACAAGTCAAGCAATCTTCCTACACATGCAATTCTAGAGTTGTGGCAGCGGAAAGTAAAGCATTGCATATGAAGGTAAAGGGAGGGGTTGTAGAGTGAAAACGCAATGGAGACACGGATGTTTTTGGCATGGTTCCGATAGGTGGTGCTATCATACATCCATGTTGATGGAGACTTCAACCCACGAAGGGCTCCACCAAGGGTCCACGAAGAAGCAACCTTGTCTATCCTACCATGGTCGTCGCCCACGAAGGACTTGCCTCAATACGATAGATCTTCACGAAGTAGGCGATCTCCTTGCCCTTACAAACTCCTTGGTTCAACTCCACAATCTTGTGGGAGTATCCCAAGTGACACCTAACCAATCTAGGAGACACCACTCTCCGAAGGTAATAAATGGTGTGTTGATGATGAACTCCTTGCTCTTGTGCTTCAAATGATGGTCTCCCCAACACTCAACTCTCTCTCACAGATTTAGATATGGTGGAAATATGATTTGAGTGGAAAGCAAGTTGGGGAAGGCTAGAGATCAAGATTCTTGTGGTTGGGCTGGAATATCTTGGTCTCAACACATGAGTAGGTAGTTCTCTCTCTCAGAAAATGAGTAGTGGAAGTGTACACGGGTTCTGATGGCTCTCTCACTGATGGAGAAGGGGTGGAGGGGTATTTATAGCCTCCACACAAAATCCAACCATTACACACATTTGACCCAACTCGGTCAGACCGAATAGATGCACTCGGTCAGACCGAAGCAGTTCAAAATGTGAACATTGGGCATCTCGGTGGGACCGACAATATCAACTCGGTGAGACAGATGTGTTAGGGTTAGGGCAAAACCTCATCTCAATGAGATCGATCACATGAACTCGGTGAGACGGATTTCATTAATAAGCTGAAGAGACTTGGCCAGGAAAACTCGGTGGGACCGATCACTCATTTTGGTGAGACCGAAACATTACGAAAAGGAAACACAGAGTTTGCATTGCCAACTCGGTGGGACTGTTCGCTCATCTTGGTTAGATAGAAATGTTACGAAGGGAAACAGAGAGTTTGTAATCCCATCTCGGTGAGACTGAGATCCCTATCGATGAGACCGAACTGATTAGGGTTTCTGGCAGGGGCTATGTCAAGTGAACTCGGTGGCGCCGGATAGATCAAATCTGTGGGGCCAAGTTTGACTTTAGGTTTAGGACTTATGTGGAAATGAGAAAGTGGCTAAGGGCTTTGGAGCATATCACTAAGCACTTTGAGCAAGTAGACCATTAAGCAACACCTCATCCCCTTTTAATAGTATTGGCTTTTCCTATGGACTCAACGTGATCTTGGATCACTAAAATGAAAATGTAGAGTCTTGAGCTTTTGCCAATCTTTGTCCTTAGCATTTTGAAGGGTCCACATCTCTAACCCATGCCATGCCAATCATTGAACTTCCTGAAATATTTATCTTGAAAGGATATTAGTTCAATGAGCTATATGTTGTTATTAATTACCAAAACCACCCGAGGATTAATTGCACTTTCAGTATGTACTCATCAAAAGTCTTATCAAGCGTCTTGATCTATCTCTATAGATCTTGATGCCTAATATGTAAGTAGCTTCACCAAGGTCTTTCATTGAAAAATTATTATTTAAGTATCCTTTTATGTTATCCGGAAATTATACATCATTTCCAATCAATGATATGTCATCCACATATAACCTAATTGCTTAAAAGTGCAGCTGCGCTTTTTCACTGTCTTGAGCGCACGCTCTTGTCACTCGTCTCTCTCACTCACGTAGTTCTAGTGGATAGTGGAAATAAAACCAACCCAAGAGGCCCACAAACAGGACTTAACGCATAGAAAAATCATACGGTCCATGCATTTCCACGTGCCCTCCCGTCCCTTGACTTCCCAGCAAGATCCCACATACATGCATTTAGTTTGCGTTTTCAAATTTTCAAAAAGCTAACTTTTAAATCAAACATAGAAATCAAGATCTGTTTTCATTAGTAGGGTCCTTGCGACAAGCTCTTCAAACCTAGATCCCATATGAGTACGTTTCAACCAAGTTTTTCTCGCGAGCAACTTTGGGTGCTATGGAAGCAACTCTAGTGCGATATGAAAGCAACTTCTTGTTAGTTTGTGTAGTATGACTGTCTATCATCGAAGACCCCTTCAAAGTTGGCTACCATGACTACCAAGTTAACTAGCTTCACCCTTAAGTTTCTTACCATAACTAACAAGTATTCTAGCATAACTAGTTTCACCTCCAAGTTTATAGTATTATTGGCAACTTAGTTTTCCGAGGTAGGCTTACATTATAATAAGCTTGTTGCTATGACTAGCGAGTAGCTTAAAAACATCCTTAGTTGCTTACAATACTTTTAGGTATGGTAAACAACTTAGTTTCATAGATAGGCAACTTAGCAAGACTAATGTGCAACTTTGCAATGTATTGTAGGCAACTGAAATAGTAATTGCAAGCAACTAATATAAGCATCACCGGTAGGCAACTTCAAAGTGTTGTAGACAACTTGGAAAAGCAATGATAAGGAACTTCACAATATATGTAGGCAACTAATTTTTAAAGTTAGGCATCTAAGCAGCTATGGTAGGCAACTAATTACCAATAGCAGGCAACTGAAAATCACCGGTAGGCAACTTCATATTGTTCTAAGCAACTTAGAAAAGCAATGATAAACAACTTCACAATATATGTAGGCAACTAATCAACAATGGTAGGCAACGAATTACCAATATCAGGCAACTATGCATCGGCAATTGCATAGTATTTATAGACAACTGAGCAGCCACGATAGGCAAGGTGGGATAATGTTAGCAAATTAACAGGTGCACATAGTGCAGTGAAGTTACTTGCATGTAGCACTAGCCTCATGTTTCATGTGATTTTTCACATTTTTTACACAAACCAACCTAATAGGTAGTCCTACTAGGCAAAAAATGATGGAGTTGCTTCCCTATAGTGCTAAATAAAGGTGAAACTAACCATTTGTGGTCATGGTAACTAATTTAGAAGGACTCTCTACTCATAGGTAGTCATATTAGGCAATAAAAAGGAGTTGCTCTCCTATAGCTCTAAAGTTGCCTATATAGCACCCAAAGTTGCTCTAAAATAAACTTTGTCAAAACCTACCCATATGATATCTAGTTTTGAAGACCTCGTCACGAGAAACCCAATTGTCAAAACAGATCTTGATTCTGACGCTCCAATCAAAAGTATAGCTTCTTAAATTTTTTGAAACCCAAAAATAAATGCACGTGGGCTCTTAACTGAGGCATCGTGAGCTTGGAGGCTCATGTCTTTCCTTTTTTGGATAGAGTAGGATGACATGGCACATCGGTTTCCTAATATATAGGGTATGCTCGGGCGCTTCATTTAGCGCTCGTGCGCTGCCTATCCACATCCCACATATAATATCAGAAATGCTACAGAGCTCCCACTCACTTTCTTGTAAATACATGCTTCACCGTAAGTCTGTATAAAACCATATGCTTTGATCATCTCATCAAAGCGTATATTCCAACTCTGAGATGCTTGCACCAGTCCATAGATGGATCACTGGAGCTTGCACACTTTGTTAGCACCATTAGGATTGACTGTAGCCACCACGATCCGAATGGACCGAAGTCTCTGTGTTCTGTGTCATCCCTGGATCGATAATGCTGACACACACAGTACTTGAAGGATTTATAACAGAGTGGCAATCACACACTTATTACAACGAATGTCTCAAAAGAGAACTTATTACAAAAGTATATGGCATAAGGCCATCTAACAAGATAACAGTGGAAGGCTTGGAAGATAAGTGAGTCCATCAACTCCAATGGCATAGCTGAGTGCATGACAAACGACCTAGCGCACCTTACTCTTCTTCTGAAAAGTCTGCAATGTAACATGTTGCAGCCCGAAATGGGTCAGCACATGGAATATGCGGGCAAGATAACACAGTAGAGCAAGTAACAGAATAAAGGCTAACACTATATGCATATTTGGCTGGTGGAGGCTCTAAGGTTAGAGTTTTTGCATAAAGCCAATTTTTCCCTACAACAAAGGAATAACTTTTATTTTAACTATCATGGTAGTTGAAACATCATTGAGAAGGTACCTCCAACTCAATCCCAATTAAAGTAGTCATCATTAACCCAACAAATTAATTTTTAGAGCGATGAGATCAACCAATAATTCAAGTACCAGATACTCAAGATGTCCATAACCGGGGACACGGCTAATCATGATTAGTTTGTACACTCTGCAGAGGTTTGCACACTTTTCCCCACAAGACTCGATCTCCTCCGTTGGATTTCTCGCACTGCATGGTGTTTGAGAAAAGGATGACCAAGACACAGTCTTTCAGAAGCATTTACTCTTTACCCCGGGTGGACCCGTACACCTACTTTCCCCTACATCAGCTAGTCCACCACTGTCTCACACAACTTACTCATACTATGCCAGAGCCCATAACGGCATTGTGGCTACACACGGAAGTTTCTAGCATGAATAGTTTTATGATCGCTTTGAGCCTGGGTGGCATTCCATAGGATAATCACACGGTTCCTCCGGGATTTCCTAGGACAACACTGGATTCTCCAGGTGCCCTACAACCAATCCACCCAGATGTGTATTAAAGTAGCCACCTTAAGTTGAACCATTAATTAACATCTCACATCTGTCATGGATACTCTCAAACCCAATCCACGTCTACGAGCATAGCATGGCAACCTAAGCATAACGTAGAAGTAACTCCCAGGGTTTCAAAAATAATGCAGGTAATAGGTTCTACCTCATTCTACTTCCCAGACCCACAAGTTAAGAGATACTACTCATGCAATGTGTGAGGGTTTGATCTAATGCATAAAAACGGGGTAATAAAGGGGTATGATCAAAGTGTTACTTGCCTTGCTGATGATTCACAAAACCTAGGGACTCGTAGTAGCACGCTTCGCACTCCGGGAATTCTATTGCAAGCAAACAATAGCATACATAAGCAATCAAGCAAGGATGCACAGATAAAACTCCAAATAAGAAGATCTAACCGGAAAGTTCAACTTAAGAACTCCGGTTTGCAAAAAGAACCAAATCAAACGGAGCAACGAAACTCAAACTACGAAAGAAACAAGATTTGTTTACTAGATTGATCTAAAGTCAAATTTTACAGTAGCAAAACCTTGTTCAAGTTGGTTAAACGGAAAGAGGGCTTCGAGATGAAGATCTAGGCGCTTGAATCGCCTGATTCCGACTTACGAGCGAAAAGAAAAACTAAAAAGAAGATCAGGGCAGAAATCACTATCGAAAACAACCGCGGAAAAACCGTGAAAAAGAAAAATGGACGAACAGGCTAACGAACGAACGTTCGTTGTCTGTGACTAACGGGCGAACAACGATCGTTAAAACAAACGTACGGACGAACGTTCGGACGAACGTCCGCTATTTAACTAAACAAAAAAACCGAACCGATCTATTTAAAAAAAACAGATCTAGGGTTTCTAAAGAAAACCAAACGGTTTTAAAAAAACCGACGGCTACCTCAGCGGCGGTGAACTCCGGCGGCAGCGGATAACTCCGGCGCCGGCGGCGGTTACCGGCGTCGGCGGCTAGGGCGGCGAGGTGCGGGCGGCTCCGGCGGAGTGTGGTGCTGCGGCGGCGGCAGCTGGCGGCGACGCGGGCTGCGGCGGCGGGGTGGCGGTCGCGGCGGCAGTGGTTGGGGCGGCGAGAGGGGGCGGGGGTGGCGGCTTATAAAGGCCAGTGGGCTGACTTGGCCGAGGGGCCAAGCAGCGGCGGCGGCGGCAACCCGGACTCCGGCGGGAGTCTGGCTCGGGCACGGGCGAGGGGAAGGCGGTGGCGCACGGGTCGGCTGGGCCTTCGGCCCAGTTCGGTCCGAAACCCCTTTTTTTTAGGGACAATTACATTTGAGCCCCTAGTTGTGTCACACCCATGTGTTTTGCCCCTAAATTCAAAAAACCCTCGTTTCTGCCCAAGTTCGTTTGCTCTTCTTCTGCTTTTGCCCTTTGACCGTTTGACCGTATCTTTGAAAATACCATAACAAATTCATACTAACTTAGAAAAATACATATAAGATATCAAAATGTTCGGAAAAACATCACCTATATGTGCACATCATTTGCATTCATGAAAAAAGGGTTGAAAATCCAAAAAAAATCTTATGAGCTCAAACTGAGGTATAGACTTTTCAGCACTGTTGTCTTGAATGCAAATGACATGCACTTATGGGTAATGTTATTTTGAACATTTTGATATCTTATTTGCATTTTTCTGAGTTAGTATGAATTCGTTATGAAGTTTTCAAAGTTGCGGTCAATTGGTCAAAGGGCAAAAGCATAAGAGGAACAAACAAGCTTGGACAAAAACGAGGGTTTTTTGAATTTAGGGGCAAAACACACGGGTGTGACGCAACTAGGGGCTCAAATGTAATTGTCCCTTTTTTTTAAACGATCCTCACGCAGAAAACAACAAAATAAAATACTAAATGAAGACGAAAAGTTCCGAAATAAATTTTCACTGTCCTCTAATAATATTTAGGACAAAGTGAATATTTTTCCCGGACCTAAATGCAATTTTGAAAAACGCGCATTTTTCCTATGCAAATAAAATCGCAAATAAATCCGAATAAAATCCAAAAGTGATTTTAATATTTTTCCTGTAACATTTCTTTTATTTTGGAGAAGTCATGTTATCTCCGCTCATATATTTTATTAAGAAATATTTTTAGGAGAGAAAAAACAATTAAAACCAAAGTGATCCTCATACCGGTATTTGAGAAAACTCAAATACGAAAACGGTAAAATCCCCAACTCTCTCCGTGGGTCCTTGAGTTGCTTAGAATTTTCGAGGATCGCAAGCACGCCAATGCAATAAAATATGCAATGCAATATGATCTATCTATAACATTCCAAATTGAAAATTTGGGATGTTACAAACCTACCCCCCTTAGAATGAATCTCGTCCTCGAGATTCGGTTGGGCTAGAGAACAGGTGTGGGTGGTCCTTGTGTAGATCATCCTCTCGTTCCCAGGTGGCTTCATCCTCGGTATGGTGACTCCACTGAACTTTGCAAAACTTGATAACTTTGCTGCGGGTGACTCTGCTCGCAAACTCGAGGATCTTGATAGGTTTCTCTTCGTAAGTTAGATCACTATCCAACTCAATTGCTTCAAGGGGCACTGTGTCTCTTAAAGGAATATCGACCATCTCCGCATGGCACTTCTTAAGCTGAGAAACGTGAAACACGTCATGAATTCCTGACAATCCTTCAGGTAACTCCAACTTGTAGGCAACCTCTCCCATGTGTTCCAAAACACGGTACGGTCCCACAAATCTCGGGGCTAACTTTCCCTTAACTCCAAAACGTTTAACTCCTTGCAGAGGCGACACCCTCGGGTACGCTCTGTCTCCGATTTCATAGACTACTTCCTTGCGCTTCGAGTCTGCATAACTCTTCTACCTAGACTGAGCTACCTTCAGTCTATCTCTAATCAGCTTAACCTTCTCTTCTGACTCTTTGATCAGATCTGGTCCGAATAACTGACGGTCTCCGACTTCATCCCACATTAACTGCGTTCGGCATCTCCTCCCGTACAATGCTTCGAAGGGTGCCATCTTCAAACTGGCCTGGTAACTATTTTTGTACGAGAACTCTGCATAGGGCAAGTTGTCGTCCCAACTGGACCCATAATCTAGCGCACAAGCCCTCAACATGTCCTCCAGAATCTGATTGAGTCTCTCAGTTTGTCCATCGGTATGCGGGTGAAAAGTTGTACTGAATTCGAGCCTGGTTCCCAAAGTCTAGAGTAGCCGATGCCAAACTTTGAGGTGAAATTTGTTACTCTATCTGATACAATGGTCCTCGGAACTCTGTGGAGACATACGATCCTGGTCATGTATATCTTTGCCAACTTTGCACTGGTATAAGTGGTTTTCACTGGGATAAAGTGGGCTACTTTGGTCAAGCGATCCACTACTACCCAGATTGAGTCATAACCCAATCTGGTCCTGGGCAATCCGGTGATAAAGTCCATGCCAAGCTTATCCCACTTCCATTCGGGTATCGGCATAGGCTGTAGTAATCCTGCTGGCTTCTGATGTTCCGCCTTCACTATCTGGCATACATCACATACTGCTACATATTCGGCAATATCCTTCTTCATTCCCGTCCACCAGAAACGTTCTCAAATCCAAATACATGTTAGTGTTTCCGGGGTGTATCGAGTATGTCGAATCATGTGCTTCTTGTAATATCAACTTCCTGATCTCGGCGTTGTTGGGCACATAGATTCGATCCTCAAACCACAACGTGTCATGTTCGTCCTCACGAAAACCCTTGGCTTTTCCTTCACTCATCTTCTCCTTGACTTCGGCAATCTCTTTGTCATCCTTCTGGGCTTCTCGTATCTTTCCCAACAAGGTAGACTGAATCTCCAATGCCACAACAAAACCCCTAGGAACTACCTCCAAACGAAGCTCCCTGAAATCTTCTGGTAACTCCTTTGGCCATCCTCCCTTCACTAGGGTATTTGCATAACTCCTCCGTCTCAAAGCGTCTGCCACGACATTCGCCTTGCCTGGTGATAGTGCACCTTCATATCATAATCCTTTATGAGTTCCAACCATCTCCTCTGTCTGAGGTTCAGTTCCTTCGGAGTGGAATGTACTTCAAACTCTTGTGATCCGTGTACACATCACAACGATTTCCAATAAGGAAATGTCTCCAGGTTTTGAGCGCATGCACTACTTCTGCTAGCTCCAAATCATGCGTAGCATAATTCAACTCGTGTGGTCAAAGTTGTCGAGATGCATAAGATACAACTCTTCCGTCCTGCATGAGTACTCCTCCAAGTCCTAAGCGTGAGGCGTCGCAATACACTTGGAAATCCTTGCGTATATCTGGCAAGATCAGCACTTGGGTTGTCTGTTGACACCTGATTTTGGCAAGATACAGATTGCAATGATATGGCGCGAGGTACCAGACACATGTCTGATGGTCACGCAAGTCATTCGGTCTTTGCCGGGTGAATGGAGCTTGCCGGGGTGGAAACCTTGCCGGGGTGGAGACCTTGCCAGCGTGGCAAGCTTACCGACGCAGAAAGCTTGCCGGCGTGAAAGCTTGCCAGTGAGAGCTTGCCGGGGTAGAAACCTTGCCGGGGTGGAGACCTTGCCGACGCAGAAAGCTTGCCGTCGTGAAAGCTTGCCAGTGAGAGATTGCCGGGGTAGAAACCTTGTCGGGGTGGAAACCTTTCCGGAGTGAAACCTTGCTGGGATAGAAAGCTTGCCGGGGTGGAGGCTGTCAGAGTCAATCGACCAGAAGTTGGAGATGAGCTCGAAAGTTTATTAAGATGGCTTCAAATGGAAAAGTTCTCAAAGTGAGAGAGTTTCATACCATCAAAAGGATAAACTTTGATATTTGGGCCATAGCCATCCGGTCTTATCTCTAAGGCCGAAGTTGTGTTTGAAGTACTGAGATTTTGTATCCAGAACACTACTCGGCTAATTACACCCCAAGATGGCCTCAAATGAGAAAATATTCTACATGAATTGTCTTCGTCTCGTCGAAACGATCGATTTTGATATAAAAATCATCATAATCCGAGTTCTTATACAAAAGTTACAGCCATCCGAATACAGCCCTATCACGGAGCCATAAGTGGCGCGCCCCACCAGCCACGTGTCTGATGGGTAGCGCGAATAACAGCCTATTTTGCGTGACTGTTTTGGCCTAGAAGATGCCTTCAAATCGAAAAACGTTCAACATAAAGTTGTTTGTCTCGTCGAAACGGTCAAGATTGCTTTTGGGCTCTTTTCCATCCGAGATCGTTTACCACCTAAAAAGTTACCCGCAAGGTGCAGCCAGTTTAAACCGAACAGTTTTGGAAAGTTCGGACAAAACCAATCCGAATTTGGCTAGGGTTTTGAACGTGAATCATTTTCCTTGCACGGTAGTCCAGCCGCCTCTTATATACCTAAGGGGTGACGGCCAATTGAACAACACACAATCGAACAAACACATCTACTACTTTTTCGTGTTCATCTATCCCCTACCCTTGTATCTTCTTCCTCGTTCTTCGTTCGTTCTTCTTCATTGCAGGGCGGCGAACTTCGAGGCCCTAGGGGCGATTAGGTCGACCTAGGGCAGTCCATAGCCGCTACGCACCCTGATGGGGTCCCTCCCGGGCGTGTGGGGTTTCGGGTCTACAGAAGCGCCCGCCGGCTTGTCTTGCGTACCACGCTTCCGACGGGTCTCCTTCGACGTGAGCTTCGGTGCATCACCCCCGGAGTCGGGGGTATACGGTTACGTGTTCGTGTGCGAACACACTTTTTGGCGACTCCGCTGGGGATGAAAGATCATGAATCATCATCAACCATGTCAAATCTCCCCAAGCCCTCAGAAGTTGACGCCGATAACATCATTAAGCCCAGTCTTGATGAACTATCGGAGGAACATCGCCAAGCCTATGAAACGCACAACAAGCAGTGTGAAGAGGCTTTTGAAGCACTCAAGAAGAAGCATGAGGAGGAGGATTTGGAGGTGTTTCTTGCAAGTTTCAAGAAGGATCGTCAAGGCAACATCACTCCGGTTGGAAGCGTCAATTTTTCTCCTCTCATTGACGAACAAGATTTAATCACTGTGAGTAAAGTTTTTTCTCCAGAGCAAGTTGCTGTGATTGAAAGTCTTGTTAGTAAGGGTAATGTGATGTCGTACAATTCTTTTGTGGCAAATACTAATGCTAAGAAAAATATGCCGCCGTCATCTAGTGGTACTGTTGGTGTATCTGAAAACCCTAGTCCAACTTTACCTATTTCATCGGGACCTCCTATTCAACAACAATATAGTATGCCGTTGAATTTTTACCCTAACCAAACCAACCAGCTTGTGGCTGGACCTACATATCCTAATCCTATTAGTGTGCCCAATTCGGCGTCAACGCCGAATCACTTTGTCACACCACCTATATGCGCAAACATGTTTGGTCTTCCGCCGAATTATAGTTCGGCGCCCATCCCACAAGTTGCACCACTAGCTAGTGCTCAGGTTGCTCCCATGTCATTACCATAAACATTTGCATCTACTTCGGATCCAATTCTAGCTAAATTAAGAGAGGATTCGCATCAGATGTTTCAAGAAACTTTCAGAAATGAGCCGAAAGTAAAGAGTCGTGTGACGCCCGAAGACCGACGTCCCAGAAGATTCCAGAAGATTCCGGGTTTCCCGTGTGTTTCTTTGTGCTTGCGTTATTTATTTTTTGCATTGCATCATGTCACCATGCCATCATGTCATATTTCTTTTGCATCTCAACCTAAATAAATCGTGTAGACCTTCGGTCCATTTAAATCGAGGGAAGTATGACTTCTCTTTAAAACATATCCTCCCAATATTTACGGAGCTATATAAATAAATATTCCATTTATTTGGAACTAACCGCAACACACTTGCATATTTTCCCCATGCCTATTTCACTTCAAGTTTCTTCCGTAGAAACCTTGCCAACAGTTCTTTTCCGTTTTATCGAGGTTCCTCCAAAATCCTCATCATTTTTGGACACTTCCGAAACCATGCCATAGTTCAATCCATTTGAATTAAATTCAAATGGGTTTGAATTTATATTCTTTTGATCATGCCACTTATAATTTTCTTGGATCAAACTCATTTTTATGAGTTCGGAAAAATTAACCCCGTTCAGTAAAAAAAATTCCTAAGCCTCTCTTTTCTTTTCCCTCTTTCTTCTTTTTCTGTTAAAGCGATTTAATAGAAGCCCGAGCAGTCAGGCCCATCCCTCCAAGCCGCGCCGGCCCAATTCCCTCCACCAGGCCCATGCCCCGTAACCCTAGCTAGCGATCGCATCCCAGTCGCTCTCCCCTCGCTCTCCCCCTGTCCGCCGCCACTCCCTTTTCTCTCACTCGTTCGAGCCATCGCCCGCATCCCCCGTTTCCCTCGACCCCGCACCTCGTCCCCATCTCGGTCTCTCTCTCTCCCTCGCGCGAGCGCTCGGTCGCCGCGACCCTCCTTCCTCCTTCGATCGCCCGCGTCCTTCCCCCAGGATCCTCGTCGCCTGGCTCCTCCCGTCTCCCTCCAGCGGCCAGGGCCGGCCAGGAGCGTCGCGCGCCGTGGCCTCTACTCCATCGCCAGGCGCGTCGTCCGCCTCCCTGCGCCCTTCCCCCGAACGGCTCCCTCCGCACCATGGGGCCCCTTCCTCGCCTGGCCCGAGCCGGCCGGCCAGGAGGCCGCTGCCCTTCCTCAGGCCTCCTCCGTCGCAAAGGCCTCCCCTCCGACCTCGCCGCTCTCCCTCGCCAGGACGCAGCCGACGCCCCGTGCTGCTCCCTCCTCTCCAGCGCGCCAAGGATGAGCAGCTCTGCGCGCCTCCATCTTGCTCGCCGGGGGAAACAGCCCCGAGGCCACGAGCGGCTCCTTGATGCACCCCGACGGCGCCGCCAAGTCCTCGCCTCCAGCGCCCTAGGACCGGCCAGCACGCGTGCGTCCACCACCACCACTACCTTGCTCCATTGCATGGATCCCGCTGCCTCCTCGCCTCACGTCGGAGCAGTCGTTCCCGTGTCACCACGTGCCATCCTGCTACCTCCTGCCGTGGGTTCGCCTCCCCTGCTGATGCTTGCTTCGTCCGCAAATGCGCACGCCCGTGACGACTCGAGCGAGTCCAGCACCTGAACCGCCGTTGCCATGGCCAATACCGTCCTGGAATCGCCTAGGACCTCTGTTGACCTGTTACGACTACACGAGGAGACGCCAAGACACGTACCCGAACCGTTAAGCATCTTCTCCGAGAATTTTGCCAAGTACCACGACGAGACTCAAAGAGTTCGGATTCATCAAGACCGACGATGCTCTTGTACAACTACGTCGCCGAGACCCGGAAGTGTCAAGTTCGACCACCTTCGTTTGTACCACTACTTCCTCGACGAACGTGAATGCCTACTTCCCTCTACGGACGTGTACCACGACTCACGTGAACCACTACATCCCTCGACGACTCGAACCGCCCCGAAACGAGTGTTTCGAAGGTATAACCCCGAGACGATGACCCGAGAACGTTTGCTTGTTGTGTTGTATGAGATGCTCCACTTGTGTGCTCCGTGCCCGTATCTTCTTTTGTCGTGCTCCTCGGTTGCCTCGTCGCCGACTCGTGGGAACCCGGTGACGGGATCACCCCACCTTTCATCTTGTTCCGCTCGCTCACGCCATCTTTCTTTTGCACCGGTCTCTCAACGAGTTACCGGAACCGATATGTTGCGTGGCATCATTTTCGAATTCGTTGGCGTGGCACCCTTTCTTTCCACCACGGTGACAAATTCTTCTTATCTCTTCATGTCAACTTATAATAATAATTGCATAAACTTGATCATGTCAACCGCATCATGTTAACAACATTATATGTGTGAATTGTTGTTTGCTTAAAATTGCTAAACATGCTCATGGGGATTTTCCCGGAATTGTTGTTGTTATTTCCGGGCTCATTTAAATTGCCTAGATAGGTAGTTTACTTTTGATTCACCTCTTGCCATGTTAACAAACATTTAATCTTGTCTAGTAAATAAACAAGAGTCAATTAAATAATTAAAATGTGGTGTTTCGTCATATGCAACTCGTTGCATATTGAGCTCCACTTAACTTGTTGTTTTGTTTGTGCACCTTGCCATGCCATGTATAATTAAACCGGACATGCATCATACTTGGATGTGCATCGTATGCCATGTTTATGCTTGTATGTTTACCGTGTTGTTTGCTTCTTTCCGGTTGCTTCTCTTGTTAGCTTCGGTTTCTTTCCGGAGTTGTGAGAATTCGCTCGACTGTGTTGCTCCGTCTACTTCATGGACTTGTTCTTCTCCCTTGTGGATTCCCAGGCAAGATGATCATACCCTTGGATACCTTTACTACCATTGCCATGCTTAGTTGTCTCAATGCTATCGTTACATGTCGCGCTACCCATCTTTTATGTCAGCCTCTCCTTGTTGCCATGAAACCTCTAACCTTTGACACCTTCCTAGCAAAACCACTGTTTGGCTATGTTACCCGCTTGCTCAGCCCCTCTTATAGCGTTGTTAGTTGCAGGTGAAGATGAAGTTCGTTCCAGGAGGGAACTTGTTGTTGGAATATCACAATATCTATTATTATTATTAACACACCTATATACTGGGCATGGGTGGAAGGCTTGGCCTTTTGCTCGGTGTTTTTTTCCACTCATGTCACCTTAGGCGCCGATAAACCGGCATTATGTTCCTTGATTTTGCGTTCCTTACACGATGGGTGGATGGGGACCCCTTGACAGTTCGACTTTGAATAAAACTCCTCCAGCAAGGCCCAACATTGGTTTTAATTTGCTCATAATAACAACTTAATTAATTAATTAATTGCATAGGGGGTCATGTCCCCGGGTTCTTAATTCTACATAACAGGGGGGGCCAGTGTTGATGGTGTTGGTCCCAAACGGGGGTCCTGCGGGGCCACCGCGGGGAAACTCGAGGATTGGTTTTACCTGTAGCATCGCCCATCCGGTCGTGGCCTGAGACAAGATACACGCGGCTACTATCAGGGTGTCGACACACCGGGAGGTCTTGCTGGACTTGTTTTACCATTGTCGAAATGTCTTGTGCACCGGGAAGCCGAGCCTGATCGGATTTCCCTAAGATAAGGAGTGATGATATTATATTTATCGCTTCAGCTAATCGTGAGAGCTTGTGATGGGCTAAGTTGGGACACCCCTGCAGGGTTATGACCTTTCGAAAGCCGTGCCCGTGGTTATGTGGCAGATTGGAATTTGTTAATGTCCGGTTGTAGAAAACTTGACAGAGGATCCGAAGTAAAATACACAACTGTATGAGTAACCGTGACTGTCTCTTTTCATTTTGAGAAGAGAACACGGTGGGGTTATGTTTGATTCGTATGTAGTTCAGGATCTTTAGCGATCACTACTAGTTGCGACCGTTTGCGTAGATGCTCATCTTATTCTTGTACTCGTAAGTTAGCCACCATACTATGCTTAGCCGCTGCTGCAACCTCACCACCTTACCTCTTCTTACCCGCAAGCTTTGCTAGTCTTGTTACCCATGGTTATGGGATTGCTGAGTCCTCGTGGCTCACAGTTACTACAACACCAGATGCAGGTTCAGCCGAGTTTGAAGCAGGAGCTGGTTCAGAGCTTCACCAGGAGCTCGATGAAGAGAGTGACCGTTTGCTTGTGACGTTTCCGACGATCAGTAGTGGTTTCTACTAGGATTCGATCTAGACCTGTGGCTTTATGTTGCTTTTGGTATCTTTCTTTTGTATCATCGCCCGTAGTCGGGTTGTGATGTTTTGAATGATGTTTTGCTTATGTAATGTTTTGTGTGAAGTGGCGAGTGTAAGCCAACTATCTCCTTTTGCATTTTAATCCCTCTTTTACATGAGTCCTGCAAAGATACCAAACTTGCGATCATTCCAGAATGGGCTTATATCTTTAAGTCGTGCCTCGACACGTAGGAGATATAGTCCCATCCTGGGCATTACAAGTCGTGTATGCCAAAGGCCTTATCCTGAACACTTCGATGCAGTTTTGTACCCTCAAGGTTACAAGGTTCCTGATTTTGTTAAATTTAGTGGAGAGGGCACGAAAACAACTTGGATGCATGTGAGTCAGTATTTAGCACAGTTGGGTGAAGCAGGTTCCATTGAAGAGTTGAAAGTGCGTTTATTTCCCTTGTCTTTGACTGGCACCGCATTTTCATGGTTTGCTGCTTTACCACATGGCTCCATTCTCTTATGGTCGCAATTGGAGCAAAAGTTTCATGATCACTTTTATAGCGGGGATAATGAGCTAAAGTTGTCACATCTTACATCGATTAGGCAAAAACATGATGAATCGGTCACCGATTATGTTAAGAGATTTAGAGATATAAAAAACTGATGTTATAGCTTAGTGTTAACTGAGAGAGACTTGGCGGATCTTGTTCTTAACGGTTTGAAAACTCACATTAAAGAGAGGCTAGAAAGTTATGAGTTTTTCAGCATTAATCAAGTCTTACAAAAAGCTTTGGCACAAGAGAGTCGAAGTAAAGAGGTACATAGGTCTACAACTGATCGTCCTAGAATGCATATGATTGAACACAATGATGATAATTCGGACGATGAGGTTGATGTCTATACTACTAAATTTGTTTGGTCCTCAATGGCCAAACCCTATATGTGCAATGCTCTTAAGCCGATTCGCAAGAATCGTGATGAGGAGATGAGGTTTACTTTTGATATATCAATGTGTGATAAAATATTTGATGCTCTCTTGCAGGACAAGATGATCAGAATATCACACACCATACCACCATTTGAGGAGCTAAAACAGCGTGCTTATTCCAAGTATCATAATTCATTTTCTCATGCCACTAACGAGCAATGTTTTTAGATGACAAATACAATCGGCCATTAATGATGGACGATTGAATTTTGCTGAGATGCAAGTTGATAAACAACCCTTCCCGATAAACACCATGGACTTGGAAGGGAAGAAAATGTTAATTTGACCTAACATAGCCGAATCCTCTAATAAAAATAATGTTGTTATTGGTGAACCCAGGAATAGCAAGGAGCGCGACAAGGTCTTGGGAAGAAAGATTGTGCTTGAGAAGCAACCCGATGGCAAGGAAGAGTTGAAGATCACTATAAAAAATGCTATACTCGGGGGGCAACCACAAGTGCAAGAAGATGCTCATGTTAAATTGATCAAGCCCAAGAATTCAGAAGTTGGCAAGTGGAAAAAGAATGGGACTAAGCACAAGAAAATCAAGCCAACTTTTGGTATGTTGTTATCTAAATATGCAAGTCAAGCGGCTGGTTCTAGCTCTAATCGGCCATCACATTCAAAGAATTCAAGATCGCCTCCGGAGCAAGAGTTTCAACGCTATGCAAGGCCATATGGGTCATGGACACCGACACCATGGGTGTCACAACCCCCCTATGCGCCATATTACATGGGAGATTTCAATGGAGGATGGAGGCAGCCTCCAATGGCTCCTTATGCTTTTCGTATGGAGTGGGCAGCACCTAGAAGGCCTGTTCGTGAGAGGCTTTATTATCCCACACAAGGCCGTTCGAGCCATGTTGCTAATCGGCCAACAAAAATTTCTCCAAGCAAGGCCAACAAAAAAGTGTGGCGTGTTAAGTCACCTAATGCGGAAATTGCAGAACGCGACAAGCAAAAGGAAGTCAAAAGGTCGGTTGTTGGTAATCTGGCTACTTCTAATGGTGATATTGTTATTGTTCAGCAGGGTGCCATGGTTAATGATCATGAGGAGAGCACAAGCAAGGCCAAACCAAGGGATCCCAAACATACTCAACCTAGGTGGTGTCCTCCAGGTTTAACTAAAATAATGAAAAGGAGATTACAATGCATGAGGAACAATGAGAAGGTAGAGAGCCAAGTTCAGAAGCAAAGGGACGAATTGTTCAAAAAAAATCGGCCCATGGCGCTCACAAAACAAGTGTGGAGGCCTAAATGAAAAGAAAACGTAGATGCTTCTACAGTAGCTGCAGCAAGACCTTCACTACCAAAAGAGGATGATGCAACCCCTATAACATCGTCCACACCACCTGAAACATCCCCTTCAATTGAGGAAGCTTTAAGCCAAATATACACATTGGGAGATGAAGATGAGATGGTGGATTACGAATCTACGCCGGCAATGAACATGGTTGATATATATTTATCATCCTAAGCACATATAAATGGCCGATGGAGTGTTGACATCATCCTTAGATCAAACATGGTATAAGTTATTTTTTGGCACGTTAGCTTTGCCGAAAAACAGGGGGCATGTGTTGACACCTGATTTTGGCAAGATACAGATTGCAATGATATGGCGCGAGGTACCAGACACATGTCTGATGGTCACGCAAGTCATTCGGTCTTTGCCGGCTGAATGGAGCTTGCCGGGGTAGAAACCTTGCCGGGGTGGAGACCTTGCCGGCGTGGAAAGCTTACCGGCGCAGAAAGCTTGCCGGGGTGAAAGCTTGCCAGTGAGAGCTTGCCGGGGTAGAAACCTTGCTAGGGTGGAGACCTTGTCGGCGTGGAAAGCTTGCCAGTGAGAGATTTTCGGGGTAGAAACCTTGCCGGGGTGGAAACCTTTCCGGAGTGAAACCTTGCCGGGATAGAAAGCTTGCCGGGGTGGAGGTTGTCAGAGTCAATCGACCAGAAGTTGGAGATGAGCTCGAAAGGTTATTAAGATGGCCTCAAATGGAAAAGTTCTCAAAGTGAGAAAGTTTCATATCATCAAAAGGATAAGCTTTGATATTTGAGCCATAGCCATCCGGTCTTATCTCTAAGGCCGAAGTTGTGTTTGAAGTACTGAGATTTTGTATCCAGAACACTACTCGGCTGATTACACCCCAATACGGCCTCAAATGAGAAAATATTCTACATGAATTGTCTTCGTCTCGTCGAAACAATCGATTTTGATATAAAAATCATCCTAATCCGAGTTCGTATGCAAAATTTACAGCCATCCGAATGCAGCCCTATCACGGAGCCATAAGTGGCGCGCCCCACCAGCCACGTGTATGATGGGTAGCGCGAATAACAGCCTGTTTTGCGTGACCATTTTGGCCTAGAAGATGCCTTCAAATCAAAAACCGTTCAACATGAAAGTTTTTTGTCTCGTCGAAATGGTCAAGATTGCTTTTGGGCTCTTTTCCATCCGAGGTCGTTTACCACCTAAAAAATTACCCGCAAGGTGCAGCCAGTTTAAACCGAACAGTTTTGGAAAGTTCGGACAAAACCAATCCGAATTTGGCTAGGGTTTTGAACGTGAATCCAAGCATTTTCCTTGCACGGGAAGTCCAGCCACCTCTTATATACCTAAGGGGTGACAGCCGATTGAACAACACACAGTCGAACAAACACATCTACTACTTTTTCGTGTTCATCTATCCCCTACCCTTGTATCTTCTTCCTCGTTCTTTGTTCGTTCTTCTTCATTGCAGGGCGGCAAACCTCGAGGCCCTAGGGGCGATTAGGTCGACCTAGGGCAGCCCATAGCCGCTAGGCGCCCTAACGGGGTCCCTCCCAGGTGTGTGGGGTTTCGGGTCTACAAAAGCGCCTGCCGGATTGTCTTGCGTACCGCGCTTCCGGCGGGTCTCCTTCGACGTGAGCTTCGGTGCATCACCCCCCGTGTCGAGGGTACACGGTGACGTGTTCGTGTGCGAACACTGTCGTCAACCTTTTCTTCAACTCTTGGAAACTTTCTTCGCACTCTTCAGTCCAATGAAACTTTGTGTCTTTCTTCAAAAATATTGGCATATGCTTTGCAATCTTGGAGAAATTCTCTATAAATCTCTGATAATATCCCGCGAGTTCAAGAAAACTGCGGATTTATCCAACTGAAGTGGGTGCCAACCACTCAGTGACTGCATGTACCTTGACAGGGTCCACTGCTATACCTTCTCCTGATATAACATGTCCTAAGAATTCAACTTCCTTCAACAAAAACTCACATTTGCTAAACTTGGCGTACACTGATGTTCTCTGAGCTTCTCCAGAACCAAATGCAAATGCTCCTCGTGTTCCTCTTCGTTCTTCGAGTACACCAAAATATCATCAATGAATACCACGACAAACTTATCCAAGAACTCCATGAACACCTTATTCATCATACTCATGAAATAGGCAGGGGCGTTAATCAACCCAAATGACATAACCGTATACTCATATAGCCCATACCTTGTGGTGAAGGCTGTCTTGGGTATATCCTTCTCTCGGATCTTCAGCTGGTGGTATCCTGATCGTATATCGATCTTGGAGAATACTTTAGCTCCTTGAAGTTGGTCGAACAAATCATTGATCATCGGCAGCGGGTACTTATTCGTAATTGTCACTTCATTTAGTGCTCGATAATCAACGACCATCCTTAAAGATCCATCCTTCTTCTCGACCAAAATCACTGGGGCTCCCCAGGGTGATGAACTACGTCGAATAAATCCTTTCTCCAATAACTCCTTAATCTGTTTCTTGATCTCCTCCAGATCATTTGCTGGCATCCAATATGGTCTCTTCGATATTGGTCCGTTGCCAGGCAATAGTTCGATCAGAAACTCAATATCCCTATCCGGCGGCATGCCTGGTAGCTCCTCTGGAAATACATCCGGATAATCCCTTACTACGGGCACTTCCTCCTGAACAACTCCCGAGAGAGAATTTACTTGTGTCCTCCTAGGCGAATGCCTAGATACATACTTGATCCTTTTTCCCTCCGGGGTGGTAAGAAAAATAGACCTACTAGCACAATCGATGTTCCCTCCATACATCGACAGCCAATCCATACCTAGTATCACATTCAATCCTTGTGACTCCAAAACTATCAGGTTTGAGGGGAAAACATGTCGTCCTATGGTCAATGGTACTTGAAAACATCCTTGATGTGCCATATAATCTGCTCCTAGGGAACTTACTAGCATGGGGTTCATAAGGACTTTGGCGGGCAAACTTATGTCTATCCACGAATCCCCTTGAAATGTATGAATGCGATGCACCAGTATCGAAAAGAACTACTGCGGTAAATGACTTAACCAAAAACTTACCGACAACTGCATCTGGTTGCTCTTCAACTTTCTCCACAGTCACGTGGTTCACTTGTCCTTTGTTGAAAGGGTTGGGCTTCTTCCCGGCGCTTCCATTGTCGTTCCCATTCTTAGCTTCAGGCCACTCCGTGGCATAGTGTCCATTCTTCCCGCACTTGAAACATGTAATGTGACCTAAATCCCTCTTGGCGGGTGTGGATGGAGTGGAGCGGTTCTGATTGTTTCTTGCTCCATTCCCATCCCCATTCTTGGAGCCATTGTGGTTGTGAGAACTCCCTCCATTATGGGTGTGGCTTCCATGGTTATGGGTGTATCCTCTCGAGTTCGGGGTGAAACGGGGCTTCTGCTGGGCTCCAGAATTATTCATGCCTTGTCCACACTTCCTCTTGCGGCTTTCAATCTGCTGTTGCTTCCCTTCAATCATAAGAGCCTTGTCTACCAACTCATGGTAGTTGTTGAAGGTTGCCACCATCAACCGTATGCTCATCTCATCATTTAGCCCTTCCATAAACTTCTCCTGCTTCGCGGCATCTGTGGCCAAATCATCGGGGGCATAACGACATAGAGTACTAAACTCATCTACGTACTGAGCCACAGTACGATTTCCTTGGCGCAAGTTGCGAAACTCTTGTTTCTTCGTGCTCGTGGCTCCAGTTGAGACATGGGCAGTGCGAAAAGCTTGCTAAACCGATCCCAAGTGACATTGGCTACAGGGAAAGTGGTTGTGTAGTTCTCCCACCATGCTGCTGCTAGTCCAGCCAACTGATGTGCGGCAAAACGCACCTTCTCAGCATCCGTGCCATTTGCGGTGGTCAACTCCCTTTCAATCTTGCGTAGCCAGTCATCAGCAACTATTGGTTCAATGCTACTAGAAAACACCGGTGGCTGCAACCTTAGAAAATGGGTCAGGTTGTCCACAGGTGGTGGTGGTGGAGGGTTGTTGTTGTTGTTCTGATTGTTCTGGACATGAAGTTGCATCAAGGTGTTCTGCTGCTGGATCAACTGAGTGAGCTCAGGGGGAAACTGAAATCCAGGCTCACGTCTCGGAGGCATTTGATGGGTGTAGAGGGAAGAGATTATAATAGAAATGAGGTCTAGGGGGAAATTCACTACCCATATGCACATGAGACAAACACAATCATATCACACCAATCAATTTCAAGCAAAGGCATACAAAAGATTCTAACTAACGTTACAAAAGTGCTCTAATTTCTACTTTATGGGGGAAAAACTACTAGTCATAGGGTGGCCATCTAGAAATTTTGATCGGCGGAATATTCCATGATATCTGCTCCAGCTTCATCTTCATAGCCATCATCACTATCATCGGGGTCTGAGTCGGTGTCGTCGATGATGATGTAGTCCTCAGAACGAATCTCCTTAGGTTCTTCTTCTTCTCCTCCTCCTCCTAGTGCTGGATCTCCCATGAATACTCCTAGCTTCCTTGTCAAGTCATCATTCTTCTCCACGAGTATTGTCATCTCCTCCTCGTATCCGTCGCGTGTAGACTTGAGTTCTTCTTCTAGCTCCAAGTTCCTGGTTAGCGCCTTCTTCAAATCTATCATCCCTGTGCACATCTGGTGCTCCTGTCGTCGAATGTGCTGGTTTAACTCCTGGATGAATGCTGCAATGGACATGCCCTTCCGGGTGTTGATCATGTCCCATTGCTCATCTCGGGGTCCACATATCTGGTAGATAGAGTCCTTCAGCTCCTGCTTGTAGACTTCTCCAATTCGTCCCATGGTAATGTGGGCTGCCATACTCTTGCCTAGACTCTAGGTTGGTGCATCAAAAGAAAATTCTATGGGCTCAGTGGATGGCGTGAATGTCCTCCCGGGAATTTGAACTTGAATATTCCATCGCTCCTCTTCTGGTAAAGTGGCGGTGTAGGTCCCGGTGAAGCTTGGTATTCCAATGTTCAGGTACCTAGTGACTTCCTTCAAGTGTCGTCCAAAAGGTGTGTCTTCGTCTGGTTGAGTGAACTTGTTCCTTTGGTCCACCATCCTAAAGAGTAGAAAATGGAGAGGAGTCGGAACTGAGTAGAGAAGAGTGACCTAGGGTTTATCTTAGTGGTCGTGTCCTACATTCAGCGTGTGCTCTAATACCATCTTGTAGCGACCACGATCCGAATGGACCGAAGTCTCTGTGTTCTGTGTCATCCCTGGATCGGTAATGCTGACACACACAGTACTTGAAAGATTTATAACAGAGTGGCAATCACACACTTATTACAATGAATGTCTCAAAAGAGAACTTATTACAAAAGTATATGGCATAAGGCCATCTAACACGATAACAGCGGAAGGCTTGGAAGATAAGTGAGTCCATCAACTCCAACGGCATAGCTGAGTGCATGAAAAATGACCTAGCGCACCTTACTCTTCTTCCGAAAAGTCTGCAATGTAACATGTTGCAGCCCGAAACGGGTCAGCACATGGAATATGCTGGCAAGATAACACAGTAGAGAAAGTAACAGAATAAAGGCTAACACTATATGCATATTTGGCTGGTGGAGGCTCTAAGGTTAGAGTTTTTGCATAAAGCCAATTTTTCCTACAACAAAGGAATAATTTTTATTTTAACTATCATGGTAGTTGAAACATCATTGAGAAGGTACCTCCAACTCAATCCCAATTAAAGTAGTCATCATTAACCCAACAAATTAATTTTTAGAGTGATGATATCAACCAATAATTCAAGTACCAGATACTCAAGATGTCCATAACCGGGGACACGGCTAATCATGATTAGTTTGTATGCTCTGCAGAGGTTTGCGCACTTTTCCCCACAAGACTCGATCTCCTCCATTGGATTTCTCGCACTGCATGGTGTTTGAGAAACAGATGACCGAGACACAGTCTTTCAGAAGCCTTTACTCTTTACCCCGGGTGGACCCGTACACCTACTTTCCCCTACATCAGCTAGTCCACCACTGAAAGAGCTGACACAACTTCGTACTATGCCAGAGCCCATAATGGCATTGTGGCTACACACGGAAGTTTCTAGCATGAATAGTTTTATGATCCCTTTGAGCCTGGGTGGCATTCCATAGGATAATCACACGGTTCCTCCGGGATTTCCTAGGACAACACTGGGTTCTCCAGGTGCCCTACAACCAATCCACCCAGATGTGTATTAAAGTAGCCACCTTAAGTTGAACCATTAATTAACATCTCACATCTGTCATGGTTACTCTCAAACCCAATCCACGTCTATGAGCATAGCATGGCAACCTAGGCATAACGTAGAAGTAACTCCCGGGGTTTCAAAAATAATGCAGGTAATATGTTCTACCCCAATCTACTTCCCAGACCCACAAATTAAGAGATCCTAGTCATGCAATGTGTGAGGGTTTGATCTAATACATAAAACTAGGTAATAAAGGGGTATGATCAAAGTGTTACTTGCCTTGCTGATGATTCGCAAAACCTAGGGACTCGTAGTAGCACGCTTCGCACTCCGGGAATTCTATCACAAGCAAACAATAGCGTACATAAGCAATCAAGTAAAGATGCACAGATAAAACTCCAAATAATAAGATCTAACCAGAAAGTTAAACTTAAGAACTCCGGTTTGCAAAAAGAACCAAATCAAACGGAGCAACGAAACTCAAACTGCGAAAGAAACAAGATCCGTTTACTAGAATGATCTAAAGTCAAAGTTTACATTAGCAAAACCTTGTTCAAGTTGGTTAAACGGAAAGAGGGCTTCGAGACGAAGATCTAGGCGCTTGAATCGCCTGATTGCGACTTACGAACGAAAAGAAAAACTAAAAAGAAGATGAGGGCAGAAATCGCGATCGAAAACAACCGCGGAAAAACCCTGAAAAAGAAAAACGGACGAACAGCTAACGAACGAACGTTCGTTGTCTGTGACTAACGGGCGAACAACGTTCGTTAAAATGAATGTATGGACGAACGTCCGCTATTTAACTAAACCAAAAAAACCGAACTGATCTATTTAAAAAAACAGATCTAGAGTTTCTAAAGAAAACCGAACGGTTTAAAAAAAACTGGCGGCTACCTCGGCGGCGGTGAACTCCGGCGACGGTTACCGACGACGGCTAGGGCAGCGAGGTGCGGGCGGCTCCGGCGGAGTGCGGTGCTGCGGCGACGGCGGCCGTAGGCGGTAGCTGGCGGCGGTGCGGGCTGCAGCGGCGGGGTGGCGGCTGCGGCGGCGGTGGTTGGGGCGGCGAGAGGGGGCGGGGTTGGCGGCTTATAAAGGCCAGGGGGCTTACTTGGCCGAGGGGTCAAGCGGCGACGGCGGCTACCCGGACTCCGGCGGGAGTCCGGCTCGGGCACGGGCGTGGGGAAGGCGGTGGCGCATGGGCCGGCTGGGCCTTCGGCCGAGTTCGGTCCGAAACCTCTTTTTTTTAAACGATTCTGACGCAAAAAAACAACAAAATAAAATACTAAACTGAGACGAAAAATTCCGAAATAAATTTTCACCGTCCTCTAATAATATTTACGACAAAGTGAACATTTTTCCGGGACCTAAATGCAATTTTGAAGAACGAGCATTTTTCCTATGCAAATAAAATCGCAAATAAATCCGAATAAAATCCAAAAGTGATTTTAATATATTTCCTCCAACATTTCTTTTATTTTGGAGCAGTCATATTATCTCCGCTCATATATTTTATTAAGAAATATTTTTAGGAGATTAAAACAATTAAAACCAAAGTGATCCGCGTACCGGTATTTGAGAAAACTCAAATACGAAAACGGTAAAATCCCCAACTCTCTCCGTGGGTCCTTGAGTTTCTTAGAATTTTTAAGGATCGCAAGCACACCAATGCAATAAAATATGCAATGCAATATGATCTATGTTTAACATTTCAAATTGAAAATTCGGGATGTTACATTGACAAAACCTTCTGGTTGCATCATATAAAACTCGTCTTTAAGAAATCCATTAAGGAATGCAGTTTTGACATCCATTTGTCAAATTTCATAAAATGCGGTAAGTTCTAACATGATTCGGACAGACTTAAGCATCGCTACGAGTGAGAAAATCTCATCGTAGTCAACACCTTGAACTTGTCGAAAACCTTTCGCAACAAGTCAAGCTTTGCAGACAGTGATATCAGCATCTATCATCCTCTTGAAGATCCATTTATTCTCAATGGCTTGCCGGTCATCGGGCAACTCCACCAAAATCCACACTATGTTCTCATACATGGATCCTATCTCAGATTTCATGGCCTCAAGCTATTTATTGGAATCTGGGCTCATCATAACTTCTTCATAGTTCGAAGGTTCGTCGTTGTCTAACAACATGACTTCCAAGACAGAGTTACCGTACCACTCTAGTGCGGTACGTGTTCTGGTCGACCTTCGAGGTTCGGTAGTAACTTGATCTGAAGTTTCATGATCATTATCATTAGATTTTTCTCTAGTTAGTGTAGGCATCCTGGGAACGGTTTTCTCTGATGATCTACTTTCCAATTCGAGCGAAGGTACAATTACCTCATCAAGTTCTACTTTCCTCCCACTCACTTCTTTCGAGGGAAACTCCTTCTCAAGAAAGGACCCATTCTTAGCAACAAAAATCTTGCCTTCAGATCTGTGGTAGAAGGTGTACCCAACAGTTTCTTTTGGGTATCCTATGAAGACGCACTTCTCCGATTTGGGTTCGAGCTTATCAGGCTGAAGCTTTTTCACATAAGCATCGCAACCCCAAACTTTAAGAAACGAGAGCTTTGGTTTCTTGCCAAACCATAGTTCATATGGTGTCATCTCAACGGATTTAGATGGTGCCCTATTTAACATGAATGCAATTGTCCCTAATGCATAACCCCAAAACGATAAAGGCAAATTGGTAAGAGACATCATAGAACTCACCATATCCAATAGAGTACGGTTACGACGTTCGGACACCATTGCGCTGTGGTGTTCCACGTGGCGTCTGCTGTGAAACTATTCCACATTGTTTCAAATGAAAACCAAACTCGTAACTCAAATATTCGCCTCCGCGATCAGATTGTAGAAACTTTATTTTCTTGTTACAACGATTCTCTACTTCACTCTGAAATTCTTTAAACTTTTCAAATGTTTCAGACTTGTGTTTCAGCAAGTAGATATACCCATATCTGCTCAAATCATCTATGAAGGTGAGAAAATAACAATACCCGCCCCGTGCTTCAACACTCATCGAACCGTATACATCGGTATGTATTATTTCCAATAAGTTATTAGCTCGCTTTATTGTTCCGGAGAACGGAGATTTAGTCATCTTGCCCATGAGGCATGGTTCGCAAGTATCAAATGATTCTAAATCAAGTCATTCCAAAAATTCCATCAGCATGGGGTTTCTTCATACGCTTTACACCAATATGACCTAAACGGCAGTGCCACAAGTATGTTACACTATCATTATCAACTCTACATCATTTGGCTTCAATATTATGAATATGTGTATTACTACGATCGAGATTCAATAAACCATTCACCTTGTGTGTATGACCATAGAAGGTTTTATTCATGTAAACAGAATAACAATCTCTGACTTAAATGAATAATTGTATTGCAATAAAAACGATCCAATCTTGTTCATGCTTAACGCAAACACCAAACAATATTTATTTATGTTTAACATTAATCCCGAAAGTATAGGGAGTATGTGTTGGGGATCGTAGCAGAATTCAAAAAATTTCCTACGCTTCACCAAGATCAATCAAAGGAGTAATCTAGCAACGAGGGAGAGGGGAGTGCATCTACATACCCTTGTAGATCGCGATGCGGAAGCGTTGCAAGAACGCGGATGAAGGAGTCGTACTCGTAGCGATTCAGATCACGGTTGATTCCGATCTAAGCGCCGAACAACGGCGCCTCCGCGTTCAACACACGTGCAGCCCGATGACGTCTCCCACGCCTTGATCCAGCAAGGAGAGAGGGAGAGGTTGGGGAAGACTCCATCCAGCAGCAGCACGACGGCGTGGTGGTAGTGGAGGAGCACGGGACTCCAGCAGGGCTTCGCCAAGCACCGCAAGAGACGAGGAGGGAGAGAGGTAGGGCTGCGCCAAGAGAGAGAGGTCAAACCGTATGTTGGGCAGCCCCAAACCTCAAATATATATAGAGGGAGGGAGGGGATGTGCCCCCACCTAGGTTTCCACCCCTAGGGGCGTCGGCCAGCCCTAGATCCCATCTAGGGGGGCGGCCAAGGGGGGAGAGGGGGAGGGGTGCGCACCAGATTGGGCCCTAGGGCCCATCTGCCCTAGGGTTTGCCCCCTTCCCCTCTTGGAGGTGCCTTGGGCCCTGGTGGGGAGCGCACCAGCCCACCTGGGGCTGGTTCCCTTCCACACTTGGCCCACGCAGCACCCGATGGACCCTCGGGACCCTCCCGATGGTCCCGGTACGCTACCGATAGCGCCCGAAACTTTTCCGGTGACCAAAACGGGACTTCCCATATATGAATCTTTACCTCCGGATCATTCCGAAACTCCTCGTGACGTCCGGGATCTCATCCGGGACTCCGAACAACATTTGGTAACCGCGTACATACTTTCCCTATAACCCTAGCATCATCGAACCTTAAGTGTGTAGACCCTACGGGTTCGGAAACCATGTAGACATGACCGAGACAACTCTCCGACCAATAACCAACAGCGGGATCTGGATACCCATGTTTGCTCCCACATGTTCCACGATGATCTCATCGGATTAACCACGATGTCAAGGATTCAATCAATCCCGTATACGATTCCCTTTGTCTATCGGTATAGCACTTGCTCGAGATTCGATCGTCGGTATACCTATACCTTGCTCATTCTCATTATCGGCAAGTCTCTTTACTCGTTCCGTAACACATCATCCCGTGATCAACTCCTTGATCACATTGTGCACACTATGATGATGTCCTACCGAGTGGGCCCAGAGATACCTCTCCGTCACACGGAGTGACAAATCCCAGTCTCGATTCGTGCCAACCCAACAAACACTTTCGGAGATACCTGTAGTGCACCTTTATAGCCACCCAGTTACGTTGTGACATTTGGTACACCCAAAGCATTCCTACGGTATCCGGGAGTTGCACAATCTCATGGTCTAAGGAAAAGATACTTGACATTTAGAAAAGCTTTAGCATACGAACTACACGATCTTGTGCTAGGCTTAGGATTGGGTCTTGTCCATCACATCATTCTCCTAATGATGTGATCCCGTTATCAATGACATCCAATGTCCATGGTTAGGAAACCGTGACCATCTGTTGATCAACGAGCTAGTCAACTAGAGGCTTACTAGGGACATGGTGTTTGTCTATGTATCCACACATGTATCTGAGTTTCCTATCAATACAATTCTAGCATGGATAATAAAAAAATATCATGAACAAGGAAATATAATAATAACCAATTTATTATTGCCTCTAGGGCATATTTCCAAGAGTATGCCAAGATGATCCATATCAATCCTGGAACTACTTCCAGCACACATCGTTACCTCACCCTCAACTAGTGTCCGTTTATTCATCAACTCCTGATTCGAGTTACTAATCTTGGCAACCAAACAAGTATCAAATACCCAGGGGGTACTACGGGCACTAGTAAGGTACACATCAATGACATGTATATTAAATATACGTGTGTTCACTTTACCATCCTTCTTATCCGCCAAATATTTGGGGTAGTTTCACTTCCAGTGACCATTTCCTTTGCAGTAGAAGCACTCAGTTTCAGGCTTGGGTCTAGCTTTGGGCTTCTTCTCAGGAGTGAAAACTTGCTTTCCATTCTTATTGAAGTTCCCTTTCTTTCCCTTGCCATTTTTCTTGAAACTAGTGCTCTTGTTACCATCAACACTTGATACTCTTTCTTAACTTCCAGCTTCACCAATTTTAGCATCGCTAAGAGCTCAGAAATCGTTTTCGTCATCCCTTGCATATTATAGTTCATCATGAAGTTCTAGTAGCTTGGTGATAGTGACTAGAGAACTATGTTGATCACTATCTTATCTGGAAGATTAACTCCCACTTGATTCAAGTGATTGTAGCACACAGACATTCCGAGCACAAGCTCACTAGTTGAGCTATTCTCCTCCATCTTGTAGGCAAAGTACTTGTGAGTGGTCTCATACCTCTCGACATGGGCATGAGTCTGAAATACCAATTTCAGCTCTTGGAACATCTCATATGCTCCGTGGCGTTCAAAACATTTTTGAAGTCCCGGTTCTAAGCCGTAAAGCATGGGGCCCTAAACTATTAAGTAATCATCATATCGAGCTTGCCAAACGTTCATAACATCTGCATCTGCTCATGCAATAGGTATGTCACCTAGTGGTGCATCAAGGGCATAATTCTTCTATGCAGCAATGGGGATAATCCTCAAATCACGGACCCAGTCTGCATCATTGCTACTAACATCTTTCAACTCAATTTTCTCTAGGAACATAAAAAACAGGGGAGCTAAATTGTGAGCTATTGATCTACAACATAGATATGCAAAAACTATCAGGACTAATTTCATGATAAATTAAGTTCAATTAATCATATACTAATGAACTCCCACTTAAATTAACATCCCTTGGGTTATTTTAAGTGAAACATGATCCAAATCAACTAAACCATGTCTGATCATCACATGAGATGGAGTAGTCATCAATGGTGAACATCTCTATGTTGATCATATCTACTATATGACTCATGTTCGACCTTTCGGTCTCCAGTGTTCCGAGGCCATGTCTATACATGCTAGGATCGTCAAGTTTAACCCAAGTATTCCGCGTGTGTAAAACTGTCTTACACCCGTTGTATGTGAATGTAGAGTCTATCACAGTCGATCATCATGTGGTGTTTCAAAACGACGAACTGTAGCAACGGTGCATACTCGGGGAGAACACTATTATCTTGAAATTTAGTGAAGGGATCATCTTATAATGCTATCGTCGTACTAAGCAAAATAAGATGCATAAAAGATAAACATCACATGCAATCAAAATATGTGACATGATATGGCCATCATCATCTTGTGTTGTTGATCTCCATCTCCAAAGCATTGTCATGATCTCCATCATCACCGGCTCGACACCTTGATCTCCATCGTAGCGTCGTGGTCGTCTCGCCAACTATTACTAACTCTTAGCGATAAAGTAAGGCAATTACATGGTGCTTGCATTTCATACAATAAAGAGACAACCACAAGGCTCCTGCTGGTTGCTGATAATTTACAAAACATGATCATATCATACAATAACGTATAACTCATCACATCTTGACCATATCACATCACAACATGCCCTGCAAAAACAAGTTAGACGTCCTCTACTTTGTTGTTGCAAGTTTTACGTGGCTCCTACAGGCTTCTAGAAAGAACCATTCTTACCTACGGTACAAAACCACAACGGCGATTTATCAAATTTGTTGTTTTAACCTTCAACAAGGACCGACCATAGTCAAATTCGATTCAACTAAAGTAGGAGAAATAGACACCTGCCAACCACCTTCATGCAAAACAAGTTGCATTTGACAGTGGAGCCAGTCTCATGTACGTGGACATGTAATGTTGGTCCGGGCCGCTTCATCTTACAATGCCACTGAATCAAAATAAGACGTTGGTGGTAAGCAGTATGACGATCACCGCCCACAACTCTTTGTGTTCAACTCGTGCATATCATCTACGCATAGACCTGGCTCATGATGCCACTGTTGGGAAACGTTGCATGGAAAACAAAAAAATTCTACGCACACGCAAAGATCTATCCATGGATATGCATAGAAACGAGAGGGAGAGTGTGTCTACGTACCCTCGTAGACCGTAAGCGGAAGCGTTTCACAACATGGTTGATGTAGTCAAACTTCTTCGCGCTTCAACCGATCAAGTACCGAACGCACGGCACCTTCGCGTTCTGCACACGTTTAGCTCGGTGACGTCCCTCGCCTTCTTGATACAGCAAGACGTCGAGGTAGTAGATGAGTTCCGTTAGCACGACGGCATGGTGACAGTGATGGTGAAGTGATCACCGCAGGGCTTCACCTAAGCACTACAAAAATATGACCGGGGGAGTAAACGGTAGATGGGGCGCCGCACACAGCTAAGACAATATGTGTGTGTGTGTGTGTGTGTGTGTGTGTGTGTGTGTGTGGGAGGGGAGGGGAGGCAGCCAGGGCGCGTCCTAGGGTTGGCTGCCGCCCCCTAGGGGCCCTGCCTTTCCCTACACCCCCCTTTCCATGTATGCATGAAGGGTTAGGAGAGAGGGGGTGAGGGAAGGAAGTGGGAATCCTAATCCACACTTTCCTTTCCCTTCCTCCTTTCCTTCCCCTACTCCTATGGCCCTATAGGGCGCACCAGCCCCTTGTGGGCTGGTGTCTTTCTTCACAAGGCCCATATGGCCCATAGGATTGCCGGGGGTACCCGAACACCTTCTCGTGACCCGATAAGTACCTCATACCCTCCGGAACACTTCCAATGTTCGAATACCATCGTCCTACATATAAATATTTAACCCTCGACCATTTCGAGACTCCTCGTCATGTCCGTGATCTCATCCAGGACTCCGAACAACATTCGGTCACCAAATCACATAACTCATATAATACCTATATCGTCAACGAACGTTAATCGTGCGGACCCTACGGGTTCGAGAACTATGTAGACATGACCGAGACACCTCTCTGGTCAATAACCAATAGCGAAACCTGGATACTCATATTGGGTCCTACATATTATACGAAGATCTTTATCGGTCGAACCGTTATGACAACATACACAATTCCCTTTGTCCGTCGGTATGTTACTTGCCCGAGATTCGATCGTTGGTATCTCTATACCTAGTTCAATCTCATTACTGGAAAGTATCTTTACTCGTTTCGTAATACATCATCCTATGACTAACTCGTTAGTCATTTGCTTGCAAGGCTTATTATGATGTGCATTACCGAGAGGGCCCAGAGATACCTCTCCGATACTCAGAGTGACAAATCTTAATCTCGGTTCACACCAACCCAACTAAACACCTTCGGAGATACCTATAGAGCATCTTTATAATCGCCCCCAGTCACGATGTGACATTTGATAGCACACAAGGTATTCCTCCCGTATCTGGGAGTTGCATGATATCACAGTCAAAGCAATATGTATTTGACATACATGAAAGCAGAAGCAACAAACTATACGATCAAATGCTAAGCTAACGGATGGGTCTTGTCCATCACATCATTCTCACAATGATGTGATCCCGTTATCAAATGACAACTCATGTCCATGGTTAGGAAACCTTAACCATCTTTGATTAGCGAGCTAGTCTAGTAGAGGCTTACTAGGGACACGGTATTTGTTTATGTATTCACACATGTATTTAGGTTTCCGATCAATATAATTCTAGCATGAATAATAAACCTTTATCATGATTAAGGGAATATATTAATAACCATTTTATTATTGCCTCTAGGGCATATTTCATCAATTACACCTTGGGAAAGCCCCCCTTGTGGGGCAGGAGAGCCCGGCCGGGTCAAGACCGCCCCAAGGACAAATCCAAGACCACCCAAGGAAGCTTGCCGGGGCCAGCAAGAGCAAAGGGTCACGACAAGGCACCACCGCTCCACCTCATCGCAACGCAAATCACCCATCGATGCGGTGTCAAGCCTCCAGATGTTTAGGTGGCCTCCACTAAGCAGGTGGCGTCCCGTTGGAAGACAGACTACACTCGTCTGACACATGTCCAAAGGCCTGTCAAGCAGATAAACAGAAGATGATCAAGCAGCGTGGCAGGCTTGTCGGGTTTCATCCTCAGCATGACACCTAGAAGTGCATTTAATGCACTTTGTCCTAACTGCCAGAGTTAGGTATGATAGCACTGTTAGCTATCTAATCACTAGATAAAGACTATTTTGCCAATGTGGTTACCCCTTAGCTATAAAAGGAGGTCCAAGGCAATCTAGCAGGGGATTCGGATCCTCGCACGCGTGTATGCGTGTAGGTGCTCTCCCCTAGGCCACCCTACCGGGCTTGAGCGTTGCGTCTTCCTCGTGTTCGTCTAGCCAACCCACCAAAAAGCAGGAGTGGGGTTTTACGCCTCACGGCGGCCTGAACCTGGGTAAAAACCGCATGTGTCATCGCCGTCGCGCAGCCTCATGGCCTCTGCTCTTTGTGCAACGTGATCTCCCCCACGCAGAACCACAAAGAGGCCCATGGCCCCATAGGTGATCGTGTTCATCCACGACGGGTCCTTTTTCCTCTGCATATAAGAATTGTTCAAAGTCAAACTTCGCAAAGTTTTACCATATTTATATGAAAAATATCAACATCTACGATACAAAAGTAATACAATATGAAAATTAAAGTCGTGACGCATCTAATGATGTCGATTTCACACTGTGAATGTTGATATCTTTTTCTACAAAGTTGATTAAACATTATGAGAGTTGACTTCAGAAAAATCTTATATATGGGTGTCAAAATCTTGTTTCAAATTCATGGTCGTTGATTGCGGTAATGGATCGTAGTATTGCTGGCGTGTCCTGGAGCAAGTTCCTTGGGTACTGATCAAGCAGGGATAACGAAACAGTGTTCCTAAATCTCAGTCAACTGAAATTTAACCAAGTTTCAATCGATGCTAAATTCGTGAGATCTCACATTGAGATCCATGCAAATTTTGTTTTCAGCTTTTTTTAACATGTTATATCACTTGACTGAGACTTGGTTAAATCTCAGTTGACTGGGACCTAACCACACCCATAAAGAAAACAGTGAAGGTGATGATGGCCAATGGAGGAGCTTGGCTAGCTGAAGCTATAGAGGTGGCGGACGCCGAGAGATGGTAAAAAGGGAACCATGAAGTCAAAAGTGCCCATGGTGTTTCAAGTACCTATGAGCAATACAGTGAGCATACATGGAGTCTCGATAACAGACACGTCCTGATCAACGAGCGCAGGGTGGTAGTGCTATTTGGCATCATGGTGGTGTTGACAACAGTCGAGCATAGCAAGGTCAATGTGTTGATCCCTCCTGAAGATGGAACAACAGAAGATGGCGGCGGCGGATTCTAGAGTTTGCATATGTGGTGCGCGTTGAGAGTCTGTTAGACCTGTTGATGTTGGAAATATGTCATAGAGGCAATCGTGTATGATGATATTTCTTATGTGTTTATAAATAAAGATAGTCCTTGGACATTATCAATGATATATATCAGTAGTATGTGACTTGTTTGTCAGACTATGCATTGCATGATGACTGTTCTAAAAGGTCTCTAGTCAAAAGGGGTGTGTGAACGTGCAGCCGACTAGACTAGCATATGACACGGCGGATGGCTCGGTCTCACTGACCATGAAGCATTGAATGCTAATCGGATAATATGGACTTAGAAGGATATGGTCGAATTCAACATAGTCGGATCCGAGTCGAGATAAGGTCCGAGTTGAACAGACCCAACTATGAGACGCATCGATATGTCATCTATGTGTCTCTAGTACAACAAACGTTCTATGTCCTAAGACCTGAGCTGGCGAATGTACTCAGGATGGTGACAGACCTGCTTTGGGCCAACCAAAGGCTACTTCGTAACTGAGTAGTTGTATAGGAAGGTTTCGGACTTGTCTAGACCCATGTTGTGAGATATGGTCAAGCAAGATGAGATTTACCCCTCCGATCAGGCGATATACACTCTAGGCCCCTCATGTGATCAGACCAAGATAGGCATGACAATGCGACAAGGATTATGAGATAATTCGGTTTGTGGTCGGCATCACTGGAACTCGAAAAGTGACGAGCTAGCACAAGGATGACACACTCGCCTTGAGCCTGACAACATATATCGTGTGGCAAAGGGAACTAAAGTGTGACATGTTGTACAGGTTTGTCAACCAGCTTCTTTGTCTACTCGGTGGTTGGCACGCCTTGCTAGAGGCCGCTACAACTGAGCAGGTCAGAGGTGATCTGACCTGCGACCAAGCCGACTATAACCTAAGGAGTCGCGCGCTTAAGGGAAGGAACATACGAGGTCAGATCCGAGGACATTGGTCGGATGTGATCCAAGTTGGACTTGGATCGTGATTGAGTAGACTTGTGGGCTTTAGGATCTGTGCGAGGCCCAAGAGATGAGCCTGCGGCGGATGCCTATACATAGTGTAGGTGCTGCACACTCATTCAGTTGATTGCTTCTACGCCGTCACTAGGGCTTTGCATGTGTTGCAACTAGCCACCTCCACTCGCCGCCGGCTATGTGATCGGACCTAGCAGTCCGCCGCATGGTGTTCCTCCTGCACGCACGGATACCGTTAGAGGCGATGCACTTGCGTCACTCTGGCGAATCTGTTCGTGGGATCCGATTGGCTACGTGGGAGATCGACGAGGAGGAGACGACTCCGGAGATGCGTTGCCCCAACTCTACTTCTGCTGCACGGCGATGCACGTCTAGTGGTAACGATCCGTGATCCATCTCCAGTAACATGTTCCTGGATGTTCTGTGGCTAGGAATTTTTAATTTGCAGTCGACGTGCCCTACCGTAGAAGCCAACAGTTAGTACTCTCGGCTCATCGTGGGGCGGCTTGGCGAGGTCACAGAATTAGATGGTGCGTGTTGATGTGAGGTCAGACCACATCACCAAGGTTGTATCACGAGGAAGGTGAGTTTGGATTGATCCATGTACTTGTTTCAACAGCCTCTGTAAAATAATATAATAAATATGACTATGTGCATCTCTTGATATATTGATATAAAGGCGAGAGTTATCCTCCTTCTCGAAAGTAGTAAAAATAAATAGAGTTTTTTATGTATCGCAAGATTTTACCATGGCAAAATTGGTGCATATAACATTTGTACCATGTAAATTTGTTTGTATCTAACAAGGAAAATATTTCCCGAAATTGCCATGTCACTAGCTCATTTCTTTCCCCTAAAATTTTCATGCCACTATAACAAAATATTACTATCCGGTTCATAATAAGTGTCGCAATCTGAACCAACTCCAGTTCCAAACCGTGACACTTAGAGAGCATTAATTTTGCCATATCAAAGTATACTTTTTTTCTACATTTTACCTATGTACAGACATATAAAATTTCTGAATTTGCAAATGGCCTATCAGATTGTTTGGTCGCGTTGGAGCCTGAAGGGTTGATCGTGCCTCTCATGGGGGAATGATCGTTTGTTGGAACGATCCCTCCCGAGCTAACGCCCGCGCGTTATGCGGGTCTTTTTTTTTTTTGATTGGATAGGGGTAAATCGATTGAAAATTCTATTTGGGACAATTGATGTGTTTTAGTCATCCCATGCAAAACAAGTGGTTCAGATTGCTTCTTCAACTTTCAGCTCCCACCTTCTTCTTCTTCCGAAACGGCCCAACCACCGAACATATCACCAGCTGGACCGCCAGCCACCACCACCACCGCCCGCGGACGGCATCGCTCCCGCACGAGTCTTGCCGCCCTGCCCTTCCCTCAACCTCCTCCCACAGGCCACAACCATGCTGCTATCACCCCACCCTCCCCTCAACCTACTCCCATCGCCATGCTACCGCCACCCCTAGTCACCCCTCTAACCCTCCAGTGACGACCAGTTTTTCCGGCGAACCTGCACCCCTCTCCCCACCCCTAAGATAAGTAGTGTGGTTGTCTGCCACTCTAACATAGACTCAAGAGGATTCTCCGGCGAGCAAGCGGCTTCTTCTTCTTCTTTCCTTCCGGCGGCTACTTCTTTCTTCCAAAATTGACTGACCCAAAATGCGTTTTCAGGAGGCGACTGGCATGCAACTAAACTTTTTTTTACAAATGATTTCCTTTGACAGTTAGCTAGATTAAGGCGTATGCTTTCCTTGCGTTAGCCGGAAGCAAAATGCCGTGCTGCGCGTACGTGCAGTGTGAGCGGCCGGACATGAGCTCTGTACGAGACTATATCCGGCACGTATTCATGGCGCCACTCCATGGAACGACAAATGTCCAATACTCACAAGTGGCAGTACGTAGAAACCGCTCCATGTGCAGGACCCAAGTACGCGCGCGCGTACCGACCATCGATCCCGTAGCTCTCTGCTTTGCTGCACTTGTAAGCGAAGCTACGGAAATGAATGCTGCTGATAGCTCCTACTACTACGTACGTACAGCACGTCCAGGCTCGACGAGACAAAATGCACAGTACGTGCGGAGTAATTTCTGCATGAAAAACACGGACGGATGCATTTTTTCTTCCAGCGAACATACACATATGAAGAAGATGCCATCCGTTGAAGAAGATACGCACGCGTACTGTGCACAGTACAGTCCCGTTCACGTGTGATTCGTTCGGCCCTCGACTTTCCTAGGGTAGACCGACGATGATGCCTATCGCCTGGACTCTGGGCAGTGCGTGTGCACTGCAGAGACGATCCTCCGCCGGTCGTACAGCAGGAAATGTGACCAGAAAGCAAGAGTTGCTCGGTGCGCTAGCTAGCCATGGTAGTCGATCGATCAAACCACTCGTGCATGCAAGGGGCCGGGCGATATGGAACGGACACGGACCCAACGGAGTCAGTGGAGTTGTTGATACCGAAAGAGTTGCAGCACAGTTTCCTTTTCTGGCTCGGGCCAAGTGGCTAGACCCGAGCGTAACTTTCCCAACGGGGTTGCCAAAGGCATCTTGGACTAGCTAGTTCAGTCACATGCGCACGTACACGTACGCCATGCACAATGCAGCTAGGGTATGCAGGGCACACGAATATACTTGGATGTTGGATCCCTCCCTCTCGTGCAACGGTGAAAACTTTGTCGAGCATGAGGAACACCAGCACGGGTCACCGTCCAAATCCAAATTGTGCACCGAGATTCACATTATCATAATCTGACGGACGTACGGTGATGCCTGCCTGTGTGGATTCTGCCCCGGGAAAGTAGTAAGTATGCATTCATCATGTACTACTAACTGGCATGTGTCACAGAGACATTTCACACACCTTTCCCTCCACCAACGATCGACACCTCGCACGAGGAACTTTTGCAGAGGAACACACGGCCTTAATTGCAGTCCCACCACGTCTCGTCTTATCAGCCGCGTCCACGAGAGAGGCAGACATGAACTGATCATTGATGGACGAATCGAACAGTACCGAACCTAACTGCTCGATTCAATTCACTCTGCTCTCCCGAAAATAAAAGAAAAGAAAAAAAAATCAACCAAACCTGCATGGGAGGGAGGGAGGGAAACGCGCCAACTCCGTCTCGCCGGCCGGCACGGCCAGAAACAAAAACAAGGGGCCGAGAGCGAGAGCGGGTCGCTTTCGGCGGGCTTTCCCGATCCGTTAGCGTTCCGAGAGCGGCACGGTGGGTCGCCATCTCCCGAACGCGGGGCAGCGCGCGCACCGGACTGGTGGACGCCGTCGCTTTTGCACGGAGGCGACGAGCGCGGGGCGCCGGGAAGAGGACAAGGCGAATCCCCTCGCCGATACGGCCGCCCACGTCGACGCAACGGCCCGCGGATCATCATCCGTGCGTGCATCCCTCCCAGCGTACGTACGTACGCGCCGCGGTGTCAGTCAGTCCCGGTCGGTCGGTCGGTCGGCCTCTGGGCGTTGTCGCGCTCCCCGGCCCCGTCCGGGCACGGCCGAAACGACCTGGACTGCGACAACGGAGCGGAGCGGACCCGCGTTGCCGGAAAAGGGGTTGACTTGCGGCGAGGTGCTCGCGGGCGCCGATCTCTTGGCCTGGCAAAAGGGGGCCGTGCCGCATTCATTGCCATGGGCATGGCAGTGGCACCACCTTTCTCTTTTCTTTCCCTTCACTTCTTTATTTTACCATTACCATACCACGGCGACGGGATTATCTTGTCGAGTGTGGGAGTAGCCGTGCTTTTGAAAGCACGGATTCATAATGCATCTCAAGCTAGCTTTCGCCCGTTTGACAAGAGGTGACGTGATAGAGGAGCTGCTTGCCAGTCTTTCAGGTAATCTGCAACTTGTCGCACAGTAATTCCCACAGACCGCAAAGGCGGCAGCCGGTCTTCCCTGAAACAGTCCAGTTAATTGCGTTTTCTGTTTTCAGATGTAACTGTTTTCCGTGCAAACATACAAGAACAGAGCAGATCAGAAAACGCAAAAAAAGGAGTATTGATGACGGGGTAGTGGCCAATGGAGATACCCACACATTTGGATAAGGGAAATATGAAATAATTACAGGTACAGCTTGTTACTGTCTAAAATGTGATGGAACATTACAAGGATTCAGTCATAACAGGAAGCTTAATTCGGGTCATGTAAATTTTACACGACACCAGTACCAACGTAACCAGAATATGCGATAACAAAACATAGGGACCTCCTAATCATGGACAGCAGCGCGAAAAAAATATTAAATAGCACGAAAAAACACCCAAAAACTGGCTTTCGGGAGGAATCGAACATGCGCCCTTTAGATATGCTCGGAGTCGGCGAACCATTTATGCCGGAATGTCTTAGTGGTAAGAATGCTATGCGTACCTCTAAAGAACAAATCAGTAGCCGCGCTATTTAGAAAAACATGATTTCTTTTCAAGCATAAACGTGAACAAAATTTCAATGTCTACAGATTTAAAAAAACATCACGAATTAGAGAAAAATTGAATGTATTCAAAAAAGTAAACGAATTGAAAAAAGTTCGTCGAATTTTAAAAAAGTTCATTGAATTCCGAAAAAGTTCATCCACTTTCAGAAAAAAGTTCACAGATTTTGAATTTTTTTAATGAATTTGAAAAAAAATCAAAGATTTAAAAAAAATCATTGAATTTCAAAAAAAGTTCGTAGATTTTAAGAAAAGTTCATCGAAGTTGAAAAGAGTTCATCAAATTTGGAAAAAGTGAATGGATTCAAAAAGTAGACGAATTGAAGAAAACCATCGATTTTGAAAAATTTCTTCGAATTTGTTTTTATTACTGAATTTGAAAAAGTACATAAATTCAGAAAGAATCACCGGATTTGAAAAACAATCTTAGTTTTTGAAAGAAGTTCATCGAATTTGAAAAAAAGTTCATTGAAATTGAAAAGAGTTCATTGAATTTGATTTTTTTTATCAATTTAGAAATAGGTTCACGAATTTTTTAAAAATCACGCATTAAATAAAACAAAAATAAGAAACTGAAAAGGATGAGAGAAAAAGTAAAAGAAGAAAGCAAAACTGAACTGAAGAACAAGGGGAAAAGAGAATAAACAGTCATCTCTCACCGTGATGTGGTTCTGGGTTCGAAACCTGGTACTCGCAACATTTTTTAGTTTGGAAAACAACTATATGGGCCGACCCAGCTTGGGGCGCTGCAGACGCCCGTCTGCCGAATACACATTAGCGGGCGCCTGCAGCGCCAAATAGGATTCGCCCAAAACATATGCAGGCCTTCTCAACACACGAAGGTGCACAAAAAAGTTCGCAGTACTCAAAAGATGGGCTTTCGAACACAAATTCTTAAAAAATCAGCTCGTATAGCACATATAAATGAGAAAGGGACTGTCTTTTTTTTTTTGCAACACATGGAACCGAAGACAAGCACTGCAAGTCTGTTTCGCGTATCTGTAATTTCATCATCAAATACTATCCAGTGACAACATTCCACCTAGTGGATAAAGTATACATGTTGGTGAAAAAATAAAAATGGATTTGGAAAAATATAACGAAAAGAATATGTCAGCTGGGGTAAGTACGCAACACAATTACTAAGTACACCCTCTGTAAAGAAATATAAGAGTGTTTAGATCACGCTCTTGTATTTCTTTACGGAGGGAGAATAACAATCATCGACTTGATGAGGCTTGAAGCCTCCGACTGGCACTTCATAGATGTGCCTTTCTTTTGTGGATAGAAGCTTCAAGCAGAACCTTGCTCAGACTTTATGCTCTCTCTCGGAGGTATCTTCAGCAAATGCTTCATTGTGTCGTATGCGGTGAAACCAATAGCCACTGAGGGTACCACCTGCAAAATTACCAGTATTTAACATGAGAAAAAATATACTCATGTGAACTGCAAATTTCCTTCATGACATGAAGGAACACTTCCAACAGGCACGGCTTTTAGCTTAAAACATTTCATGGACAGGTACCAGAAACTGGAAAGCAAAGCAAAGCATGCGATCTAATAATGTTGCTTATGTCCAAGGATACACCAATTATATCAAATTAAACACAAAAGAATTTGGGGATGCCATATAAGAGCCACCGTGAAGCATCTTTGTGCTAGTTGTGGGACTAATGCATGGATATGGACCTATATGTCAATGAGACATCAAGTCACAGATGCAAAAAAAAAAAAAAAAAGCTTCTACGTAATTTAGAACACAACAGAAATGTCACATTCCAGACAAGGTTACCGAGCATCAGCCAGAATAATCTACTCAACGGCAACTGTTCGCTGGCAAAGGGTTCACAAGAAAGCTGTACAGATTGCTTAACGGCATGTCCGGGTTTGCGGGGATTATAGGAGATTTAGCTCAATTTCCTACCAATCCCCTTTAATCCCAGCAGATCCCTACCAAACTGAACATGCCCCAAGGGAATTCAAAAAAATTGTGAGACACTTAATTTTCTTTCTTTCTATCATGTCCTGTGAATGGAAGTGCGATTCAGGCAGGCTAAAACAGCAGAACAGAGTGCAAATCCTCCTAAAATATTCAGCCTATCAAGGAGTTAATCTAATTGGCTGGAGCAACATAGACGTCAAAGATTGTCTAGCGTGTTCAAAACTAAATGCGCACCTCTTGAAGTGCAGGTAGAAAACAAAATACGGAACTGTAAAAAAAAACTAAATGCATAACTGTCACCAGGACTACCTTGATATAATTGAGGCTCAGACCAGCAAATAATTGTCTCCATCCCTGTGTTTGTTTGATGATCTTAAGCCCCTGGAATGTACCTGTTATTCGTGGGCCACCAGACTGATCATGCTGCAGATGACTTTGAACCTAAAAGGAGGCAAATAAAAAGTGATGAACAATTGACGGGTTTGTTAAGAACATTTAAAATGATCATCTAAAAGTACGAAGTGGTATATGGAACAAATGAAGTACCTGCATTTGTCTCCTGACTACATCTAATGGGTAGGTTAAAGTCTGTCCAAATAAACCAGCTGCGGCACCACAGGATAGTTTTAATGTGACAGAATTTTTGTAATCTTCAGGTACGTGTGCCTTCAGACCTTCGTATATGTAGAATTTAAGACCAGCATAGGGAAGTATTCCCATTAGCGTTGGACCTGAATGCAAATAGTTCAGATTGAGGCATCAACAGTATAACAACCACAGCGGAAATAAAGGTAATAAAATTATCTAGACACAAAAGAGTAAGAATATATATAGTTCACAGCAAGTATAGAAGGTGTTTAAGTACTAGTGGTATAACATGGCTGTAAGACTGTATCCGTACCTACTCCTCGATACAGGGCTCGCACTCCACCTTCTGAATAAACACCTCTGAAGACATCTTTTATTCCTCCATATGATGGTGGAGCAATTGGCCTTTTCAAACCATTGCTAGGTTGATCTGTGTTATTAACCTGTAAGCAATGTAAAACAAGTTCAACACAACAGAATGAAAGTTAAAAAAAAATAGCAATTCAAACAACACAAGGGATCTTCCTAGAACTTGGGAACATCCCTACTACTAGAACCCAGAAAAAAATGTATTGAAGGAACAACATACTTGTTCACAAGAGATGACTGATGGACAGTTCAGAGTTTAGGCACCATTTCTAGTGGTAATGTGATTTACTAGTTTACTAGTCCGTGAAATTGCACAGATAGCTGTTGTTACCTCACAGCAGCATAATGCAAACACTTGAGCAGGAATACACTTTATGCAATGTACTTTACAAAAATGCTTAGGTAATCCCCTGAGCAACGTAATCAGGTGTTGACCTCTTGAACCTACAAAAGTACTGCCTCAATGCTTCAAACGAAGGTGTATAAATTTTGTCTCAAGTCAAACGGTGACTTTGCACGTTTGACTTCAAACAAAATTATTAAGCCTTTTCAAGCATGGAGGGAGTATGCCAAAATACAGCCTGGTGGCGGTTTAGGATGCCACATTTGCTAAAATATGGATGGGGTTTTGCCGTGTGTGCAGCTTATATCAGCACATTCTCTAACAGCTCAGCAACAACATAGTGAGTTATAGCAGATAAAAACAGGTTGCTCCTTCAACATAATGAACTGATGTTTCATCAAATACTGAAGTTCTTACTAAATGAATCATCAGACAAATATCCAAAAGACTATGTAGAAAAAGGATTTTTATTTTGTTGTCATCGTAGCAAAATTTGGTGACTTAAGGTAACACCGTAACACACGTGACAAACCAACATCCATGTCAGCGAAATCACACCTCAAAGTTCCTCGAGGAACCAGTTCTCTATATTCAGGGGTGTATATCAGTTTGTGCAGTGCAAGGGAATGCAATTTTGTGTGTCCGCGTGTGAGTGTACAAATATGTCCAGGGAGAGGAAGGAGAGGGGGGAGGGGACAAAGTTATAGAAGTGCATTTCACCAATTTGATGGGTATCAGTTTCAATATCGTTTTTGCAAACAATTTTGTTGACTGCATGATTAATTATTACCTTATCAAACCAATTTGATATTGAATACTAAGATTGTGTTCTACGATTGAGTATGAATATGTAAGCACAGGAGTACACAGTAATAAGTGCACCTGCTAAAATGTGAGCACACAGTACAATACCTGGAATGCAAGCTTGGTCCTAGCCAAGTCCAAGGGATAAGTGCACAAGACTGCAGTCCCCCCTGATGCTGAGCCTGCTAAAAGATCTACCACAGGTCCTGTGCCAAGTGAAGGGCAGTTACCCAAGATCCAACACCTGTATCGCTCATACGCCATATAATGTAATGCAGCATAAGGAACAATTCTTAACACACTGGCACCATTTCCCCTGAAGCAGTACCAAGACATGGTTAGCTAAACATAATATATGCATCTCATCTTCTGTAAAAATAGTGTACAAGTAATGACTTGAATTGCAACATACTTGTAAAATCCCAAGACACCATCATGTTTTCTCAGTTTGTTCAAGGATTTCAGAACTCCGAGAGACCTGAACTCATTTGTTCTAGTCTGCAGAATCAAGAAGTAAGAATGTATTAGCAATCACAATCATTTAGAAACTTATAACTTGAATGAGAACATCTAAACCTCCCAAAATAGTATCACCCGCAAATTAGGCATGCAAAACTAATGAAGCAGCTGGTAGCTACTGCCGCATCTTGCATATATAAGACCAACGGAAGCAGCCACTATCGATCCTATGGAAGTGGAACTTGCTACCTGTCACATCAAGAATAGACTTCTTTGCAAAAGATGAATAAGAGGATTCACCAAATGGCACCACGAGTTGCATGGAGAAGATCTCAGAGTGCTGAGAAAATCTCTCATGCCCATATCTCAGCGAGGTGGCCCTCCTCCAAAAGACAGGTGGATAGCTCCAGCCATGATTAATGGAACAACGTTAATAGACATAGGCATGCTTATGGTACAGAATGTAGAAGCTCCTGTAGCACAGCCTCACATCTGCAAGTCTGCAACTGCGCGAGGTGTGCTCTGTACATCGGTTTCACTGACACACAACTCATGTTCTATGTCTAACACAACTGATGTACAAAGGCACAGTTGCGCATCAGTTTCATTGACATGGAACTCGTGTTGAGGGTCGTGCGGTCACATTCAATCACAGGCTTAGAGAGGCGTGTCCTTCTCAATATTAAGGAGCGTGTTATCACATTCGCAAGCTTGAAAATCGCCTTTCGACTAACAATCTTGACGTTGACATACCATGCCTAAAGCCGCATACACACCCACGAAAACTCCATGAAAGGAAATCTCTACCATCCATGTGGGCGGAGGTGCGGAACGAACCTGTAGCAATATCTTGAGGCGCTCGAGTGGCGCGATGGCGGTCTTGGAGAAAGCACCGGCGACCCCACCGGCAATCATCTCCTTGGCGAAGACGGGCATGAGGTCGAGCGCGCAGAGGTCGACCCGGGCCGCCGCCACGGCAGCCGAGCCCTGCGAGGGGGTACCCATGCCGAGGGCGCGCTCCTTTCATCCAAATCAAGCACCCCCCAGCGCGACGAATATCCTCCTGGGGCGCCGGCCCGAAGGATCCCGCCGGGCGGGTCACTCGCGCGGCGGTCCGGTCAGGCCAGCCCAGCCTCCTTGCGGCCCACGACTCCTCCTCCGCCGCCGCCGGATTTGACCGAGGCGACGACCTGCCACGGCCACGGGGGTCGATTTGCTGTTTGCTCTTGCTCCTCTTTTTCGAGATGCAGTATATAATAAAAATATAAAAATATTGAGGTTGGAGGGGAGAAGTGGCGTGGTGGTGGTGGCGGTGGCCGAAGGGGCGATGAGTAATATGCGGGAGAATCTTCGCGACCGAACCTTGAATATCAACGCCGGTTGCCAGGAAAGCAGGTGTGCTGCTTTGGTTCGCGTGTCGCACCCCTACTGCCCGTGCGTGGAAATGTCTGGCGAGTCCTGTTCCGAAACGTGCAGTCCAAGGAGTCGTACACGTGAAGAGTCCAAATTGCAGTTTTCCTTTTTGAGATGCGAGTCCGCCCATCGTTCGGCGCAAACATATCCGATTGTGCAACGTCAATGCAAAAGGAGGAGGGGGGAGGCCACATCGCCCGAAACTGTCAGTCCCCTCGCCTCTCCTCGCCGGTGGACACGTTGAAAGATCGTGGATGTCGTCTAAAGAGGGATGAATAGATGCTTTAAAATAATTACGATTTAGGCTTGAACAAATGCGAAATAACCTAGCGGTTAATTTGTCAAGCACAAAACCTACAACAACTAGGCTCACGTGTGTGCACCAGCAACTTATGCTACGCAAGATAAACAACTAAATGATAGCAAGATATATGACAAGAAACAATACGGCTATCACAAAATAAAGTGCATAAGTAAAGGGATCGTGTAAGAGATAACCGAGGCACACGAAGATGACGATGTATCCCAAAGTTCACACACTTGGAGATGCTAATATCCGTTTGGAGCGGTGTGGAGGCACAATGCTCCTCAATAAGCCACTAGGGTCACCGTAATCTCCTCACGCCCTCGCACAATGCAAGATGTCGTGATTCTATCATGGGACCCTTGAGGGTGATCATCGAACCCGTACAAATGGCAACCCTTGGGGGCGGTCGCCGAACCCGTCAAATTCCTCGGGGCGATCTCCACAATCTAATTGGAGACACCGACGCTTGCCCGGAGCATTACACCACAATGATTGAGCTTCGAACACCACCAACCGTCTAGGGCACCAAGGCATCCAAGAGGAACATGCTCAAGGGTACCAAGCACCCAAGAGTAATAAGCTTCTGTAGGATCGAAAGTATGTCTAGAGGGGGTGATTAGACTACTCGACCAAATAAAAATCTAGCGTTTTTCCAATTTTAATTCTTGGCTGATTTTAGCAACTTAGCACAAGTCAAGCAATCAACCTACACATGCAATTCTAAGAGTATATCAGCGGAATGTAAATCATTGCATATGAAGGTAAAGGAAGGGGTTTGTAGATTGCAAACGCAAGTGCAGACATGGATGTTTTTGTCGTGGTTCCGATAGGTGGTGCTATCGTACATCCACATTGATGGAGACTTCAACCCACGAAGGGTAACGGCTGCGCGAGTCCACGGAGGGCTCCACCCACGAAGGGTCCACGAAGAAGAAACCTTGTCTATCTCACCATGGCCATCGCCCACGAAGGACTTGCCTCACTCGGGTAGTTCTTTACGAAGTAGGCGATCTTCTTGCCCTTACAAACTCCTTGGTTCAACTCCACAATCTTGTCGGAGGCTCCCAACTGACATCTAACCAATCTAGGAGACACCACTCTCTAAAAGGTAACAAACGGTGTGTTGATAACGGACTCCTTGCTCAAATGCTTCAAATGATAGTCTCCCCAACACTCAAACAGCTCCTCATAGATTTGGATATGGTGGAAGAAGAGATTGAGTGGAAAGCAACTTGGGGAAGGCTAGAGAACAAGATTTATGTGGTAGGAATAGAATATCTTGATCTCAACACTTGAGTAGGCAGTTCTCTCTCAGAAAACGAGTAATGGAAGTGTAGGCTTGTTCTGATGGCTCTCTCCACGAATGAAGAGGGGGTGGAGGGGTATATATAGCCTCCACACAAAATCCAACCGTTACACTCATTTTGGCCAACTCGGTGGGACCGATTTAGCGAACTCGGTCTGACCGAATGGTTCAAATAAGTGAACGTTAGGAATCTCGGTGGGACCGAAAGCTAGGGTTAGGTCATCGAAGAGCTAGCAAGGTAAACTCGGTGTGACCGATTAATGAACTCGGTATTACCGAAATAAATTAACCGAATTTACAGAACCATCTCGGTGAGACCGAAAGCCTATATCGGTGAGACCGAAATGTTAGGGTTTGTGGCTCTGGCTAAGTCAAAGAAAACTCGATGGGACTGGATATGAAAATCGATGTGTCCGAGTTTGGCATTTGGTTTTTGACTTATTTGGAGTGGAGAGGTTGTGTGAGGGTTTTGGAGCATATCATCAAGCATTGTGAGCAACCAATTCGTTAATCAACACCTCATCCCCTTTTAATAGTATTGGCTTTCCTAATGACTCAATGTGATCTTGGATCACTAAAAGCGAAAAGGTAGAGTCTTGAGCTTTTGCCAAACTTGCTTCCTTAGCTTTTGAGGGGTCCATATCTCCACAATAGCCATGCCATTCATTGAGCTTTCCTGAAATATTTAGCTTGACTAATCATTAGTTCTATGAGCTATATGTTGTTATAAATTACCAAAACCACCCGGGGATTAGTTGCACTTTCAATCTCCCCCTTTTTCGTAATTGATAACAACATATAGATCAAAGCTTCGACAAAAGATTAAAGAATGAAATATATCATTGCTTTGAGAAGTATGTTATAAGTAAGAGCTCCCCCTAAATTTATGCATTATTAAATATTTGTGTTTGAATGCAAATGCACAACTATATAGGATCATGGGTCACATCTCACACATCACATACATCTTGGTGGAGCACTCAAAAGATAATAAGTGAATAACAAGTACTCATCACCAAGGCAATTGCAAATGATCACATAGAGATATCATACAAGCAAAGTATGATCAATCACAACCATAAATGTAGCATCTCACACACAAGTTTCATGCAAGCAAATCACCAAAAGATAGTAGCAAAAACCAAATGCAATAAAAGGTAGAACTCTCTCTCTCTCTCTCGAAGCCTATATGATCTATATATATATCTCCCCCTTTGGCAACAAGTTATCAAAAATTTCAAAATATACATAGGCTATGCGTCTCTCTAGGCATCTCCCGGAGCTCCTGAAGGGGTCTTCTGGGTGTTCTCTCTAGTGTGCATAGATGGCGTTGAGAGAACTCTTTCTACGAAGATTTCAGCTGATGTCTGAGGGGCTGATGGAGTTGATGCATGTGTGACTCCCTGGGCAACAGCAGCTGGGGCAAACTGAGTGGGTCTCATGTATCCCATTAACACTGTCTTAGTCCTCTATCCTCGGGGCACCTTCTGAAATCTTGTAGCATCCTCCTCATCACTGTGAGTGCTCACTCCATCAGCAACTCTTGCTCTGTCTGTATCTCGCGTGAGCTTCTGCACGATGGTCTGCACTTCTGTCACCTTAGTGTTAAGAGCATGGAACTTATCCTCAATGATCCTCTCTAGGCTAGCTTGATTCTGAGTCAGGGTGGCCAATCCTTTCTCCATCCTCATTGTAGCTTCAAGAAGATATGTAATGTAGTCACTTTTTGACTTAAGGCTTGAAATGTTGACTGCCTGGGTTGATGCTTGAGCTTGCTGAGCAGCTTGTTCCTTCCTGGATGCCTCTGATGCTTGTGCAGATGAGGGGTGTGTAGGGTCCATCACCACCTCATTATCCTCAAATTCAGGCCTTAGGGGCAAGTGCCTCCTATCAAGCAGATATGTGTCTATGCCCACTCTAGAGTTAATGAGTGTCTAAATATGTGGGGCATATCCACAAGATCTCTTCTTGTCAGCAGATGTCCTCTTGATTGTCTCTACAATCAGACTCATGTCCTTGAACTTCTCTGGCACATCATAGTGGTGAAGCAAGTTAATGGAGTGTCCTCTGATCATCTTGTCATCTCCAGACTTTGGCAGCAAAGTGTGTCTCATAATGGTGTTGATGGTGCCAAGTCCAGCCAATAGATAGCACACTGACCCAAACTTGAATTGACTCTTGTATTCATTTGGGATAGGCTTGTACATGTTTTGCATGGAGTCATGGCTCATCCTAGCCTTAGCATAGATATCTGGATCATCTTCTTACTCAGCTGGAGCACCTATCATAGCAGCCCATTCAAAGATTGTGGACTGATACTTAGTGCCTTCGGTCATCCATGCAATTCTCCCATCTGGATAGAAATGGGCAGTGGAGTAGAATTGCATCACCATTTCATCATTCCATCTTGTCAGCTTCTTCCCAACAAATTTTGCAGTGTCTGTCATTCTGAAGCTCTCATGCACATGTGGAAAGTAGTCAGCATGCTCATCAATATACTTCTAATCCACCAACTTCATGTCACAGACTATGGGCTTCTTGTCAAGCAGTACTGTCTCATAGAAATCTTGTTGCTCCTTTGTGTGAAACCTATAATCAAATGTTGTTCTCCTCCTTACAACATAGGGACCTGACTTCCTCCATGCTCTCAATCATGCATCTCTTATGAGCTTCATGTCTTCAGCCTTAGGATGAGCATCATTATGCTCTGGGATCTTAGGCTTGAGTTTTCTCAGCATTTTTGACTCATCATAGTTACTATATTTTGCCTGCTCTTCCTCCTCTTCTTCTTCTTCTTGAGCTTGAGCCTTGTTCTTTTCTGCAGCTGGAATGTTCCTTATGTTTCTCTTGGGTGCAGACTTGGTGGCTTGAGCAGCAGTTTTGGGCTTTGAAGGAGCAGCCCCTGACTTAATAGCATCCCTCATCAACTTCTTAGATTTAGGTGTTGGTGCAGCAACCTCTTCTTCTTCTTCCTCATCATCACCATCATTTCTCATAGATGGCTTGCCAACCACTTTGGCTGTGGTTTTCCTAGCCCTTTTCTTAGTTCCTGCTGGCTCATCATCTCTGGTTTCAAGTGTGAACTGCATAGTTTCTTAAGTTGATGCTCTGGCTTTTGACATGGGCACTCTCTTGACTGGAGCTTTCTTGTTCAAACCAGGCTTGGTTGAAGCAACTGTGCCATATTCATTCCTAGCAACTTTCTTCTTTGAGGTGGCCTCATCAGCTACAAAGTCTTCATCCTCTGAATCTGAAGTTTTCTTCTTCCTTGACTTGGTAGCAGCCTTTGGAAGGTCACTGGGAGTGCTCCTGCTGCTCTCGTAGTAGCTAGATTTATTGGGACTATAGCCCTCACTCAAGTTAACCTGCTCTTTAGACCTGTTCTGGCAGTCACTTCCTTCTGACATTTCTGAAAATGCAAGCAGACCCTGTGAATAGGTATAGATGAGATAGAGTGGATGATCATCACAAAGCAAGCTTGTTTTTTGAAAAAAATTGATTTGAAAAACTTAACTTTAGTTTTCTGCAGAATCCATTTTGGTGCTACCAAGTTTACCAGTTCGATGATACCGAAGCAAAGACAGAGCCAAAACATACTTGTTTCGGTAAGACCGAGGTAGTTTTCGGTGGCTCCGAGTTGCTAGGGTTTCACTGAGCTGCTAGTTTCGATTTCACCGAGTGATATAATTCGGTTGGACCGAGGTGTATCAGTGCAATGTCTTACGCCAACTCGGTGACACCGAGACTTGCAAATCGGTCGGACCGAGATGGGTTCGGTGGAGAACTAACCCTAAGTTTTTCGAAATCCATCTAACCTAAAGACTAGTTTTGCTGGATAAGAAGTTTGAAAACGTGACAAGATCAATGGCAAGTTGTTTTGTGCATGAATCAGATTTGGAGAACACAAAACAAGCGAGTCATACCCTAACTTGGTGACGATCTCCTACGACGACGAGGGGCACAGACGAATGCCCTCGGCGGCGACGGATTCCAACGGCAGGAGGCGGTTGGTGACAACGGCGAAGATCCTTGGACCACGACGGCGGCAGAGCTGGGGTGCGAGATTAGAACTGTTGGAGAAATTTCTAAAAAGTTCTGTCTGTGTGTTATATACCCAGATCTGTCAGTGGGACCGAGAAAATTGTTTCGGTGGCACCGAGATGCATTTAGCACTGCGCTGTTGCAACCCGGTTGGACCGAGACGGCTTATTGGTTTCACCAAGATACAAAAACTGATCAACCTAAATGATTTCGGTGGGACCGAATGAGATTTGTTGGCCTGACCGAAATGCATTTTTGGAGGTTTTGGAAGTTAAGTCCTGATCAGATCGGTGACACCGAGTGCTCCTCACTCGGTGGGTCGGATAGAGACTTGTTCAAACTTTGTGATGTATAGCATGAATAGAGTTTGAGACGAGAGACACATAGATAGCTAGAGGGAATGCTTAGGCATTCTTGTTCATCCATTTGGCAACAGGGGAAAAAGAGCCAAACAATCAAAGCGACAAATGGATGTCCTTGAATGATTAAAATATGCAACCAACATGCTCACACAATAAAATGGCAAATGAAATATGTGGCAAAGCATGCACAAACATTCTAGCATCTATCAAGCAATTGGCGATGACTAGGTCATCTATATATGAGTATATTGACTTAGGAGTCAAATGGGAACATTTGTTCATAGGTCATACTCATTGTTTAAGCACAAGTGGGGTTACCACTTTTACATAAACCATTGTTGTGTTCACACCATTAGAGTTGCTTTAGCTCAATATTTAGAGTAAAGCTCCCCCTAGATGTGATATTCCCCCTAAGAGGGATGAACTAACCTTGGGTTTTGTCGATGACGACTTCATGTAGATGTTGAAGATGTGGATGCTCAATGTTGATGTAGATCATTTGGAGCAATCCATTAAAGTGAGTTGCACTTTCAATACCTAGACGGGTTAGTCCCACAAGGAACAAACAAAGATATCCATGGACATAGAGTGAATTGCACACAAGATGATGTCCATGAAAGCATTAGGCTACCTTGTCCCTTGTATTACCAACAAGAGGGTTTGTGACTCCTTGAACTAGTGCAAGATGTGGAAGTTGTTTGCACTTGTCCTTGCCAAGATGATATGAGTGAAGTGTGTTGGCGGAGTCACCCTCAAGAACTCTATAGTTCTTTTTCTTCGGGATCCACATCAACTTGATGGGAATCCCTGGAGTTGTAGTCGTACTTGATGAAGTGGAGCTTGAAGTAGTCTTGGGAACCCACTTGACCAAGGCCTTAGGAGCTTCTTCAAATGCATCAATCTCTTTTTGAAGCTTGTCCTTGCCCTTTAGCTTGTGGTCTTGTAGTGGAAGACCATCTTGTGCTTGTGTCCCCTTGAAGGAATTAGGATCATACTTCTCTTGTTGAGGAACAAACTTGGTCTTGGGGTATTGATCTTCTTCCCACTCAACTCCATTGCCATTGAAATTTTGTTCAAAACCAACACCTTGATTCTTCCGGTGCCTTCCTTACTTGCGTACAATTTCCTCGAATTGCTTACTCCCGACAAGGCTCTTGTATACATCTTTTTCTATAATTCCCTTCAATAAGATATTTTCTTGCTCAAGCGTAACTTGGCTATGAGAATTGTTAGTGGAATCAAGAGAACTACTAGAAGCAACATCACTGGATTTAGCATGATTATTGTTACCACTAGAGGAAGAGTCTTTCTTGTTCTTGTTGCTAGATTTTACTTGTGGCATGTAAGTAGGCAAGAGTAAACGCTTGGCAATGTAAGAATAACTTTTCTTACAAATATCATCATTGATTGCTTTTAAGAACTCATGCTCTTGTTCTAGATTGAGCTTTTCAAAGCGTAGCTTCTCACGAGTCCTCAAAAGTTCTTGATGATCCTCTAAGGTAGTTTCATGAGCTAACTTGAGAGTGTTTAATTCTTTAGTTAGACGCTCAATCTTCTCCTTATTATTGTCATTCGTTTTATCTTGATTAGCATGATTAATAGCAATTTCATCATAGGTTTCATCACTATTGCTACCAACAAGTAAATCATCATCTCCTAGCAAGTCATCTTCATCACTATTAAAATCAAGATATTTGGGGTGTGATACCTTAGGGCCTTTAGCCATGAAGCATCTTCCAATTCCTTCATTTGGTGAGTCAAATATGTCGTAGGAGTTGGATGACGCAAGAGCAATTCCGGCAACGCCTTCATCGAGTATCTTCTGAGTTGGAGTGATAGCTTCTCTCGGAGTTGTTGTCGGAGACGGAACCAGATACCCATTCACCAACATGAGCTTGATGTCTTCATCTTGTATAGTGTAACATCCCATATGTGATACTTTCCTATAATGGAAATAAAGCATTCTCATTTTGATCCTTGTCCTTATACTTGGGGGTTCTTGTCTTTTGAGCTCATTTTATTTTTGCATTGCCATGTCATTTATTTTATTTTGCATCCATGCATTACTTTCATCATCATGGCATCTTAGTTTACTTCTTGTTGAGGTGTGTGAGGCCTTGTGATGTTGTGAGTGAGGTCCTAGCCATGCCTTGCTAAACCCTAGACCCCCTCCTTTGTTTCCCTCTTCTTCTTCTTCCTTCTCTTCTTTTCATGCCTTTCTTTATTTAATTTTGCAAGCCACCTAGCCAAGTCCATTAATGTTCTTTCTTTTCCTAAACACCTTGCACCATGTCTACACCCTCTCTGCCAAATATCACCCCATTTGGAATTGATTTGGTTGGGTTTTAAAATGACAAGAGTTTGAACCATATTCAAACTCCTTTTATTTTTCTGCCTCTAAAAATGTCCAAGTCAATTTTATTAAATAGCGCATTAATCAAGGAGCATGGGGATATTTTCTTTTTCCCCTAACTCTTTTCCTTTTAGCCTGTGCTTTTCTTTTTCTTTTCTGTCAGAAGAAAAAACAAAAGGGAAAAGAAGCAGAGAGCAGTAGTGGCCTGGGCCTCCTCCTCCTTCTCTTTCCCCCAGGCCCAGTCTTTCCCCTCGCTGAAAGAGCAATCGTGTCCTTACATCATGTTTTGATGTTGATGACAATATACATGTAGGGGACTAACAATGACTGCTAAGTAGATCTCAGGTGTTATTCCCTAGTTCATCTAGGTGTGTGGATCAAGAGCATACAAAGTGATCTTACCCAAGGATGAAGCATAAAAAGTGATTTCATGTTTGTCTTCTTGAGTATAGGATCCCGCACTATTAAGAGGGGATGGATAGGGCAGTTAAAGGCTTGCTCATGCCACAAACCTTCGTTCCATACTGGACATACTCAAAGTCATAGGTTCTGTCCCTTGGCTGCCGGTTGTCCGGGCTTCAAGCCGGATGTCCGGGCCACACGCCGGTATCCGGGCATAGCTATCCAGAGAGCACTTATGTGTTGTACTACACGACGGATGTCCGGGGTTTTCCCCGGATGTCCGGCTCTTCCTGATACTCCGGATGTCCGGGCCATATCCCGGGTGTCTGGCCTCCACTGCCCGAAGAACGCAGAGGTTCTGTCATCTGTTGTGATCACGCCGGATGTCCGGCCATCTGCCGGATATCCGGGCCTTCCAGACATGCCGGATGTCCGGGCTTGAACCCCCGGATGTCCGGGCCCTCTGTTTCCTAGCATGTCTCTGGTTTTGTTCTTCGTACTCTACCGGGCCGCATGTCCGGCCCCCTGCCCGGATGTCCGGGCTGCTCACTCACTTACACTACAACGGGCAGATTCTTGCTCTAACTATATATAGCCCTTCTTCCCCACGGGAGAAGGTTGACCATTCACTTTGAACAAACCCTAGAACACATTTTCACCATCTCTCACTCCTCCACACCAAATCTTAGATCCCCAAGGGATTTGAGAGCATTTGTGAGAGGTTGTCCAATCAAGTGATAGATCCACTCCTTCCCCTTCTCAACACCAAAGGAAATTGTGATTTGAGCAAGTCTTGAGCTTTTCCCCATCGTTCTTGTTACTCTTGGAGGTTGGAGACTCCTAGGCGGTAGGAGTCTTTCGGAGAGGAATCAAACTTTGTGATTACCCCCGAAAAAGTTTGTGAGGGTTTGGAGGCCACCTAAAGGCCTACCACTAGTGGTTGGGAATCACCTTCGTGGTGATATCTCAAAGAGAGAATAGGGTGAGCCTTCGTGGCGTTGGTGTGCCTTCGTGGTAGCACCCACCTCTCTAAACGGTGACGTAGCTTCCCTCCAAGGAAGTGAACATCGGCATACATCCTCGTCTCTCGAAGTTTCGGTTATTCCTAACCTAAACTTTCTACTTGCGGTTACTTGTTCTCTAAGTTATTTACTTATATCTTATTGTGTTACCTTACCTACCTACTCATGTTGCTTGCTTAACTTGTTAAGCATCTTACTTGCAATTGTTAGGCTCACTTTCATATTCAGCACTATTGCCTAAAAATTGCTAAGTAACAATTAAAATTTGTAATTGTACCTATTCACCCCCCTCTTGGTCCATCTCGATCCTTTCAATTGGTATCAGAGCCTCGTGCTCTATTCTTGTGGCTTAACCGCCCTAGAGCGAGATGAACCCCGATGGGACTCCCCTTGTTGTAGATCCAAAAGACCAGGTCTCGACTTCTTCGGGAGTCAAGACCTTCACCTCTGAGGATCTAGAACGGGCCCTTGCTAGGCAAAAGGAGGAGCATGATGCTTCTCTTGAGGCCTTGGTCAAAATAAGGTTAGCCGCACTAACCACAGATTCCACAATACCCCCTAGTCCGGGTGGTGTGGGTTCGAGGCAAACTGCGCCTATTCCTTCTCTTGATCAACAACCTCCTAATATTGGTCACTCTAATGTTCCATGGCTATATGCAAAACCTAAAGATGAAAAACCAAATTATAGGCATGGGGGTGAACCTCCCGTGCTTGATAAAAAGGCTGACTTTTCTATGTGGAGAGTTGCTATGCAGGATCATCTTAGGTACGCAAACGATGAGATGTTGGACATCTTGGAGGATGGGTACAACCCTGTTGATCCAAGGAACCTCACTCCAAGAGAAATATATGACAGGCATCTCAACGACACTGCAATCATGTTGTTAAGGAAAGGGATGAGTGAAAAGCAAAGGAGACCTTTCATACACATCACCAGTGCCAAGGATTTGTGGGATTGCATTGTGAGATCAAAAACAGGAACCTCCTCCCTCCGGCTTGCACAGTATGAGATTGCCAAAGGTCAATTGCAAAACTTCTGTATGGAGAAAGGTGAAACCCCCAACTAGCTCAACGAGCGTCTGAGGACGCTTACCTCTGACATAGAGTCCTGTGACTGTGACAAGACACAAGATGGATTCAACTTGACATAGCGGTTTCTTGTGGACAAGTTGCTACATGCTCTTGCCCCGTATCACCATCAAATGGTGTGGGACATAAAGCAACACCATGGATTCAAAGAAATGACTCCAGATGACATCATATCCACCTTTCAACTATTTGAAGAATCCAAGGCAAATGCTACAAGACATCTTGCCATGCATGGAAATTCATCTTCCGTGACCAACTTAGCCTTGAAGGCTAAACAAGTATGTGAAGAAGAAGAAAGTGAGGATGAAGATGATGAAGAAGGTGATGAAAGTGACTCTGAAGAGGGACCCTCATATGAAGACATTGCTCTCTTTGTGAAGAAGTTCAGCGCAGGAAAATTCAAAGGGAGATTTCAAAAGAAGAAGGTCCGAAGTTGCTACAACTGTGACGAGACGGATCACTTCTCCAATGAGTGCCCATATGAGAAGAGAGAAGATAAGCCCAGATTCCCCAAGAATTTTGTAAAGAAGAAATTGCCAAACCCTGTGAACTCCAAGCTTAAGAAGAGAGATGGAAGGGCCATGATTGCCCAAGAAGATTCCGATCCCGATGATGTTGGAGGTGTTGCCGGTGTTGCTCAAGATTCTCAAAACACCTTGAGACTAGTCAACAAAAGTGGTGAGGTTGTCACCTACAACTACATGAAAGACTACAAGGGCAACGCACACAAGTGTTTGATGGCCAACGCCATTGTTGAGGACCATGCGCAACAAACCTCTTCAGACAAAGTGAAGGTAACCTCTCGTTCGGAACCTCCTCTTTTCTCTCCACCCACTCTTAATGATGAACACCTTGATGCGGAGGATAATCATGAGGATAATGATGAGAATGATCCTATGTATGCTAAACTAGAAAAATTCATGTGTTCCCTCAAAGGAAAGAAACTCACTATGTTTCGTATGCTTATGGAGATGGTGGGTAAGCACACCGTCACCATTAAGGAACTCGAAACCCTCGTCACCGATGTCGTGGAATTAGCACGGCAGATGTCCGGTTTAATGGACTTGATGATGGAACCATCGCACGGGTTAGCTTGAAGGGGTTCATAGCACACAAAGGACACAGAGAGTTTATACTAGTTCGGCCCCTTCGATGAAGGTAAAAGCCTACGTCTAGTTGGTTTCGTATTGCTTGGGCATCGGTTTACAGGGAGCGGATCGCTTGCCTGTAGTCTCGACGGGTTGATTCTTGCTTCCCCTTGAACCGTCGCCGGGTCGTCCCTTTATATAGAGGTGACGCCTGGTCCGGTTTACAGAGTCCCGAGGCCGACTCATACTTGTGTCCGCCTCGGTCTTTGTCCTTTCTTCCTTATCTCTCAAGTTACATCACTTGGCGGTTTACAAACCATAATTCTATACATGGGCCCTAAGATCTCATGGGCCGTAGCCTTTACTAAATATTACAACCAAACATATTATAATTAAGCCGGTTTACACTAGCCGGTTCATACCTGCTAGTCATATCCCTGACATTAGGCCCCAGAATGATTTGAACTTGTTCATATCAATCTCCCTTGTCTTGTATAATTTTCCTCTGTGCCTTCTCATTTTTGTAAACCGGCTCTGACGTCATCCTCGGGAACCATTGAATCTGACCGTGACATCATCTCTGCATTTAACGTTGCGAGCTGTACTGTGACTTTATTTTAATGGTTATCCCGAAAATCGAGGCATCAAGGGATCTTTATCTGATCTTTGCTCCCTCGAATCCCGCACCCGTCGCTTCATATCTGACTTTCCCTTATAAATACTGCTGCCCCCATCCGTTTATTCTCTTCCCGCATCTTCTTCCTTCGCCCGTCGCCCGAGCTTCAAGACACCATTGACGCCCGAGCTTGAAGCGCCGCCGTCGCCCGCCGAGTCGAGACCTCACTGGCCGCTGCATCAACCTGACTTGACCAGAGAACTTCCGCCGCTGATCTCCACCGTTCTAGGTATGTTTTTCCTCCTCATTGTAGATCCGCGTCTTCTAGGGTTCTTCCTCGCGCTTCCGCCATTAGAGCCTCCACGAGAGCTTCGCCTAGAAACTTTAACCTTTACATCCTGCCCTTAGATCCTGCCTTTATTTTGCTGCTTCTATGCTTTAGATCTCGTTACTTTACATAACCTGTAGATTCATCCGCTCCGTCTATCACCCTTGTAGTTCTTCCCGTATCTTCACGTATTTATTTTTCTTTTTCTTGCATATTCAGATCTGTTCTGCCCTAATTGTCTGTCAAAACTTGTTTCTTTCCCTTTGTAAATCTACTAAGTATACTCCAGTTTATACGGTCATGCCCTGTTCCTGTAAAAAAAAATTGAAGTTGAACGTGACGGTTTAGCTGTTCCTCTTTTGCTGTCATGAACCGGTAGTAACATAGCTCCTTGTTATTACCGGGTTAACCATATCATTAGTGAAGGAAATATGCCCTAGAGGCAATAATAAAGTTGTTATTTATATTTCCTTATATCATGATAAATGTCTTTTATTCATGCTAGAATTGTATTAACCGGAAACTTGATACATGTGTGAATACATAGACAAAATAGTATGTCCCTAGTATGCCTCTACTAGACTAGCTCATTGATCAAAGATGGCTATGTTTCCTAGCCATAGACATGAGTTGTCATTTGATCAACGGGGTCACATCATTAGGAGAATGATGTGATGGACTAGACCCATCCGTTAGCATAGCACCATGATCGTTTAGTTTTACTGCTATTGCTTTCTTCATGACTTATACATGTTCCTATGACTATGAGATTATGCAACTCCCGAATACCGTAAGAACACCTTGTGTGCTATCAAACGTCACAACGTAACTGGGTGATCATAAAGATGCTCTACAGGTGTCTCCGAAAGTATTCGTGGTGTTGGCATAGATCAAGATTAGGATTTGTCACTCCGAGTGTCGGAGAGGTATCTCTGGGCCCTCTCGGTAACACACATCATAATAAGCCTTGCAAGCAAAAGACTAATGAGTTAGTCACGAGATGATGTGTTACGGAACAAGTAAAGAGACTTGCCGGTAACGAGATTGAACTAGGTATTGAGATACCGACGATCGAATCTCGGGCAAGTAACATACCGATGACAAAGGGAACAACGTATGTTGTTATGCGGTTTGACCGATAAAGATCTTCGTAGAATATGTGGGAGCCAATATGAGCATCCAGGTTCCGCTATTGGTTATTGACCGGAGACGTGTCTCGGTCATGTCTACATAGTTCTCGAACCCGTAGGGTCCGCACGCTTAAGGTTTCGATGACAATTTTATTATGAGTTTATGAGTTTTGATGTACCAAAGGAGTTCGGAGTCCCGTATGAGATCGGGGACATGACGAGGAGTCTCGAAATGGTCGAGACGTAAAAATCGATATATTGGACGACTATATTCGGACATCGGAAAGGTTCCGAGTGATTCGGGTATTTTCGGAGTACCGGGGAGTTACGGGAATAGAGGAGAGAGGACAAAAGGAAAGAGGCGCGCGCCCCCCTTCTGGTCCGAATTGGACAAGGGGTGCATCCCCCTTTTCCTTCTCCCTCTCCCCCTCTTTCCTTCTCTCCTACTCTGGAAAGGAAAGGGGAATCCTACTAGGACTTGGGACTCCTAGTAGGACTCCCCACACTTGGCACGCCCCCTCTAGGGCCGGCCTCTCCCTTGCTCCTTTATATACGGGGGCAGGGGGGCACCCTAGGACACACAAGTTGAATTGTTTTAGCCGTGTGCGGTGCCCCCCTCCACAGAAACACACCTCGGTCATACCGTTGCAGTGCTTAGGCGAAGCCCTGCGCCGGTAGATACATCATATCCGTCACCACGCCGTCGTGCTGACGAAACTCTCCCGTGAAGCTCAACTGGATCAAGAGCTCGTGGGACGTCATCAAGCTGAACGTGTGCTGAACGCGGAGGTGCCGTACGTTCGGTGCTTGATCGGTTGGATCGCGAAGAAGTTCGACTACATCAACCGCGTCACTTGACGCTTCCGCTCCCGGTCTACGAGGGTACGTAGACACACTCTCCCCTCTCATTGCTATGCATCTAGTAGATAGATCTTGTGTGATCGTAGGAAAATTTTAAAATACTACGTTCCCCAACAGTGGCATCATGAGCCAGGTCTATGCGTAGATGATATGCATGAGTAGAACACAATGAGTTGTGGGCGATACTTGTCATACTGCTTACCAGCATGTCATATTTTGCTTCGGCGGTATTGTGAGATGAAGCGGCCCGGACCGACATTACGCGTACGCTTACGCGAGACTGGTTTCACCGTTAGGAGCACTCGTTGCTTAAAGGTGACTGGCGGGTGTCTGTCTCTCTCACTTTAGCTGAAACAAGTGTGGCTACGCCCGGTCCTTGTGAAGGTTAAAATATCACATACTTGACGAAACATCGTTGTGGTTTTGTATGCGTAGGTAAGAACGGTTCTTGCTAAGCCCGTAGCAGCCACGTAAAACTTGCAACAACAAAGTAGAGGACGTCTAACTTGTTTTTGCAGGGCATGTTGTGATGTGATATGGTCAAGACATGATGAGTTATACGGTTTTGTATGAGATGATCATGTTTTGTAATGTTATCGGCAACTGGCAGGAGCCATATGGTTGTCGCTTTATTGTATGAAATGCAATCGCCATGTAATTGCTTTACATTATCACTAAGCGGTAGCGACAGTCGTAGAAGCAATAGTTGGCGAGACGACAACGATACTACGATGGAGATCAAGGTGTCGCGCCGGTGACGAAGGTGATCATGACGGTGCTTTGGAGATGGAGATCAAAAGCACAAGATGATGATGGCCATATCATGTCACATTTTGATTGCATGTGATGTTTATCTTATTATGCTTCTTATTTTGCTTAGAACGACGGTAGCATTATAAGATGATCCCTTACTAAATTTCAAGGTATAAGTGTTCTCCCTGAGTATGCACCGTTGCGAAAGTTCGTCGTGCCGAGACACCACGTGATGATCGGGTGTGATAAGCTCTACGTTCAAATACAACGGGTGTAAGCCAGTTTTGCACACGCAGAATACTCGGGTTAAACTTGAGGAGCCTAGCATATGCAGATATGGCCTCGGAACACTGGAGACTGAAAGGTCGAGCATGAATCATATAGTAGATATGATCAACATAAGATGTTCACCATTGAAACTACTCCATCTCACGTGATGATCGGACATGGTTTAGTTGATTTGGATCACGTGATCATTTAGATGACCGAAGGGATGTCTATCTAAGTGGGAGTTCTTAAGTAATATGATTAAATTGAACTTTTAATTTATCATGAAGTTAGTCCTGGTAGTATTAGCATATCTATGTTGTAGATCAATAGCTCGCGATGTTGCTCCCCGTTTATTTTTCATATGTTCCTAGAGAAAACCAAGTTGAAAGATGTTAGTAGCAATGATGCGGAATTGTTCCGTGATCTGAGGATTATCCTCATTGCTGCACAGAAGAATTATGTCCTTGATGCACCGCTAGGTGACAGACCTATTGCAGGAGCAGATGTAGACGTTATGAACGTTTTGACAAAAGCTCGATATGATGACTACTTGATAGTTTAGTGCACCATGCTTTACGGCTTATAACCGGGACTTCAAGAACGTTTTGAAACGCCACGGAGCATATGAGATGTTCCAAGAGTTGAAATTAGTATTTCATACTCATGCCCGTGTTGAGAGGTATAAGACCTCTGACAGTACTTTGCCTACAAGATGGAGGAGAATAGCTCAACTAGTGAGCATGTGCTCAGATTGTCTGGGTAGTACAATTGCTTGAATCAAGTGGGAGTTAATCTTCCAGATAAGATAGTAATTGACAAAGTTCTCTAGACACTACCACCAAGTTAGTAGAACTTTGTGATGAACTATAATATGCAAGGGATGACGAAAGTAATTCCCGAGCTCTTCACGATGCTGAAATCGGCGAAGGTAGAAATCAAGAAAGAGCATCAAGTGTTGATGGTTAACCAGACCACTTGTTTCAAGTAAAGGGCAAAGGGATAGAAGGGGAACTTCAAGAAGAATGACAAGCAAGTTGTCACTCCCGTGAAGAAACCCAAAGCTAAACTCAAGCCTGAAACAAGTGCTTCTACTGCAAAGGAAATGGTCACTAGAAGTGGAACTGCCCTAGATATTTGGCGAATAAGAAGGATGGCAAAGTGAACAAAGGTATATTTGATATACAGATTATTGATGTGTATTTTACTAGTGTTCATAGCAACCCCTCGGTATTTGATATTGGTTCAGTTGCTAAAGAGTAGTAACTCGAAATGGGAGTTGCATAATGAACAGAAACTAGTTAAAGGATGAAGTGACGATGAGTATTGGAAGTAGTTCCAAGATTGATATGATCATCATCGCACACTCCCTATACTTTCGGGATTAGTGTTGAACCTAAATAAGTGTTATTTGGTGTTGAGCATGAATATGATTTGATCATGTTTATTGCAATACGGTTATTCATGTGAGTTAGAGAATAATTGTTGTTCTGTTTACATGAATAAAACCTTCTATGGTCATACACCCAATGAAAATGGTTTGTTGGATCTCGATCGTGGTGATACACATATTCATAATATTGAAGCCAAAAGATGCAAGGTTAATAATGATAGTGCAACTTATTTGTGGCACTGCCGTTTAGGTCATATTGGTGTAAAGCGCATGAAGAAACTCCATAGTGATGGACTTTTGGAATCACTTGATTATGAATCACTTGGTGCTTGCGAACCATGCCTCATGGGCAAGATGACTAAAACTCCGTTCTCCGGAACTGTGGAGCGAGCAACAGATTTGTTGGAGATCATACATACAGATGTATGTGGACCAATGAGTGTTGAAGCTCGCGGCGGGTATTGTTATTTTCTGACCTTCACTGATGATTTGAGCAGATATGGGTATATCTACTTAATGAAGCACAAGTCTGAAACATTTGAAAAGTTCAAAGAATTTCAGAGTGAAGTGGAGAATCATCGTAACAAGAAAATAAGAGTTTCTACGATATGATCGTAGAGGTAAAATATTTGAGTTAGCGAGTTTGGCCTTCAGTAAAAACAATGTGAAATAGTTTCACTACTCACGCCATCTGGAACACCATAGTGTAATGGTGTGTCCGAACATCATAACCGTACTTTATTAGGCATGCGATCGATGATGTCTCTTACCGATCTACTACTATCACTTTTGGGGTTATGCATTAGAGACAGCTACATTCACGTTAAATAGGGCACCATCTAAATCCGTGGAGATGACACCGTATGAACTGTGGTTTGACGAGAAACCTAAGCTGTCATTTCTTTAAGTTTGGAACTGCGATGCTTATGTGAAAAAGTTTCAACATGATAATCACGAACCCAAATCGGAGAAGTAAATCTTCATAGGATACCCAAAAAGAAACTGTTGGTTACACCTTCTATCACAGATCCTAAGGCAAGGTCTTTGTTGCTAAGAGTGGATCCTTTCTAGAGAAGGAGTTTCTCTCGAAAGAAGTGAGTGGGAGGAAAGTAGAACTTGATGAGGTAATTGTACCTTCTCCCGAATTGGAAAGGTAGTACATCACAGAAACTCGTTCCAGTGATTCCTACACCAATTAGTGAGGAAGCTAATGATGATGATCATGAAACTTCAGATCAAGTTTCTGCTGAACTTCGTAGATCGACCAGAGTTCGTTCCGCACCAGAGTGGTACGGCAACCCAGTTCTGAAAGTCATGTTACTAGACCATGATGAACCTACGAACTATGAGGACGCGATGATGAGCCCAGATTCCGCAAAATGGCTTGAGACCATGAAATCTGAGATGGGATCCATGTATTAGAACAAAGTATGGACTTTGGTTGACTTGCCCGATGATCGGCAAGCCATCGAAAATAAATGGATCTTCAAGAGGAAGACCGACGCAAACGGTAATGTTACTGTTTACAAAGCTCGACTTGTTGCGAAAGGGTTTCGACAAGTTCAAGGAGTTGACTACAATGAGACTTTCTCACCCGTAGCGATGCTTAAGTCTGTCCGAATCATGTTAGTAATTGCCGCATTTTATGAAATCTGGCAAATGGATAACAAAACTGCATTCTTTAATGGATTTATTAAAGAAGACTTGTATATGATGCAACCAGAAGGTTTTGTCAATCCTAAAGGTGCTAACAAAATGTGCAAGCTCCAGCGATCCATCTATGGACTGGTGCAAGCATCTCGGAGTTGGAATATACGCTTCGATAAGTTGATCAAAGCATATAGATTTATACAGACTTGCGGTGAAGCCTGTATTTACAAGAAGTGAGTGGGAGCACTACAACCTTTCTGATAAGTATATGTGAATGACATATTGTCGATCGGAAATGATGTAGAATTTTCTGGAAAGCATAAAGGAGTGTTTGAAAGGAGTTTTTCAAAGAAAGACCTTGGTGAAGCTGCTTACATATTGGGCATCAAGATCTATAGAGATTGATCAAGACGCTTGATAAGACTTTCGATGAGTACATACCTTGATAAGATTTTGAAGTAGTTCAAAATGGATCAGTCAAAGAAGGAGTTCTTGCCTGACTTGTAAGGTGTGAAGTTGAGTAAGACTCAAAGCCAGACCACGGCAGAAAAATATAGAGAGAATGAAAGTCATTCCCTATGCCTCAGCCATAGGTTCTATAAAGTATGCCATGTTGTGTACCAAACATGTTGTGTACCTTGCCATGAGTTTGTCAAGGGGTACAATAGTGATCCAGGAGTAGATCACTGTACAGCGGTCAAAATTATCCTTAGTAACTGGATGACTAAGGAAATGTTTCTCGATTATGGAGGTGATAAAGAGTTCGTCGTAAAGGGTTACGCCGATGCAAGCTTTGACACTAAATCCAGATGACTCTAAGTATCAATCTGGATGCGTATTGAAAGTGGGAGCAATTAGCTAGAGTAGCTCTATGCAGAGCATTGTAGACATAGAAATTTGCAAAATACATACGGATCTGAATGTGACAGACCCGTTGACTAAACTTCTCTCACAAGCAAAACATGATCACACCTTATTACTCTTGGGTATTAATCACATAGCGATGTGAACTAGATTATTGACTCTAGTAAACCCTTTTGGGTGTTGGTCACATGGCGATGTGAACTATGGGTGTTATTCACATAACGATGTGAACTATCGGTATTAAATCACATGGCGATGTGAGCTAGATTATTGACTCTAGTGCAAGTGGGAGACTGAAGGAAATATGCCCTAGAGGCAATAATAAAGTTGTTATTTATATTTCCTTATATCATGATAAATGTCTTTTATTCATGCTAGAATTGTATTAACCGGAAACTTGATACATGTGTGAATACATAGACAAAATAGTATGTCCCTAGTATGCCTCTACTAGACTAGCTCATTGATCAAAGATGGCTATGTTTCCTAGCCATAGACATGAGTTGTCATTTGATCAACGGGGTCACATCATTAGGAGAATGATGTGATGGACTAGACCCATCCGTTAGCATAGCACCATGATCGTTTAGTTTTACTGCTATTGCTTTCTTCATGACTTATACATGTTCCTATGACTATGAGATTATGCAACTCCCGAATACCGTAAGAACACCTTGTGTGCTATCAAATGTCACAACGTAACTGGGTGATCATAAAGATGCTCTACAGGTGTCTCCGAAAGTATTCGTGGTGTTGGCATAGATCAAGATTAGGATTTGTCACTCCGAGTGTCGGAGAGGTATCTCTGGGCCCTCTCGGTAACACACATCATAATAAGCCTTGCAAGAAAAGACTAATGAGTTAGTCACGAGATGATGTGTTACGGAACGAGTAAAGAGACTTGCCGGTAACGAGATTGAACTAGGTATTGAGATACCGACGATCGAATCTCGGGCAAGTAACATACCGATGACAAAGGGAACAACGTATGTTGTTATGCGGTTTGACCGATAAAGATCTTCGTAGAATATGTGGTAGCCAATATGAGCATCCAGGTTCCGCTATTGGTTATTGACCGGAGACGTGTCTCGGTCATGTCTACATAGTTCTCGAACCCATAGGGTCCGCACGCTTAAGGTTTCGATGACAATTTTATTATGAGTTTATGAGTTTTGATGTACCAAAGGAGTTCGGAGTCCCGTATGAGATCGGGGACATGACGAGGAGTCTCGAAATGGTCGAGACGTAAAAATCGATATATTGGACGACTATATTCGGACATCGGAAAGGTTCCGAGTGATTCGGGTATTTTTGGAGTACCGGGGAGTTACGGGAATAGAGGAGAGAGGCCAAAAGGAAGGAGGCGCGCGCCCTCCTTCTGGTCCGAATTGGACAAGGGGTGCATCCCCCTTTTCCTTCTCCCTCTCCCCCTCTTTCCTTCTCTCCTACTCCGGAAAGGAAAGGGGAATCCTACTAGGACTTGGGACTCCTAGTAGGACTCCCCACACTTGGCACGCCCCCTCTAGGGCCAGCCTCTCCCTTGCTCCTTTATATAAGGGGGCACGGGGGCATCCTAGGACACACAAGTTGAATTGTTTTAGCCGTGTGCGGTGACCCCCTCCACAGAAACACACCTCGGTCATACCGTTGCAGTGCTTAGGCGAAGCCCTGCGCCGGTAGATACATCATATCCGTCACCACGCCGTCGTGCTGACGAAACTCTCCCGTGAAGCTCAACTGGATCAAGAGCTCGTGGGACGTCATCAAGCTGAACGTGTGCTGAACGCGGAGGTGCCGTACGTTCGGTGCTTGATCGGTTGGATCGCGAAGAAGTTCGACTACATCAACCGCGTCACTTGACGCTTCCGCTCCCGGTCTACGAGGGTACGTAGACACACTCTCCCCTCTCGTTGCTATGCATCTAGTAGATAGATCTTGTGTGATCGTAGGAAAATTTTAAAATACTACGTTCCCCAACAATTAGTCCCTTGTCTAAACCGTCGCGTAATCTTCATAGATATCTTCCGATTTATCCTGCTATACTCGCATAATCCGGATTTACACTTTATCTTTTTCAGTACTTGTCCTTCTGTTGCTATGGCCAAGCAGTTCGTCTCTTGTGACTGGGTCCCTTCCATCATCACGGAAGATGACTTGATCAAAATTTCTGAAATTGGTACTTTAGGCCCTCAATCCGTTTTGAAGTGGCGGGCTCCAGGAAACGAATGCCCTCCTACTCCCAGAGAAGGGGAAGTTATTGTTTTCTTTGATCACATAACTCGAGGCTTCACACCCCCCGGTTCAAAGTTTTTCCGGGATGTACTCGCCGCCTTTCAACTCCATCCTCAGGACATAGGTCCAAACTCTATCTCCAATATTTGTGACTTCCAAGTGTTTTCAGAAGTGTATCTGCAAGATGAACCGTCTGTTGATCTGTTCCGGGATTTCTTTCACCTGAACCGGCGTACGGAATTCACCAGCGGACCGCATCAGGAACTTGGCGGTGTTAGTATCCAGAAAAGGAGAGACGATGTCTTTCCTCACGCCGCTCTCCACACGCACCCAAAAGAGTGGAACAAATCATGGTTTTACTGTGTTGACACTTCTCCTGAAGGGGAGAACCCACTGCCGGGTTATCGCGAGCACCGTCTTCCGGAAGATCATCCTCTGCCACAACGACTCAGCTTCGTCGAACGGACCCGGTTTGCATCTCAGCTTTCCAGACTGAAAGCTTTTATGGCCAATTGTTTAATTGGAACTGATCTTATGCGCTGTTGGCTCTCTTGGAGTATTCTTCCCTTGAGTCAGCGATCACAGTTGATGTGCCAGTATTCTGGTAAACCGGACGACCCTCAACGATTCACCAAGGAGAAACTTTCTGAATCAGAGGTTATTGAATCGGCTAAGAAGATGCTCAACGTCACCTTAGAAGATTGCAGTAAAATCGGGTTGGCTCCGTATTACAAGAAGAACAGACTGCCTGCAGTAAGCCTTGCCTTCTTGTATATATTTCTTAATCCGTTTATATAAACCGTCTTCTAACTGTCTATCTGAATAGGCCGATGATCCTTTCTGGAAAAGAAAACCTCAGGAGAAAACCGGCAAGCAGACACGCCGAAAAACCCTTGCAAATAAAAAGAGAAAAGCGGCCGGAGGCTCTAGTTCTCATGCTGAGGAGGACGATCCTGACTCTGAGGTATGAACTAATCCGGCTTTAATTTGCTTGCATGTACTCATATTTGTATCTAATGATAACTTTCCACAGGAGTTGGCTGAAGGTGATAAACCGGCCGAAGTTGAGGTAACTATCCTTTCTTCCGATTCAGAACCACTTCCACAAAAAAGTCGTCGGACAGTCCGGAAATATCAATTTTCTCACCCTTATGCTCAATTGGATCCTAATTTTCTTTTGAAGAAGCAACAACACGAAGCTCTTCGCCGGACCACTCGCCATAGCGGCCTGGCAGTGGAATCATCCGGGATTTCTCTAACTCCGGCTCGGAAGCGCCGCACTGAGGTGATACTTTCTCCGACCCTCCTTCATCCCAAGGCCGGGCTTATCCGCAAACCTCTTAAACCGTCTGACCCTGATTATCAGGAAACTCCATTATCTTCCTCTGGTGAATCGACTGCTACGCAACTTCCCCCACTTAAAACTGTTCCAGGGTAAGTTCTTGTAACTTATCCGGTTTATGATTACCTTTTGCTTCATATTCTTAACTCATTTTTCCAACTTCTTCCAGCAAACCAAAACCTAGCAAGAAACCCAAAACCAACAAACCTACTGCGGAGACTACTTTTGATGATCCGACAGTTGATCCGGCAGCAACCATCCCTCCAGAAGGCGAGCCCACAATTCCTCTTGAGGATCCTGCGCCTACGGATTATATGTCAATGCCCGAGAACCCTACTGCTGATGATGTTCATAATGCGCCAAGTCCTGCCCGAGCCAATTCTCCTCAGGCCAATCCTGCATCTCCCAATCCGGTTCACACTGCAACTCCACCAACAGCACCTGCTTCCCCAGAAGTTGTAGTAACTGGGACCGCTTTTGTTGCTCCGGCTGAGCCTACCGTTTTAGCCAATCATACGGCTAAAACGGAGAAGCTATATAAGGAGAAGGGTAAATGGAGTACTGAATTATCCAATCTTGCTGATATGAGTGCCCAAGAAATCTATTCCGGGTACTTAAACCGGCTCCACAGCAGCCGAGACTATGAAGCGGGCTTGATTAATCTGATGAAAGAAAAATATGAGGTAATCCTTTCCCTCTGACTTTGTGCTTTTGATATGCCTCTATCTCATAGTAGCCCCCAAGTTCCGGTTTAGCTGCATGTTGAAGGTGACCCGGAACTTATAACTTGAACAATTTGACCTTACATTAGCCCCCAAGTATCAAGTAGATAACTTGGTTATGTATTTGATACTTGTAAAAGTCTCTTCTGATACTTCAATTATCCATTAGCCCCCAAGTGTCAAGTAGACAACTTGTTTGTGTGCTTGAGACTTGTAACTTTGAACTGCTGTTTTTTATTGCTTCAACTGCCCATTAGCCCCCAAGTGTCAAGTAGACAACTTGTTTGTGTGCTTGAGACTTGTCTGATTTTCGCTCCTTATCACTTAATTATATCTGCAGGCTGACTTAAACCGGAATGCTGATGAGATCAATGAACTTCGGAGCCGTCTTGCTGAGACAGAGTCTGCTGCTTCGAAAGCCAAGAAAGATCTTCAGGTGAGTTTAAAGACTGCCGAAGATCTGAAAAAATTCTTTGAAGAAGAGCGGACCACTTTTGAAGTTCAGAAGAAAGAACTGGAGAAAAGGGTTCAGGATGCTGAGGGGGCGCTTAATCCGGTTACTGAAGAGTTAACCGGCTTAAAGCGGCAAATTGAGTTGATGACTTCTGCAATCTTTGGTAAGTATAATCTGAACTCCTGCTTTATCCTTGCAAGCTTCCATCTGTGCCGGTTTAACTGTGACATTTATATGCAGGGCGTCGTGTCACCCATCTTGGGGATGACCTTCGGAAGAAACTTAAGGCATGTTACACTTTGGTCGAGCAGCTGTATTCCGGCGCTCAGAGGATCATTAGTGCAACATCTTTCGGTAAACCGGCCCCCACGACCATCCAAGGCACGTTGGAAAAGTTGTCTGTTCTGCCGGTTCGTCTTGAAGAAGTTAAGAAATCTGCTGCTCGAGCCGGTGCCCTCATGGCACTTACCAGGGCTAAAGCCTGGGTCCCGGATCTTGATCCGGAAGAAGCTTTGACTGGATTTCCTGACACTAAAGAAGACGGATCCGCTTTTACCGCGAAGGACCTCCATGCCTTGACGAAGGAGATGCGTCCCCTCGCCAGCAAGCTTGCAGCTGAATCCGATTTATCCAGGTATCATCCGGGGTACGACTTGCAAAACGAGCGGGTGGAGCGGCCGGTTTATGACACCGTCAATTTAATCCCACCAGTTCGCCCTCATACCTTCGCTCCAGATATCGAATCTTCTGAACTTATCAGTGAAGAGATGTACTTCCGGGCCCTGACGAAGATTGACTGGTGTGTTCCGGACTTCCAACCGCTTCAAGAAGAAGAAGAAACTCCGGATCAAGTCGATGCCCAACCGTCGCAGCAGGGGGGAGCATAACTCATAACTTGTTGCTGTAACTGCAGCTCCGCTTTATCAAACAATCTTTAAACCGTCAGGCTTGCTATGCCTTGTAATAGGATAGCTGAAACATTATCCGCTTTGATCCAGATATTCTGATCTTTGTCTTAATTTTGCCAATTAAATTTTGCCTGATGTCGCTTATCTTGCATATCATCTGTTCCTGCATAAATAATGCTGAAAACATGTCCTGGTGGATTACCACTGGACAGATTAAATTGCTCTCTCAAGATATCAAACAAGTGTATACCTATACCAGAAATAATGTTATACCTGAGATCAAGTATGCTTAATACTCTTAATCCGGTAGAACTTAAAGTCTCTTGATGAAGATCTTCATGGATCCAATAACAAACCCGGGTTTTGATAACAGACACCGGTTTATCTCGTTCTGAAACTTTGTTCAGAAATTTGTAGCTTGTTGCCTGATGGATGATCTGAGTTATAATGAACACCGGTTTATTCATGCTGGTATTCATGACCCAGACTTTTCACTTTATAGATATGTGGCCAACTTCTTTAGCTGTTCCACTCCGGTTTAAAGAGTTATAAAACATAAACACCAAAGATGCGAATTTGCAAATAAAACCATGTAGTCGAGGCTTTTTAAGAGCTGCCAGGCTCAAAGCAAGGTTTAGCCAATCGCTGGATGTGGACTATCCATCTTTCCAGAGGGCCGTTGGATGTGGATTATCCATCTTTCCATATGAACCATAAGAAAAAAATTAGCCAATCACTGGATGTGGATTATCCATCTTTCCAGAGGGCCTAGCCAATCACTGGATGTGGATTATCCATCTTTCCAGAGGGCCGGTGGATGTGGATTATCCATATTTCCACTTGAACCATAATAAACAATTTAGCCAATCACTGGATGTGGATTATCCATCTTTCCAGAG